>CM038144.1:308114005-309314005 GCA_021437245.1 Aegilops speltoides
ACACACACACTACACGTACACTACACACACATATACAAACCCTACACACACATATATTTTTACTGATTTTCTGTTTTCTAATGTTTAGATTAATTAGAACTATATCTATAGTTAATTTATTTTAGAATGTTAGAAATGTTATGTTAGATGAATTAGAAATATGTTAATGTTTATTTTAGTAAATGCTTAGTTGAACTAGTTGAATTAATATGTAGAACTAGTTTTTAGTAAATGCTTAGTTGAACTACTAGTTGAATTAATTAATATAATTACTAGTTTATTTTTAGTAAATGCTTAGTTGAACTAGTTGAATTAATAGATTTTTCTGTTAATAGATTTTTTTCTGTTAATAGATTTTTTTTTCCATTAATAGATTTTTTGGTGATATTATTATTGAATATGCATGTTTGGTGATACTATTGTTAATATTTTTTGGGTGATATTTAGATTGTGTAATTAATTTTGTTCAAAGAATTTTAATGATTTTTTGTTCATAGTATTTAGAAAAAGGAAAAAAGAAGAAGTAGTTTATTTATAGTTGAACTAGCTAGTTGATTTAATAAACTAATTTATTTTACTATATATAGAAGTAGTTTGTTTTAGTAAGTACTACTTATTTATTTATAGTAAGTGCTTAGTAGTTGAACTAGATAGTTGACTAATAAAACTAAATTATGAACGTAGGTCGAAATGTCGTACTCATCGGACGCACGATAACCGCCCGGGAGTGCGATCGGTGCCACGACAACCGAGGTATCTGATGACAGTTCATTGAGCTGGATGAAGATCGGCGCTCAGCATTAACCTCGAGGAGACTTGCGACGCTCATATGGTACGCAACGCATTTACAATAGGTTTTTTCGTAATTGCACGACTTCAACTATTTTAACGTGTATTTTCATCTTTCCAATTCGACTAGCTTATCCCATGCTTTGCAAGACGCTATGTCTTGGAGAGGATGGGTATTGAAGAACATGAAAATTTTGAAACCAAAAAAATTATCCTAAGTACCGAACATGACGTGGATTTTCAAGTAAAGCTGCACAATGCTCAGAGTGTAACCCATTTTGGTTGCAAAAATTGGGATGCATTTTGCAAGATGTATGGTCTTGATGAGGGTATGACTATCACCATGGATCTTGGTGATCCTACAATCGAGCAAGAGACACCTACGATTTGGGTCTTTGTGGATACACCTCCAGTTCTTCCCTCATGTGAGCTAAACATAGTTATTAAGTAATTTATATTGTTTATTTCAAAATATAATGTTGACAACTTATCTCCATTGACAGCTTATTTTCATGCTTCAAAGAATGTGCGGAAGATGGTAGATGTAACGCATTACACGAAGGCTGCTAATTAACTTATCAGAGAACGACATCCGGTCGGATTTTGTAGAGATCTTGAGAATTACAATATCTACAATCAAACTCCTCAACATTATGGTCAATACGCGCCACTAGTGCACGTGTTGAACTACGGTAACTACCATGGAGATACCTTGGTAAGATTATTTTTACTATTACAACATCCGTGCATCTTTTTTGCACACTTCTAAAACTAGTACATATTGCTAACTACGGTTATTACTATGTTTTTCAAATGATAATCCCGAATGATTGTGTGCCTCATCCGATGTATACGCGTGGTAGCCTTCATGTTTTGAACATACTACCAGGTCGCCCTACTTAATCTCAACCGTCCATACCGGTTTCTAAAAGAAGTGGAGACATAACAATCAAAGAATGGAGAAAATGTATGGACAATGTAAGGAGCTTCTTGGAAGCAACAAGCAAATAAAGGCAAGAATTGGAGACAGGATGATTGCCATTCTTCATAACGGAGAGTCGTGGTCTATATTGTTTTATGCTATTTTACCTTAAGGGTGTTTAGGTCCTACCGACATCGATGATCATGTGCTAAGAACAATTATGTAGGGTTGGGTTCGATGACTATATATGAGGATGATGATCGTATGACTTATTATTAATAACGAGTAGAAGTTGTATGATGATGCATGATTACTATGACTTGTTATTATATATATATGATGATGTAATGATGCAAAAGCATGCATGAGCATGTTATATTCAAGGGTGCAATGAACATAGCAAAGAAAGATTGATAAACAATTAAAGCATGCATGATGTATATATGATGCATAACGGTACAATGTGTAGTATCGTAAAATACCAACAAACGAAAAAGAATTAAAATGGAAACACAAAATTAAATGAAAAGAAATCATAAAACTAAAACCCACTAAACCTTATAGTACCGGTTGGTGTTACTAATCGGTACTAAAGGCCTCGAAGTCACGGCTACTAGCTAGTGCCGTGGGAATGCTTTTTAGCACCGGTTCGTGCTGAACCGGTGCTAAAGGGGGGCCTTTAGTGACCACTAATTAGTGCGGTTATGTAACCGCACTATAGGGCCTTACGAACGGTGCTAATGCCCGGTTCGCACTAGTGCCATGACTCGCTCGACTAATACCTCACTTTTGACATGTGCGCACTAACTCTGGACAAAAACAACCTACGGCTATGAGGAAGACATGTCCATCAAGTACACGAGAGCAGTGTACACCAAGATGAGGAATAGGATGAGAAAGGCAACGCTATTCCGCGCAAAGCGTACAGCAGAGCCAACTAAGTACCTTGTGTACTACCACAACAAGCCTGGCCATGATGATGAAGAAAGATTTTCCTAGTCAAAGCATGAATTCCAGGTTGCAGCTGACCCAGAGAATGAAATATACGAGTGTGAATGCAAGCTCTGGACACACACAGGTGAGCGAAAAAACAACCTCATTAAATAGATAGACTGGTAGTATCATATCAAAATTTATGAAACTCATTGCTGGCTCTCAAACTATGCATTCTACATTCATCACAAAAATGCAGGCCTGTTCTGCCTTCACATCATGAACATACTTGACTACCTCAAGCCTGACAATTTTCCAAACAAGTATATCCTCAAACGGTACACAAAGACTGCAAGATCACAACCAACTTTTGATACAAGGGACTACAACACAACGACATCGGATGGCAGCTCAAGGCTATCGAAGCAAGACATATTGCTGCAGCTGAATTTGATGGTTAACAAGAAAGCGATGAGATGTGACCAGCAATATGACAGAGCATACTATGTTCTCAAGAGGCTTGTGGAAGAGCTTGATGCAATACATTCAGCAAATCAAGCGGATGCTGACGAAAGGATGGCTGAAGAGGACGCTGCAATTGAAGATGACCTTCATTATTATGCAGCTGAAATGCTCAACGCCGCTGCTGAAGCCAGCCAATACAAGCAGGGTGATGGCCAGTCAATGGAGCCGCGACGGCAAGAGACGATGAAATTGCCGTTGTATTCTGAAACAAAGGGTAGTAAGAAAATTACTGCAGCAAAGAAGAGTGACAAGAGAGCTCAAATAAAGGCACCACCTACAGGAAGAGTCGTCGTGCGCGACGAGAACGGAGTGCCACTTGGACACAGGAAATGCAGTGTGTGCAACCAGGTTGCGAGACACAATAAGTGACCTGCCCAACACTCTTGAAAGAAACAATGCCGAGGAGGTCCAAAGAACCCAAAGTTCAAGCAAATGCATCAAGGCTATGGAACAAAAGAAGGGACCACACCCACAAAAAGCAAGCAGCAGGCTTTGTAGCATATGTAAGCAGTATGAACCACATAATGCAAGAACATGCCCGCAGCGTGCAGATGCTTAAAAGACAAGCAAAATACCAGAGAAGAAACAGAAAACAAGACCTATAGCCAACAACAAGAAGGTGGTGGAAGATGAAGAGGAAGACGAAGACGAAGACAACGAGGAAGAAGAGGAAGATGAAGATGAAGAGGAAGTGGAATGCGACGACGAAGAGGAAGAGGAAGACGACGATGAAGAGGAAGAGGACGAAGAAGAGGAAGAGGTACATGTCAAGAAAAAACCTCTACCACCAAAGCCTAGGAGGAGCGCAAGGCTGATGAACAATTAAAATAGGTAAATTAACAGAATGCAAACTTATGTAATGTCAATGTGCAGAATATTATGCCATCATCCGCTGGTAACATACACTCTGAAGTTCAAGTAATATTACTGCAGAAGTCCTGGTATGTTATGAGAGGAAGTGATGTGCTAGTCATGTATTTCATGAAAGAGAAAGCATTAATAAATTGAAAAACATACACTCTGAAGTTCAAGTAATATTACTGCAGAAGTCCTGGTATGTTATGAGAGGAAGTGATGTGCTGGTCATGTATTTCATGAAAGAGAAAGCATTAATAAATTGAAAAACATACACTCTGAAGTTCAAGTAATATTACTATAGAAGTCCTAGTATGTTATGGGAGGAAGTGATGTGCTGGTCATGTATTTCATGAAAGAGAAAGCATCAATAAATTGAAAAACATACACTATGAAGTTCAAGTAATATTACCGCAGAAGTCCTGGTATGTTATGAGAGGAAGTGATGTGCTGGTCATGTATTTCATGAAAGAGAAAGCATTAATAAATTGAAAAACATACACTCTGAAGTTCAAGTAATATTACTGCAGAAGTCCTGGTATGTTATGGGAGGAAGTGATGTGTTGGTCATGTATTTCATGAAAGAGAAAGCATTAATAAATTGAAAAACATACACTCTGAAGTTCAAGTAATATTACTGCACAAGTCCTGGTATGTTATGAGAGGAAGTGATGTGCTGGTCATGTATTCCATGCAGACTGCAAGCAAGAACAAAAAAATGAAAAACATACAATGTCAAGTTCAAGTAAGATTACAGTGCAAGTTCTGGTATATTATGGCAGGAGGTGCTCGTGTTGTATTCCATAAAAGAGCAACCAGCAAATAATCATACAGTTTTGGAGTTTAACTCAGCTTACACAAGAAGTTCTAGTATATAAAATCGATGTAGGAAAAAAATATGCTTAAAAAAGAAAGTTTCACCGCATAAACTAAGGTTAGCAAGCCTAAGACAACGCGTTCAACTGTGAAGTTCTGTTTGGATACATGCAGAAGTTCAAAAGATAAAGAAACGTCAACAATATTTCTGCACAAAGTTACATCTGAAATACATTCGCACTTGAAAGAACACAAAAAAATATATAGATTTTACGCAAAACCATACATATTGATTGGGTTGAAAATTACCAATACATTACACAACACAGAAATATCCTCTCCATCTGAAACCAGTAGCCTAGCTCCATATGTTGGGGCCCAAAAATAAACAACATAAAAAATCAAGCAGTTCAACCATAACCGAGGGAGAAGTTCAGGTACATCTGTTGTGCCAAAAACATTCAACACATGGATACTGAAAACAATGCAGTACATTGAAAGTCACAAAGCCAAATCATTCTTCACACCAAAATACATTTGTCCACAATATCATAAGTAATAGTGCTGCACCTATAGATACGCAAATCACTAAAAAGATTCTTACACCCAAATCTTTACGGAATTGTTCCAATCATTATCAAACCTAAAAATCTGTACTAAATCAAATCTACAATGGAACAAATGCTTCAAATTCATGGGCCAAAGGACTGGATCTCTTAGGGAGCTCTGAACGCATGACTTCATTCTTCTCGCTAAAAATCATAGTGTGCATGAACTCGGCCTTCCAGTCATCTGCAGCAGCCTGCAAACAAGAGAAAGGTGAAAACAATGGTTTAGTAACGCACATCTAAAACCACAGCAGGAGCGTCGCACAAAAAAAACACAAGAAAAATCAAAGGATGATGAGACAAGAACAAAGACAGAACATACTTCAACATCACCAAAATCGTCAACAATCTCATCGCCGTCATACGAAGAGCTGAACTTCATGGCAAAGAAACCACAATCGTTACTGTTCTGCTTTGGAACATCGATGAAAGTCGGCCTCTTTGCAATAGTCACCCAGTTAGGCTGCTTGCTCGCCTTGTATGCAGCCTTGCCGTACACCTCCTCGAGCAATCCAACAAATCTCTTCATCTGCCAGAAATATCAAAATTAGATGAAGTCAAAAATAGTTAAGTTCAGGTACATAAAAAAGCGACACCTGCGTAAGATCCACTAAAAAAATAGCAGAAGTTCAACTTCTAAATGACAGTCAGTTCAAGCAGTATTACCAAAACAGAGACAGCAACATATTTTGTAAACACAAGGCATAATAAACTTCGTGTCAAACAATAGAATGTGAAAGGATGTCCAGGCTAAGAAACACTCACGATATTTTTGCAGTCCCCGTGGAAACTCGAACGCGACGTTTCCATATTTTCATAAGAAAGTGAATCGAGGATGTCAATGCTCCCACGATATCGATTCACCACGTACACACTGTAGTGTGCCATTGTGCCAATTGGCTTGAATAGGATCATTAAAACCTGCAAGAATGAAAGGACCGGTGAACACAAACTATAAAGCATATGCACTGAAGAAACGACATGAACAAAAACTTATTGACAAACTCAGCAAAAGGATGCACATGAAATTAAGAAAAAGCAAGATTTATGAAAAACTAACCAGCTTTATGCTAAGAAGGTCTTCTTCCTTTGTAACAAACATTGGGAGGAGACCAGCAGATTTTTTGCATCAAACTTTGGAACTGCTATGAGAAGAAATCATACTCCAGGCAGTACTGTGCATTCACCAAAACACAATTAAAACACCTCACAGATGCCACTACAACAAAAACTAAGGCAAAAAAAGGAGATAGGGGTGCAAAGAACTAAAACCTGTATGAAGTAGGGACTAAGTAGAACCCTGTCAGGATTAGAGAATATCTAAGAGGTCTCCGGGTTTTCCTTCCACAAATTTATGAGATAATCCATTATGTCTCCTTCCATCTGCTGCCCATCACCGAAAAGCCTATAAAGGAAATCTCCTGTGAGGTCTATCACATTCCCAGGGATGGTAAACATGCAGTAGCTTGTCCTGCAAAATACAAAAGGATGGTAAAACTATATATTAGAAGTTCAGATACAACAACAAAAACAGAAGTCCATTCACTATAACTCAAAAAAGGCAAGAGGAGACATAAAACAGAAGTTCATATACTAAAACAATGGCAGTTCAGACAATACAACAACACAAGTTCAGACACTACAAATCATAGGCATGGGAACGACAGATGAGGGTAACTCACCCAGAATACTTCTCCAGTCCGTCTTTACTCAGCACATACTGTTTCAATTTCCGGGCCTCGGATAGATGAGGGTAATCAGATTTTTTCGGGGAGGGACAGGAGAACGCCACTTCAAGGCAATCTTAATGCTCGCTGAAGTAGTTATGTTCCTGACTCAATCGCCGGTTTCCTCCTGGTCATCATCATGATTCTTCCCACCTCTACCAGCAACAGTTCTAGCAGCACGTTTAGCATTCTTCGGGTAAGCAATCTTCTCAAAATCATCATCGGACGAAATAACTTCTGCTTCGTTTGCTTCGACTGCATCAGCCTTCCTGTAGCATGGGGTTTTTGGAGTACCACGAATACGGCGAGCCTGCTCCCCCAACTTGGAAGGAATCAGGGACCGAGGTCTATCATCTTCTATTGGAGCTGTACTCATCGGTTCCTCCCTAGGCTGGTATTCATGTGACCCGAGGAATGAGTAGTGGTAATCGGTCAACTCCAACGGATCCACTGTCAAATAAAAAAAAGAAGAGAAAACATCACCATTAAAATACAAATTGAAGTTCAGGAACATCACAATGTGCAGTCCAACTAATGAAGATGACATGGTTACTACTCAAGCTGACCTAAAAAAAATTAGTTGCAGTAAAAAACTAAATTACGTCCAGGCATAACCAGAGGCACAGTTCGAGATAAACCGATGAAATCGAAATCATTCAACTACGGCTAACAAAAACCATAGAAAGCCATCATCTCTCATGTTCAATTAGAAAATAAAAGATATGAAGTTCAGGTAGAATAAAAGATGAAGTGAAGGTAAGCAGTCCAACTTCCAAAATACTTACATGTGTAGTAGCCAAACAGAGATAGGAAGTCTGTCTCAAACAGGTTAGAAGAAGCCATTGAGTACAGCCATGTCTTCCTGATATCCCCGATATTCTCATGGGAATAATTTGCAAGAACCCCGTCATGATACGAATTAACATTTGTAAGCATGAAGAAATCGCAGTCGATACTGCCATCAAACGAAGTAAAAAGAATAGTGTTAGAGCAGAAAAAAGAAAGCCAACGAATTAAACACGTCGCAGCTTAAGTACAACTACAGTTAAACACATGAGATAAAAGAGAAAAAGTGGAACTCATACTTGTTTTGCTACTGGGGGACATCAATCCAATCCAGAGGGAAATCGTCGATGCTAATTGGACTGAAGGGTGTCTCCCTGTCGTTGCTGGCATCCTTCCAAAGCCTCTTGATGTTGTCGGTCATCTGCCAAAACAGGCGTACCGCACAATCATCTTTTGGTCCATAGTAGGAATCGAGAAGCTGGAACCTTGAATTCTTCAGGTCAAGGAATACAGACACCCAATGACCGACACCACCCATGGAAGCAGGAACCTCAGGCAGGTCAAAAGTAGGGAAAACAACCTAAAGCACCATAAACACACGAATCATTAAAAATGAGAATTAATATCAGGACGGTACAAAAGAAAAATAAAACAAAATATTAACATGCACTGCAAAACTAATACAGAGGCAAAGAACAAGATATTGCATACCGAATCATGTGCATCTATGCTATCTGGACCACTCGCCATGAAGTACTTCCTCACACGCGAATCAAATTGACCTCTGAAAATCTTGTCCTAAAATAATGCACAACATATGAAAAAATACAAAAAACGAGACAAACAAGTTTAAACTAAAAAAATAGTAGGGAAAAAACGGAAAAGAAATCACTGTATGGTTGACTTACACAAACCCAATACGGCAAGATTAGTTTGTCTGATCCCTGGTACTTCGCACGTAGACAGTAGAGTGCACACTCAGCCACATTAGACCGAAGCATTCCGCGAGGACCAAAAGATAGTGCAACATCTTCAACAGTGGCTTCACACTCCTTGTTTTGGAACATAATCATTGATCTAAAACAAAGCGAACAAAAAGTAAAAGAAGGTCAGCATCAGGAAACACAGGAAGTTCATAACACATGTTAGCACAGAAGTTCAGCTATATCACAACAGGCAGTACAATACAAAAGAGGCCAGAAGTTCATCACCAGAGAAATAAAAAAACAAGAAGTTCAGGTACATAGAGTTGGGAAGTTCAGGTAAGAAACCACATGCAATTCACAGGGGGTAAATGGATGATATAAATATTGAGCAGCTGCACTCACCTCTTGGAACGATCATTCCTAAGCCTAGTTACACTGTAATAAAAGTCATCAACCTTCTTTTGGACGACGGCAAGGTCGCTATCTGCTCACCAAAAAGAAAATAGTAATTAACACTCAAAAGCACATAAGCACATCTCAGCTGCTACATCAGAAAAAGGATAAAACCACAACATCATACACATCACATCACATGCATTACAAACATCCACCCACATAGAAAAACAGGTTCACTTAACATTCTTTACAACCCACACGGCAAACAACAAAACCAGAAGTTCAACCTAGACCACACAGGCAGTTCACAGGGGATATCATGGACTAAAAAACAAACAACAAAGAGGGGAGGGGATGGGGAAAGAAGAGAGAAGCATGCTCCTCTCTTCATGGATCCTTGCCTAGACCAGCGGCAGCACTAGAATGATCAACCTCCTCTCCATAGCTATCGCTTTCGGTATCTTCATCGTCGTCTTCAGTATACTTTGCAGTGTCGTCGGGAAGGACACCAGCAGCAGCTGTAGCAACCAAGAATCAAACAAGAAAAACATTTGATTGTGCACATGCAAGATCAACATCAATCGATGGCTCTGCTGCAGCAGACTTCTCCGGCTTGCAGAAGATTACCACCCGCTTGTACAGATCAACATCAATTGATGGCTCTGCTGCAGCAGACTTCCCAGCTTGCAAAGAAGATTACCACCAGTTTGTACAGCAGACTCAACATGATCTTTCTCCGAAATAATGTCTCCAGCTTGTCTTGCCTCGCCAAGACTGTAAACCTCAATACCAACAGACGATCGAGGTTCACCAGACCACCCCATCGGAGCAGCCGGTGCTCGAGACGGACATGTTCAGAAAGCCTTCTCTCGAGCAACACTAACATCATCATTCTGCTGCTCCAAAAAAGAAACAAAAAGTCATTAAAAATGGGCTGACTGAAACTCATGCACAGGGGCAGCAAGTGCGTCTCAGGGGCAACAAGACAAATGGACAAGAAAAAATGGTACCTTATTTTCACTGCCATGAACTAATACATCACTAGAGGGGCAAGGATCATGCACAGGTAAAACATCCTCCCTAACCCTAGCACCATCATCAACAGCCTAGAAAAACAATCATGTACAAAACAGATACCTAATCAGCAAAAAGTTCATGTTGCATAATCAGAGAAGGTCAGGTATCACAACTGGCACATAACGGAAGTCTAAATATAGTAAACATAGTATACCAGATATCAAACTACCATTAAGATGCAAAAGAAGGCAAAAAAGGGAAAGTCATCAAAAGTCATAGAAGTTCAAGTGCAGAAGCACTTGAAGTTCATGTCATATAAACAGAGAAGGTCACCCAGGAAAAAATACTAGTACCAAAAAGAAAAAAGACTAGAAAATAATCATGTAGAAAACAAGTACCTAATCATCAGAAGTTCACGTTACATAATCAGAGAAGGTCAGCTATCACAACTGACACATCATGGAAGTACAAATACAGTAAACATAGCATATAACATACTACACTACCATAAGATACAAAAGGAACAAAAGGGCCACCATCAAAGCCATAGAAGTTCGGTGCATAAGCACTTGAAGTTCAGTCCTATAAACAAAGAAGGTCACCCTATAACCGCATAACAAAGAGTAACTCAAAGCTAACAATGAACACTAGTGCAAAAAGAAATATCAAAAGCCAACATAAAACAAACCTCTTGAGACGCTCCACATGGCCTCCTTCACGACCCAAATGAGCGGATCCCGCCTCAATCTCTCTCACAACAACACTCACCTCATCTTCAAAAGGCTTGCATCAAGGCCCTGCATTTCTTGAACAACAAAAAACTAGCCCGAGGTGGAAGTGCTCGACGAAGCTCGATAAGATATTTAGCTTCAATCGACAAAAGCTCCTTCAAGACTCAAGATCAAAACCGTGGCCGGAGGAAGAATACCATCCACACGACTAAGGCGCTGAACCGTTGTTCGGAACACGAGCCATCTCTCCACAAACAGTTTCAAGTCCATCAATCCTAGAAAGGGAAATATTCGCAAGATCAAACAAACTCTCGAAGAAACGCCACCTCCAAAGACTCACACAGGCGTAAGAACCTCCCGGATCTACTGTGGGGACACCGTGTTAACATCCCGTGAGAATTCAAATCTCAAGGACTTCCACTACATAGGCCGGTGACACGAGGCATAGTAAGAACAGTATGCTCGATGACCCTAAAGAACACAACCTCACTGTGTCTTCCATCGCATATATGAAAACAAAAATCAACATGTCGCACAACAAATGGAAAAACATGGTAGCGTAAATACGTAAGACAAGAGCGAAGTTCAAGTTAGTACCACAAAAGCCGACATGAAAAAAAATGACAAGGAAAAAAAGGAAGAATAATCGATACACAAACTACACCAAAAATTCCAATAATGCCTACACACGCAAAGACATTTCGAAGTCCAACTATGTCTACATGGGCAAGACAACAACGTATGACCGAAGTTAACATGCTTTCAAAATGTTAGAAAATTTACATAGCAAAAGTTCAAACATGCATGTGCAACAACAAACTTTAGCTTATTTCATATGAATATAACCAAGTTCGTGATATGTACACAAAGGCAGAATACCATATAAGCCAAGCAATTTAGCAAATTTACCCCGCCTATATGAAATGAAGGTCATCTATGTACATAGCGAAGTTCAACCATGCACACAAAAGGCAAGATTAACTACACGTAAAAGAAGAAACACTCACGGTAGTCTCCCAAACACCCGATTGGCTGGGTCACATCACCTTTCCCGACCAAGTCACCGCAATGAGCTCAAGAAGCTTGGCCCGATCCATGTAATTGATGCGAGGCGTCCTCAAGTCAACATTAGGCGCCTTTGCCAATGATAAGGCGATCCTGTACATAAGAAGCGGCGCGATGGCACAACCTGTGACAGCTTTTCCTCTGCTAGTGCCTTGATGATACCTAATAACAGCACTTCGAAGGTCATCAACAACCAACTGGCAGTAGTCCATATCTGCCATATCCTCAAACACAAGATTCTCAGCCATTGCTGCCTCCCTGGACACTCGTGTAGACGTTCCAGGGATAACCACCTTCATGAAAACAATCAGGTAAAACACCTGCAGAGCAAGATCATCCTTCGTCTCATCCTTCACAAGATCCGCGAGGATATTCCGCAGATCCTTTGTCTTGATGTCGTCACTCCTAGCGTACCCAAGCTTGCCCTTCAACCTCATAACAGCGTCATCAAACCCATCACTCGAAGGCCTAGGAGGGGTACGATTACCTTGAGGGAATCCAAACAGATGGTGAATAGCATCACTTGTAATACGCAGAACCTTGTTCGCCTCACCCATGTCAAGAACCATGGTTGCAGGGTCAATCCTCATGTAGATGTTGCCCATCAAAGGACGAGAAATGTTGGAATCAACCTTCAGGTCAAACACACAACCAAAACCAGCCTTGATAACCCTCGTCTTGTGCCTAGCCTGTAGCATTTTCGCACACGTCTTCACCTCTCCTAGTGAGCAGCGAACCGTCTTGTTAAAACGTTTCGCCTCACCTCCTCCTAGGCCACCTTCTTCGGGCGCTTTGCATCCTCTCTTCCTCCTCTCAGGCCGCTCCACAAGCTGATACTGGAAAAAATGAGATACACAATGTGACACACAAAGCTACACCATAATTCCAATAGTGCCTACAAAATTACACGCCAAGACATTTCGAAGTCCAACTATGTCTACATAGGCAAGACTGACCATGTATGACCGTGGTTAACATGCTTTCAAATTGTTTGAAAATTTACATAGCAGAAGTTCAACCATGTACAACAAGGCAGTAATGAAACAAGTATCTCAGAAGTCCAACTATGTCTACATAGGCAGTACAACCATGTATGAACACTAGTTAACATGCTTTCAAAAATGTTTGAAATTTAAAAAGCAGAAGTTCAACCGTATACACTAAGGCAGCAATCAAACATCTATACCAACATAATTAAGCTAATTTGTTCATGTATATACCCAGTAGTCCAACTATGTACACAAAGGCAGTAATACCGTAAAAGCAAAGCACGTCGGCTAATTTATTCGTTTATACAGAGATGGAGCAGAAGGTCAACTATGTACGCCAAGGCAGTGCTAAAAACAATAAAACTACAGCAATAGCAACAAATGCTCTAAAAAACAGTAAACATGAGACATTCATACCTGAGTAGCGGAAGCGTCATCATCGACGTCATCCTCATCATCAACATTGAAGTCAGCATCATCCTTGTCTTCTGGATTAACATGAGAACGCTTCTTCGCACCCTTGTTGACCTTTGCAGGTGGAACCTTGCGCTTCACGCCGCATTTCTTCCCCTTAACAGATGCACCAGCACCAAGCGGAGAAGGTGTAGGCGCGACAGTGGCAAGCACGCGAGGACTATGGCTTAGCGTACCACCAAGGCCTAACCCTTCATCTTCAACAACTTCTACAGGCCTTGAAACACGTGGGCTCTTATGAGGAGTAACTGCACCAACTACTAGCTTCCTCGCAGCAGTCTTCTTGATTTTCTTCTTATCAGGACAACAAGTGCAAGACTACCACATGGCACGCCTTCCTCAACAAAGGAGCTCACCGCACTAGCAGATCCAGAACATCGTAACCTTTGTCAAGGCGGGCCGACCTCTTCTTGTCAAAATCTTCTTGCTTCTTCCTCTTACGCTGGTCCTCCAAGAGAAGTCAACAGCACATCCTCGGCTTATGTGGATGTGTTCGATGCCATCAACAGATCATGATCGCATCTCGACATCCGAAGAGAGCACAAAGGATCCCGAACGGATCACAACCTTTGATCGACGGAGCCTCTTCCTCAAGAAGCAGCAGGGTTTCGATAAACCCAAATCAGATAAAACATCGCTGATGGTGTTCAAAGCTTCCTCCTCTGTCGACACACCTGCAAAAGAACACAAAAAATCGAAGCAAAAAATTAAAAAAAAGTTAGGAACAAAAACAAGAAACCCCTGCTAACACACCGAAAAGAAAAGGCGTTTCACATACTAGTTGTTGCAAGAGCCGCAAAAGCAAGATCCTCAAGGCTTGAAATATTCTCAAGGCTCGAAGCAACCTCGGCAAGCACAGTCAAAGGGATAATGGGTGTTTTAGCCACATCAGATATTGGAGCATCAAGATAACCTCAAGCTCCATCTTGATCGCAGCATTTTTTAGAACTATTCAACTCATCACCAACTACAAAAAATGCAAGTAAAAATGCACCTGAGTTCTAATCCTCAATCCTACACCAAAAGGACTTCTACTTTTACAACAATGTCCAATACCCAGAAGTTCAACAATACCTAACAAAGCAGTAAACACAAAAAATAATAAAAAAAATCTACAAACTAAACCCTAAAAACAATCTACACCAGAGGTGCTACTACATACATCATGAATGTCCAGAAGTTCAACGATACATAACAAAGCAGTAAAACAAAATGTTCATAACAGAAGATCAACCAAAATTAAACTACGTGACCCAAGCAAATAGCACATAAAAAAGACGTAGCATGACCACAAATAGTATTTCACAGGCAAACTAAATATCAATGCCATGAAGATTATAACAACAAAACAAAGAACAAAGATATACATTTTAAACATGAAATGACACACACATAAACTATGTCTAACAATGCATACACACAAAACTTGTTAGAAGTTCACACTACTAAGACTGGCAGTCCAACAAAAATACCAAATGAAGATATGGGCAGACACATATAACAAAACTACTATTAAAAAAATATACAACTACATTAAGATACCCGGAGATGATTTTGAAGCCATGGCAAGACAACCGCCTCGATGAATGCCCAAACACTAGAACAACTCAGAAACATGTAAGATGAATTCCATATAGTTAGCAATTACAAAAACATACAACAAAATGCAAAAAGGAAACTGAATCAAACACTAGAACAAACTACAAACAACTAGAACCAACTACAAACAACTAGAACTAACAAGTATGAAATAGATGACAAGAGTACATATAGGCAAGCACAACAAAAAACTTATCCAAACTAACTACAATGTCCCAAACATAATCTAGACCTCCAAATCCACAGCACTAATGCCATTAGATACAACAGATCTAGCATTAACAATGACACCACAACCTCTCTAACATGCACCTGACTGCTAAAATCAACAAAGGGGAAATGAAAATCCAAACACAAGCATGTCACAAACAAATCTAGCCGTGGGGGAATGAATTCCAACCAACACACGCCCAAGAACCCTACCTAATGTACCACCAAACCATCAGAAAAAAGGGGCTAGGAGGCGGACGCGAGAGCAAATAGAGCAAACAGGGCAGGCCTCCACAGATCTCGGGCGAAGAGAATACAAGCATTAGGGGAAGGGGGGGCAGCTGCTTGTACCTCTCCAAACACGAATCATGGCGGTTCTTCACTCCCCACAACGCCACGCAGCAGATTGCCGCCTCGCTTGAGCAGAGGAGAGCGGGCTGGGCGAGGAGAGCGCGGGGCGGGGGAGTAATAAGAGCGGGGGAGTGCGCCGGTTACTCCACTCACGAGCGCACGGGACAGGGGCGGAGGGATCGTGGGGAGTAGCAGTTGAAGGAGGCAGCGGAGCGTCGAAGAGGGAAGAGAGAGCGAGCGACAGAGGGAGGGGAAATTTGTGACAGGTGGTGGCGAGGGAGATGGCCAGTTAATGCCTAACTGTCGTGGGACTTGCAGCCACACCAAATTTACAGTTTTACCCCCCAACAGCTAAAATAGTAAATACATGTGTAGATAAAATAAATGCACCATTAGAATGCATCTATTATGATGATATCCTCAGAACCAAAAAATAGATGGCAAAATACACTACTAAAGGAAGAAACATACATACATAAATATGCCCATAAAAAACAAGAGAAAAGAAGTTCAAAAGATAAACAACAGAAGTTCAAGTACTCTAATAAAAGAAGTAAAGCAATAAAAATAAATAAACCACAAAGAAACAAAAAGAAGAAGTTCAAGTACAAAAACAAATGAAGTTCAAGTACAAAAACCCTAAAACCCTAAGATAGATAGTGGGGTCACGGATGTGACGGACTCGCCTCCGCATGCGACGACGCGGCACGCCGCGTCGTCGCCTGCTCCGGCTCGTTCCTATCTCGACCTCGCAGGGGGAGGGGAGGAGGGGGTCCCGACCCCCCTCCCCCCTACTCGGCCTCGCGCTACCGCATTGTCAAGGCTCCGATTTGGACAGACGGAATGTGGTTATTCTGCTTCCACCCCCACCGCACGCACCCTAAACCCTAAAACCCTAAGATAGATAGTGGGGTCACGGATGACGGATTGCCTCAAGATGCGACGACGCTGCACGCCACGCCGTCGCGCTGCTCCGCTTCGTTCTGTCTTGGCCTCGCAGGGGAGGGAGGGGATCCCGACCCCTTCCCCGCCGCTCGGCCTCGCTACCGCATTGTCAAGCGCTATGATTTGACAGACGCAATGTGGTTATTCTGCTTCCACCCCCACCGCATGCACCCTAAACCCTAAAACCCTAAGATAGATAGTGGGGTCACAGATGACGGATTCGCCTCAAGATGCGACGACGCGGCATGCCGCGTCGTTACTGCTCCGGCTCGTTCTGTCTCGGCCTCGCGAGAGGGAGGGGGGTCCCACCCCCCCCCGCCGCCCCGCTATCAAGATTTGTCAATAGGCCCAATGCCTATTTCAATGTCTACAATTATTTAAATCTTAAAATAACAAAACATAATTATATTTTAAAAGAAGTTCAAATAGAAAAGATAGAGAAGTTCAGGTTTTTGTAATAACCTCAAAATTAACATTATAAAAAACGATTCGCATACAGAAGTTCAGGGTAGTTATTTACTGAAGGCCACCACCTACTATTAGTACAAAAACATACTAGGTAAACTAAGAAAATATACGCATATCCATACAAAAATTACACGGTTGCTCATGGGACTAACAAAAAAATTAAAAAGCAAACGCAAAAGTATGAAAAAAACATAAAAACAGAAAGAAATAAAAAGGGCTTGCTCCATTACATTGCAAAAGAAGGAAAAACAGAAGTTTAGCTATGAACAAGATGAAGTCCGCTTGTACAACGACATTTATTAGATGATCTGCAAAAAAAGGTGCATGCATACTTGGACTAATCTCATGAATGCCCGCGAGACAAACTCTAAAAATAACATCTCAGGAACTAAAATTATAAAAAAAATAAAAAATATATAGCACGATGCACCTTCGCCTTGCAAAATATGGAATGCAATGTGGAAAATCGGAAGTTCAACCATCGATTAGAAAGAAGTCCAGCTTCACGCTTACACACTAGCTACAACAAAAAAATTGCAGAAGAGATCCAGTAACGGATTCTGATACAAATGATTTGCTGCATTATATTGCAGCGAAAAGAAGAAACGAAGAAGTTCAGGTATGAAAACGCAGAAGTCCAGAACAGAAACCCGGGCAAAAACCAACATGATCCACCAGATCCTCCCTCGATCCCGATCCGAGCCAGCCTAGCCCCAAAAGAATCAAACGAAGGAAGAGAAGAAGTTCAGGTATGAAAACGCAGAAGTCCAGCTTGTACAACTACCATTATAAGATCTAGAAATAATGAACAAACAAATTCGTCCGAAGCATAAAATCATCTGCCCAAGATTGCAACACGTCCGCACACCCCTTGGAAATGATTTGGCAACTACCTTTCGACAACTGGAACGACCAGAGGGAAAAATTTAAACCCGCCAAAATAACATCAGTGAACCCGCGGGAGTCCAAACATCGAATTGCTAGAAATCAAACCGTAAGGACCCTCCCCGATTAAAAATTAAGGATTAGTAAGCCTCGAATTTCACTAAAGTACGCAAATCAGGCAGCAAACAATAAAGAAAAACTAGAAATCAACAGAGACGCGGGTTCCATCTTGGGCGGATGAAGAACACGGGCGATTTCAAATTTGTTTGAAATAACTAAGAATTTGTGCTCCAAACTCGTACCAAAACCTAATCCGCATCGTTCCAGAACATCGACAACATCCAAAACATGCATTAAACTTGTAACAGAAACAAGTTCATCACGACCCCGAGAGCAAATCCGCCAAAGTGCTAGAATCCAATCAAAGCAAGCATTTAGATTCTAAAACCATGTCCGCATTACACTTGCATCACAAACAACACGAATGATCAGAAAAAATCGCGGTAGAAGCCACGGTTGCGAAGATAGCCCGAAGGTCAGGTTAGTACAGAGGGAAGTTCAGCGCCACATCGGGAAGGTCAGTTGTGATTGAATATTATTTCGATCCCGTGATCGTAATACTGTTTATGTATGTATGTATATATATATATATATATATATATATATATATATATATATATAACTACTAATGCCGCACCACCAGCTGGTGCGCCATTAGTAACCAGGGTTACTAATGGCACATTTGTAGGTGGTGCGTCATTAGTAACCTGGGACCAGCTAGATATTTTGGACAGCCACACCTACACACTCACTTTCCCCACTTCATTCTCTCCACCTCCTCCTCCAAGCTTGTCTCGGCTGCCTCCTCCTCCTCACCTCATTTGCACCATAGATTCATCCAAATTAAGTGGTTAAATTACCTTTTTTTGATAGGTAAGTAAGGGGAAAGCTATATTTATGTTGTAGATCTACTTTTTTTTCTCCCTCCAACAACATGCACATGCACTTTTTATGGCCTAGCTAGATCTATGTATGTCTGTGGTGTTGCATATGTTTGTGGTGTTGCATATATGTTTGCGCTTGCAGGTACTCAGATTTGAAATGCGATAGTTGCCAATATTTTGCCGAATGTTGATTCATTTCGTTTCGGCGAGAATTTTGGCACTATGCATTCTTTTTGGTCCTATTTTTAGGCAAAGTCATGCCAAATTTTTTCTTGGTTCTAAAATATCGTTTTGCTCTACCCCGCAGGCGACCATGGTCCGCAAGATGATTGAAGGCATCGTGAATAGGTTTTTCAGCTCCGCGAAGGCCGAGATGCTTCAAAAGAACAAGACGGAGATAAGATGTCCGTGTCGAAGATGCAAGCTGAGGAGCCTTGTGGACCCGGATTCCGTATAGGTGCGGGACCACCTGCTCTTGCGTGGTTTCATGCATGGCTATCGGTGGCAAGGTGATGAAGATGATTATGAAGTCGCCCATGGGGCCGCAAGAAATGAGGAAGGGCAACAAGACAACCGCGCGTAGGGCGGGCGAGAAGACGAAGAATCTGCAGGACGTGATCACTTAACTAGATGCAAAGATTACAGTCATCATGTAGAAGATGCCGGACATGATGATGAGGAAGATCCAGGAGCATACGAAGGGCATGATCATGAAGATGAAGATGCCGGAGCAGACGACGATGGACCATCGATGGGCTGGGTGCAGGACCCTCATATTCAAGAGCTGCTTCTCAAGAAGACGGATAACGCAAAAGCTGCCACCCGAGAGAAAGCCAAGCTAGATCAACTGGAGATAGACGCGGTTACTCCATTGTATGAAGGATGTAGGCCCGAGGATACCCGCCTGAAAGTAACGCTCATGGCTCTGGAGATGAAGGTAAAACACAAAATGACCGACGCATGCTTCGACGAGAACATGTCATTCTGGCACGAACGTCTTCCCAAGGGGAACAAGTGCCCGACCAGTTTCGAGGAGGCAAAGAAAATCGTGTGTCCTCTGGATTTACCACCCGTGAAATACCATGTGTGCATGAACAATTGCATCATTTATCGGGACGAGCACGCGAAGTCTACCATATGTCCGGTGTGCGGCGTCACTCGATACAAGAAGAGGAAGAAAGATCCTCGAAAATTGGTGTGGTACTTTCTGATCACTCCTCGTCTGCAGTGGTATTTCGGAGACCCTAAGGTAGCAAAGCTCCTGCATTGGCACGCGGATAGGGAGGAGAAGAAGCGAGAATATGACACAAATGATCTGGATATAAATAAAAAAAGACAAGATGCTGAGTCACCCTAAGGATGGGAGCCAGTGGCAAGCGTTGAACTTTGAACACCCAGAATTTGGGAAGGATGCAAGGAACATCGTGCTGGGCGCGAGCACCGATGGAGTCAATCCGTTTGGCAGCCAGAGAAGCACACATAGCACCTGGCCTATGTTTGTGTGGATGTACAACCTTCCCCCTGGTTGTGCATGAAGAGGAAGTACATTCACATGAGTATAGTAATTGAAGGGCCGAAACAACCAGGGAACGACATCATCTGTATCTGGGGCTGCTGAAAGAGGAGCTAGACACGATGTGGAAAACGCCATCCAATACATGGGGCGCTACAGAGAAAGAATATTTTCCTATGAGAACCGCACCGCTCACGACGGTGCACGACTATCTCGGTTACAGATATGTCGCGGGGCAGGTGGTCCATGGATTTTTTGGATGCGTCAGGTGCATGGATGACACAATGTATTGCCAGCTAGATAGAGATCCCGGGACTTCGAAAACCATGTTCATGGGACATCGAAGGTGGCTTCGCAACGATGACTCATGGAGGAAACGCAAGGATCTGTTCGATGGTGAAACCGAACCCCGAAGACGCCCGCGTACGAGGAGCGGCGAGGAAATAGACGAGCTGTTGAAAAATTGGAAAGATTGCCCACTACCGGGAAAGAAGCAAAAGGCGCTAGAGCCGGGAAAGAAGCGACAGGCGCCAGAGCCGCTGCTGAAGGTATGGAAAACGAGGTCTGTTTTCTGGGACTTGCCGTACTGGAAGTTCCACCGTGTGCCTCACAGCCTTGATGTCATGCATATCACGAAGAACGTGTGCGAGAGTCTGCTTGGCACCCTGCTCAACATGCCAGAGAGGACCAAAGATGGGCCGAAAGCAAGGGTAGACTTGAAATCAATGGGCATCAGGGAGGAGCTTCACGCTAATGATGATGATGATGAGGCGAAGCAGGACACGGAAAGTCGTCGCAAAGGCAAAAAGGCCAAGAAGACCGGAAATGACTTCCCTCCCGCGTGCTTCACTCTAAGTCAGGAGGAGATCGATCAGTTTTTCACCTGCCTCATAGGAGTAAAACTTCCTTACGGTTACGCGGGAAGATAAGCAGATACCTAGACTCAGCGAAGCAGAAGTTCAGCGGGATGAAGTCTCACGGCTGTCACGTGCTGATGACGCAGATACTTCCAGTTGCAATCCGTGGGATCATGGACGTGCACATCCGTGAAACGCTAGTTGGCCTATGCAACTTTTTCAACGTCATCTCTCGGAAGTCGGTTGGCGTGAGGCAACTCAGAAGGCTACAGGAAGAGATCATGGTGATACTATGCGAGCTTGAGATGTACTTCCCTCCCACATTCTTCGACGTTATGGTGCATCTGCTGGTCCATATCGTGGAGGATATCATCCAATTTGGGCCGACGTTCCTGCACAGCATGATGCCGTTCGAAAGGATGAATGGTGTCATCAAAGTATACGTTCGCAACATGTCACGTCCAGAGGGAATCATAGCCAGGGGCTTTTTGACCGAAGAGTGCATCTCTTACTGCATGAATTATCTAGGCATCGAGAACCCCGTTGGTCTACCTGTTAACAGGCACCTCGGCAGGCTCGCTGGATGGGGTCATCGTGAGGGTCACCTCAAAATGCATGTCGACTTCGAGGGTCGACTCGCCGACTTTGAAAGAGCAAACCTAGTCGCGCTACAACACATAGACGTGGTTGATCCTTGGGTGGTAGAGCACAAAACCTTTATTGAGAAGACGTACAATGACCGAGGCTAACAGAGGACGGACGGAGTTATAGTCAAAGAGCACAACTCATGTTTCACGCGTTGGTTCAAGCAGAAGCTTCTGTCGTACCCTTCACATGAGGATTCTTCCGCGGAAAAACAACTCATATTCGCCTTGTCACAGGGCGCCGAGCACAACCTGATGACGTATGAGGCGTACGATATCAACGGCTACACATTCTACACCGAGGGAAAGGACATGAAGAGCGATGGTTATCAAAACTCCGGGGTAACGGTGGAATCCTAAACCGGTAACGACAAGGACAGATACTACGGAAGGATCGAGGAGATCTGGGAGCTGAGCTACGCTGGAGAGAAGGTCCCGATGTTCTGTGTCAGATGGGCCAAGAGCATCATAAAAGAAGACCAGTATTTCACCACCATAGTTATACCCGAAGCCAAATCCAAGACCGCGGGCGCAAACGTCACCGTGAGAAATGAGCCATGGGTACTGGCTTCCCAAGTGGACCAATGCTTCTTCATTACCAACCCACAATGCCCGGTCGTGTTGTCGTGAGGAGAGGCAAAAGGAAGATCATCGGAATGGATGGAGTCGCCAATGAGCAAGACTTGACAAAGCACGGCGATTCAAGATGGAACATGACGACGACGATGAAGTACCAGCATACACCACAGTAAGAAGTAGGACCACCCTACCTAAAGGACGTCCGTTCAAGAGAAGAACTCCATTTACGAAAAATAAGGGCATGAAGATTGTGAATAGATAGCTAGCTAAGATCGATTGTATTTAATTGTAGCCTTCATTTCTCGATTGTATTTCATGGGCACTTTTTGAACTCATGAATATTTTTAGATTTCATGGGCACTTTTTGAATTCATGAATATTTTTTCAAATTTGATGATATTTTTACATATTCAATATGAAAAAATATTGAATATTCATGAGGACACTCGATCTCGATCCCCCTCCATCTCGATCTCGACCCCCCTCCATCTCGATTGCTATCCCCCTCCATCTTGATCTCAATCCCCGCACCTCCCCGCCTCCACCGCCGGTGATCCACCGCACCTCCCGCTCCACCATCGCCGACCTCAAGACCTCCCGCCCGCTCCACCTCCGCCGAGCACCCCCGCACCTCCCCGCTCCACCGCCGATGACCCCAAGACCTCCCTAGTAATGTTTTACCCATGTACAAATGAATGCAACTAAAAATAAAAAAACAAATTTGATTATATTTTCAAATAATAAAATTTGATGATATTTTCAAATAACAAATTTGATGATATTTTTTCATATTCATAAATATTTTCAAATAACAAATTTGATGATATTTAAAAAAAATTATTACTATTTTTATAAAAAATCATTACTGTTTCATGTTCATATTCATTTTCTAAAAAATTATTAGATGCAACAAAAAATAATAATAATAAAAATTTACTTATGGCGCACCGCTGGGTGGTGCGCCATTGCTGTGCAAAAAAAAACAGTTACTTATGGCGCACCGCTGGGTGGTGCACCATTGCTATCTAAAAAAAGATTTCTAATGGCGCACCGCTCGGGGGTGCGCCATTGCTATAAAAAACATACTAATGGCGCACCGGTAGGGGGTGCGCCATTAGTAATCTTCCCCCCTAGCTAATTCGCCCGTTCCATTCGTCCCTCTCCCTCGCCAGATCCACTCCCCCCCCCGCTACCCTGACCCACAACACCGCCGCCCCTACGTGCGCTGCCGCCCCCGCGCCCGCACCAGTGCAGCTCCTCCGGCGCCCACCGGACAGCAAACCGCCGCGGCCCCAACCATCCCGCCGCCGACCCGCAACCATCCCACCGCCGACGACCGCAGGGGGTGCAGGACGACGACCGTCGCCGACCCGAAACCGTCCCGCCGGCGCCGACCCCGCCGGCGCCCGCCCAGATACCTCTCCTCCTTCCTCCTTCCTCCCTCTCCACCCTTCCTCCCCATTCCTCCCTCCCTCCCCTCAACCGTGGCGATGTCGGCGTCCCTCCTGTCAGTCGTGCCGCCACTGTTAGTTTCGGACTTCAGTCTCTGCCTCTCTCGCTCGCAGCTCTCACTCTCTCCCGTCCCCCGCCGCCTCCCATCCCCTTTCCCTCGCACAGCCGGCGCCAGATTCCGGCTGCCGCATAGCACGAAGGGGCCTCTCGCACTCCTTTTCTCCATTCCTTATCGACTCTAGCTCCATACATTCTTGTATTGCCAGCGCTGTCAGCCTGTCACCGTGCAGTGGTTCTGGTATTGCTTCGCCTTATGCTTGTCCGTTCCAGCTGATCGCTGAGCTGTCTGCCATAGCGAAGGCTTCAGCTGGCTGTTTGGTCGTTCCATCAGATCTCTTTCACTGGAGCAACTGATGACCTTGCAAAGTTCCAAAAAAAAGTTCTACTAGGAAGAGATTGAATTATGAGAGAAGGCGACATCATGGGGCTGCTGCGGTTAGCATGGGTCTACCGCCTACACACTAGTGGTGTCTGCAGCTTAAGAAAACCGAGGGTGCAGCATGGCCGGTGGCACTGTTGCTGCTGAGTAGGTTGCTAGAGCATGGTGGGTCACTAGTCATCAGTCTCTACTCTCTAGATTTAGCTGGAACAACAGTGACGAGGTGCGCCGCGATGTGGTGTTAGGGTTATAGGATCATGTAATACCCCATAATTCTGTACTTATATGTTAGTAATGGAAAACTACTACCGACTTGGAATTTATCTAGGCTTCTAGGTGTTTTTCTATGGATGCCATGGGCATACGAGTGTGATAGCATGATTAAATTTTGCATGGCTTAAACTTCACATTTTCTTCTCAGTGAATGCAACATCGGAGTTTGTCTTGTTTTGCCTATCATGCTATGGTGGTGCTAGTGTGAGACTGATAACATGGAGAATGCAATTGATGGCTGGAATCGTTATTGGTTTGATGTTTACTGATTATGAAACATTAGTTGAAGTAACTTACATGTTACCAGCTTACTGCTTGACAGAAAATATATCTGTAGAGTTGCTTTTTGTCCTGTTCCTGCATTCTAGTTTGTGGCAGCCAAACGCTACTACCGTTGCATTTCAAGTTTTCACTAATGATATGCTGTTGTTATACCTGGTTTCATTAATGCTATGCTACGCTGTAGGTGTAATTTTCCACCTATGAAAACATATGCTCTTGCATTTATATTCCTGGTACTCATTATTTCCTTGCCTAACAGGAAGGTCTGCTTCCTGCCCTGCTCCACTAGCTGCTTCGGGGAGTGACCCATCGGCGGTAATTATGTTATCCTGCTTAAATCAATTTCTTTTGAAATGTTTCAGTGTTTTGTTGAGTGTAATTTCTTTATTAACATTTACACTTTGCTCCTCCTCCTGCTACTACCCACTAGTTTCAACCTTGCTTGATGAGGGACTTATATATTCCTGTTGCTATGAATGTGGTAGTTTCCTTGCCCATCCTAGATGGTTAGCTTGTTATATTCCATTTGCTCTGAATATTGTTGTATATTACTTCTCTCAGGCTAGAAGTCTTGCTTTTTATGTGTAAATATTTTTGTTATGTGCAAATATTTAATATATGCATCCATGCTAGTCATCGAGTTTTGTAGTCTGCTATGCCTTCATTGGGGTTTTCATGGATTGAACTAATGAGATTTTTTTATAAAAATCTATCTGCTATCGGTAATGCCCTAGCTTATCTGCTATCTGTAATGCCCTAGATTTTTTTATAAAATTGTAGAATATCAGATTGAAATATTGGGGAGCCTCGTTTATGAACCAGTTTCTTAGTCTGCCCTAGCTTCATCACAACTTTTATTGATTGCAATATTGGTGAGCATTGTGCTACTGTTATGAGTACCCTCTCATCAATATTGGTGAGCATTGTGCTACTTCTTGTCTCAGATTTGTGATGCTTCTGCTGTACTACTTGCTGACTGTAAGATAACTTATGTGTGGACGAGCCTAGCACAACTAGCTATTTGCGTACTTGATAGTTCCTCTTCTGAAGATATGAGTTAACTTTCTGAACCTATGCACACAAAACCAAGTATTTCTTAGGTTTCTTTGCACAAGTTAACTTACTAAACAAATGCTTATGGCATCAAGTATTAGCTAGAGTTCTTTGCTTAAGCTGTTGTCCATACAAGAATCTGGGCCATTTGGTTCAGTTTCTACCAGCAAGAACACATTGTGAGGGCCAGATGTGTAACATTTTTCTTATGAATATATGGTCTTCCAACAGTAACAACATTTGCAATCTAAAGGCCATCGGCCATAGCACACTCATGCATCAGGATGATGTACACCGCATGGGTATTAATACTAAAATGGTGAATGTCGATAATGAAATATCCGGAGATATGATGTACTTCTAGACCGGTAAATCAAGTGGGTAAATAGATGCTGCTGCTGGACTGTATGTTCATTGGTACTATATGTTCAGAATGAGTTAACTTGCTGTCATTTATCGAAATTCGTAATGTGCTGGACTATATGTTGATTGGTACTACTTGTGATGCTGCTAGTGTACTACTTGGGAATTTTGTCAACTTGTGATGCTGCTGCTGTACCCCGAGAGGCCCTTGAGTTTGCCGGAATGTCGATTAACTTCCTTTCCGGCAAATTCGGGTACTCCATATGTCCTATTATCAGCAAAGGTCATGCTGAAATTTTCCGTGAATTTTAGCATGACTTTGCTAAAAATAGGACATATGGGGTACTTGCGACTAATGCATGGGCCGGGGTATCTTAGTACTTAAGTAAGTAGGATCAACTGCCCCTTTATTCCTGCTGCATTAAACCATAGGTGGCGATAGAGCCAAGTGATTAGGCCCAACTTAGAATTCTCCTTCCCTTTTCTTGATAGGGTATATTATTAGAAGATACCCATATATATTAGTCAACCTAGGGTGCCTCGGCATCGATAAACCCTAAATGATGGAAACTTAACTTAGCATTTAGGGTGCCTCACCATCGACAAACCCTAAATTATAAAACCTTGGCTTTTAGGGTGCCTCGGTGTCGATAAAAACCTACATGATGAAAGCTTAGGCTTTTAGGGTGCCTCGGCGTCGACAAACCCTAAATGATAAAAGCTTAGCTTTTAGGATGCCTCGGTGTCGACAAACCCTAAATGATGAGACCATGATCATGTTCCTTGACAATAACCAACTTTTTGACCAAACTTTTTTCCTATTTAGAGCGAAACATGGCCCACAATGATGAGGCCGGCGGGGGAAGAACCTCACCGCTATGAGGACGCCGCAAAAGACACCGATCCTGACTACACAACCCCTAGCGGCGTCGGGGATGACACCACTGATGGTGCCGCCGAGGATGCCAGTACTGATGATGGCAGCACACGCATAGATGGCAGCCAACCGAAGAGGCAACGGAAGGACCGGCGCCCGAACGTGCTCGGCACCGTCAAGGAGGAATTTACTGAAGTGAACTCCGACGGGCATCCAACAGCGCCCAATAGTCAAGGGGTACTCGGTTCAGCTCGGGTGCATTCTCCGGAGCACCGTCTCGATCAACACCGAGAACCTAAGGCATAAGGACCGAGGGAATTTGCACAGCCTCCTCTTCACGAAGCTGCACGAATGATACAAGTTCCCCGCTGACTTTGCAAACACAGCCTCTCAGGAAATAAAGTGAACAGTACCGCCCTCACGAGGATGAGCACGTCCCTGTCTACTTGGAGAATCGCGGTGAAGAAAATGATTGACAAAGGTGATAGTTATGAGAAGATCAAGGCGAAATATCCTTCGATCAGCGAAGATGACTACAAGGAGTTCAAGATCAAGTGCGAGAGCAGCGCAACCATGGAATCAAGTCAGTGGGGGAAAGAAATGCGGGAGTTGAACTTAGGGGTCCACCAACTCGGTCCCGATGGTTACAGAGAGGTGGAGCCTATATGGGACAAGGAGGACGCGGAGCATGCCGAGCAAGGCCTACCACGCCGCTTCGAGAAATACCGTGAAAAGCTGACCAAGAACTTTGTCAGGGCCCAGTACAAGGAGGACCCGGTAACAAAGGAGCTTAACACGGATCCGAAGACCAAGGCGCTTGAGCTTGTTCTGGTAAGGAATACACCCCCGCGTAATTAGCTCCATATGGTTGCATTCTAATTAATGAAGCCAAATTTCTAAATGGTTCACATTCCTTCCGCAGGAGACTAAAAGCAGTAGCGCGGGGTCATCTCAGAGCTCCCCTTGGGACAACACTCTAAATAGGGCGTTGAACGTAATGAAAAACAAGGATGAGCTCAGTAAGCCGTCGTCAGCTGGTCGTCTGGCCGACAAAGGCTTGTCCACAAAATGGTCGTCATACTATACCGCTGGTGGGCGAAAGGAGAAAAAGACCAGCTCGGAAAGCCAGTCACGCGAGGTTCAAGAACTCAAGGCACAAGTGGCACAGATTCCAGAGATTGTCCAAGAGCAAGTGCAACAACAACTGGGAACAATGCTCACCGCCATGGTGCCTAACTTGATTCAGGGGCTGACGACGTGGATTGCGGGCGGCCAACAGGGGCCGCCCCCGATTCCCAGCTTCACGGCCAGCAACTCGCACAACACGTAGGCGGCGCCATTGGTGTCTCCGGCGGAGGCGGTATTCGTGTCTCCGGCACCGGCATGGGCATTGGAGCTTAATGGACCCGGGTGTACGCCGGCCGGCACCTCGCCAGCAAGCGGACCCTCCGCCAGTTGCATGCCCGCTGTTGGCGGTGCCTCGACATTAGCCAAGCTCGACGGCATCACGGTAACTAAGCCTCTCGACCGATGACTTCATCTCCTTGCCTTTGACTGGGCATGCCTGACGCCCTACATGTTTTCGCAGGGCGCCGCCGACGTTCCATGCACTCTCCTGCACTTCGTGGGCTGCGACTTGATTGATGTCTCCAAGGGCAGAATCGTTCAACCGGGCAACCCCGTGTTCCACGGTAATCCGATGCCACCCACCGTGTATAGGGTTGAACTGGTTCGGGTGCTACCAGGCTGCGATGAGTTGTTACCTCCGATTCGACCCGGTGGGGCCGACGAAGATGATGTGATGACCCTAAGCGCCTGCGTAAGCTGGCCCCTGCTTTGGCCGAAGAGCCAGATTCGTTTGGGGCGGGGGACACCACCCCACAGACAAGACCACCAGTCGTGCCGGCGCCAAGCCATGGCAAGACCGCCGCAACGCTACCGGACATGCCGGACATCCCTATGGCACAGGATCCGGACATGCATGTGGCACAGGATACAGACGACGACGACAACAACGACGGTACATTTACAAACATCAATAAATACTTTGCCGAACATGGGTACGGTGACGAATTCTGCGAGCCTCCTTCTCAAGAACCCAACCCTGAAAAAGACGACTGCGATCTAGCTGGTACCGTGGAGAAACCCAATTGCAACAGGCGTCGTCTGGCGTTCAGTTCTCAGGAGACGCCTCCAGCTGCCGCCTTCACCGAGCCTTAGATAGCTGAGGTGCAAAATATTATCAGCCCCAACACACTCAAGAAGGCGGTCTGTGAGCAGAACTCGATCCCATTACAGCAGATGAAGAAGAAGGGACAGAAATGAAAGAATAACAAGGGCGCTGGTGCGAGCCAGCCGGCACCGAGTATGATCTGTGCTTAGGACGGGCCACCTTCACCTAAGGATATCTCGAGGAGGGTGCATGTGGCGGGCAGGGCGATGCTACCGGCAAATCTGCTCAATGCTGCAACCGGTGCTATGCGGAGTCTGCATGACAGTGTTCTTTCTTTGGAGAAGCGGCGTCTCTCCCAGAATGATGTGGCATACCCGGTTTTCGTGGCCAAGGTGCCAGAGGGCAAGGGCTTTGTGGATAGCGGCATCGGGGGTACGATCGTCCTGCGGTTTGATGACATCCTCGCTATGTTTAATCTTCATCTGCTGCACTACACCTTCGTTCGGCTGTTTTCGCTAAGTATGGAGATGCAGATCATTATAGACAAGACCCCGGACATCGGGATAGTCGACCCCTTCTACATGTGTGCCAATATCTTGGGTAGCGCTGGGGACCGGCAAGTCGCGAGTTCACACCTCGAAGGCGTCATTCTGGCAAACCCAGATAAGGATAACTTCCTCGTGCCTTACTTTCCCGAGTAAGTCATCCCTCACCGCCCTGTAACATATGATTTCTTAGATTTCGATCGTTCTTTTTTTTCTAACATTCCGTGTTTTGTGCAGTGACACACATTGCACACTCATCCTCCTAAGCCCGAAATATTCCATGGCCACGATTTTGACCTGCATCATGAGTCAAAGATAGACTACACAAATATCAAGAAAGTTCTTGATGATGCTCTCCCCGGCTACACCAGATCTGGAGGCACCTTTAAGAGGCCTTTTCGTAGGTACGGCAAGCACGTGTTCACCCACAATACGACGTTCCCCTGCGTCAAGCAGCCGCCTGGCAATCAGAAGGATGCCTACTACGCCCTCCATCACATGCGGCGATCGACGGACCATAATCACCTTCGCTACCAAATAATCTCAAAGATTGGGCCACACGCTTGTCGGCAATCCAGACGCGGACATCGACAAGAATTCGCCGATCCGATCGAAGTTTGCGGAAATCATCCATCAAGATGTCCTTCGTACCTCGGGGCAGTTCTACCTCAGATATCAACCGTCCAACAGTGAGATAGAAACAACGCTACAAATGCAGGCTGACAACGCCCGCGATTTCATGACCATTACGAAAGACGATGACTTCATCCACGCTCTGGTCCCAAGAGTCGAGTCGAAAGTAGTGATGCTATGTAGTTCTGAATTGTCGATTGGCTCATGTTGTAATATTAAACTTTAATGAACCTGTATGTCTCTTTGGTTTGGACAGTCGTTCAACCTATATGTAATCGATGCTATTTATTAGTAGGACCATGAATCGTGCTATTAATGTGTTGCTTTTCTCTTCCGATCCTTTTGTTGCGTACTTATATATTGCTTATGTATTGTCTGTGAATTGTTACTAGCGTTTTGTTTGGCTAGTGCATAGAGATGCCGTCGTATGTCGTGTACAAGGGTAAGGTTCCCGGAGTCTACGACGACTGGGAGGAGTGTCGGAGATAGGTTCACCGTTTCAATGGTAACAGTTACAAAGGGTACACCACTAGGGCGGAGGCGGAAGTTAGATACGCGCGCTATCTAGCGGGAGAGAGGAGGGGGCGTTGGAGGAACCGGATGAAGACCGGTTTCATCGCGATTATGCTCATCGTGATGACCGCAACTCTCTTCTATGTGATGGTAGTTTAGATGATCGATATCGACTTGTAATGTGATGACAAACTCTCTACTAGTGGTTTCGAGACTTGTAATGTTATAACTTTGTTCGGTATTTGAAATTCGGAGACTAATATGATGAATTGTATTCGGAGACTGATCTTTTATTGTATTCGATAAATCTGTTGTTTATATGTTGTGCTCTCTATATTATGTGTAGTAATATGTTTTCTAACTTGTGCAAATATCAGAAAAGAAAAAAATCCCTAATATTCATACTAATGGCGCACCACTCAACACACTAATGGCGCACTGCAGAAAGGACACTAATTGCTTGACAAGTAGTTATAATCCTTGTTTAACTTTTGTGAGGAACATTCATGTATTAGATCCTAGATGAACCCTTCGGGCAGTTGCATGTCTTTGCACAAGTGGACAGATGATTGTAAAATTTATCAGATGCTTGCGTTTATCTTGACTCACTAGATATATATAATCCTTGTTTAACTTTGAAGAAACGTTCATGATATCGTGTAATCATAACATGTGTGTGGCTTATATGTCAATATGTGGTTTATATGGCATGAAATTGGTATCATTAGCTTTTCTTTTGTCGATACTTAGTACTTACTAATAAATGTGAGTTTTTATCCTATAAACCCCACAGTGGTAAAATAATTCTTGGTCAAAGTATTCTCTCACTGGAACTTAATATATATGTCCTACATTTGAAGTACTCCAAAACAAAACAAAAAGTCTCGATAAAACTAAGAAAACGTAGCTCATATCTACTGGTGGTAAGTGACAGTGGATATTGAGCTCGGTCAACTCATAAATAGTCGCGAGCTAGTTGATGAAAGTGCATTTATCCTCTAATGATATTTTAGTGATGACCACAATATTACTACTAATGTACCTATGATCAACTTGTCTATGATCAATTTGAAACATGAGCATTACTAATTGGTCTCTTCTGCTGCTTATCAGAGATGGGGGGAGGCCACTACCGCAGGCTACGCTCTGCCACACCGGAGTACGAGTTGGACGCTTTCGAGTTCTTCAGTATCATACTTGAGAATTCATCCAGGAGGCAGGTATGTAAAAGGAGAGATCTCCCCTTCACCCATCTCTTTATGATAACTCTGCTGTTTGCTACATCACTCCTTGTCCCACGCTGCAGAGGCTGCCTGACACTTTCATGAAGATGCTGGACGGCCATCGGCCAAAGAATGTGAAGCTGCGACAGGCCGGCAGCGGGCTTCACAGGCATTGGGACGTGCAACTGGTGATCAGGTACAGCCACATGTACCTGTGTCGTGGCTGGGAGCAGTTCTACCATGCCTACAACCTGTGGCATGGGTACTTCCTTCTCTTCAGGTACGACGGTGACACCATGCTCACCGTGAAGGTGTTCAACACGACTATGTGCCGCATGCGCTACCAGGACGATGACGATGCCAGTATGTTCTGCCTCTTCTTCCTCTACATTTGGCTTTGTCTCACATCGACTGCTAATGATCATTGTTGCATTTGGTCAGGCAATGGGAGCAGCAGCAGCGACTCTGGCTACGGCCAAAGCAGCACCGACTCTGACTACAGCAAAAGTAGCAGCGAGGATGATCCGGAATGGAGTGGGGAAGAAGAGGAGCAGGGTGGGGATGAGGAGGTGCAGCCTAATTTGTCTGACGATGACCTTGCGATGGTGGTGTCCGACGGTGGCCAAAGTATGGTGGTGGCTAACGATAGGCAAACGATGGTGGTGGCCCATGATGGGCAAGAGATGGTGGTGGTTGAGGATGACCAAGCGATGGTGCTGCCTAAAGATGGCCTCGCAATGGTGGTGGTGCCTGACAATGACCTCACTATGGTGGTGGCACCAGCGATCCCACAGCCGGGCGACATGACCATGCCAATTGTGGTAGAAGACTACATCCCACTTCCTTCACTGCCTCGCCACTCTTGGCGCATCAGGATGAAGAAGTTGAAGGAGAAGAAGGAGGAGTGAACTATGTCAGGTATGTCAGATCTCCAAAATGATCTACACTTAGCTTTGTTTCCTCCGAAATGACCTAAGTTAGCTCTAATATGCTAAGTTATCTCTAATATGCTTAGTTACCTAGGTTTGCTCAATAATGACATACACTTGGCTTACTTGTGAAAAAATGGCATATTTATGCTTAGTTAACTAAAAAATGGCATAGTTAAGTTAGCTCCAAAATGACACATTTAACCTAGGTTAGCTCCAATATGATCCATTTTAGCTAGATTACCTCCAAAATGATTCATTTTATGTATGTTAGCTAAAAAATGGCATAATTACTTACGTTAGCACAAAACTGAACTATACTTACCTTATTTTCATCCAAATTGACATAATAAACTTAGTTAGCTAAAAATGGCATAATTACCTATGTAAGCTCTAAAATGACACAAATAAGGAGTAAGAAGAAGAAAAGCAAGCAAGAGGAGAAAAGGAAAGAATAGAAGAAGAAAAAGAAGAAAAAGAAAGAATAAAAGAAGAATGAGAAGGAAAAGGGTAAAAACCTTCTTCTTCTTCTAGTCTTCTTCTTCTTCTAGTCTTCTTCTTATTTCTTCTTCTTCTTCTTCTTCTTCTTCTTCTTCTTCTTCTTCTTCTTGTTCTCCAAAATGACCTAAGTTAGCTCTAATATGCTTAGTTACCTATGTTAGCTCAATAAAGACCTATACTTAGCCGCTTTATATAAAAAATGGCATAATATGCTTAGTTCACTCAAAAATGGCATAATTAGCTAGGTTAGCTCCATTTTACCTATGTATGCTTACTTCTTCTTCTAGTCTTCTTCTTCTTCTTCTTCTTCTTCTTCTTCTTCTTCTTCTTCTTCTTCTTCTTCTTCTTCTAGTATTCTTCTTCTAACTTTCTTGCTTCCCATCTTGCAGATTTCATTTACTTCATGGAAGCTTGCATGGATGGAGTGCTTCTTTTCCCTTTCCGCTTCTATTTTGTATCGATGAACAATGTGGAACTTGTTATATGGATGGATAGGTGTTAGATGAACTATGTGAAACTATTGTAATATGTATGGATGGATCTATGTGTTTGGTTATGTATGTGTATATGATGAAACTTTTGTGTTGGATATGTCTGCTGTGAAATTTATGTGTTCAAACTTGTTTGTTGAAATTGAATGAACCTAAGAAAAAACAGAAAAAATAGGGGCTATACACGCGTGGACGGCATAGAGGTTTGCCTTCAGCCAGCAGACGGCAAAGCAGCCACATGGCAGCTACCTGTGCAACCTGGGGGGCTGGCCCATTTGGTTACTTTGTCGTCCGCTAGCTGACGGCAAAGCGCATCGTTAACCCCCTAACGGCCATAAGATGACACATGTGTCGTCCAAGTCCTTTGTCGTGGGCTGGCGGATGACAAAGACCATATCATCTTTGCTGTCCGCTAGCAGATGACAAAGAGCCCTTTACCGTAGCCTATTCAGCCGGACCTGTTGCCGTCTGCTAACGGACGGCAAAGGCCTTTGCCGTCCGCCAGGCATGCCTTTGCCGTCAGCCATGGTGGACGACAAAGTGCCTGATTCCTATAGTGTGTGTGATGCTAGTGATTATGTTGTTGGTGCTGTTCTAGGACAAAGAGTTGATAAGAAATTTAATGTTATCCACAATGCTAGTAAAACTCTAGACAATGCTCAACAAAATTATGCTACTACTGAAAAAGAATTCTTAGCAGTGGTGTTTGCTTGTGATAAATTCAGATCTTACATTGTTGATTCTAAAGTGATTGTTCACACCGATCATGCTTCTATAAAATATCTTATGGAAAAGAAAGATGCTAAACCTAGACTCATCAGGTGGGTTCTGCTGCTACAAGAATTTGATTTGCATATCACTAATAGGAAAGGAGCAGAGAAACCCATGGCTGATAACTTGTCTAGGCTTGAAAATATTCTTGATGACCCACAACCTATTAATGATAGCTTTTCTGATGAACAATTAGCTGCAATAAATGTTTACAATAGTACACCTTGGTTTGGTGACTATGTTAATTATATTGTTGCTAAATACATACCGCCTAGCTTACCAACAAAAGAAAAAATTCTTCTATGATTTAAGACATTACTTTTGGGATGACAAACATCTTTATAAAGGAGTAGATTGTATTATTAGACGTTGTGTACATGAGCATGAATAGGAACAAATCCTACGGAAATGTCACTCCGAAGCTTATGGACGACATCACGCGGGAGACAGAACCGCTCATAAGGTATTGCAATCCAGTTTTTATTGGCCTACTCTCTTCAAAGATGCCTGTAAGTTTGTCTCATCTTGTGATGAATGTCAAAGAATAGGTAATATTGGTAAGTGTCAAGAAATGCCTATGAATTATTCACTTGCTGTTGAACCATTTGATGTTTGGGGATTTGATTTCACGGGACCTTTTCCTTCCTCTAATGGGTATACACATATTTTGGTTGATGTTGATTATGTTACTAAGTGGGTATAAGCTATTCCAACTAGTAGTGCTGATCACAACACCTCTATTAAAATGCTTAAGGAAGTTTTTTCCCAAGGTTTGGAGTCCCTAGATATTTAATGACTGATGGTGGTTCATACTTTATTCATGGTGCTTTCTGTAAAATGCTTGCTAAATACTCCCTCCGTCCGGAAATACTTGTCATCAAAATGGATAGAAGGGGATGAATCTAGACGTATTTTAGATCTAAATACACTCCCTTTTATCCATTTTGATGACAAGTATTTTCGGACGGAGGGAGTATGATGTTAACCATAGAATTGCATCACCTTATCATTCTTGGTCTAGTGGTCAAGTTGAACTTAGAAATAGAGAAATAAAACTAATCTTACAAAAGACTTTCAATAGGTCCCGGAAGAATTGGTCTAAGAAATTAGATGATGCACTTTGGGCTTATGGAACAACATATAAAAATCCTATGGGTATGTCTCCTTATAAAAATGGTTTATGGAAAAGCTTCTCATTTTCCTCTTGAGTTTGAACACAAAACATATTCGACAATCAAAGAACTTAACTATGATTTCAAACTTGTTGGGGAAAAGAGGCTATTTGATATTAGCTCCTTAGATGAATGGAGAACCTAGGCTTATGAAAATGCAAAGTTATTCAAAGAAAAAGTTAAAAGATGGCATGACAAAACAATCCAAAAGCGTGAGTTCAAAGTTCGAGAATATGTTCTTTTATACAACTCTTGTTTCAGATTCTTTGTAGGAAAACTCCTCTCCAAATGGGAAGGACCCTATGTCAGCGAGGAGGTTTATCGATCCAGAGCTATCAAAATAAATAATGCCGAAGGTACTAACCCAAAGGTCATTAATGGGCAACAAATAAAACACTACTCCCTCCGTTCCTTCATATAAGGTGTATAGATTTTTGAGAAAAAACCCGAAATATAAGGTGTATTGCGTTGCACCACTCGTTTGGATAATTTTTCCAGGGATTTGATTACATTTCCTTATATTAGGCAATCTCCTCTATTTTCTCATGCCAATTAGTCAGGTGTAATATCGCCCAAAACTTGTGAAATTTTCCCTCCACGTGTGTTCTTTAATTTCTGTGCCAAAAAGTATACACCCTATATTTAGGAATGGAGGGAGTATATCTCAGGTACGCCCATTAATGTCGAAAGCAATATTTTCCAAACTTTGACGCCGGAAGAACACATAAAGGAAACCTTCCGGAACACTCCAGAATCATGAAAAAAGGGGAGGTTCGTGATACGGTAAGTAAACAGACTCCGAAAAATCCGCAAAAATACTTTTTGTCAGTTTTGGAATATTTAAAAAATTAGGAAAATAAGGAACTTTCAGGAAAGTGACCCTGGTGGGCACGATACACCAAGGCGCGCCTGGCATGCCAGGCACACCTCGGTGGATTGTTCCCACCTCGGGTACCTTCTAGACTCCGTTTTTCTTCCTTTGTGCTTCCTCCCAAAGATAAAAAGTCTTTATATACCCCCTAAACCTGTTGACCTCCGTATCATGGAGAAATCTCCTGTTTTCTTTTCTTGCTATTTTCTGTCAGATCTGTTGAGCCAGGCATCATATCTTCTCCGTCCTCCAACACTGAAGAAGGAGAAGCTTGGTTGCTTTAGGTAGAATCTAGGGGAGAGAGATTGGAAGAGATCATTATGGAGGAAGATGAGGGGGACTCGTTCGGAATTCACCCTCCTAACCCCCGTCAAGCCATGAGGCCCCTAAACAATCAAGAGGGCCCAAGAGATCAGGAAGAACTCCCTACAAGGAGGCCTCTACACAGGTTACATCAAAACAATTTTCACAATTTGATTCATAATTATGGGTTCGAAAACACTCCTCGTGTGCACATACTGTCCAATTGGGAGATATCTCATCCAAGAGAAAGTGATGCAGGGACAAACTCTTGGGGCCCAGAAAATAAACATATCATGGATGAAGTAGAGAAGAACACTGAGTTGCTTCATCAAGCTCTTCGAGAGATTCATTGCTTAAGAGATACACTCAGAGATGTATTGGACAAGATTGCTTCTACTTCATCACCACCACCTCCTTCTTCACCACCAAAAGAAAACTGAGTGTCGGGTATGGGCACCCCCCTTGGCTTTCGCCAAGCTTGGGGGAGGTGCCCCGGTATCGTATCATCTCCACTATATTCTGCCTTTACTTTTTTTGTTCAATCCATGGTTATCTTTTGCTTTAGATGAATAAAAGTTTAGTTCTATCCTTTCTTTTCAAGAGTTTGCTTAGTGATCAATCTTTGTAATCGTGTGCGAGATATATAATAAAGTTTAGTTTGAGTTTTGCCTTCTTTACTTTCTTGTTTCAATAAAAAGAAAGGAAATAAATGAAGAATATCATATGCTAATCTTATGGTAAGTGATGACATTACACAAGGGAAAGTATAAGTAGAAAATTTTATTGTAGACTGACAAACATAACATTAGTCAATGATGCAACTCATGAAAGAATTAATAAGGGAAGAGAAGATTCACATGCAAATACACTATCCTGGAAATCTTTTGTGATTGTGAGCACCCATCAAAATATTATATGCCAAAATTGTTGACGTTGGAAAAGAAAGAAAACATAATGATTTATGTTTGTTCATATTCACGCAGAAGTTATATTGTCATAGATCCTTCAACATCTGGTACTTGCTCCTATCTTTGCTAGCCAAAAATTCCGCACTAAGTAGAGATACTACTTGTGCATCCAAAACCCTTAAACCCAAATCTTGTTTGAGAGTCCACCATACCTACCTATGGATTGAGTAAGATCCTTCAAGTAAGTTGTCATCGGTGCAAAAAGGGCAATAAAAATTGCTTCTAAAAGTGTAAGATCATTTAGTGTAAGGAAAAATTGAGCGTTGTACGAACTTGTGATGGCGAAGAATAAAAGCAACAGACTACATAATAAAAGTTGCAATCAAAAGGGGAAATATAACGTGACGTTCTCTTGCACTAAGGGGTTGAGCATACAAACAAAAAGCGCATGGAAACCTCTGCTTCCCTCTACGAGGGGACTATCTTTTACTTTCATGTATTTACTTCCATGGAAGAGTGAAAGTTCTTCTTTCTATTCCTTTTTATTTTCTCCTTTGGCAAGCATCATGTGGCGAGGAAAGATCGAGGCACATATATCCAGTTAAATATGGGTAGCATGAATTATTATTGTTGACATCACCCTTGAGGTGAATGCATTGGGAGACAAAACTATAAGCCCCTATCTTTCTATGTGTCCGGATGAAACATTTTGCTCATGTGTATGCGGTGAGTGGTAGCAATCATAGAAGACTAAATGATGGTTGACTATGTGGACTTTCCTAAAGGCTCTGATATGTGACCCTTCCTAAAAAGATGATGAATTGTAGTTGCAAAGTTGACTAAGACAATAGTTTGTTGGTTTCCAATAGAATTTATGCTTTATACTTCAATGCTGTGATGAATTGTCACTTGTTCTTGAGAAGCCTATGATAAAAGTTCTATGATAAAAGTTTCATGTAAAGTTTGTTGCTGTTATAATAAGTTACATGATGCTGCTATGTCTGTATTTTTGTTTTCATCGACACCTCTCTCTCTAAGCATGTGGACATGTTTTTCGATTTCGGTTTTCGCTTGAGGACAAGCGAGGTCTAAGCTTGGGGGAGTTGATACGTCCATTTTGCATCATGCTTTACTATTGTTATTTATGTTGTTTTATTGAGTAATAATTCTTTTTGGAGTAATTCTAATGCCTTTTCTCTGATAATATGCAAGGTATACACAAAGGGGGAGAATTCTGGTAGCTGGAAATCAGGACCTGAAAAAGCTACATCAGGCTACCTATTCTGCACAACTCCAAATGAGCTAAAACTTCACGAGGAATTTTTATGGAATATTTGAGGAATATTGGAGCAAATAAGCACCAGAGGGGGCTCACTAGGTGGGCACAACCCACCTGGGTGCGCCAGGGAGCCCAGGCGTGCCCTGGTGGGTTGTGCTCACCCAGGCCCACCTCTGATGCCCCTCTTCTAGTATATAAGTAATTTTGACCTATAAAAATAAACAAGGAGAGGACTTTCGAGATGAAGCGCCGCCGTCTCGAGGCGAACTTGGGCAGGAGCACTTTTGCCCTCCGGTGGAGCGATTCCGCCGGGGGGACTTCCCTCCCAGAGGGAGAAATCGTCATCATCATCACCAACAACTCTCCCATCTTGGGGAGGGCCATCTTCATAAACATCTTCAACAGCACCAACTCCTGTCAAACCCTAGTTCATCTCTTGTGTTCAATCTTTGTACCAGAACTATAGATTGGTGCTTGTGGGTGACTAGTAGTGTTGATTACATCTTGTAGTTGATTACTATATGGTTTATTTGGTGGAAGATTATATGTTCAGATCCATTATGCTATTTAATACCTGTAGGATCGGAAGTATGTCTAGAGGGGGGGTGATTAGACTACTTGACAACTTAAAAGTTTAGCCTTTTGATTAGAGTAAGTTTTTAGCAAGTTTACAATGAAGACCAAGTCAAGTATCACCCTACACATGCAATTCTAGAGTTATGGCAGCGGAAAATAAATTGCACATGTAGTAAATAAGAGGTGGAGAAGAGCAAACGCAATTTGGAGACACGGAGATTTTTCTCGTGGTTCCGATAGGTGGTGCTATCGTCAATCCACGTTGATGGAGACTTCAACCCACGGAGGGTAACGGCTGCGAGAGTCCACGGAGGGCTCCACCCACGAAGGGTCCACGAAGAAGCAACCTTGTCTATGCCATCATGGCCTACGTCCACGGAGGACTAGCCTTACTCGGGGTAGATCTTCACGAAGTAGGCGATCTCCTTGCCCTTACAAACTTCTTGGTTCAACTCCACATCTTGACGGAGGCTCCCAAGCGACACCTAACCAATCTAGGAGGCACCACCCTCCAAAAGGTAATAGACGGTGTTGGTGATGATGAACTCCTTGCTCTTGTGCTTCAAATGATAATCTCCCCAACACTCAACTCTCCTCACGGATTTGGCTGTGGTGGAGGAAGGGATTGAGTGGAAAGCAACTTGGGAAGGCTAGAAATCAAGTTTCATATGGTGGGAGTGGAGCAACTTGATCTCAACACAAGGGTAGGTAGTTTTCTTCTCGAAATGTAAGGTAGGAGTGGAAGTTCTTTCGATGGCTCTCTCCACGAATGAAGAGGAGGTGGAGGGTATTTATAGCCTCCACACAAAATCCAACCGTTACACACATTTGACCAATCTCGGTCGGACGAAGTTGACAACTCGGTGAGACCGAAAGTTCAAATCTTGTGAGCGTTGGGATTTTCGTGGGACCGAAAATACAATCTCGGTTAGTCCGATTCTTCCAAAGTCTAGGGTTTGCCAATCTCGGTGGGACCGACTTTCTCATCTCGGTGACACCGATTTGAGTCTGAAGGTTCTGAAGCTTGGCAACACCAATTTCGGTATGACCGAGTTTGGAATCGGAAAATCCGAAATTCATAGGGTTTGGGTATATGGTGAGGTGGTTCATCTCGGTGTGGTGAGTTTGGAATCGGTGGGACCGAGATTACTTATGGGTTTATGTTGGAATGAAAGATTGCCGATAGTTTGAGAGATAAATCACTAAGCACTTAGAGCAACCAGATCATCATCATAACCTCATCCCTTTTAATAGTATTGGCTTTCCTATGGACTCAATGTGATCTTGGATCACTAAATCAAAAATAGAGTCTTGAGCTTTTGCCAATGTTTTCCTTAGCATTTTGAGGGTCCACATCATCGGTCATTGCCATACCCATATCAATTGAACTTTCTGAAATATTCTCAAGAAATGATTAGTTCAATGATATATATGTTGTTATTAATTACCAAAACCACCCGGGGATTAGTTGCACTTTCAATCTCCCCCTTTTTGGTAATTGATGACAACATATAGATCAAAGCTTCGACAAATGATATAATCAATGAATAACATCGTCGCTTTGAGAAGTATGTGATAAGCAAGAGCTCCCCCTAAATTTGTGCATTATTTAAGATTTGCGTTTGAATGCAAATGCACAATCGATTAGGATCATGGGTCACTCTTCCATGTCACATACATCTTGGTGGAGCGCACAAAATGATAAGAATGAATAGCATGCACCCAATCACCAAGACATGAGTAAGTGATCATACAAGATATGAATGGAATATGATAAGCATTAAGCACACATTAAGCATAGTATGATCAAGCACTCATCAAGATAGAGCAAACGTAGTATCAAACACACGAAATGTCTCAAAGAACTCAAAAGTATCTCAAGGAAAACCGCAAATGAAAGAGCAAAACGAGCACTCTCTCTCGAAGTCCTATGATCTATACAATTTCTCCCCTTTGGCAACAAGTTACCAAAAGTTCGAAGGTATAGAGCTAATCGTCACTAGGGACTCACTGGCGGCTCTGTCTGCGTCGATGGAGTGGAGATAGCTGCATCTGCAAAAGCTGCTGAAGTCTGTGGAGCTGGAGGAGTGGACACTGGAGCTGGTCTTTGAACCGATGGAGCTGTGGGAGGTCTTGATGTAGTAGCCCAGGTTACATCACGGGAATAGCAGTGATCTGGGCTTTGTGGGCCTTTATGTGAGGCTGCTCATAGTCATCTGGACCATATCACCTTCCATCTCCTTCATGAGCTCTGCCTTCTCCTCTTCGCTTCCTCAATGTCGCCTCAAGCTTGTTGACGGTGACTGCACTTGATCGACTTGACATCCGAGCATGGAACTTCTCTTCAACTATCCTCTCTAGGCTCTCCACGAGGCGCAATATGCTGGCCAGGCGTAGTTCAATTCTCGAGTGGCTTCAAGAAGTTGTTCTCCAACGCTCTTGGGCTTTCTTGCTGCTTCCTTTTCAGCTTTAGCTTGTTTGGCAGCTTCAGACTTTGCATGTCCTTCGACGGATGTGGGAGCATCCTCGGTCATCACAACTTCATTATCTTCATGTTAGGGCTGCAATGGCAAGTGGGGTCTATCCAACGGTAGGTATCCGTGCCAAACTTGGCATTAATGAGCATCTGAATATGCGGAGCAAACCCACACGACCTATTCAGTCTGCTGCTGTCCTCTTGATAGTCTCTACTATCGTGTCCATCACCTTAAAAGGTGTCTTCGATCTAGAATGTGCAGCATGTTGATAGAATACCCTCTTATCATGCGGTGGTCTCGACTTAGGCATCAAAGTATGCCTCGAGAATGGTGTTAGTGGTTGGGAGACCTGCTCAAGATGATAAACCGATCCAAGCTTCCATATCTCAACATCCTTGTCGGTACCTCATTGTACATGTTCTTCATAGACTCGTGATTTTTCTTTGGAATGCCATAGACATCAACATCATCGTCCCTTGACTTTGGTGCATTCAGCAACGCTCTCCATTCCTCAACAGTTGAATGGAATCTACGCCTTCATCATCCATACAATTCGCCATCTGGATAGAAGTGTGCGGTGGCATAGAACTGCATGATCATCTCATCATTCCAAGCGGTCAATTTCGACCAACAAACTCGCAACTCCACATGCGGTGAAGCTCTCATGCACATGTGGGAAATAGTCTCTGTGCTTTTCTTTGTCGATGTATTCCCCAGTCTACATATCCGTGTCGGCAACAATTGGCTTCTTATCCATGAGCACTGTCTCATAAAAATCTTGTTGCTCTCGGTGTGGAATCTAGAGTCAACAGCTGTCCTTCTCTGGTGGCATATGGATCAACTTGCCTCCATAGCTCGAGACCTTTGTCCTTCCTTTCCTTCATATTTTCAGCTCGAGGATGAGCATCATTATGAGCGGCAATTTACATCGAGCTTCAACAAAACATGTGCCTCATCATCGATTCAGCGGTGGCACATTGTCCTTCTTCTTCTCTGAAGCGGTATGTTTCTCACAGTCTTCTTTGGCTTGGCAGCAGGTTTGGCTTGGGCTGCCTTTCTTTGGAGCTGATGGCTTAGATTTTGTGGGTGCTCCTGCCTACGATGGCATCTCCCATCAACTTCGCTTCGAGGAGGCTGAGGTGCTTCCTCATCTGAGTCATCATCATCGACTTCTTCATGAACTAGCCTCTTCCTCTTGGAAGTTTTCTTGATCTTCTTTGGAGGTTTCTTCTTCCATCTGAGCTTCTTTGCAACTGTGGATTTCTTTACCTTTTGGTGCCTTTCTTTGATGTTGTTGCCCTTGATAGCCCTTGGCAACCACTTGCCTTTTGGCTTTGAAGATATCTCCTCATCTCGCAACAAAGTCGAGTCTTCCTCATCTGAATTCCTCTTCTTCACGCCTCGTGGCAGCTGGAGGCAATCCACTTGGAGTGCTCCTCTCTCCATCATCTGAAAAACTGCTTGCTTGGGACTTGTAAGCGCCTCTGGAATCTCAAGCGGTGATTCAGACTGTTCGCTGTCACTTGCATCGGACATGGTGACAACCTGTGAAAAGAATAGGTATAGGCAGAATAGAAGAGTTATCACAAAGCGCAGAGGTTTTTGCAAAAGAATGAGTTCAAACATTAGTTTTAGGTTTTCACAGAATACATTTCGGTCGACCGAGTCTATAAATTCGTGAATCCAAGTGTCTAAACCTAACCGTACACACCACTTTCGGTTGGACGAAATGGGTTTCGGTCTAGCCGAGAGCACTAGGGTTTCACTAAATCCTCACTTCGGTCTTACCGATTTGCACAACTTCGGTTTAACCGAAAAGTGCAGTGCAATGACCAGAGGCCAAATCGGTCAGTCCGAGAATGTAGAATCGGTCACACCGAGATGTGTTCGGCGGAAACCTAACCCTAAAATTTTCACTCGAATTTTGTTCTATGATCTAATCTGCTGGATAGGAAGATTTCAATCTTGGCAAGAAGCTAGGCAAAACCTATCGTGCATAGAATCAGCGGTTGAAGCACGAGAGGGATGAAACTCACCCAATCTGGTGGAGCTTCACTACGGCGGCAACGGCGCGACGAGATTGACCGTTGACGGCGATGGAGACCCGCGGCGAGGGCGCACAGGCGACGGCGGAGACGATCCAAAGACCACAAAGAACGGCAGCGAAGGGTTTGAGGCGAGGCGTTTTGAAGAAGTAATCAACGCGCTGTCCTCGGGTATATATACCCTTCGGTGTCCGTGGGACCGAAGTTGGAAAACTTCGGTGGGACCGAGATGGTTAGCTGCGTGCGATTACTCACTTCGTCACGCCGAATTTGTAACTTCGGTTTCACCGAGGTGAAAACCTAGATCAATCCAAGTGATTTGGTCTGTCCGATTTGAGTATATCGGTTTGACCGAAAGTACTTAGAAGGTTTTGGAAGTTAGGCTTTTGACGGATCGGTGGCTCGAGTGCTCCTCACTCGATGCGTCCGAAAAAGTCTTGTTCAAAGTTTGTGATATAAGCATGAATAGAGTTTGAGACAAGAAAGCATAGATAGCTAGGGGAGGAACTTAGGCATTCTTGTCCATCCATTTGGTCAAAAGAAATCCAAAAGACCAAAGCAACAAATGGATGTCCTTGAATGGATAAAATCATGCATCCAACATGCTCACACAATAAGATAGCAAATGAAATATGTGTCAAACATGCACAAACAAAACACTTAGCAACTAGCACACAATTTGGCGATGACTAGGTCATCTATATATGAGTATATTGACTTAGGAGTCAAATGAGAACATTTGATCATAGGTCATACTCATCGTTTAAGCACAAGTGGGGTTACCACTTTTCCATAAAGCATTAATGTGTTCACATCATTTGAAGATGCTTTAGCTCATTTCTTTAGAGCAAAGCTCCCCCTTGATGTGAGAACCCCTTTTAAAGGGTCAAACTAACCTTGGGTTGTCGTTGAAGACTTCATGTAGATGTTGAAGATGTGGATGCTCAATGTTGATGAAGATCATCAAGAGTTGGGAGCAATCCTTTGGATTCGGGCACTTTCAATACCTACATGGGTTAGTCCCACAAGGAACAAACAAGAATATCCATGGACATAGATTGAAGTACACAATAGATGATGTCCATGAAAGCAATGATTACCTTGTCCCTTGACTTACCAACATGAGGGTTTGTGACTCCATGAACAAGTGCAAGATGTGGAAGTTGATTGCACAAGTTCTTTGCCAAAATGAATGTGAGTGTAGTATATTGGCGGAGTCACCCTCAAGAACTCTCTAGTTCTTCTTCTTCGGGATCCACATCATCTTGATGGGAATCCTTGGGGTAGTAGTTGAGCTTGTCAAAGTAGAACTTGAAGTAGCCTTGGGAACCCACTTGACCATGGCCTTGGGTGCTTCAATGAATGCATCAATCTCCTCTTGAAGCTTGTCCTTGCCTTTTAGCTTGTGGTCTTGTGGTGGAAGGTCATCTTGAGCTTGTTCCTCATTTGAAGAAGTAGGATCATACTTCTCCTCTTGAGAAACAAACTTTGGAGTGGGATATTGACCTTCTTCCCATTCAACACCCTCGGCGTTGAACTTTCGCTCAAAACCAATTCCTTGATTCTTCGGTGTCTTCCTTGCTTGCGAACAATTTCCTCAAAGCTCTTGCTTCCGGCAAGACTCTTGTAGACACCTTTCTCTATAATCCCTTTCAATAGACTATTTTCTTGCTCAAGTGAAACTTGGCTTGAAACATTGTTAGTGGAATCAAGAGAATTACTAGAAGTAACAACATTTGATTTAGCATGATTATTGTTACTACTAGATGAAGAATTTTTCTTATGCTTGTCATGCTTAGTTTTAATAGGTGGCAAGAAATTAGACAAGAGAAGTCGTTTGGCAAGATATGAAGAACTCTTCTTTCGAAGATCGTCATTGATAGCTTTTAGGAACTCATGTTCTTGCTCTAGATTGAGCTTCTCGAAGCGTAGCTTCTCATGAGATCTTAGGAGCTCTCTATGATCTTCTTGAGTTGTTTCATGAGCTAACTTAAGAGTGTTTAGTTCTTTAGTTAGACGCTCAATCTCCTTCATAGCATTGTCATTCGACTCTTCTCGACTATAAAGACTATTAGCATGTTCATCATTACTAAGCTCGCTAGATTTGTCATGTAAAAGCTCATCTTCACCAAGCAAGTCATCCTTATCACTATCAAAGTCAATAAACTCAGGATGTGATACCTTGGGGCCTTTTGCCATGAAGCATCTTCCAATTCCCTCATTTGGTGAATCAAATATGTCATAGGAGTTGGAGTTGGAGGACACGAGAGCAAGACCGGCAACACCTTCATCTTGACTGTATTCGGAGTTGGAGTGATAGCTTCTTTCGGAGTGATTGTTGAGTCGGAGCGGAAACCCATTCACCAACATGAGCTTGATGTTTTCTCCTTGTGTAGCTCCTTGATGACTTGTCTTTCCTTTCCGAATCCTTGCTTCTCCGAGAGGATCTTCGTTCATAACGATCATCTCTACTCCTTCTCTCTTTTCGAGGCGACTCTTCTCTTGAGCTTCTTCTTCTTGGAGATTCTTCTCTTCTCTTGTGGGAGTCGAACACTCATTTGAGTAGTGTCGGGTCTTCCACAATTGTAGCAGTTTCGATCACGACTAGAAGATCTCTTTTCATCATATGATCTAGACTTTGAGCTTCTCTCCTTGCTTCTACTCTTGTAGAACTTGTTGAAGTTCTTCACCATTAGGCTTATCTCTTCATTGGAAACTAGCTTGTCACTTGAGGTTGTGGGAGCTTCAACTGCAGCTTTGTAAGCACCACTTGACTTGTTGTGAAGCTCTTCCTTATCTTTAAGTGTCATCTCATGAGCAACAATTCTTCCAATGACTTCGATAGGCTTGAGATCTTTGTAGTTTGGCATCATTTGGATCAAAGTGCACACGGTGTCATACTTTCCATCCAAAGCTCTGAGAATCTTCTTGATGATGAATCGGTCGGTCATTTCTTCGCTTCCTAAGCCTGCCATCTCATTGGTAATGAGAGCAAGCCTAGAGTACATTTCAGCGACTCCTTCACCTTCCTTCATCTTGAATTTGTCAAGCTGACCTTGAAGAACATCTAGCTTTGATTCCTTCACGGACTCGGTACCTTCGTGCATTTCGACCAAAGTATCCCAAATCTCTTTTGCATTCTCAAGACGGCTGATCTTGTTGAACTCCTCGGGACACAAAGCATTGAAGAGAATGTCACAAGCTTGAGCATTGTTTTGTAACATCCGCAACTCATCCGCAGTAGCTTCGCGATCCGGAACTTTTACTTCCTCGAAGAACTCACCTTGCAAGCCAACACAAATAATGCCCCATCGGCGGGGTTATGTCCAAGAATATGCATTTTCATTTTGTGCTTCCAACTAGCAAAATTTGAACCATCAAAGTAAGGACCTCTCGGAAATTACCCTCACTAGACGCCATACTCTCCTAGGTTGTGAAACCAAGCGTATGGAGTCAATGCAATGGAAACCAATCCAATGGAGACCAAAGCTCGATACCACTTGTAGGATCGGAAGTATGTCTAGAGGGGGTGATTAGACTACTTGACAACTTAAAAGTTTAGCCTTTTGATTAGAGTAAGTTTTAGCAAGTTTACAATGAAGACCAAGTCAAGTATCACCCTACACATGCAATTCTAGAGTTATGGCAGCGGAAAATAAATTGCACATGTAGTAAATAAGAGGTGGAGAAGAGCAAACGCAATTTGGAGACACGGAGATTTTTCTCATGGTTCCGATAGGTGGTGCTATCGTCAATCCACGTTGATGGAGACTTCAACCCACGGAGGGTAGCGGCCATGGAGTCCACGGAGGCTCCACCCACGAAGGGTCCACGAAGAAGCAACCTTGTCTATGCCATCATGGCCTCGCCCACGGAGGACTAGCCTTACTCGGGGTAGATCTTCACGAAGTAGGCGATCTCCTTGCCCTTACAAACTTCTTGGTTCAACTCCACATCTTGACGGAGGCTCCCAAGCGACACCTAACCAATCTAGGAGGCACCACCCTCCAAAAGGTAATAGACGGTGTTGGTGATGATGAACTCCTTGCTCTTGTGCTTCAAATGATAATCTCCCCAACACTCAACTCTCCTCACTGATTTGGCTGTGGTGGAGGAAGGGATTGAGTGGAAAGCAACTTGGGAAGGCTAGAAATCAAGTTTCATATGGTGGGAGTGGAGCAACTTGATCTCAACACAAGGGTAGGTAGTTTTCTTCTCGAAATGTAAGGTAGGAGTGGAAGTTCTTTCGATGGCTCTCTCCACGAATGAAGAGGAGGTGGAGGGTATTTATAGCCTCCACACAAAATCCAACCATTACACACATTTGACCAATCTCGGTCAGACCGAAGTTGACAACTCGGTGAGACCGAAAGTTCAAATCTTGTGAACGTTGGGATTTTCGGTGGGACCGAAAATACAATCTCGGTTAGTCCGATTCTTCCAAAGTCTAGGGTTTGCCAATCTCGGTGGGACCGACTTTCTCATCTCGGTGACACCGATTTGAGTACAGAAGGTTACAGAAGCTTGGCAACACCAATTTCGGTATGACCGAGTTTGGAATCGGAAAATCCGAAATTCATAGGGTTTGGGTATATGGCTGAGGTGGTTCATCTCGGTGTGACTGAGTTTGGAATCGGTGGGACCGAGATTACTTATGGGTTTATGTTGGAATGAAAGATTGCTGATAGTTTGAGAGATAAATCACTAAGCACTTAGAGCAACCAGATCATCATCATAACCTCATCCCCTTTTAATAGTATTGGCTTTCCTATGGACTCAATGTGATCTTGGATCACTAAATCAAAAATAGAGTCTTGAGCTTTTGCCAATGTTTTCCTTAGCATTTTGAGGGGTCCACATCATCAGTCATTGCCATACCCATATCACTGAACTTTCTGAAATATTCTCAAGAAATGATTAGTTCAATGATATATATGTTGTTATTAATTACCAAAACCACCCGGGGATTAGTTGCACTTTCAATACCCCTCTGATCTTAAGCATGATTATCATTTGTGAGTAGTTACTTTTGTTCTTGAGGTCACGAGAGAAATCATGTTGCAAGTAATCATGTGAACTTGATATGTGTTTGATATTTTGATGATATGTATGTTTGATTCTCTTAGTGGTGTGATGTGAACGTCAACTACATGATACTTCACTATATTTGGGCCTAAGGGAATGCATTATGGAGTAGTTATTAGATGGTGGGTTGCGAGAGTGACAGAAGCATAAACCCCAGTTTATGCGCTATTCCGTAAGGGACCTATTGGATCCAAAAGTTTAATGCTATGGTTAGAATTTATTCTTAATATTTTTCTCGTAGTTGCGGATGCTTGCGAGAGGGTTAATCATAAGTAGGAGGTTTGTTCAAGTAAGAACAACAGCTAAGCACCGGTCCACCCACATATCAAATTATCAAAGTAGCAAACACGAATTAAGCCGACATGATGAAAGTGACTAGATGAAATTCCCGTGTACCTCGAGAACACTTTGCTTATCATAAGAGACTATTTTGGCCTATCCTTTGCCTCAAGAGGATTGGGCTACCTTGCTGCACTTTTGTTACTACTACCATTACTTGATTGTTACAAATTATCTTGCTATCAAACTACTCTGTTACTTACAATTTTAGCACTTGCAGACATTACCTTGCTGAAAACCACTTGTCATTTCCTTCTTTTCCTCGTTGGGTTCGACACTCTTACTTATTGAAAAGGCTAATATTGACCCCATATACTTGTGGGTCATCAGGAACCGGGCGTGCCATTGAACTTTTATCTCTCTGTGTAGTGCCATTGAAGAGGGACAACCACATCAACTTGTGCTTTTGATCGGTCCCTCATGTAAGTCAGTAGTGAAATGATGATGTGGCTCACCTGCTGATGTGGATAGGCTGCATGTTAAGAGAAATACCATAGTGGGGATGATCTATTTAGGTATTATAGAATAGGGTTGCTGCTTCGGCACCACCTGTAAACCACTTATTATTGCAGATGACAACCTGCTGTTTTTCAGGGTTAGTTCTGATGGGGAAAATGAGATTAACCAATTGTTGAACACATATTGTCTGGCTTTAGGAGAAATGATCAATCATGATAAATTCATGATCTATTTCAGCAAGGGGTGCCCAGAGAGTGTGAGTGAGGAGCTCAAGGGATATATTGAGACAAGGTTTGATCATGTGGATTGGTAATGGTGATCCAACTAAAATTGTCTAATAATTGGATCCCTAGAGATGTTATGATGAGGCCATATGCGAGGCGAACTAGTGACCCACCGGAGTTGTATCTTAGTTAATATGTCATACTTCTGCAAGGCGGGACTTGAAAAAGCTACATGAAGTTTTCCTTCCTATAGACATATCAGCCATACTACAGATTCCCCTATGCACAAGCAATGTGAGTGACACTTGGGCCTAGAACTTCGAGCAAAATGGGAAATTCACGATAAGATCTGCATACAGAATGATGACAGATACAAAGTTTTGGAGAGGGTTGTGGATAAATGGTATGACGGGTTCCTCAAGCATCGACCGTGACGCTGCATCATGGAAGCTTCTGTGGAAAACTCCTGTTCCGAGAAAAGTAAGGATGTTTATGTGGAGGTTACCGAGATAATACCTGCCCATGAAGGATGTTTGGGCTCATAGAAATATGCCCCCTACAAATACGTGTTTACTTTGTGGCACCGAGGACTCATGGCATCATTCACTACTGGAATGCTCTTTGTCAAGATGTATATGAGGCTCTTGTGGATAGGGAGTTAGTTGAACACTTGTGCGAAACTATAGAGCCAAGCGCTAAACAATGGTTGTTCGCCATGTTAGACTCGTTATCATATTCGGAGTTTGTTAAACTAGAGGTGACACTCTAAGAAATTTGGTGGGCACGGAGAAAGGCAATTCACAAAGAGATATATCAGAGTCCATCAGTCATGTTCCATTTTATTGTCAGGTTCATGGCAGACTTGGAGATTGTACCGAAGAAGATGACAAGTACCCTAGCTGCTTCTGCAAGGGCTGCTCACCCGAAAGCCCCCCTCCAGGGTTTGCTAAAATCCATGTGGATGCAAGCACTTCACAAAACCATGTCAGGGGATCAGGAGTTGATGTCTATAGGGATGCACATGGGAATTTTATGGGCAGTTCTTCCCTGGTGATACATGATACAAGGGACGTCGCGACGTTAGAAGCCATTGCACGTCGAGAAGCCTTTTCTCTGGACGAGGACACTAAACAGCTTCATCATTGCTTTAGAATCAAAGCAAAGTGTATTTGGTATTGCTAAAGGTAGCAATGGACCCTATGGTAGAATTATTAGTGAGATTAAGAATAGGACAAAACCTTCAATTGTACCTTCACTTTTGAAGGCCGCGCTGTCAATCGAGATGTTGATAGGTTAGCAAAGTTCTCACATTCTCTTGATCACAGGTGACATGTTTGGCTACTTCAACCGCATGATCCTATTTGTATCCCACTCCATGTGCTTTTTTGAGTAATGAACTTGGTCTTACCCCACACAAAAAGGAAAAAACACAGGAATTGAGATGACATGAACTACAAAAAATACACTTCCGTGATGATACATGTTTCTCACAGTAGGTCACGTTTTCTGTCATGCATGTACATACATGACGATTTTATGACAGAATCAAGATAGTCATACCCGTGCTGTCGTAGAAGTGTTCCATGACATTACCAAAATTATCATCACGGAAGTGTCCACTTCCATGACGATAAATGGCGCGTCATGGAAGTGCTTTCGTCAAGGGTAATCGACACGTGGCATCCACCGTAATGGGTCGCCGTTAAGCTATCAGGTCCAGTTTTGGATCCGATAACCCGTTAATAATCCAGACCAATGGGGATTTTCCACGTGTAAAATTCTCAATGGCCAGAGGAACCACGTGTCGGCTCACCGTTGGGACAGATGTCATCAACTCATTGGACCGGAGGCGCCTATGATACGTCGACATGTGGCACGGCCTAACAGAGGCCCATTCTAGTGAAAAGGCCGGCCCGTTTGACTTGGTCAAAAGGCAGCGGACCGGCCCATGGAAAGCCTATTAACGACCTGTTCGCATATAGCCCATTTACAGCCCGCTAACTCACGGCTCGTTACGGCCTATCCGAATTAGGCCCAATAGCGTCATCTGGGCCGTCCAATATGATTCCAGCCCATTGTAACTTTTGGCCCATGTATGGCCCATGACGTCTTTCGGCCCATATGAGGCCCTTTGTAACTCTTGGCCCATTAATAGCTTGTGGTGAAACTAGCCCGTAATGAATAGTGTATCGCTTTATACCCATTAATGGCCCATTATACCATTGGGCCATTTCCAGCCCGTGTTATCTTTCGGCCTTCTCAAGGCCCATTTATTCTTGGGCTCAATTCCAGCATTTGGTTACTTATAGCCCGTTACTGGCCTTTTCTACTTGTGGGCCAAATTCAGCCTGTGGTTACAGTCGGCCCATTTGTGGCCCGATCCGTTGGGCCGTTTTCATAGCATCATCAAATATGGCCGATTAATAACGACCCGTTATGGTCAGCCCATGAACGGGCGATTCCAACTCTAGCCCCTTTACGAACCGTAATGCGGTCTGTTATTGGCCCATGTTTGACCAATTGATCATACGACCCGTAGAAGGCCCATTGTTTCTAGGGCCTGTAGAAGGCCCGTAGTTTCTATGGCCTGTAGGAGGCCCATGGTCACTTCAGTAAATATGTAGCCCATGGTTATTGTAGCCTAGTTTTAAAAAATAGGTTATTGCGGCCACTAGCAAACCGCGGAAAAAGAACTGCACCGACTACAAGCAAACAAATAAACAAGACAACAAGGAAATAAATAAGCAAGCTACTTACGCTAGGCTATCATGGCTACTACACATATTACATCCACTGGGCATCAATGTTCGGCACCAATGCAAATATAGGGAACAAAGCAGCATATCGCATACACTGGTTGTCAAAGTTGGCGACCAGTGCAAATAAACGCCACAGCAAAACAAGTCTAGAACTAAAACCACTTCAGAAGAGCTCAAGAAACAATATCCCGGGTACCCATAATGCTGGCAAGATGCTTAGCAAGCTTATTAACTTTCTCTTGTTTGGCGCTTAAATCCTCTAGCGCTTGCTGTTGCACCAGAAAGTATGCATCTGAATTCTGCAGGGACTTCCTCAGGCCTTCGGCTTCTTGCCGTTGCACAACTGACTGATGCCTTTCAGCTTGTAGCTGAAACTGAAGAAGCCAAAGTGATCCAGGAAGCGAGTTCAAAGAGCTTGTGCCAGCGGTACTTGCGAGTAACTCGAACACTACATCAATGCAGGACTATGGGGTTGTCTCACTGTCTACAAGATCATTTTTATCACCTTTCTTGGAGACCAACAGGGTTGTCTCACTATCTTGAACCTTATCTGCATTACTTTCTCTACCATTGCATAGTGGGGGTGCTCTTCTCCAATATTCTGTTCACATTCTACAAGAGAAACAAGCAGACACATCACGGGTTTAGCATGTAGTATATGAAACTCATTTTGGTAAACTGATTCAGTAGTAAGGTGGATAGGATAACAACATGAAACAAACATATGTCTATGTATTGTGGTCATTGTATTCCCCATATCATTCTAGTTTATGTTGCCAAATCAAGATAGAGACACAGCTCAAATCATATATTTTTAATACACAACAACATAGACAAAATATAAGTGTGAGAAACTACACAACACTGGCAACACTTGCAATGTCCATCACATGAGAACATAACTGTTTATACAACTGAAACTGAAATCAACATAGAGCAAGAAGTTAGAATAGCAGCCCAGTTGAAGAAATAGGTTTAAAACATACCTGTTGCGCCATTGGAGTTTCAATTGGATCCTTCAAATTTGAAAGTAGTTGGTATGAGTAAATACAGTGATGCAAGAGCAAAGGAGTATGGACCGTAGCTACGGAATCTGACCTGAGAACAGTTGCTCTTTTGCTTAAAACATGGAGTTTGGGTTCGCTGTCGTGGTCTTCGTGCTTTGGGCACTACAGTTGCTTTACAAACTGCTTGTGTGGGGGTACTCTGTGGTGGATATGGTGTTGTGTCAACTAGAAGTGGGTTACTATCCGCTGGGGTTGGGGTTAGATGGGTTGTAGCTGGTTCTCTATCCAACGGTGTAAGTGTGCAATCTGGAAGAGTCTCGATTATGTGTGGTGGGGCTAGTTCGTGGGCCAGTACAACCATGGTTCTATCTGCATCGACGTGTAGCACCGTCTTTTGTGAAGAACGAGTTTTTACTCCGTTAGATACCGCCATCACCCCCTCCAATTCAAATGGCTAATAAACAAGAAAAGAAATTGAACATACAGACAATGTATGATAGACAGATGTGGTAATTCACATATATGTTGTCCAGCCAAATAGGACATCATGACACAATTTCACATATATGATGGCTAACTAAACAGGATAACATGACACAGTTACAGATATATGATGGATAACTTAACAGGATATAATGGCATAATTCAACATATGATGAGTATCTAAATAGGATGACATGACAAAACTGTATGATGTCTTTCTAAAATAGGTTGGGATGAAATAATTCACATACATGTTGTATAAGTATACGGGATGGCATGATATAATTAACATAATTGATTCATGTACTAAGCAGCTGGCACTCACATGTATGATCTCTAAACTAAGCAGATGGAATTGAATATCATGCATATGATGTCTAAACTAAGAATGCAAGACACCATATGCCTGATATGAGAAATATAAACATTGCAAGTTAGAGCATACACCTCAGGTGGGATATAGGACTGGTCATCTGTCTCTGAATCCTCCTCCGAGGAGCTACCTATAACCATCGAGATATATGCTTCAATAGGTACCATTTCCTGCTCTGCAGCCTTGTTTTCCCTCTTGATTTTTCCATAACCGGCTCGAATGGTTGATACACATGAAGAGTAGTTCAATATACACAGATAGTCGACAAATGGAATACGCAATGAAAAAAAAGGATGGCATGAGATAATTCACATATATGATGCCTGGCTACATGGCGGTGCATAATTCACATATATGATAACTAGCTGAAAAACATGGCATTGCATAATTCACATATCTGATATAGAAAGTAAACAGGAGGCTTCACACAAAGCATGTCTAGTCTAAGCAGATGGCATGGCAATGCAACACACCATATGCATGATATGAGCAATATAACTCTGCCAAGTTAGAGCATACACCTCGGGCGGGGGATACGACTGGTTATCTGTCTCTAAATCCTCCTCTAAGGAGCTATCTGTAACCAGCAAGAAATATGCATCAACGGGTAGCACTGACTGCTTAGAAGACCTTGTTTTCACTCCAGATGTTCCCATTACCAACTCAAATGGCTGATGCAGAGTAAGAGTAGATGAATGTATAAACATTGTTGACAAATGAAATACATTATGAAAAAAATATGGCACGATACAATTCACATATACGATGACTGGCTAGATAGGATGGCACTGCATGATTCACGTATATGATGCCTGGCTAAAGAAGATGGCATTGCATAATTCCCATATACTCCATCCGTTCCTAAATATTTGTCTTTTTAGAGATTTCAAATGGACTATGACGTACGGATGTATATAGACATATTTTAGAGTGTAGATTCACTCATATTGCTCCGTATGTAGTCACTTGTTGAAATCTCTAAAAATACAAATATTTAGGAACGATGGGAGTATGATATAGAAACCAAACAGGTGTCATTCACACAAAGCAAATATAAACTAAGCTGATGACATATAAGATGTATAACGTAAGCGATGAGAGGCGCCATATGCATGATATGACCAACATCAGCATGCCAGGTTAGAGCAAACACCTCAGGTGGTAAATAGGAGTGGTCGGCTCCCTCTGAATCCCCCTCTGAACAGTTATCTTCCTATGGAATACAATCTGGAATGGCAGGAGGGGGGCCCACTTCGCCAACCATGGAGCAGCGTCTGCATGACATTATAGTCCCACGCAACGGTCTTCTCTTTTTCTCTACATGTTTAGTATGATTGTGTACAATAACTTACATGCATAATAAAAAACCTAGTTAGATTATGTAAGGCCCAAGGGGTGCATGCAGAAATCAAGACTGATGGTAGCAAACGAGTGGATAGATCCAAAACTAATGATAGCATGTAGATTATAGCTTCAGTTTAAAAAGATAGACAATGGATCATCTACTATTTGTTGCCCACCCTACATGAACCACATAGAAGACCCCAGATGAACCAGATAGTAGACAGATACTATTCGTTGCTACCTCGATATGTGCCCCATAGGCATTTTAAAACTCAAGTTTGAACATTAGTTTGGACCTGACTCGGAGTCTAAGAGGTGAACAGGAAGATAAAGTAGCAGGTAATAATAACCGATGTATAACGTAAGCAACCACAAAAGAGTGCGACCTCTCTTCCGGAACTGTGTAGTCCTCAGGTTCATCTGCTCAGACAATGATTGTAATGCAGTTGGCATGGCTGCCGGCAACGGGGAAGATGATCTAAGGAAGCGAAAGAAAGTCTGCAGGGGGAATCTCTGCTCTAGTGAATGCTTCCATCGATGGTGCACCTCAGGTGGGGTGGATGACGGTACGGCAGGAGCAGGACATAACACACAGATTTTTCTTTGACACCTATCAGAAAATGAAGTAAATCTATAAGGGATCCTTAAAATTGCAGGATTCTATAAACGCAGGGACAGGAAAAACACATGAATAGGATAGGAATGCACGTGCAAAACAGAGCATTTGCAAACATAGGATTTCTGTCAACCTGAGTGTTTGGTTCACTTGAATTGGAAGAACACAGGAATGGAGAAACACGGTCAAATTAAAGTCAAACCATGTGAAAATGAAAAAAATAAGAATCTTATTATGCCAGTAATGTAATTACTCCTGTTCTTCATGCATATTAATTTGAAAAGGACGTCCAAGTAGATATTAAAATTCCTACGTTTGTTCTTTGAAAGAGACACCAAAGGAAAAAAAGTCCTCCAGTTTTGCTTTGCTCCATTCCTTCTAACCAAATGCACGAATAGTAGTACCATACTAAAGTTTCCAATTCCTATGTTTTCCTTCACTTTTTCTTTGAACCAGTGGCGATTCTAGTAGGCAGTGTTCAAGAGGCTGAAGCCTACCCTCGAAATATTTTGTGAGCTTAGATTTGGTCCACATGAGTATCATATAATGCTTATCTTGCTAAACCGATTAAAATTGTGGTTCAAAAGAGCATTTAGTTTTCTCCCTGTTAACTTTGTGACCACGATTTATTTATTTCTAGATTTGCAACTGCTTTGAACCAAAGGATCCCTAAGGGATTGACATGAATGCAGACTAACAAAGTGGTGCGACGAGTGTACAACCTCTTTGGCATAGCCTTGTTGACCTCAACATCATTCGGTTGGACATGGAGGATGGTGATGCTGGTGCGACTGTTAGAAGCGGGGAACAAGATCTGAGGCCTCTAGATACGGCACCGACGAAACTGCTCTGCTATGATGGATGGTTCCATCGTTGGAGCAGCTCTGATGTTGGAGCAGCTCCGATGAGGTGTACGACGGTGAGGCGGAAGCAGGACAAGACAGACAACGTTAATCTGAAGTGGGACTCTAATATCATCTACAATGGATGATGTAAAATACATCACCAAAAAGTGCTAGATGTAAAATGCATTAGCCGCGCCACGACCGCTCTGACAGATGCTGTAAATACTGTTCACTCTGAACTTAACTGAAGAAACTGAACTTTACAGTCGAAACTAAATTTTACTGTCGAAACTGATTGAAATAGTAACAGAGGATTGCAATAGAAGTTTAGGGCGTTGGAGCACTAGTAGCAGAGAAGCAATGATCTAAATCAGCAGCCGCTCGAGCAGGGAATGTACTAGCAGAGAGCAACTCGTGCAACAACATCATGTGCTAGTGCTAAAGCATCAACTCCAGTAGCTTCCGGAGGACGTGTCGTGCAACAGCAGCAGCAGCAGCAGCAGCGCGAACAAGAGAAAGAGTAGAGGAGCAGCACAAACGAGAGCGAGAGCGGAGCAGCAGCGTGACCGACAGCAATAGTAGAGCAGAGCAGCAGCACGAATGAAAGAAAGAGTAGTGCAATAGTGCGATCGACAGCAAGAACATAGCCGCAATGCGAGCGAGAGCCGGAGCAGCAGCAGCTAGTGCCGATGTGGAAGTCGCCGCCGACGAAGCAACAACATGGGGGAGAGACATCGTGGATGAAGTGGCCGGCGACGGCGCCGTCGATGGAGACCCTCCATGGCTGCTCGGTATCGAGCACCGACAGCCCTGTGAGATTGAATAAAAGATAAAATACAACAATGAGTGCAGAACCTCCTTGGTGGCGCCAAGGCCTCGGCTTCATCGGAGGAATTGGTGAGAGTGTTGCGGTTCCGGTGGGGCAGGTCAAGACAGCGCTGTGGGGATGGAGGTGGCGCGATAGACAAGTCGAACACCGGGGGCAGCTCCTTGTAGGTGGAGGATGGGGCGGCTGATCCAGCAGGATGACGAGATTGAGGTACTTCGGATCAAGTTGCTACTGAACTTCGTAGGTCCACAAGGACACATTCCGCACTAGAATGGTATGGCAACCCTGTCCTGGAAATCATGTTGTTAGACAACGGTGAACCTTCGAGCTATGAAGAAGCGATGGCGGGCCCAGCTTCCAACAAATGGCTTGAAGCCATGCAATCCAAGAGAGGATCCATGTATGAAAACAAAGTATGGACTTTGACAGACTTGCCCGATGATCGGCGAGCGATGGAAAATAAATGGATCTTTAAGAAGAAGACGGACGCGGATGGTAATATTACCATCTATAAAGCTCGGCTTTTCACTAAGGGTTATCAACAAGTTCAAGGGGTTGACTACGATGAGACTTTCTCACCCGTAGCGAAGCTAAAGTCCGTCCGAATCATGTTAGCAATTTCCGCATTCTATGATTATGAAATATGGCAAATGGACATCAAACCGACATTCCTTAACGGCTTCCTTAAGGAAGAATTGTATATGATGCAGCCGGAAGGTTTTGTCGATCCTAAGAAGGCTAACAACGTATGCAAGCTCCAGCGCTCCATCTATGGGATGGTGCAAGCATCTCGGAGTTGGAACATTCGCTTTGATTTAATGATCAAAGCGTTTGGGTTTATGCAGACTTATGGAGAAGCCTGGTTTACAAGAAAGTGAGTGGGAGCTTTGTAGCATTTCTCATATTATATGTGGATGACATACTATTGATGGGAAATGATATAGAACTTTTGAAAAGCGTAAAGGCCTACTTGAATAAGTGTTTTCAATGAAGGACCTTGGAGAAGCTACTTACATATTAGGCATCAAGATCTATAGAGATAGATCGAGACGCCTCATAGGTCTTTCACAAATCACATACCTTGATAAGATATTGAAGAAGTTCAATATGGATCAGTCCAAGAAGGGGTTCTTGCCTGTATTGCAAGGTGTGAAATTGAGCTCGGCTCATAGCCAGACCACGGCAGAAGATAGAGAAAAGATGAGTGTCATCCCCTATGCCTCAGCCATAGGGTCTATTATCTATGCCATGTTGTGTACCAGACCTGATGTAAACTTTGTCGTAAGTTTGGTAGGGAGGTACCATGGTAATCCCGGCATGGAACACTGGACATCGGTCAAGAATATCCTGAAGTACCTGAAAAGGACTAAGGATATGTTTCTCGTATATGGAGGGACGAAGAGCTCATTGTAAAAGGTTACGTCGATGCTAGCTTCGACAAAGATCAAGATGACTCCAAGTCACAAACCGGATACGTGTATATTTTGAATGGTGGGGCAATAAGCTGGTGCTGTTGCAAGAAAAGCGTTGTGACGGGATCTACATGTGAACCGGAGTACATGGTAGCCTTGGAGGCTGCACATGAGGCAATTTGGATGAAGGAGTTCATTACCGACCTAGGAGTTATTCCCAATGCATCGGGCCCGATGACTCTCTTCTGTGACAACACTAGAGCTATTACCCTTGCCAAGGAGCCCAGGTTTCACAAGAAGACCAGGCACATCAAGCGTCGCTTCAACCCCATTCGTGAAAATGTTCAAGATGGAGACATAGATATTTGTAAAGTGCATACGGGTCTGAATGTCGCAGATCCGTTGACTAAACCTCTTCCACGAGCAAAACATGATCAACACCAGAATTCTATGGGTGTTCGATTCATCACAATGTAACTAGATTATTGACTCTAGTGCAAGTGGGAGACTGTTGGAAATATGCCCTAGAGGCAATAATAAAATGGTTATTATTATATTTCCTTGTTAATGATAATTGTCTATTGTTCATGCTATAATTGTATTGACCGGAACCATAATACATGTGTGAATACATAGACCACAACAAGTCCCTAGTGAGACTAGTTGAGTAGCTCGTTGATCAACAGATGGTCATGGTTTCCTGACTATGGACATTGGATGTCATTGATAACGGGATCACATCATTAGGATAATGATGTGATGGACGAGACCCAATCCTAAGCATGGCACAAGATCGTGTAGTTCGTTTGCTAAAGCTTTTCTAATGTCAAGTATCCTTTCCTTAGACCATGAGATTGTGCAACTCCCGGATACTGTAGGAATGCTTTGGGTGTACCAAACGTCACGACATAACTGGGTGGCTATAAAGGTGCACTACAGGTATCTCCGAAAGTGTCTGTTCGGTTGGCATGAATCGAGACTGGGATTTTTCACTCCGTATGACGGAGAGGTATCTCTGGGCCCACTTGGTAATGCATCATCATAATGAGCTCAATGTGACTAAGTAGTTGTGAAGGAAATATGCCCTAGAGGCAATAATAAAGTTATTATTTATTTCCTTATTTCATGATAAATGTTTATTATTCATGCTAGAATTGTATTAACCGGAAACATAATACATGTGTGAATACATAGACAAACAGAGTGTCACTAGTATGCCTCTACTAGACTAGCTTGTTAATCAAAGATGGTTAAGTTTCCTAACCATAGACAAAGGAGTTGTTATTTGATTAACAAGGTCACATCATTAGTTGAATGATCTGATTGACATGACCCATTCCATTAGCTTAGCACCCGATCGTTTAGTATGTTGCTATTGCTTTTATCCATGACTTATACATGTTCCTATAACTATGAGATTATGCAACTCCCGTTTACCGGAGGAACACTTTGGGTACTACCAAACGTCACAACGTAAATGGGTGATTATAAAGGAGTACTACATGTGTCTCCAAAAGGCAGATGTTGGGTTGGCGTATTTCGAGATTAGGATTTTTCACTCCGATTGTCGGAGAGGTATCTCTGGGCCCTCTCGGTAATACACATCACTGAAGCCTTGCAAGCATTACAACTAATGAGTTAGCCGTGAGATGATGTATTACGGGCGAGTAAAGAGACTTGCGATAACGAGATTGAACTAGGTATTGGATACCGATGATCGAATCTCGGGCAAGTAACATACCGATGACAAAGGGAACAACGTATGTTGTTATGCGGTCTGACCGATAAAGATCTCCGTAGAATATGTAGGAACCAATATGGGCATCCAGTTCCCGCCTTTGGTTATTGACCGGAGACGTATCTCGGTCATGTCTACATTGTTCTCGAACCGTAGGGTCCGCACGCTTAAGGTTTCGATGACGGTTATATTATGAGTTTATGTATTTTGATGTACCGAAGAAGTTGAGTCCGGATGTGATCACGGACATGACAAGGAGTCTCGAAATGGTCGAGACATAAAGATTGATATATTGGAAGCCTATATTTGGAGTTCGGAATGGTTCGGGTGAAATCGGGATTTTTAGGAACACCGGGTTACGGAACCCCCGGGGCTATTGGGCCTTAGTGGGCCACGAGGGAGAAGAGGAAGGGCCGGCCAGGCCAGGCGCGCCCCTCCCCTAGTCCGAATAGGACAAGGAGAGGCGGCGCCCCCTTCCCTCTTCCCTCTCCCAATCCTACTCCAACTAGGAAGGGGGAGTCCTACTCCCGGTGGGAGTAGGACTCCTCAGCGCCTCCCTTGGGCGGCCGCACCTCCCCTTGCTCCTTTATATACGGGGCAGGGGGCACCCTAGAACACACAAGTTTGATCTACGGATCGTTCCTTAGCCGTGTCGGTGCCCCCTCCACCATATTCCACCTCGGTCATATCGTCGCAAAGCTTAGGCGAAGCCTGCGCCGTAGTACATCAAGATCGCCACCACGCCGTCGTCCGTGAAACTCTCCTCCCCAAGCTCTCTGGATTGGAGCCGAGGGCGTCATCGAGCTGTACGTGTGTCAAGAACTCGGGCGCCGAGTAACGGCGCGGGATCGGTCGGATCGCGAGGAGAACGTCGACTACTTCCTCTACGTTGTGATCGCTTCGCCCGGTCTCACGAGGGTGCGTAGACAACACTCTCCCCTCTCGTTGCTATACATCACCATGATCTTGCGTGTGCGTAGGAAATTTTTGAAATTACTCGTTCCCCAACAAATGGCATTTGAGCCTAGGTTTTTATGGTTTGATGTTTTGCACGAGTAGAACACAAGTGAGTTGTGGGCGATACAAGTCATACTACCTACCAGCATGTCATACTTTGGTTCAGTGGTATTGTGAGATGAAGCGGCCTGGACCGACATTACGCATACGCTTACGCGAGACTGGTTTCACCGCTACGAGCACTCGTTGCTTAAAGGTGACTGGCGGGTGTCTGTCTCTCTCACTTTAGTTGAACCGAGTGTGGCTACGCCCGGTCCTTGAGAAGGTTAACACAGAGTCTATTTGACGAAGTATCGTTGTGGTTTTGATGCGTAGGTGAGATTGGTTCTTGCTTAAGCCCGTAGCAGCCACGTAAAATTTGCAACAACAAAGTAGAGGACGTCTAACTTGTTTTTGCAGGGCATGTTGTGATGTGATATGGTCAAGACGTGATGCTATATTTTATTGTATGAGATGATCATGTTTTGTAACCGAAGTTATCGGCAACTGGCAGGAGCCATATGGTTGTCGCTTTATTGTATGAAATGCAAACGCCCTATAATTGCTTTACTTTATCACTAAGCGGTAGCGATAGTCGTAGAAGCAATAGATGGCGTAACGACAACGATGCTACGATGGAGATCAAGGTGTCACGCCGGTGACGATGGTGATCACGACGGTGCTTCGAAGATGGAGATCACAAGCACAAGATGATGATGGCCATATCGTATCACTTATATTGATTGCATGTGATGTTTATCCTTTATGCATCTTATCTTGCTTTGATTGACGGTAGCATTTTAAGATGATCTCTCACTAATAATTATCAAGAAGTGTTCTCCCTGAGTATGCACCGTTGCCAAAGTTCGTCGTGCCCAGACACCACGTGATGATCGGTGTGATAAGCTCTCGTCCATCTACAACGGGTGCAAGCCAGTTTTGCACACGCGAATACTCAAAGTTAAACTTGACGAGCCTAGCATATGCAGATATGGCCTTGGAACACGGAGACCGAAAGGTCGAGCGTGAATCATATAGTAGATATGATCAACATAATGATGTTCACCATTGAAAACTACTCCATCTCACGTGATGATCGGTTATGGTCTAGTTGATTTGGATCACGTGATCACTTAGAGGATTAGAGGGATGTCTATCTAAGTGGGAGTTCTTAAGTAATATGATTAATTGAACTTTAATTTATCATGAACTTAGTCCTAGTAGTATTTTGCAAATTATGTTGTAGATCAATAGCTTGCGTTGTTGCTTTCATATGTTTATTTTGATATGTTCCTAGAGAAAATTGTGTTGAAAAATGTTAGTAGCAATGATGCGGATTCGATCCGTGATCGAGGTTTATCCTCATTGCTGCACGTAAGAATTATGTCCTTAATGCACCTCTAGGTGACAGACCTATGCAGGAGCAGATCTGGGCGTTATGAGCGTTTGGCTAGCTCAATATGATGACTACTTGATAGTTTTGTGCACCATGCTTTATGGCTTAGAATCGGGACTTCAAAGATGTTTTGAACATCATGGACCATATGAGATGTTCCAGGAATTGAAGTTAATATTTCAAGCAAATACCGAGTTGAGAGATATGAAGTCTCCAAAAGTTCTATAGCTAAAAGATGGAGGAGAATTGCTCAACTAGTGAGCATGTGCTCAGATTATGCAGGTACTACAATCGCTTGAATCAAGTGGGAGTTAATCTTCCGGATAAGATAGTGATTGATGAATTCTCTAGTCACCATCACCAAGTTAGTAGAACTTCGTGATGAACTATAGTATGCAAGGGATGATGAAAATGATTCCCGAGCTCTTCGTGATGTTGAAATCAACGAAGGTAGAAATCAAGAAAAGAGCATCAAGTGTTGATGGTTAACAAGATCACTAGTTTCAAGAAAAAGGCAAAGGAAAAAGAAGGGGAACTTCAAGAAGAACAGCAAGCAAGTTGCTGCTCTAGTGAAGAAACCCAAGTCTGGTCCTAAGCTTGAGACTAAGTGCTTCTACTGCAAAGAGACTAGTCACTGGAAGAGGTACTACCCCAAGTGATTGGCGGATAAGAAGAATGGCAAAGTGAACATAAGTATATTGAAATACATGTTATTGATGTGTACGTTACTAGTGTTTATAGCAACCCCTCAGTATTTGATACTAGTTCAGTTGCTAAGATTAGTAACTCGAAACGGGAGTTGCAGAATAAACAGAGACTAGTTAAGGGTGAAGTGACGATGTGTGTTGGAAATAGTTCCAAGATTGATATGATCATCATCGCACACTCCCTATACTTTCGGGATTAGTGTTAAACCTAAATAAGTGTTATTTGGTGTTTGCATTGAGCATGAATATGATTTGATCATGTTTATTGCAATACGGTTATTCATTTAAGTAAGAGAATAAACTGTTGTTCTGTTTACATGAATAAAACCTTATATGGTTACACACCCAATGAAAATGGTTCATTGGATCTCGATCGTAGTGATACACATATTCATAATATTGAAACCAAAAGATGCAAAAGTTAATAATGATAGTGCAACTTATTTGTGGCCTTTGCCGTTTAGGTCATAATGGTGTAAAGCGCATGAAGAAACTCCATGTTGATGGGATTTTGAAATCACTTGATTATGAATCACTTGATGCTTGCGAACCATGCCTCATGGGCAAGATGACTAAGACTCCGTTCTCCGGAGCGATTGGAGCGAGCAACCGACTTATTGGAAATAATACATATTGATGTATGCGATCCAATGAGTGTTAAGGCTCATGGCGGATATCGTTATTTTCGACCTTCACAGATGATTTGGCGGATATGGGTATATCTACTTGATGAAACATAAGTCTGAAATAGTTGAAAGGATTCAAAGAATTTCAGAGTGAAGTGGAAAAATCATCGTGACAAGAAAATAAGGTTTCTACGATTTGATCGCGGGGACAAATATTTAAGTTACGAGTTTGGTCTTCAATTAAAACAATGTGGAATAGTTTCACAAATTCATGCCACCTGGAACACCAGATCATAATGGTGTGTCCGAACATCATAACCGTACTTTATTGGATATAGTACAATCTATGATGTTTCTTACCGATTTACCAATGTCGTTTTGGGATCATGCATTAGAGACAACTGCATTCACGTTAAATAGGGCACCATCTAAATCCGTTGAGACGACACTATATGAACTGTGGTTTAGCAAGAAACCAAAGTTGTCGTTTCTTAAAGTTTGGGGCTGCGATGCTTATGTGAAAAAGTTTCATCTGATAAGCTCAAACCCAAATCGAGAAATGTGTCTTCATAGGATACCCAAAGGAGACAGTTGGGTACACCTTCTATCACAGATCCGAAGGCAAGACATTCGTTGCTAAGAATGGATCCTTTTAGAAAAGGAGTTTCTCTCGAAAGAAGTGAGTGGGAGGAAAGTGGAACTTGATGAGGTAATTGTACCTTCTCCCTTATTTGAAAGTAGTTTGTCGCAGAAACGGTTTCGAGACATCTACACCAAATAGTGAGGAAGTTGATGATGTTGATCATGAAACTTCAGATCAAGTTACTCAGAACCTCGTAGATCAACCAGAGTAAGATCCGCACTGAGTGGTGCGGTAATCCTGTTCGGAAATCATGCTACTAGATCATGATGAACCTACGAACTATGAAGAAGCGATGGTGAGCCCAGATTCATAAAATGGCTTGAGGCCATGAAATCTGAGATGGGATCCATGTATGAAAAAAAGTATGGACTTTGGTTGACTTGCCCGAAGGTCGGCAAGCAATAGAAAACAAGTGGATCTTCAAGAGGAAGACGAACGTTGATAGTAGTGTTACTATCTACAAAGCTCGACTTGTTGCAAAAAGGTTTTCGACAAAGTTCAAGATGTTGACTACAATGAGATTTTCTCAACTGTAGCGATGCTTAAGTCTGTCCGAATCATGTTAGCAATTGCCACAATTTATGAAATTTGGCAAATGGATGTAAAACTGCATTCTGAATGGTTTTACGGAGGAAGAGTTGTATATGATGCAACCAGAAGTTTTTTTCGATCCAAAGGGAGCTAACAAAGTGTGCAAGCTCCAGCGATCCATCTATGGACTGGTGCAAGCATCTCGGAGTTGGAATATACGCTTTGATGAGTTGATCAAAGCATATAGTTTTATACAAACTTGCGGAGAAGCCTGTATTTACAAGAAAGTGAGTGGGAGCACTACAGCATTTCTGATAAGTATATGTATGACATATTGTGGATCAGAAATAATGTAGAATTATTCTGTAAAGCACAAAGGAGTGTTTGAAAGGAGTTTTTCAAAGGAAGACCTCGGTGAAGCTGCTTACATATTGAGCATCAAGATCTATAGAGATAGATCAAGATGCTTGATAAGTTTTTTCAATGAGTACATACCTTGACAAGATTTTGAAGTAGTTCAAAATGGAACAGCCAAAGAAAGAGTTCTTGCCTGTGTTACAAGGTGTGAAATTGAGTAAGACTCAAAACCCGACCACGGCAGAAGATAGAAAGAGAATGAAAGTCATTCCCTATGCCTTGGCAATAGGTTCTATAAAGTATGCCATGCTGTGTACCAGATCTATTGTATACCCTGCACTGAGTTTGGCAAGGGAGTACAATAGTGATCTAGGAGTAGATCACTGGACAACGGTCAAAATTATCCTTAGTGGAATAAGGATATGTTTCTCGATTATGGAAGTGACAAAAAGGTTCGTCGTAAAGGGTTACGTCGATACAAGTTTTGACACTTATCTGGATGACTCTAAGTCTCGATCTAGATACATATTGAAAGTGGGAGCAATTAGCTAGAGTAGCTACGTGCGGAGTATTGTTGACATAGAAATTTGCAAAATACTTACGGATCTGAATATGACAGACCCGTTGACTAAAATTATCTCACAAGCAAAACATGATCACACCTTAGTACTCTTTGGGTGTTAATCACATAGCGATGTGAACTAGATGTGACGCCCCGGATCCGATGCGCCAGGTGTCCGCCAGCTATTCGCCGTCGTTGCCATGTCATTTGCTTGCGTGTTGCACTTTGCCATGTCATCATATGCATTTCATATCATGTCATCATGTGCATTTCATTTTGCATACGTGTTCGTCTCATGCATCCGAGCCTTTTCCCCGTTTTCCGTTTTGCAATCCGGCACTCCTATGTCATCCGGCGTCCCCTCTTCTCTCTTTTCGTGTGCGGGTACTAAACTTTCTCGGAATGGACCGAGGTTTGCCAAGCGGCCTTGGTATAGCACCGGTAGACCGCCTGTCAAGTTTCGTGCCATTTGGAGGTCGTTTGGTACTCCAACGGTTAACCGGGTAACCGTAAAGCCTCTTTTGTTGCAGCCCAACACCCCTTCCAAAGTGGCCAAAACCCATCTAACTCCCCTCCATGCTCTCGGTCGTTCGATCACGATCGCGTGGCCGAAAACCGCTCCTCATTTGGACTCTCCTAGCTCCCTCTATCTATATAAACACCTCCCCCTCCTCTAATCCCGGGTCCAAACCCTAGTCTATTCCTCCCTCTCGCCCGGCGGACATGTCCGTTCGCCGCCGGACGAAACTCCCCCCGCGCGCCCGCACCTATCGAGCGATGCCACGTGTCCCTCCGCCGCCTCCCTCCGCCGCGAGCCCACGAAACCCGCTCCGGCCGCCCAGGCCCGATCCGCGCCCGCGCCCGCGCCCTCGCCGCCGGTCCTCGCCGCCCGATCGCCGCGCCACCAGCGCCGCCCCGCCGCGCCGCCGCCGCCTCCTCGCGCCGCCCGCGCCTCGGCAGCGCCGCCCGCAACTCCCGCCGACCTGCGCCTCCAGCCACCGCTGCCCTAACTGCCGCCGCCGCCGGAGCTCCACCGCCGCCCGAGAGCCCGATGCTGCGCCGCCGCCGCCAGATCCGAGAACCCGGGGCGGATCCGCCCGTTCCGGCCTCTCCTAGGCTCGCGGAGCTCTGCCGCTGCGAGCGGACCTACCTGCCGCCGCCGTCCTTGCCCGATCCAGGCGGGATCGGAGGACGACGACAGCGAGGCGCCGCTTCGCCGAAGCTCCTCCCAGTGGGCCCATGCCCAGCGTCCCATGCTGCCCATCTCCCTCGGCCCGGCTGGCCTCCTCTTCCTCGACTGGGCCTCAGCCCAAAGTGAGCAGCCCCTCTGTTTTTTTTCCTGTTGTTGGGCCAACAGTTTCGGCCCGAGGTGTTTTTTTTCCTGCTGCGAATTTGTCTAATTATCCAGTAAATTCCAGTTTTACAGAAAACCCCAAAACTTCATGCATTAATAACTCCACAACCGTGCATCGGATTAAAACAACTTATATATGTAAAATGCTTAGTTTTTCATCTAGTTTCATAATATGCCATTTTCATCCATGTTTAATATGTTTAAAAATGTTGTTTGATTAAATTTGCTTAAATGACATGCTAAAATGTTTTATTTCATAACTAAATAACCGTAACTCGGAATTTAATAAACTTTATATGTAAATGGGGTGGAAAAATGCCTAGTTTAACATGGTGCACTTTATTTTCCTGTTAACAACTTTAAAATATGTTTTAGGGCAGAACAGTAGCTTGTTTGAAATATGCATATGGGGATTTTCCGGAATTGTTGTTTGTTGTTTCCGGCCTCATTTAAACTTGCCTAGGTAGGTAGTTTTGTTATGCTTCACCCCTTGCCATGTTAATCAACATTTAATATTGTTGGGTAGCTTAAACAAGAGAGAACTAAATAATTGATGTGGTGTTCCGTCAATATGCAACTCGTTGCATATTGAGCTCCACTTAACTTGTAGTTTTGTGTGTTGCAGTTTGTCATGCCATGCCTCATTAAACCGGACATGCATCATACTTGATTGTGCATCATGCCATGATTATGCTTGTGTGTTTACTATGTTGTTTGCTTCTTTCCGGGTTAGCTTCGGTTTCGTTCCGGAGTTGTGAGGATTCGTTCGACTACGTCCGTTTGTCTTCTTCATGGACTCGTTCTTCTTCCTTGCGGGATTTCAGGCAAGATGACCGCTACCCTGGATCTCACTACTATCATTGCTATGCTAGTTGCTTCGTTCTTTCGCTATGCTGCGCTACCTATTACCTGTTTGTCCAGCCTTCCCAAATTGACATGAACCTCTAACCTTTGACACCATTCCTAGCAAACCATTGTTTGGCTATGTTCCCGCTTTGCTCAGCCCCTCTTATAGCATTGCTAGTTGCAGGTGAAGTTGAAGATTTCTCCATGGTGGACAGGGTTTATGTTGGGATATCACAATATCTCTTATATTATTAATACATCTATATATTTGGTAAAGGGTGGAAGGCTCGGCCTTATGCCTGGTGTTTTGTTCCACTCTTGCCGCCCTAGTTTCCGTCATACCGGTGTTATGTTCCCGGATTTTGCGTCCCTTACGCGGTCGGGTGATTTATGGGACCCCCCTGACAGTTCGCTTTGAATAAAACTTGACCAGCAAGGCCCAACATTGCCTTTTACCATTTGCCTCACCACCACCTACTTTTCCTTGGGAGTAATTAACCCAAGGGTCATCTTTATTATAGCCCCCGGGCGATTGCTTGTCTAGCGTTGGTCCAAACCAGAGCCACTTGCGGTGCCGCCCTAGGCAACTTGGGGTTTAAATCGGTTGCCGTCGTAGTGTTCATCCGGTCGTGGCCTAAGGCGAGATAAGCGGCTACTATCGGGATGTCGGCACGCCGGGAGGTCTTGCTGGTCTTGTTTTACCATTGTCGAAATGTCTTGATGTACCGGGATACCGAGTCTGATCGGAGTGTCTCGGGTGAAGGTCTATTCCTTCGATGATCGCGAGAGCTTGTCATGGGCTAAGTTGGGACACCCCTGCAGGGTATAAACTTTTGAGAGCCGTGCCCGCGGTTATGTGGCAGATGGGAATTTGTTAATGTCCGGTTGTAGACAACTTGACACTTGATCCGAATTAAAACGCATCAACCGAGTGTGTAGCCGTGATGGTCTCTTCTCGGCGGAGTCCGGGAAGTGAACACGGTTTCTGTGTTATGTTTGACGTAAGTAGGTGTTCAGGATCACCTCTTGATCATTGCTAGCTTCACGACCATTCCTTTGTTCTCTTCTCGCTCTTGTTTGCGTATGTTAGCCACCATATCATGCTTAGTCGCTGCTGCAACCTCACCACTTTACCCCTTCCTTTCCCATTAAGCTTTGCTAGTCTTGATACCCATGGTAATGGGATTCTTTGTGTCCTCGTGGCTCACGGATACTTCCAAAACCAGATTGCGGTGCCTATGTTACGAAAGCGGTGGCGCAATCAAGCTCAAGGAGGAGCTCGTTGAAGATCTTGCCCTTTGTGTTGTTTCGTTCTAGTTGATCGAGAGTGGAGCCCGGTTGGGGTCGATCGGGGACCTTTTGTCGCATTTGGGGTTCTTCTTTTATTTTGGTTCCGTAGTCGGACCTTGATTGTATATGGATGATGTAATGCTTTATTCATGTAATTGTGTGAAGTGGCGATTGTAAGCCAACTATGTATCTCTTTCCCTTATGTATTACATGGGTTGTGTGAAGATTACCTCACTTGCGACATTGCTTTCAATGCGGTTATGCCTCTAAGTCGTGCTTCGACACGTGGGAGATATAGCCGCATCGAGGGCTCTAAGCTGGTATCGAGCCTTCCCGACCTTAGGAGCCCCTCTGCTTGATCGTTTTTAGCGGCCGAGTTGTGTCTAGAAAAATGTTTTGAGTCATTTAGGATTATATATATCGGAGAGTTAGGAATTCTTTTTACTCCTCAGTCCCTTCGACCTTCTGGTGAGGTATCCTGACGTAGAGTTTTGACTCTTCTCTTCTCAAATTTCACTAATTTTTTTTTAGGATCACGCGGGTATCTTGGAATCGTTCCGATATTCTTATGACGAGAACATTGTTCTTGGTGCCTCCTGACATTTAGGGGTTGTGGCAGTGTCCCGGGGAGTTGAGCTCCGAGGTGTTGTCGTCATAATTTTATCGTTGCGATTCTGGAATACCGAGTTTAATGCGCCGACATCGAAAATCTCTTTTATGCAGTTGTTGGTGAGATAACCCGCTAACCTTGATCTTCAAGTGAGTACGGAGTATTGCCATGACTCGTATAACGGATGCTTTTGAAGGTTGAGGTAGGCGATTTCGAAGGTTTCTTGGTTATGTGTTGACGGATGGATACAAATGGATGTAGGGATTGTTAGTTTGGGTGAGATATATTGCTCCCTGTATCCCCAACACCAGATTGCATAACCGAAAGTTTGGGAGTTTCATAGGTGGGAATTCAAGTAGCTCTTAGGATATCTTTCCGACGGATGTATGATATGAAATTGGGGTTCGACGTCTAGTGGTCCGCCTATTCAAGGTTGGTTTCTGATGGTCTCGTTGTGTCTTAAAGACTCCTTGGCTATGCTGACTCGGGGGCGCTTCGTATGTCATGTGCACTTGCCTTGCACATGATGGTGCTGTCTGATTGAGCCCGTGTAGGCCCCACCACGAAAACTCGGACGAAATCTCTATCATATGTTTGTTCCGGCTTATTCTGCAAGCCAGTCCTTTGTTTTTGTTTTGAGTTGTGGTATTCGAGTTGCTTCAATGTCAAATGTTGAATCCATACCTTTTCCTAAATGGTGTTCTCATATTTCTATGTGAATACTAATCCTTCTTGATCATTGAGGTTCTCATGTCAACTCTTTTCCAACCGGTGTGCTTCTCTTCAAATGGATCCGATCATTTCAACATCCGCAAGATCAATTCTAAGTTTTCTCAACGGTGTTTGTTTCATCCGTCCCAAGTTGTCTTTGATTTCCCCACCCTCCCACCCTTTTTCTTCAAGGACTCATTTATGTTAATCAAGTATCCATTTATTCATGTGAAGTCACTTCATTCTTTTCTTTCAATGTTCTGATCCGGTGATCCCTCGTGAAGATGCTCACGAGCTTTCAAGTTCATCATCCTTCATTGTTGTTTCTTCTTCGGTGGATTTAATTCAAGCTTTCGATATTCATCATATTCCTTTCCTCGTTTCTAATGCTTTCTCATGCCGGTGCACCTCTTAATCATTCACTTCTTCCTATTCATTTGTTCTGGAGTGCTGAAGATATCTCACAAGATTCGTGTTTTCCATTCTTAATCCGTTCAAGCCATTTGGAGTTTATTATCCCATTCAAGTCATTTAATTCAACCGGTGCAACATCTCTTTTAAATCATTTCAACGGTGTTCTTTTGAGTGGGCCCTAACCCACAGGTCTTTTCCCAGGATCTTACCTGACTCTTCTAATTATCAGGAGCCATTCTCAAATTCTTTTCCAAGTTTGACGTAAGAATGAGTTATCATTAGTCAAATGCTTTTCTCTAAGATCTTTCAAATTCTTTTCATAGTTGGCTCAACCTCTTCGCTTTTGATTCTTCCGTTGTGCCTCAGTAATTCTTGGTGGTGTTTCTCGTTGTCATTCTCATCATTTGAAGACCGAAGAAGAGTTTCTCTTTAATCTTGCTCTATTCTCTTCAAGATTCATGGTGCTAGCTTGTTGCCATCCTCTCATAATTGTTTTCGATTGTGAGAATCTTTTTCACCCGTCCGGAGCATCTCATGAGTTGTTTCCGTTTCTTTCCTCCGAAGGCCATCATGTCATAATTCTTCATTCTCAGCGTAGCTATCGTTCTCCAAATCTTACCGGTGCATCGTTCAATATCCTCTAATCAGTTCATGATCTCTTCGTTCTCATGTATCTAAATCCCTTCAAGTATCTTCATTCGTTTTCCAATTCTTTCCGGTGAATTGTGCCTTTGCTACTTCGATCATTTTCAATTCTTACGGTGGTTCTTTCAAGATCTCTCTTCCTTGTTCATCATATCAATTCATTTGTTGTTCCAATCCTACCGGTGGTTCGTTGAAGACCTTCTCAAGTTTTGATATATCTCTTTTAATCCTTTTCTACAGGAATAAGTAGTATGCCAAATCCATTGCTTGTCATCAATTAAATTTGATGAAGGATAAGCATACAATAAATCTTATTCTTATTTCCTCGAGGTGATTCAATTCTTTTCTTCCGGAGATTGTTCATGATGAAGTAATTCTCGGATCTAGTGTTTCATCTATTCTTTTTCCGGAGTTCCAAGTTTTTTCTTGGATGTCTCGTCACGAAGCTCCATCTAAATCATTGCAAGGCTTCACCTTGTGTTTTCATCTTCTCTTTCTTTTCATCATACTTCTATTACCAGAGTTCTTCATGGAGGCTATAAATGGTGGTTCGTCAAGGATTCCTTTCATTCTCGATTTGTTCTTCAAGTTTTCTCTTGAAGTTAAGAATAGCCAAGCTATACTCAAAATTAAACATGGTGCTCAACACATGTTTTGTTTTGAGGAGCTCAAGTATTCTCCGTCTTGCATTCCAAAGTGCAATTCCTTCTATCTTATCTTTTGAGATGGTGTTATGTCACTCTTGACAATTTCCTTCATGTTTCATGATTCATATTGTTGTCAAGAATGAGGTATTTTAAATCCATCATTTTCTCTTGTTCAAGAGATCTTTTCAAACGTCAATCTATTCATTGGAGTTATCTTCGTATAGATTTCACCTAAAGCCTTCCCTAAGGAATGTTGCTATTTGTGGTGCTTATCAATGATCCAAGTTATATCTCTATCATCATGGTGAAGCAGTTTTCATCTCTTCTTTGATCTCAAGCAAGCAATTGATGTTGATAGTGGCAGAGTTTCACCTCAAGTTTTGAGATGTCTCCATAAGCCCACGAGGATCATATCCTTTCGTTGTTGGCTTTCCAACAATTCCGCTCTAACCTTCTTGCAAGGATGCTTCCAAATTCAATTGTGGGAGAAGTTGTCATTTTCTTCTCCATCCCTTTATCCCAACGGCCTAACTTCTATTCTTTCTTCCGAAGGCATGGTGATGTTGCTCTCTTCACTCATCATCTCGATTTGTGAGGATTGTGTTCTTTTCGTGCTTATCCATTTAACGGAGTGTTGTGCCATCTCTTCAAGTTCTTTTCATCTTATCAAGTTTTCCTTCTTCTTTTAGACGGAGTGCTGCCCAAATTATTTCAATCTTCTTCCTCTCCCATCTTGTTTTAACCGGAGTGATTTCGAATTCTATCTTGTCCATTAAACTCTTGATTCATGTCTTTGCAACCTCCAAGTTCTCATATTCCTTGTTCCTCTTGTCCAACGAATTGTTTGCAATCTTGGTCAGCTCCGTTGTTTCGTTCTTTCAATTTGTTCAACCTCTCAAGGTTCGTGGTTTCACTCGTTCGTCAAAGAAGCAACTTAGTTTTACCTCTCCTCTTCCTTTTCTTTTTCCCTCCGGTGTCATCCTAGATCTCGGGACGAGATCCTCTCATAGTGGTGGAGTGTTGTGACGCCCCGGATCCGATGCGCCAGGTGTCCGCCAGCTATTCGCCGTCGTTGCCATGTCATTTGCTTGCGTGTTGCACTTTGCCATGTCATCATATGCATTTCATATCATGTCATCATGTGCATTTCATTTTGCATACGTGTTCGTCTCATGCATCCGAGCCTTTTCCCCGTTTTCCGTTTTGCAATCCGGCACTCCTATGTCATCCGGCGTCCCCTCTTCTTTCTTTTCATGTGCGGGTATTAAACTTTCTCGGAATGGACCGAGGTTTGCCAAGCGGCCTTGGTATAGCACCGGTAGACCGCCTGTCAAGTTTCGTGCCATTTGGAGGTCGTTTGGTACTCCAGCAGTTAACCGGTAACAAGTAAAGCCTCTTTGTTGCAGCCCAACACCCCTTCCAAATTGGCCAAAACCCATCTAACTCCCCTCCATGCTCTCGGTCGTTCGATCACGATCGCGTGGCCGAAAACCGCTCCTCATTTGGACTCTCCTAGCTCCCTCTATGTATATAAACACCTCCCCCTCCTCTAATCCCGGGTCCAAACCCTAGTCTATTCCTCCCTCTCGCTTGGCGGACATGTCCGTTCGCCACGGACGAAACCCCCGCCGCGCCGCACCTATCGAGCGATGCCACGTGTCCCTCCGCCGCCTCCCTCGCGCAGAGCCCATGGGAAACCCGCTCCGGCCGCCCGGCCCGATCCGCACCCGCGCCCGCTGCCCTCGCCGCCGGTCCTCGCCGCGGTCGCCGCGCCACCAGCGCCGCCCGCTCCAGCGCCGCCGCCGCCTCCTCGCGCCGCCAGCGCCTCAGCCGCGCCGCCCGCAGCTCCCGCCGACCTCGCCTCCAGCCACCGCCGGCCCTATCGCGCCGCCGCCGGAGCTCCACCGCCGCCCAGGGAGCCCGATGCTCGCCGCCTTCGCCGGATCCGAGAACCCCGGGGCCGGATCCGCCCGTTCCGGCCTCTCCTAGGCTCTCGCGGAGCTCTGCCGCTGCCGGAGCCGGACCTACCCTGCCGCCGCCGTCCTTGCCCCGATCCAGGCGGGATCGGGAGGACGACGAGCAGCGCGCCGCTCGCCCGAGCTCCTCCCAGCGGGCCCGCGGCCCAGCGTCCCCGCGGCCCATCTCCCTCGGCCCGGCTGGCCTCCTCTTCCTCGACTGGGCCTCAGCCCAAAGTGAGCAGCCCCTCTGTTTTTTTCCTGTTGTTGGGCCAACAGTTTCGGCCCGAGGTGTTTTTTTTTCCTGCTGCGAATTTGTCTAATTATCCAGTAAATTCCAGTTTTACAGAAAACCCCAAAACTTCATGCATTAATAACTCCACAACCGTGCATCGGATTAAAACAACTTATATATGTAAAATGCTTAGTTTTTCATCTAGTTTCATAATATGCCACTTTCATCCATGTTTAATATGTTTAAAAATGTTGTTTGATTAAATTTGCTTAAATGACATGCTAAAATGTTTTATTTCATAACTAAATAACCGTAACTTCGAATTTAATAAACTTTATATGTAAATGGGGTGGAAAAATGCCTAGTTTAACATGGTGCACTTTATTTTCCTGTTTAACAACTTTAAAATATGTTTTAGGGCAGAACAGTATCTAATTTGAAATATGCATATGGGGATTTTCCGGAATTGTTGTTTGTTGTTTCCGGCCTCATTTAAACTTGCCTAGGTAGGTAGTTTTGTTATGCTTCACCCCTTGCCATGTTAATCAACATTTAATATTGTTGGGTAGCTTAAACAAGAGAGAACTAAATAATTGATGTGGTGTTCCGTCAATATGCAACTCATTGCATATTGAGCTCCACTTAACTTGTAGTTTTGTGTGTTGCAGTTTGTCATGCCATGCCTCATTAAACCGGACATGCATCATACTTGATTGTGCATCATGCCATGATTATGCTTGTGTGTTTACTATGTTGTTTGCTTCTTTCCGGGTTAGCTTCGGTTTCGTTCCGGAGTTGTGAGGATTCGTTCGACTACGTCCGTTTGTCTTCTTCATGGACTCGTTCTTCTTCCTTGCGGGATTTCAGGCAAGATGACCGCTACCCTGGATCTCACTACTATCATTGCTATGCTAGTTCCTTCGTTCTTTCGCTATGCTGCGCTACCTATTACCTGTTTGTCCAGCCTTCCCAAATTGACATGAACCTCTAACCTTTGACACCATTCCTAGCAAACCATTGTTTGGCTATGTTCCCGCTTTGCTCAGCCCCTCTTATAGCATTGCTAGTTGCAGGTGAAGTTGAAGATTTCTCCATGGTGGACAGGGTTTATGTTGGGATATCACAATATCTCTTATATTATTAATACATCTATATATTTGGTAAAGGGTGGAAGGCTCGGCCTTATGCCTGGTGTTTTGTTCCACTCTTGCCGCCCTAGTTTCCGTCATACCGGTGTTATGTTCCCGGATTTTGCGTCCCTTACGCGGTCGGGTGATTTATGGGACCCCCCTGACAGTTCGCTTTGAATAAAACTTGTCCAGCAAGGCCCAACATTGCCTTTTACCATTTGCCTCACCACCACCTACTTTTCCCTTGGGAGTAATTAACCCAAGGGTCATCTTTATTATAGCCCCCCCGGGCCAGTGCTTGTCTAAGCGTTGGTCCAAACCAGAGCCACTTGCGGTGCCGCCCCTAGGCAACTTGGGGTTTCGTCGGTTGCCGTACGTAGTGTTCATCCGGTCGTGGCCTGAGACGAGATACGCGCGGCTACTATCAGGATGTCGGCACGCCGGGAGGTCTTGCTGGTCTTGTTTTACCATTGTCGAAATGTCTTGATGTACCGGGATACCGAGTCTGATCGGAGTGTCTCGGGTGAAGGTCTATTCCTTCGATGATCGCGAGAGCTTGTCATGGGCTAAGTTGGGACACCCCTGCAGGGTATAAACTTTCGAGAGCCGTGCTCGCGGTTATGTGGCAGATGGGAATTTGTTAATGTCCGGTTGTAGACAACTTGACACTTGATCCGAATTAAAACGCATCAACCGAGTGTGTAGCCGTGATGGTCTCTTCTCGGCGGAGTCCGGGAAGTGAACATGGTTTCTGTGTTATGTTTGACGTAAGTAGGTGTTCAGGATCACCTCTTGATCATTGCTAGCTTCACGACCGTTCATTTGTTCTCTTCTCGCTCTTGTTTGCGTATGTTAGCCACCATATCATGCTTAGTCGCTGCTGCAACCTCACCACTTTACCCCTTCCTTTCCCATTAAGCTTTGCTAGTCTTGATACCCATGGTAATGGGATTGCTGAGTCCTCGTGGCTCACCAGATACTTCCAAAACCAGATTGCAGGTGCCTATGTTACAGAGCAGGTGACGCAATCAAGCTCAAGGAGGAGCTCGTTGAATATCTTGCCCTTTGTGTTGTTTCGTTCTAGTTGATCAGTAGTGGAGCCCAGTTGGGGTCGATCGGGGACCTTTTGTCGCATTTGGGGTTCTTCTTTTATTTTGGTTCCGTAGTCGGACCTTGATTGTATATGGATGATGTAATGTTTTATTCATGTAATTGTGTGAAGTGGCGATTGTAAGCCAACTATGTATCTCTTTCCCTTATGTATTACATGGGTTGTGTGAAGATTACCTCACTTGCGACATTGCTTTCAATGCGGTTATGCCTCTAAGTCGTGCTTCGACACGTGGGAGATATAGCCGCATCGAGGGCGTTACACTAGATTACTGACTCTAGTAAACCCTTTGAGTGTTGGTCACATAGTGATGTGAACTATGGGTGTTAATCACATGGTGATGTGAACTATTGCTGGTAAATCACATGGCGATGTGAACTAGATTATTGACTCTAGTGCAAGTGGGAGACTGAAGGAAATATGCCCTAGAGGCAATAATAAAGTTATTATTTATTTCCTTATTTCATGATAAATGTTTATTATTCATGCTAGAATTGTATTAACCGGAAACATAATACATGTGTGAATACATAGACAAAAGCAGTGTCACTAGTATGCCTCTACTAGACTAGCTTGTTAATCAAAGATGGTTAAGTTTCCTAACCATAGACAAAGGAGTTGTTATTTGATTAACAAGGTCACATCATTAGTTGAATGATCGATTGACATGACCCATTCCATTAGCTTAGCACCCGATCGTTTAGTATGTTGCTATTGCTTTTATCCATGACTTATACATGTTCCTATAACTATGAGATCATGCAACTCCGTTTACGGAGGAATACTTTGGTACTACCAAGCGTCACAACGAATCGGGTGATTATAAAGGAGTACTACAGTGTCTCCAAAAGGCGATGTTGGGTTGGCGATTTCGAGATTAGGATTTCTCACTCCGATTGTCGGAGAGGTATCTCTGGGCCCTCTCGGTAATACACATCATGAAGCCTTGCAAGCATTACAACTAATGAGTTAGCTGTGAGATGATGTATTACGGAACGAGTAAAGAGACTTGCCGTAGCGAGATTGAACTAGGTATTGGATACCGACGATCGAATCTCGGGCAAGTAACATACCGATGACAAAGGGAACAACGTATGTTGTTATGCGGTCTGACCGATAAAGATCTTCGTAGAATATGTAGGAACCAATATGGGCATCCAGGTCCCGCTATTGGTTATTGACCGGAGGCGTGTCTCGGTCATGTCTACATTGTTCTCGAACCGTAGGGTCCACGCTTAAGGTTTTGATAGCGGTTATATTATGAGTTTATGTATTTTGATGTACCGAAGAAGTTTGAGTCCGGATGTGATCACGGACATGACGAGGAGTCTCGAAATGGTCGAGACATAAAGATTGATATATTGGAAGCCTATATTTGGAGTTCGGAATGGTTCCGGGTGAAATCGGGATTTTACCGGAACACCGGGGGGTTACCGGAACCCTCCCGGGGGCTATTGGGCCTTAGTGGGCCACGAGGGAGAAGAGGAAGGGCCGGCCAGGCCAGGCGCGCCGCCTCCCCTAGTCCGAATAGGACAAGGAGAGGCGGCCCCCTTCCCTCTTCCCTCCCCAATCCTACTCCAACTAGGAAGGGGGAGTCCTACTCGGTGGGAGTAGGACTCCTCCGGCGCCTCCTTGGGCCGGCCGCACCTCCCCTTGCTCCTTTATATCTGGGGCAGGGGCGCCCTAGAACACACAAGTTTGATCTACGGATCGTTCCTTAGCCGTGTGCGGTGCCCCCTCCACCATATTCCACCTCGGTCATATCGTCGCAAAGCTTAGGCGAAGCCTCGCGCCGATAGTACATCAAGATCGCCACCACGCCGTCGTCTTGACGAAACTCTCCTCCCCGGCTCTCTGGATTGGAGCCCGAGGGCGTCATCGAGCTGTACGTGTGTCAAGAACTCGGGGCGCCGAGTAACGGCGCGGGATCGGTCGGATCGCGAGGAGAACGTACGACTACTTCCTCTACGTTGTGATCGCTTCAGCTTCGGTCTACGAGGGTACGTAGACAACACTCTCCCCTCTCGTTGCTATACATCACCATGATCTTGCGTGTGTGTAGGAATTTTTTTGAAATTACTACGTTCCCCAACAAGTTGGTCACCGGATCATGCATTGCGGAACGAGTAAAGTGACTTGCCGGTAACGAGATTGAAGGAGGTATTGGGATACCAACGATCAAATCTCGGGTAAGTAATGTACCGATTGACAAAGGGAATTGTATACGGGATTGCTTGAATCCTTGGCATCGTGGTTCATTCGATGAGATCATCGTGGAACATGTGGGAGCCAATATGGGTATCCAAATCCCGCTATTGGTTATTGGCCGGAGAGCTGTCTCGGTCATGTCTGCATGATTCTCGAACCCATAGGGTCTACACACTTAAGGTTCGATGACGCTAGGGTTATAGGGAAAGTTTGTATGTGGTTACCGAATGTTGTTCGGAGTCCCGGATGAGATCCCGGACATAATGAGGAGTTCTGGAATGGTCAGGAGGTGATGATTTACATATGGGAAGTCATCATACGGTCACCGAAAGTATTCGGGGGTTTGCCGGTATTGTACCGGGACCACCGAAGGGGTTCCAGGGGTCCACCGGGAGGGTCCACCTACCCCGGAGGGCCCTATGGGCCGTATGTGGAAGGGAACCAGCCCCTAAGTGGGCTAGGCGCCATCCCCCTAGGGCCGATGCGCCTAGGGTTGGGGAGGAACCCTAAAGGGGGCGCCCCCCTCATCTAGAGGGGACGACCCCTTCCCCCTTCACCCTATTAATAGAGGGGAGGAGGGAGGGCAGTAGTACCACATCCAAGGCGCATCCCTCCCCCTCTTCAACACCTCTCCTCCTCCGTTTGAGCTTGGAGAAGCCCTGCCAGAGAACCGCTGCTCCACCACCACCACGCCGTCGTGCTGCTGTTGGAGTTGTCTTCCCCAACCTCTCCCTGCTCCTTGCTGGATCAAGGTGCCGGAGACCTCACCGGGCTGCACGTGTGTTGAACGCTAAGATCAGAATCGACCGTGATCTGAATCGCTACGTGTACGACTCCTCCAACCGCGTTCTTGCAATGCTTCCGTTTCGCGATCTTCAAGGGTATGAAGATGCAATCCCCTCTCTCTCGTTGCTAGTCTCTCCATAGATTGATCTTGGTGATGCGTAGAAATTTTTTAATTTCTGCAACGGTCCCCAACACGAGGAGCTCCGGAATGGTCCGTAGGTAAAGACTGATATATAGGATGGTATGGTTCGGCCAAGGGGTAAAGCCCACGGGGCTTTAGGTCGGTGCAAAAGGAGTTTTGCGGAGGCCAGGGGCCAAATGCCGGAGACCCTGGCGTATGGCCCTGGGCCAGACGCTGAGGCCCATGGCGTCTGGGAGGCCCATGGCATCTGGGCCAGATGCCAAGGATTGTGGCGTCTGGTCCTGGAAGTCCGAGAATGACTCTTTCTTACCGGAAAAACCGACTTTGAGGAGGCTCTTTCTCCAAGTTACGACCCCAGGGCTCAACATATAAATAGAGGGGCAGGGCTAGGATGTGGAACACATCAAGAGTGATGAAGCCGTGTACCGGCAACCCCATCCCCTCTAGTTTATCCCCCGTCATAGTTTCCGGTGTGCTTGGCAAAGCCCTGTGGACATTGTTCTTCACCAACACAGTCACCACACCATCGTGCTGCCGGAACTCATCTACTACTTCGCCCCTCTTGCTGGATCAAGAAGGCGAGGACGTCATCGATCTGAACGTGTGTTGAACGCGGAGGTGCTATAAATTCGGTACTTGATCGGCACGGATCGTGAAGGTGTACGACTACATCAAATGTGTTGATAAATGCTTCCGCTTAGTGATCTTCAAGGGTATGAAGATGCTCTCCCCTCTCGTAGCTATGCATTGCCTGTTGGGGAACGTTGCATGTGAAACAAAAAATTTCCTATGCTCACCAAGATCCAATCTAGGAGATGACCATCTATGAGAGGAGAGATAGGATCTACATAACTTTGTAGATTGCTAAGCGGAAGCATCAATAAATGTGGTTGATGTAGTCGAACGTCTTCACGATCCAATCACCATTCGTCCCGCGAACTCCCGATCCAAGTGCCGAACGAACGGCACCTCCGCGTTCAACACACATACGGCTTGATGAGGCCTTCACCTCCTTGATCTAGCAAGACATGGTGAAGTATTAGCTCGAGTCCTCCGGTAGCACGACAACATGGTGGCGGTGGTGGTGGCGGAATCTCAGCAGAGCTTCACTAAGCACTACAGAGAGGAAGAGGGATGAGAGGGAGAGGAGAGGCAGCGCCATGGCGTGGAGATCTGCTCAAGGGGGTGCGGCTGCCCTCTCTCTACCTCTCTATATATAGGGGAAGGGAGGAGGGGTGGCTCCCCTAGGGGGAGAGGCGGCAGCCAGGGCAGATGGGATCTCCCCTAAGGTGACTTGCCCCCCAAGCCGGGAGGTGGGAAGCCCAAGGGGGCGCCCCCAACCCTCCTGGTTACGTGAGATGAGGTGAGGGGGGTGCTCAGCCCCTTAGTGGGCTGGTTTTCCCCCTCCTCTTCGCCCATGCCCCCCCCCCAACACTTGCCGCCCTCCCCCCCCCGAAACCCTTTTCGGTGATGCTGGTCATCACCTGGTACCCCCGAAACAATTCCAGACTCCAATACCCTTCGTCCAATATATCAATCTTCACCGCCGGACCATTCCCGAGTTCCTCATCATGTCCGGCATCTCATCTGGGACTCTGAACAACCTTCGGTAACCACCATAATGACTCAACTATACTTATATTGTCACCAAACGTTAAGTGTGTAGGCCCTGCGGGTTCGAGATTTATGCAGACATGACCAAGACACCTCTACGGTCAATAACCAATAGCGGGACCTGTATGCCCATATTGGTTCCTACATATTCTACGAAGATCTTATCGGTCGAACCTCGATGTCAAGGATTCAACTAATCTCGTATGCAGTTCCCTTTGTCTATCGATATGTTACTTGCCCGAGATTCAATCGTCGGTATCTCCATACCTAGTTCAATCTCATTATCGGCAAGTCTCTTTACTCGTTCCATAATACAAGATCCCATGACTAACTCATTGGTCACATTGCTTGCAAGCTTATTGTGATGTTGTATTACCAAGTGGGCCCTGAGATACCTCTCCGTCATACGGAGTGACAAATCCTAGTCTTGATCCATGCCAACTCAACAAACACCCTCAGAGATACCTATAGAGCACCTTTATAGTCACCCAGTTACGTTGCGACATTTGGTACACACAGGACACTCCTCCGGTGTTAGTGAGTTGGATGATCTCATGGTCATAGGAACATATACTTGACATGTAGAAAATGATAGCAATAAACTTAACACCATCACATGCTACGTTCATAGTTTGGGTCTTGTCCATCACATCATTCTCCTAATGATGTGATCCCGTTATCAAATGAAAACTCATGTCCATGGCTAGGAAACCATAGCCATCTTTGATCAACGAGCTAGTCTTGTAGAGGCTCACTAGGGACATGTTGTTGTGTATGTATCCACACATGTATTTGATTCCGGTCAATACAATTATAGCATGGATAATAAACGATAATCATGAACAAGGAAATATAATAATAACCACTTTATTATTGCCTCTAGGGCATATTTCCAATGTCGCCATGGCTAGATCCTGCGTGTGCGTAGAATTTTTTGTTTTCCATGCAACGTTTCCCAACAAAACTCTCAGAGCTGTAAAACTCAGAGCTGTAAGGCAGGTTGGCAACATGCCTTAATGTGGTTCTATTGGCTATAATTAGCAACGATGCTGTCCTATAGAGCAGTCTTGAAAGAAAACACCTATATGAGTTTCGACTGTAAACATCGCAGTCTATGAGATTTGGGTGATCTCTAGTAAGCTCATGAAGAGACCAGGGAGTATGTTGTATAAGCTCCAAACCGCGGGGTAGCCTACTGGCAGTCAGGTATTGGTTAAGACTTTGAGTGACACCTGTTCACGCAAAACTAGCGATTCAAGGCATAGTCCATTGTCAAGTTGTGAACGGATGTAGCTTAAAGTTCTAGGCAGAAGTTCAACTTAACAGTCTCTGCCGAAACACTGATATATTAAACAAGTAGTGGGAGAAGGCCAAAATCTAAATGGGTATTTCAGATCTGGTGGGGGATTCTTAGAATTAATGGGCTAGGCCCATAGCAATTTATGAAATCTCAAATAGTGGCCCAGGTGTAAAATGGCAAGTGGTGGTGTTGTCCTACCCCGGAAGTTGAAGAAGAGTTGGACCTCTTTATATAGTGGGTTCTCTCCACCACTCTAAGTGGTGTGTTGAGAAGAGAAAGGGAAGACCACACGCACGTGCTCGCTTGCCTCGCCTCGCCTGGCCAGAATATATATACTACTACTAGCTGCGGCCATAGACACACCAAAAACACCTAGGGTTTTGCCTCCTCTCGCAACTTGCGCCGTCATCGCAATCTACTACATCCCAAACGCCGGTGTGCATCGGCGCCTGGGAGGGCAGGTCTCCGGAACCGTTCGTAGTTGTGATCCTGCACTGGGAGAGACAAATGAGGTTTTTGGGAAGCGCTCTGCATGACTGCTCAAATTCGTCATCACAGGCCGTCTTCCGTCCAAGTCGGGCGGTGCTACTCATCATCGTCTTCATCGCCGTCAGCAGCAGATCATTGATACGTCTCCAACGTATCTATAATTTTTTATTGTTCCATGCTATTATATTACCTGTTTTGGATGTTTATGGGCTTTACTTTACACTTTTATATCATTGTTGGGACTAACCTACTAACCGGAGGCCCAACCCAAATTGCTATTTTCTTGCATATTTCAGTGTTTCGAAGAAAAGGAATATCAAACAGAGTCCAATCGGAATGAAACCTTCGGAAGAGTTATTTTTGGAATAGAAGCAATCCAGGAGACTTGGAGTAGACGTCAAGGCAGCTTTGAGGTGGCCACGAGGTAGGGAGGTGCGCCCTACCCCCGTGGGCCGCCCCCACCCTCGTGGGCCCCTCATGGCTCCCCTGACCGACTTCTTTCGCCTATATATGTCCATATACCCTAAAAACATCTAGGAGCACAATAGATCGGGAGTTCCACCGCCGCAAGCCTCTGTTGCCACCAAAAACCAATTGGGGCCCTGTTCCGCACCCTGCCAGAGGGGGGATCCCTCACCGGTGGCCATCTTCATCATCCCGGTGCTCTCCATGACGAGGAGGGAGTAGTTCACCCCCGGGACTGAGGGTATGTACAAGTAGCTATGTGTTTGATCTCTCTCTCTCTCTCTCTCTCTCTCTCTCGTGTTCTTGATTCGTCACGATCTTGATGTATCGCGAGCTTTGATATTATAGTTGGATCTTATGATGTTTCTTCCCCTCTACTCTCTTGTAATGGATTGAGTTTTCCCTTTGTAGTTATCTTATCGGATTGAGTCTTTAAGGATGAGAACACTTGATGTATGTCTTGCGTGGGTTGCCCGTGGTGACAATGGGGTATTCTATTGATTCACTTGATGTATGTTTTGGTGAGCAACTTGCGGGTTTAGTGACCTTGTGAACTTATGCATAGGGGTTGGCACACGTTTTCGTCTTGACTCTCCAGCAGAAACTTTGGGGCACTCTTTGAAGTACTTTGTGTCGGTTGAATAGATGAATCTGAGATTGTGTGATGCATATCGTATAATCATGCCCATGGATACTTGAGGTGACATTGGAGTATCTAGGTGACATTAGGGTTTTGGTTCATTTGTGTCTCAAGGTGTTATTCTAGTACGAACTCTATGATAGATCGAACGGAAAGAATAACTTTATGTTATTTTACTACGGACTCTTGAATAGATCGATCAGAAAGGATAACTTTGAGGTGGTTTCATACCCTACAATAATCTCTTCTTTTTTTCTTCTCTATTAGTGACTTTGGAGTGACTCTTTGTTGCATGTTGAGGGATAGTTATATGATCCAATTATGTTATTATTGTTGAGAGAACTTGCAGTAGTGAAAGTATGAACCCTAGGCCTTGTTTCCTAGCATTGCAATACCGTTTATGCTCACTTTTATCATTAGTTACCTTGCTGTTTTTATAATTTCAGCTTACAAAAACCTATATCTATCATCCATATTGCACTTGTATCACCATCTCTTCATCGAACTAGTGCACCTATACAATTTACCATTGTATTGGGTGTGTTGGGGACACAAGAGACTCTTTGTTATTTGGTTGCAGGGTTGTTTGAGAGAGACCATCTTCATCCTATGCCTCCGGCGGATTGATAAAACTTAGGTCATCCACTTGAGGGAAATTTGCTACTGTCCTACAAACCTCTGCACTTGGAGGCCCAACAACGTCTACAAGAAGAAGGTTGCATAGTAGACATCAAGCTCTTTTCTGGCGTCGTTGCCGGGGAGGTGAGTGCTTGTAGGTATATCATTAGATCTTGCAATCAAATCTTTTTGTTTCTTGTTTTATCACTAGTTTAGTATATAAAAGAAAACTACAAAAAATGGAATTGGGTTTGCCGCATACGCTTCATCTTTTTAATATCTTTCGTGAGAATGATGGGAAGGAAAATTGTGCTCAAGTATTAGAAGAGGAATTACATAGAATGGTTGGCATAAAATATGTGAATAATGAGCATGATTTCAATGTTGTTAGTATGAATTCATTGAATACCCATGATGCTAATGATATGCAAAGCCACTAGCTTGGGGATGCTATGTTTGATGAAGATGATATGTTTATTCCCCCAAGTTTTGATGAGAATATTTATTATGATGAAAGCATGCCTCATATTTATGATTATTATATTGATGAAAGTGGATTTGGAGAGTTCATGACTTTATTTGGTGATGAATCCACTATTTCGGAAGAGGTTCCAATTGATTATGAGAACAAAGTTGCTATCTATGATGATTATTGTGATCACTTGTATTCTATTAAGAATAATGATAACCATGAAACTTGTCATCATGATTTTAATTTTCAGTTGGATTATGCTTCACATGATAGTTATTTTGTTGAGTTTACTCCCACTATTCCAAATGAGAAGAATTTTGCTTATGTGGAGAGTAGTAAAATTTCTATGCAAGTAGATCATGAAAAGAATGCTTTAGGTGCTATTTATATTGTTGAATTTATTCATGATGCTACTGAAAATTATTATGAGGGAGGAATATATGCTTGTAGGAATTGCAATAATATCAAGTTTCCTCTCTATGTGCTTAAAGTTTTAAAGTTATGCTTGTTTTGCTTTCCTATGCTAGTTGATTATTGTTCCCATAAGTTTTTGCTCACAAAATCCCTATGCATAGGAAGTGAGTTAGACTTAAATGTGCTAGTCATATTCTTCATGATGCTCTCTTTATGTTTCAATTCTTATCTTTTATGTGAGCATCATTGAAATCATCATGCCTAGCTAGGGGCGTTAAATGATAGCGCTTGTTGGGAGGCAACCCAATTTTACTTTTGTTCTTCACTTTTGCTCCTGTTTAGTAATAAATAATTCATCTAGCCTCTGGTTAGATGTGGTTTTTTGTTTTAGTTAGTGTTTGTGCCAAGTAGAACCTTTGGGAAGACTTGGGGTGAAGTCTTTGTGATCTTGCTGTAAAAAAACAGAAACTTTAGCGCTCACGAGATTAACTGCCTTTTTTTAAAGGAACGTGCTTTTGATCTGATTCTTTTTGCTATGTATTTCTACACAAATTGTTCCGGCTTTCCTAATTTGGTAGAAGTTTTGGAGTTACAGAAGTATTCGAATGATACAGATTACTACAGACTGTTCTGTTTTTGACAGATTCTGTTTTCTATGTGTTGTTTGCTTATTTTGATGAATCTATGAGTAGTATCGGAGGGTATGAACCATAGAGAAGTTGGAATACAGTATATGTTACACCAATATGAATTTAGAATGAGTTCACAACAGTACCTAAGTGGTGATTTATTTTCTTATACTAAGGGAGCTTACGAGTTTTCTGTTGAGTTTTGTGTTGTGAAGTTTTCAAGTTTTGGGTAAAGATTCGATGGACTATGGAATAAGGAGTGGCAAGAGCCCAAGCTTGGGTATGCCCAAGGCACCCTAAGTTAAAATTAAAGGACAACCAAAAGCCTAAGCTTGGGGATGCCCCGGAAGGCATCCCCTCTTTCGTCTTCGTCTATCGGTAACTTTACTTGGAGCTATATTTTTATTCACCACATCATATGTGTTTTGCTTGGAGTGTCATTTTCTTTTGTTAGTATTTGCTTGCTGTTATTTAGAATAATGTTTTGCATCTATATTTTTCAATAAAAATGTCAAGGATAGCCTTTACCATGCTTATTTTGCAAGTATACATGTTGCTGTTTCAAAACAGAAAGTTTATCGATGTTGCAAACATTCCCTAGAAAAGTCAGAATATGATAAATTGTTGAAACTTTTTGAAAAATAAGCTCTGATAAATTTTCTAACGTGTAGTATTTTTCTCATAATTTTTGGAGTTAGGTAAGTATGATGAATCTTGCATTCTTTACAGACTGTACTGTTTTGGCAGATTGCTGTTATGTTTGCATTGTTTGCATATGTTTGTTTGTTTAGTGATTCTATTTGAGGATAGGAGTATTAAATATGCAGAGACATTTAGTATGAAATGTTGAATAATAATTTTTGTGATTTGTTACAGTATAGAATGATAAGGTTTTTGCATTGGTTTATACTAACTTATCTCACGAGTTCTTGTTGAGTTTTGTCTGGATGAAGTTTTTAAGGCGTAGGGAAGCCGTGATATAAATTAATTAAGGAGACACAAAAGCTCAAGCTTGGGGATGCCCAAGGCACCCCAAGATAATATTTCAAGAAGTCTCAGGCATCCAAGCTTGGGGATGCTCTGGTAGGCATCCCACCTTTCTTCTTCAACAATTATCGGTTAGTATCGGTTGAACCTAAGTTTTTGCTTCTTCACATGATGTGTGCTATCCTTGAAATGTCATTTTGTTTTGTTTTGTTTGCTTTTTGAATAGAATACCAAGATCTGAAGTTCTTAAATGTTAGAGAGTCTTCACATAGTTGCATAATTATTCAAATACTCATTGATCTTCACTTATATCTTTCGAAGTAGTTTGTCATTTGCTCTACTGCTTCACTTATATCTTTTTAGAGCACGGAGGTGGTTTTATTTTGAAGAAATAGTTGAACTCTCATGCTTCACTTATACTATTTTGAGAGTCTTTTAGGACAGCATGGTATTTTCTATGGTTATAAAATTGGTCCTAGAATGATGGGCATCCAAGTTGGGTATAATAAAAACTATCATAGAAAGTGCATTGGATGCTATGATCAATTTGACGCTTGATAATTGTTTTGAGATATAGAGGTGGTAATGTTAGAGTCATGCTAGTTGGGTAATTATGAAATTGAGAAATACTTGTGTTGAAGTTGGCAAGTCCCGTACCATGCACGTATGGTAAAAGTTGTGTAACAAATTTGTAGCATGGGGTGCTCTTTTGATTGCATTCCTTATGAGTGGAGGTCGGGATCGCGCGATAACTCCTACCAACCCTTCCTCTAGGAGCATGCGTAGTAGTACTTTTCTTCGAGGGCTAATAAACTTTTGCAATAAGTATATGAGTTCTTTATGACTAATGCCAGTCCATGGATTATACGCACTCTTACCCTTCCATCATTGCTAGCCTCTTCGGTACCGTGCATTGCCCTTTATCACCTTCAAGGTTGGTGCAAACTTCGCCGGTGCATCCAAACCCCGTGATACGATACGCTCTATCACACATAAACCTCCTTATATCTTCCTCAAAACAGCCACCATACCTACCTATTATGGCATTTCCATAGCCATTCCGAGATATATTGCCATGCAACTTTCCACCGTTCCGTTTATCATGACACGCATCATCATTGTCATATTGCCTTGCATGATCATGTAGTTGACATCGTATTTGTGGCAAAGCCACCATGCATAATTTTTTATAGATGTCACTCTTGATTCATTGCCCATCCCGGTACACCGCCGGAGGCATTCATATAGAGTCATATCTTGTTCTAGTATCGAGTTGTAATTCATGAGTTGTAAATAAATAGAAGTGTGATGATCATCATTATTAGAGCATTTTCCCCTATAAAAAAGAAAGGACAAAAAAATAAAGGCCAAATAAATAAAAGAAAGGCCCAAAAAAAGGAAAATAAAAAATGGGGACAATGTTACTATCCTTTTCCACACTTGTGCTTCAAAGTAGCACCATGATCTTTATGATAGAGACTTTCTTATTTTGTCACTTTCATATACTAGTGGGAATTTTTCATTATAGAACTTGGCTTGTATATTCCAACGATGGAGTTCCTCAAAATGCCCTATGTCTTCGTGAGCAAGCAAGTTGGATGCACACCCACTTAGTTTCTTTTGTTGAGCTTTCATACATTTATAGCTCTAGTGCACCTATTGCATGGCAATCCCTACTCTTCATGTTGACATCAATTGATGGGCATCTCCATAGCCCGTTGATTAGCCTTGTCAATATGAGACTTTCTCCTTTTTGTCTTCTCCACACAACCTCCATCATCATATTCTATTCCACCCATAGTGCTATATCCATGGCTTACGCTCATGTATTGCGTGAGGGTTTAAAAAGCTGAAGCGCATTAAAAAGTATGAACCAATTGCTTGGCTGAAACCGGGGTTGGGCATGATGGGAGTATTTTGTGTGACGAAAATGAAACATAGCCTAACTATATGATTTTGTAGGGATAAGCTTTCTTTGGCTATGTTATTTTGATAAGACATGATTACTTATTAGTATGCTTGAAGTATTACTATTTTTTATGTCAATATGAACTTTTATCTTGAATCATTTGGATCTGAACATTCATGCCACAATAAAGAAAATTACATTGAGAAATATGCTAGGTAGCATTCCACATCAAAAATTCTGTTTTTTTATCATTTACCTACTCGAGGACGAGCAGGAATTAACCTTGGGGATGCTTGAGACGTCTCCAATGTATCTATAATTTTTGATTGTCCCATGCTATTATATTACCTGTTTTGGATGTTTATGGGCTTTACTTTACACTTTTATATCATTTTTGGGACTAACCTACTAACCGGAGGCCCAGCCCAAATTGCTGTTTTCTTGCCTATTTCAATGTTTCGAAGAAAAGGAATATCAAACAGAATGAAACCTTCAAGAGAGTTATTTTTGCAATGGAAGCAATCCAGGAGACTTACGGTAGACGTCAGGGCAGCTTTGAGGTGGCTACGAGGCAGGGAGGCGCGCACAACCCCCTAGGCGCGCCCCCACCCTCGTGGGCCCCTCGTGTCTTCCCTGACCGACTTCTTTCGCCCATATATGTCCATATACCGTAAAAACATCTGGGAGCACCATAGATCGGGAGTTTCACCACCGCAAGCCTCTTAGCCACGAAAAACCAATAGGGACCCTGTTCCGGCACTCTGACAGAGGGGGGATCCCTCACCGGTGGCCATCTTCATCATCCTGGCGCTCTCCATGACGAGGAGGGAGTAGTTCACCCTCGGGGTTGAGGGTATGTACCAGTAGCTATGTGTTTGATCTCTCTCTCTCTCTCTCTCTCATGTTCTTGATTCGGCACGATCTTGATGTATCGCGAGCTTTGCTAATATTGTTGGATCTTATGATGTTTCTCCCCCTCTACTCTCTTGTAATGGATTGAGTTTTCCCTTGATGTATTCTATGGGGTATTCTATTGATTCAATTGATGTATGTTTTGGTGATCAACTTGCGGGTTTAGTGACCTTGTGAACTTATGCATAGGGGTTGGCACACGTTTTCGTCTTGACTCTCCAGCAGAAACTTTGGTGCAGTCTTTGAAGTACTTTGTGTTGGTTGAATAGATGAATCTGAGATTGTGTGATGCATATCATATAATCATGCCCATGGATACTTGAGGTGACATTGGAGTATCTAGGTGACATTAGGGTTTTGGTTCATTTGTGTCTTAAGGTGTTATTCCAGTACGAACTCTATGATAGATCGAACGGAAAGAATAGCTTCATGTTATTTTACTACGGACTCTTGAATAGATTGATCAGAAAGGATAACTTTGAGGTGGTTTCGTATGCTACAATAATCTCTTCTTTTTTTCTCCTCTATTAGTGACTTTGGAGTGACTCTTTGTTGCATGTTGAGGGATAGTTATATGATCCAATTATGTTATTATTGTTGAGAGAACTTGCAGTAGTGAAAGTATGAACCCTAGGCCTTGTTTCCTAGCATTGCAATACCATTTATGCTCATTTTTATCATTAGTTACCTTGCTGTTTTTATAATTTCAGCTTACAAAAACCTATATCTATCATCCATATTGCACTTGTATCACCATCTCTTTGCCGAACTAGTGCACCTATACAATTTACCATTGTATTGGGTGTGTTGGGGACACAAGAGACTCTTTGTTATTTGGTTGCAGGGTTGTTTGAGAGAGACTATCTTCATCCTATGCCTCCGGCGGATTGATAAACCTTAGGTCATCCACTTGAGGGAAATTTGCTATTGTCCTACAAACCTCTGCACTTGGAGGCCCAATAATGTCTACAAGAAGAAGGTTGTGTAGTAGACATCAAGCTCTTTTCTGGCGTCGTTGCCGGGGAGGTGAGTGCTTGAAGGTATATCATTAGATCTTGCAATCAAATCTTTTTGTTTCTTGTTTTATCACTAGTTTAGTATATATAAGAAAACTAAAAAAATGGAATTGAGTTTGCCGCATACGCTTCATCTTTTTAATATCTTTCGTGAGAATGATGGGAAGGAAAATTGTGCTCAAGTATTAGAAGAGGAATTACATAGAATGCTTGGCATAAAATATGTGAATAATGAGCATGATTGCAATGTTGTTAGTATGAATTCATTGAATACCCATGATGCTAATGATATGCAAAGCCACAAGCTTGGGGATGCTATGTTTGATGAAGATGATATGTTTACTCCCCCAAGTTTTGATGAGAATATTTATTACGATGAAAGCATGCCTCATATTTATGATGATTATATTGATGAAAGTGGATTTGGAGAGTTCATGACTTTATTTAGTGATGAATCCACTATTTCGGAAGAGGTTCCAATTGATTATGAGAAGAAAGTTGCTATCTATGATGATTATTGTGATCACTTGTATTCTATTAAGAATAATGATAACCATGAAACTTGTCATTTGCTCTACTGCTTCACTTATATCTTTTTAGAGCGCGGCGGTGGTTTTATTTTGAAGAAATAGTTGAAATCTCATGCTTCACTTATACTATTTTGAGAGTCTTTTAGGACACCATGGTATTTTCTATGGTTATAAAATTGGTTATAGAATGATGGGCATCCAAGTTGGGTATAATAAAAACTATGATAGAAAGTGCATTGGATGCTATGATCAATTTGACGCTTGATAATTGTTTTGAGATATAGAGGTGGTAATGTTAGAGTCATGCTAGTTGGGTAATTATGAAATTGAGAAATACTTGTGTTGAAGTTGGCAAGTCCCGTAGCATGCACGTATGGTAAAAGTTGTGTAACAAATTTGTAGCATGGGGTGCTCTTTTGATTGCCTTCCTTATGAGTGGAGGTCAGGATCGTGCGATAACTCCTACCAACCCTTCCCCTAGGAGCATGCGTAGTAGTACATTGCTTCGAGGGCTAATAAACTTTTGCAATAAGTATATGAGGTCTTTATGACTAATGCCAGTCCATGGATTATACGCACTCTTACCCTTCCATCATTGCTAGCCTCTTCGGCACCGTGCATTGCCCTTTATCACCTTGAGAGTTGGTGCAAAATTCGCCGGTGCATCCAAACCCCGTGATACGATACGCTCTATCACACATAAACCTCCTTATATCTTCCTCAAAACAGCCACCATACCTACCTATTATGGCATTTCCATAGCCATTCCGAGATATATTGCCATGCAACTTTCCACCGTTCCGTTTATCATGACACGCATCATCATTGTCATATTGCCTTGCATGATCATGTAGTTTACATCGTATTTGTGGCAAAGCCACCATGCATAATTTTTTATAGATGCCACTCTTGATTCATTGCCCATCCCGGTACACTGCCGGAGGCATTCATATAGAGTCATATCTTGTTCTAGTATCGAGTTGTAATTCATGAGTTGTAAATAAATAGAAGTGTGATGATCATCATTATTAGAGCATTTTCCCCTATAAAAAAAGAAAGGCCAAAAATATAAAGGCCAAATAAATAAAAGAAAGGTCCAAAAAAAGGAAAATAAAAAGGGGGACAATGTTACTATCGTTTTCCACACTTGTGCTTCAAAGTAGCACCATGATCTTTATGATAGAGAGTCTCTTATTTTGTCACTTTCATATACTAGTTGGAATTTTTCATTATAGAACTTGGCTTGTATATTCCAACGATGGGCTTCCTCAAAATGCCCTAGGTCTTCGTGAGCAAGCAAGTTGGCTGCACACCCAGTTTCTTTTGTTGAGCTTTCATACATTTATAGCTCTAGTGCACCCGTTGCATGGCAATCCGTACTCCTCATGTTGACATCAATTGATGGGCATCTCCATAGCCCGTTGATTAGCCTTGTCAATATGAGACTTTCTCCTTTTTGTCTTCACCACACAACCTCCATCATCATATTCTATTCCACCCATAGTGCTATATCCATGGCTTACGCTCATGTATTGCGTGAGGGTTTAAAAAGCTGAAGCACGTTAAAAAGTATGAACCAATTGCTTGGCTGAAACCGGGGTTGTGCATGATGGGAGTATTTTGTGTGACGAAAATGAAACATAGCCTAACTATATGATTTTGTAGGGATAAGCTTTCTTTGGCTATGTTATTTTGATAAGACATGATTACTTATTAGTATGCTTGAAGTATTACTATTTTTTATGTCAATATGAACTTTTATCTTGAATCATTTGGATCTGAACATTCATGCCACAATAAAGAAAATTACATTGAGAAATATGCTATGTAGCATTCCACATCAAAAATTCTGTATTTTTATCATTTACCTACTCGAGGACGAGCAGGAATTAACCTTGGGGATGCTTGAGACGTCTCCAACGTATCTATAATTTTTGATTGTCCCATGCTATTATATTACCTCTTTTGGATGTTTATGGGCTTTACTTTACACTTTTATATCATTTTTGGGACTAACCTACTAACCAGAGGCCCAGCCCAAATTGCTGTTTTCTTGCCTATTTCAATGTTTCAAAGAAAAGGAATATCAAACGGAATGAAACCTTCGAGAGAGTTATTTTTGGAATGGAAGCAATCCAGGAGACTTGCAGTACACATCAGGGCAGCTTCGAGGTGGCCACGAGGCAGGGAGGCGCGCCCTACCCCTGGGCGCGCCCCCACCCTCGTGGGCCCCTCGTCTCTCCCCTGGCCGACTTCTTTCGCCCATATATGTCCATATACCGTAAAAACATATGGGAGCACAATAGATCGGGAGTTTCGCCACCGCAAGCCTCTTAGCCACCAAAAACCAATCGGGACCCTATTTCGGCACGCTGCCAGAGGGGGGATCCCTCACCGGTGGCCATCTTCATCATCCCGGCGCCCTCCATAACGAGGAGGGAGTAGTTCACCCTCGGGGCTGAGGGTATGTACCAGTAGCTATGTGTTTGATCTCTCTCTCTCTCTCTCTCTCTCGTGTTCTTGATTCGGCACGATCTTGATGTATCGCGAGCTTTGCTATTATAGTTGGATCTTATGATGTTTCTCCCCCTCTACTCTCTTGTAATGGATTGAGTTTTCCCTTGATGTATTCTATGGGGTATTATATTGATTCACTTGATGTATGTTTTGGTGATCAACTTGCAGGTTTAGTAACCTTGTGAACTTGTGCATAGGGGTTGGCACACATTTTCGTCTTGACTCTCCAGCAGAAACTTTGGGGCACTCTTTGAAGTACTTTGTGTTGGTTGAATAGATGAATCTGAGATTGTGTGATGCATATCGTATAATCATGCCCATGGATACTTGAGGTGACATTGGAGTATCTAGGTGACATTAGGGTTTTGGTTCATTTATGTCTTAAGGTGTTATTCTAGTACGAACTCTATGATAGATCGAACGGAAAGAATAGCTTCATGTTATTTTACTACGGACTCTTGAATAGATCGATCAGAAAGGATAACTTTGTGGTGGTTTCGTACCCTACAATAATCTCTTCGTTTGTTCTCCTCTATTAGTGACTTTGGAGTGACTCTTTGTTGCTTGTTGAAGGATAGTTATATGATCGAATTATGTTATTATTGTTGAGAGAACTTGCACTAGTGAAAGTATGAACCCTAGGCCTTGTTTCCTAGCATTGCAAAACCATTTACACTCACTTTTATCATTGGTTACCTTGCTGTTTTTATAATTTCAGATTACAAAACCTATATCTATCATCCATATTGCACTTGTATCACCATCTCTTCGCCGAACTAGTGCACCTATACAATTTACCATTGTATTGGGTGTGTTGGGGACACAAGTGACTCTTTGTTATTTGGTTGCAGGGTTGTTTGAGAGAGACCATCTTCATCCTACGCCTCCCATGGATTGATAAGCTACTGTCCTACAAACATCTGCACTTGGAGGCCCAACAACGTCTACAAGAAGAAGGTTGCGTAGTAGACGTCAATCGTCGCCAACATCGTCAGCAACACCGTCGCACCCACAATAGCTAACGAACAGTAAGTCCAACATCATATGTTCATGTCTGTTTCGTATGCGCTGTTGTTCTGCATGTTTTGTTGTTCCTCTAGTATGCTAGATTGTTGCAAGCTAGTACCTGTTCTAGTCATGAATTATTTACTGGAATTAACATGAACTTGCCAAATTTTCCAACAGCAACTATGTGTGCTCATGTTTTAGCAAAATGTGGGTGTAATGTTGTTGACTGTGAGCAGTGGGTGGAGTTCCCTCCGCGAATGCCAAAGAATCTGTTGTGTAGAGACTTGATGTATGTTGTGTGATTATGAATGGATCCCCATCTTTCTAAAAAAGGGCCTCCAAAATCTAGTGGCCCTCCTAATCGGCACCTTCTGCGCAGGTTAGGTGTTCTGGCACCCACAACAATGGGTCGACCCATATCACACCGCGCAATGTGATCACTTTGTCGGTCAACGGTTGACCAGTCAACCTTGACTTTTGGAAACAAATGCAAGAAAACACAGGAAAAAATTCCATGAATTCAAAATAGTTTAGGGATCTGAAAAATGATCTGCAAAAATAAAAAAATAGTTCACAAATGTAAAAAAATCACAATTTTGAAAAAGTTCACGAATTTGGAATAAAGTTTGTGGATTTGAAAAAAGTTCATCGATTTTAAAAAAAGATTTAAGAATTTGAAAAGTGTTTACAGATTTTGGGGAAAAATGATTGATTTAGAAAAAAAAATCATTGATCTTGAAAACAAATCATGTATTTGAAAAAAAATCATCAATTTTAAAAAAAGTTCAAGGATTTGTTCAAAATTTGAAGAATTTCACATAAATGTAAATAGTCTAGATTTTTTTAAAAGTTTTCATAATTATAAACAAAATCAAGAAATTTGTAAAAAGGATCATGAATTGTAGAATAGGTCAAAAAATTTAAAGAGTTCTGAAATTTTTAAAAAGTTAGCAAATCTTAAAATAATATCCGTCATTTCCAAAATCGAATTCATAAATTTTTAAGTAAGAAAATGGAAAAGAAAGCAAAAGGAGAAAAAAGAAAAGGAAAAAATCAAACAAAGAAATAGAGAGAAAAAAATGAAAACAAGGAAAGCGAATAGAATGAGAAAAGAAGAAAGAGCGAAAAAAATGAAAAATTGAGTGAAAAAACCCGTTGAAGCCCATCCTAGAAAACAAGGAACCTTCTACCGGTTGGGGCATGAAGAATTGGCCGACATCCCATTGGAACGAGCGAAGTGAGGGGTGTGTGCTCTCACTATAGATAACCCTCTATTTGGCGCAAAATTCATGTATTGGTCTTAAATAACATATTGCGTGAAGCTCCCCTCTCGACCCTCTTGGGCCTGTCAGCTGCGTCGATCGCTAGCACATCGTCCCAAACTCTATTAATCAAAAGACTAAACCGCAACACATGGGAATCCTGTTTGGCCCATAGGTTGCTAGTTAGCGACTCAGTGTGTACCCTCCCCCCTTGTACACTTTGGGCGGGCCCATTAGCTCTTCCAGTTGGGAAGGTTCTACAACCTTCCCAAAGTGTTTTCTTTTTTTCTCTAGTTTTCTGCATTTTATCATTAAAATAAACTCAAACTTCTTACTTAATTAAAAGAGTGCAGGAATCTCATCCGATATAACTCCCAAAATGCATTCTGGAGGAGCTTGGTTCCGTATCATACACAATTTATTAGTGATCCCTTCTCTTGCTAATACATAAGCATCCCTATTAGGACTTCTAACCCAAGAAAAATTGAAATCCTGTTGTGTCTGCAACATTGCCTTGACCTCTTCAATCACCTGTCTAGCAGCTGAAAAATTTCTCTCAGAGTCCTGAAGCATCCTCACAGCCGCTTGACAGTCCATCTGATGTAGGGCGGAACCCTAGGGGCCGTCTTTCACAATTTGGAGGAGGGGATTCCCGAAGAACACGACGAATAGACGAAGGGAAACACGAGGAGAAAAGAGAGGAACCACTCAAATCAACTAGAAACGATCACACATGTGATAGCTCCATGAACACAAAGAGAGATACATGATTCAAATCTAACAAAGGGGGATACAAAGGTCACTAGTTCATCTCCTAGAAGGAGGGCTTGAATCCTTTAGGGGATCTTCTCTGGAAAGAGGTCTTGAATCCACTTGAGGGATCTTCTCCTAGATGGCGGGTTTGGCCTCCAATGGAGTAGGTATAAAGTGGATGAGCAAAGCTCTAACTCTCGTATGAGCTAAACCAGTGCTAACCCTAGAAAAATAGAGGAGGCATATATATAGTCCAAGGGCGCGAATGGGTACATGGGTTCGGCGCAAAACGCACATGCATATGGTGGTCCGGATGATCTGGGTGTCAGTGGTCCGGATGATCCGGGCGGCCATCCGGTCCGGATGTGTCGTAGCGGCTGCGGGGGCTCCGGATGTCTGGGTTGGCATCCGGACGTCCGGGTGGATCCGGATGATCCAGGAGTTGGTCTGGATCATCCGGCTTTGTTCGGGGCCTTGCTGCTCTCAGGTGGGACTTACCCGGATCATCCGGGCCGGGGTCCGGATCATCCGGACAGCGGTCCAGATAATCCGCGCAAGTCCTGACATGGTCCTTTTCTTCTTCGTCCTCATGTTCCTCTTCTCCCTTCGGTTGATCTTTCTCCCTGGCTTCTCCATGGCTAGCTCCTTGGTACCTGAGTATTCAAAGTGTCTCTATTTGAGGTAGTAGCCATGTCTCATGCATTTCAAAGGGAAATTGTGAGAGTAGAGATGTCACCTCGTTTTCTAGAGCTCTTGCATGTGCATGAGTCATAGGTCCACTTGGAACTTGGTGAGATGATGATATAGGTCCATGGGGATGACCTTGGGATGCTCCGCGTCATCTCCCTCCGCTTGGGAAAGATCTGACCTCGAATCGAAAACCTCATCACCATGGTAAGGAGAAAGGTCTTTGACATTGAAGATGTCTCTCACAGAGTACTTGTCGCGTGGGATGTCAATCTTGTAGGCGTTGTTGTTGTAGCGTTCTAGCACCTTGAAGGGTCCATCGGCTTGAGGTAGAAGCTTAGACTTGCGTTTGTTGGGGAAGCGGTCCTTGCGAAGGTGTATCCACACAAGATCTCCAATGTGGAATATCATGGGTTGCTTGTTGATGTTGAGCTTGGTCGCGAGTCGTTGTACTTGGCGCTCGATTGTTTGTCTTGTATCTTCATGCACCTTCTTGAGATAGCTTTCTCGGGCGCTCGTGTCCATGTTGATGCGCTCTTGTGGTGGTAGTGGTAGAATGTCCAATGGAGACAAAGGATTAAAGCCGTAGACGACCTCGAAGGGGGACTTGCCAGTAGTCGAATGTCTTGCGTGGTTGTAGGTGTACTGGGCGATGGGTAGGCACTCCTCCCACTCCTTGATGTTCGTCTTGATCAACACGCGTAGGAGAGTGGATAGCATCCGATTTGTCACCTCCATTTGGCCGTCGGTTTGTGGATGGTATGCCGAAGAGAAAAAGAGTTTGATTCCAAGGTTGGCGCAAAGGGTCTTCCAAAAGTAGCTTAGGAACTTTACGTCACGGTCCATGACAATAGTCTTTGGCACTTCATGTAGACGCAAAATTTCCCTACAAAAGAGATTGGCAACATGTGAAGCATTGTCTATCTTGTTGCATGGGATAAAGTGTGCCATCTTAGAGAAACGGTCCACAACAACAAACACAGAATCCTTTCCATTTTGAGTTCTAGGCAAATCGATCACAAAGTCCATACTACTATCTTCCCATGGGTGATATGGAATAGGAAGTGGCATATAGAGACCATGGGATTGAGCTTTAGACTTAGCTTTGCGACATGTAGAGCATCGGTTTGTGTAGCGGGAGACATCGCGGAACACCTTGGGCCAAAAGTAGTTCTTGGAGAGCGTATCAAATGTCTTGTCATGTCCTACGTGACCCATAATTCCTCCTCCATGAGCTTCTTGCAAAAGTCAAAAACGAAGAGAAGGCTCGGGGATACATAGTTTGTTAGCTCTCATAAGATAATCATCTTTGATGTCATAGCATTCCCAATATGTATGCATCAAGCATTTGCTATAAGGAATAGCAAAAGTAGGATCATATGCATACAAGTCTTTTATGTGCTCAAAGCCAATGACATTCAATTCAAGTTTGGTGACAAGCATGCATTTGTGGGAAAGAGAATCTACCACAACATTTTCCTTACCCTTAATGTACTTGATAACATAAGGAAAAGACTCTATAAACTCACTCAATTTGGCATGATGCTTATTCAGTTTCGTTTGACCCTTGAGATATTTAAGCATTTGAGGATCTGTATCGATGACAAATTCATGAGGGCAAAGATAATGTGCCCACGCATGCAAAACTCTCACTAAAGCATATAATTCTTTGTCATAGATGGGATAGTTTAGTTGCGTGCCGAAAAGTTTCTCACTAAAGTAAAGCTATGGAGCGCTTCTCTTGCATTAACACACCTCCTATGCCATTGCCACTAGTGTCACAATGAACTTCAAAAGTTTTACCAAAATCGGGTAATGCAAGAAAAGGAGCATGTGTAAGCAAATCCTTAAGCTCATGAAATGCGGTATCTTGGGATGGTCCCCAAACAAATGGTGCATTCTTCTTACTCAAGGCATGCAAAGGGGATGCTGTAGTGCTAAAGTTCTTAATTAATCTATGATAGAAACCGGCTAAGCCAAGGAAACTTCGCTTGTTGCAAGTTGGTTGGTTGTGGCCAAGTTTTAATAGCATTAATTTTAGCGTCATCTACATGAACACCCTTAGAAGACACAACAAAGCCAAAGTAAACAAGCTTGTCAACACCAAAGTGCATTTTTCCATATTAGCATAAAGGCGGTCATTTCTAAGAGTTTGTAGGATGGTTCTAAGATGGGTGACATGATCATCTAGAGACTCGCTAAACGCAAGGATATCATCAAAGTAGACCACAACAAATACGCCAATGTAGGGGCGAAGAACATAATGCATCACATGCATAAAAGTGTCGGGTGCTTTGGATAAGCCCATAGGCATGACCAACCATTCATACAAGCCAAACTTGGTTCTAAAATTGGTTTTTCATTCATCACCTTCTTGGATGTGTATTTGGTAATAGCCACTTTTGAGATCAATTTTAGAGAAAATTGTGGCTCTGCTAATCTCATCTAGCATAATAGGTGCGGAATGGGGTAGCGATAACGAACAGTGATAGCATTAATGGGATGACAATCAGAACACATGTGAAAACTACCATCTTTCTTAGGCACAAGAATTACCGACACGACACAAGGATTTAAATTTTCACGTACATGCCCATTGTCAATGAGTTGTTGTACTTGCCTTTGTATTTCCTTGGTTTCTTCGGGGTTGATAGTGGAGGTAGTCCCAGAGGTAGCTCATCAGGAAAAATGTCCTTGAATTCCTGCAATAGATTAGACAACACTAAAGGTAGATGGTGAGAGGTGTTAGTCCTTGCCACTTTATCTTTGCACAATAAGACATAGTGGGTGATACTAGATGGGTTCTCACACACTTCTCTCATCTCTCCTTTGGTGGCTAAGAGAACTAAGTTTTTCTTGCCGCTCATCATGGAGGCACTCAATTTTGGCTTGTGGCGCTCACTCTCTTTTTGGTGGCTCACTATCTCACTATTGTATCCATGATGGGTGGTTGCTTGCTTGTCCGTGATCACTTGACTTGGTGACATAGGTCGTAGCACGTACTCCTTTCTCTTCATCTTGAAGCTATAGTGATTGGTTCGCCCATTGTGGATGACGTCGTGGTCGAATCGCCAAGGTCGTCCGAGTAGGAGATGGCAAATGGACATAGGAACCGCAAAATGTAGGGACGCCAAGACATTGGACATTGTAGGGACGAGGATGCTTCATCTTGACCAATTGTAGCTTGGAACATAGCTCTTCACTTGCCAAATTGTGGCAACTTCCTCCATCAATGATAACCTTCAAGGATCTTCCATTGATTCCCGCTTTGTTTGGAAGTTGTGGCAATGTTGGTCTTCCTCTTGTTGGTGTTTAAGTGTAAAGACCTTGGAGACACCAAGAGCGGGGCTTGAATCATTGTCACGAAAGACTTGGTCTTCTTCATCTACATTCACTTGCTGGTGCATGGCCACGTGCTCAAGGGCTTCCATTTCTTCCTCTCATCGAGTCATAAGTGTCATCGTCGTTGGCGATCATGGTGCGCCGAGTGGGACATTGGTATGTTTTGTGGCCTCGACCTTGGCAAGTAAAACACTTGATAGAACTTGTCTTGTCAGTCTCATCGGTTGGAGTCGTTGATGATGAAGCTCTCGGCTTTAAGTTACTTGTAGTAGGAGGATGACTTGAAGATGTCTAAGTTTTCTTGAAACTTGACTTGTCGCCATTTCTTGTAGAAGGCTTGGTTGAGGTAGAAAGCATTGTAGTCATTGAACCGTGAGTGTACGAACCATATGGCTCTGAAGAGTACTTGGCATGCTTGTAATAATCTTGCACTTGTTGCTCCGCCTTGGTATCTTGGTGCACTAGCTCGATGAGGTTCGTTTATGGTTGGAAATCTGCAACCTTCTTGATAGGATGGTTGAGTCCATTGAAGAAGTGTGTCATGGTTTGTTCCTCATCTTACATGACATTTTCTTGAATCATGGAAATCACCATTTACTTGTAGTACTCTTCAACAGACTTGGTTCCTTGCTTGAGAAGTTGCAATTTCTTGAAAAGGTGGCGGCTATAGTACATGGGTAGAAAGCACGCCCGCATGACATCCTTCATTTGACTCATGTTGTGATGGGTGGGTCACCTCGTGATTCTAGACACTCAGTGACTTGCTCCCACCAAATGAGGACATAGTCTTGGAACTCAAGAGATGCCATGGCTATCTTCTTTTCTTCTTCATATGTGTGCAAGCAAAAGATCTTGTCAACTTTGAATGCCCATGAAAGGTAGTCTTCGAGATCGTTGCTTCCGGAGAACTTAGGCATGTTGAACTTGAGCTTGTCATAGCGTTGTTCTTCATTGTGTTGAGGGTGATGATGGAGATGCTCTTGTCATGGTGGAGGATCTTGAGCCGCTTGCTCCTCGTGCTTCGCTTGATTAGCTTGAGGTTGAGAGTGTGGGATTCTTGCATGGTTTCTCATTTCTTGTTGTTCCTCAAGGCGTGCGGCTTCTTCATGTTGTTCTCGTGAGAGGACCTCTTCTTGTAGATGAACTTGGCGGTTGCACTCATAGATGGCTTGTGTTGCTTCACGTAGAGCACATCGGGCTTTAATGGTTTGGTCCTCATGACGTTGTTGTGCTTGTCGAGGGTCATCGCCATCTTGATGTTTGTGTTGATCTTGGTGTATTGGAGCTTGCTCTTGGACCGGAGGATCATTAGCTTGTCACTGTAGGCGTTCACATTCCCGGGGGCGGTCTTGTAATCCATTGCCGTGAAATGGGTTGCGTGGAGCTTCATGATCTTGATGGTCGATGATGCAAACAAACTCGTGGAAAACTTGCATCTGAAGAATATTCCGAAGGATGTCGACTTGAATGGCACTGGCTTGAGTATGATGAAGAGGTAGAGGAGCGATTGACCATCATGCCTCATATGTCTTCCTTGAGAGATGCCATCGATGTGTCAAAGTAGTCTCGTGTATGTTACTAGGATTGTCACAAGTCGGTAGCGAGTATGTCAATGCATTCGCCCAATGCTTCTTGTGCTTGATGCAAAGCTCTTTGTGCACCGAAGAGGTGGTTCTTCGTGACGTAGTTGTTTGGGTCCTCATCTTGCTCGATGAAGAGTGGATTCGAATAAGTAGTTGGCCTATCCATCATATCAAGCAAGTATGTGAGTGGAAGAAAGGAAAGAACTATACCAAATGTACCTCATACAATGTTGAAAATGGATCAATGATCACTCAAAATGTAGTAGGGCAATAGCACAATTGGTACCAGATCTTGTCGATTTCTCATTCCTACACAAATAAAGCTTTTGTGTGGAGCTTGGTGAGGATTGTGGCAAAAATTGATGCAATTGTTAGCAAGATTCAATAATGTTGAAAAATATTTGCCAATTCATAAATGCAACGAGTAGACATATAGCAAGATGTGGCACACGGAAACACACGCACGGATAGATAAATGGGGGTCGTGCAACATAGGAATGAGCTCAAAAGGAGGAATCCATGGAAAATGCTCTTGTTGCACAACGGTAGAGACATGCTAGCACGATTTCCCCATAGGCAGATACAAGACTTGTGCACGATCTACAAAGCAAAAATGCAACGACTTCTATCCCAAGTATTCTATATGTATTATGTTCTGGTGATATGATCCAAGATGATCGAGTATGACAATCTTAATATAGTATGATGCTATGGTTCTTGCTTAAAAGCTCTTTTCTTACCTTTCTCTTTTGCTTAAAAGCTTGTTGGCTCTTTCTCTTTTGAGCTCTTTCTTTGGCCTCTTATGCAAACTTCACGAACCAAGATAGCAATTGTGTATATGTGGTGATAACCTTGTGACACCAAAGATGATACGAAGATGCTTGTACCAAGATTATGTGATATGTATGCAATGGGAACAATGCTCACTAATTTGCACAAATAACATTGCCGAAAATACTCAAAGGCTAGTCTCGATAGGAAAGTGACGCAAAATGGGCTATGGGGTTAACAATGCAATGGCAAGGGGGAATGTACGAGAGTGTCGTCGAGGTTTCCGCCCTTGCTTACGGTTGGTGGTGTCAAGATGGTGAAGTGGTCGTTGTCAAAATCGAGTCCTTGGCGAAGATGAGCGATGGTGAAGACAAAGTCAAACCGTTCCTATTTAGCCGAAACACCCTAGGAATCGGAAAACCAGAACTCAAATTCTCAAAGCAAATGGCAAATGGTGGTAGTGGCAAGCGGTGGTGTGATTGGGTATGTCAATGAGGTTGCGGAAGTGGCATGGTAGTGGTCTAAGTGGACAATGCGAAAATATGGCCGATACCTCCATTTTGTATCATGTTTATCTACTATTATTTATGATGTTTTTATGCATAATAATGCTTTTTGGAGTAATTCTAATGGCTTTTCTCTCATAATCTGCAAGGTTCACACAAAGAGGGGGAATTCCGGCAGCTGGGATCTGGACCTGAAAAAGCTACGTCAAGCTACCTATTCTGCACAATTCCAAATGAGCTGAAACTTCACGAGGAATTTTTATGGAATAACTAATAAATACTAGATCAAATAACTACGGGAGGGGGGCCACTTGGTGAGCACAAGACACCAGGGCATGACAGGCCCCCCGGGCGCGCCGTGGTGGGTTGTGCTCAGCCCAGCCAACCTCCGGTGCCGCTCTTCTGGTATATAAGTCATTTTGACCTAGAAAAAAAATAAGGAGAGGACTTTCGGGATGAAGCGCCGCCGTCTTGAGGCGGATCTTTGGCAGGAGCACTTTTGCCCTCCGGCGGAGCGATTCCGCCGGGGGAAGTTCCCTCCCGGAGGTGGAAATCATCGTCATCATCATCACCAACAACTCTCCCATCTTGGTGAGGGTAATATCCATCAACATGTTCAACATCACCATCTCCTCCCAAACCCTAGTTCATCTTTTGTGTGCAATCCTAGTACCGAAACTATAGATTGGTACTTGTGGGTAACTAATAGTGTTGATTACATCTTGTAGTTGATTACTATATGGCTTATTTGGTGGAAGATTATATATTCAGATCCAATATGCTATTTAATGCCCCTCTGATCTTGAGCATGATTATCATTTGTGAGTAGTTACCTTTGTTCTCGAGGTCACGGGAGAAATCTTGTTGCAAGTAATCATGTGAATTTGATATGTGTTCCATATTTTGATAGCATGTATGTTGTGATACCCTTAGTGGTGCCATGTGAACGTCGACTACATGACATTTCACCATATTTGGGCCTAAGGGAATGCATTGTGGAGTAGTTATTAGATGATGGGTTGCGAGAGTGACAGAAGCTTAAACCCTAGTTTATGCGCTATTTCGTAAGGGATTGATTTGGATCCAGAAGTTTAGTGCTAAGGTTAGAATTCATTCTTAATACTTTTCTCATAGTTGCGGATGCTTGCGAGGGGGTTAATCATAAGTAGGAGGTTTGTTCAAGTAATAACAACACCTAAGCACCGGTCCACTCACATATCAAATTATCAAAGTAGCGAACACAAATTAAACCAACATGATGAAAGTGACTAGATTAAATTCCCGTGTGTCCTCATGAATGCTTTGCTTATCATAAGAGACCATTTTGGCTTGTCCTTTGCCTCAAAAGTATTGGGCTATCTTTATGCACTTTGGTTACCATTACCATTACTTGCTCGTTACAAATTATCTTGCTATCAAACTACTATTACTTATAATTTCAGTTCTTGTAGAGAATACCTTGCTGAAAACCACCTGTCATTTCCTTATGCTCCTCGTTGGGTTTGACACTCTTACTTGTTGAAAGGACTACGATTGATCCCCTATACTTGTGGGTCATCAAGGCTCTTTTCTGGCACCGTTGCCGGGGAGCGAAGCGCTCTTGGTAAGTGGAAATCGGTAAGGAAAAATTATTACTATGTGCTGAAATTTATTGTCACTTGTTACTATGGAGAACAATCCTTTGAGGGGTTTGTTCAGGGTATCTTCACCTCGACCGGAACCAAAATTAGTCACCCCTCAACCTATTGCACCTATTGAAAATACTGAAAATGAAATTCCTTCGGGTATGATAAAACAACTGCTAGCTAATCCTTATGTAGGAGATGGAACCGAACATCCTGATATACACTTGATAAATGTGGAGAAATTTGTGGATTGTTTAAGATTGCAGGTTTACCCGGAGATGAATATGAGAATAAGGTTTTCCCTTTATCTTTAAAGGGAAAAGCATTGGCATGGTGTAGTATATGCGATGATATTGGAACTTGGAATTGGAATTAGTTGAAATTGGAATTCCATCAGAAAAATTATCCTATGCATCTAGTTCGTCGTGATCGGAATTATATATATAATTTTTGGCCTCATGAAGGAGAAAGCATCACTCTATCGCTTAAGTCAATGTTATATTCATGCCCCAATCATGAGCTCTCGAAATAAATTATCATTCAGAATTTTATGCTCGGCTTTCTCATGATGATTGATCCATGCTTGATACTCTTGTACTGGTTCCTTTATGAAGAAGACAATTGAATTCCAGTGGAATTTGCTAGAAATAATTAAACGCAACTCTGAAGATTGGTAACTCGAGAAGGTAAAGAGTCAGGTATTAAGCTTAAGTATGATTGTGTTAAATCTTTTATGAATACCGATGTGTTTCAAAAGTTTAGCACTAAATATGGAATTGACTCTGAGATAGTAGCCACCTTTTGTGAATCTTTTGCTACTCATGTTGATCTGCCTAAGGAGAAGTGGTTTAAATATCACCCCCTATTAAAGAAGAAATTAAAGAACCAACAATAACTAAAGATGAAACTGTTGGGGATATAACCCTGAGATATGACCCACCCAGGAGGGGTCGGGTTATACCGTTGGCGGTTTATTATGAAGAAGGCCCAAGAGATACAAGAAGACTTGAAGATGGCGGTTCAGAAGGCAAAGCTTATTGGATGCCCAGACCCGGAGGTAGTTTATGACCCGAAGGCGTGAGCCGTTCAAGGTTAACTTGCTCTGTAAGGAAAGTTTAGTTAGAAACCAAGCAGGTCATGTTGTGTGAGTCGGTCAGGACTCCATAAGCCGCCGGGCATCAACCTGTATATAAAGGTGAGACCCAACGGCGGGTTAGCTCAAGAAACAAGCAATCGAGAACTAGGTCAAGCGTATTCGCTCCCTTGTAATCGAAACTCAAGCAATACAACTAGAAGCAGGACATAGGCTTTCACCTCGTTGAGAGGGGCCGAACCTGGGTAAACTACTTGTGTCCTTTGTCTCGTTCAACCCCTTTAAGCTAACCTAGTGCGATGGCTCCACACCTAAGTCCTTTCACTAGGGCATCTGCCATGACAAATCCATGACAGTTGGCGCCCACCATGGAGCCAGAGCACAGTGGTTTCGAGTTCTTGAAGGGCAACTTCTCAGGGATCAAGGGATACGCGGTAGGCCAGAGGACCAAGAGCTGCAGTGGGAAGATCTACATCGACGATTCAAGCTGGGGTCCCGAGGCCGATTCACTCAAGTATGGGTATTGGGTCCCCTTTGGTGGAATCCACGTCTTCATCGGCAAGATCGGCAACAGAGCCTGAGCCGGACATCTGCACCGACATCATCGAGATGGCTCGGCATGCACGACCAGCAAAGGTTCAAACCGCCGTGAAGCACACTTTTGTTGGTTTTATTCATGGGGCGGATCTTGAGGAAGGATCTGCGTCTCGTGGAGAGACAACCATCTACTCCGATGATGAGTCCTCAACCGGTCAGACCGAGTCAATGTATCAATTGCAAGATGGCGGGCTTGGGGGCTATTCCGACGGTGACAGTATTCCGAACCCCTATAAGCCACCAAACAGAGTTGCGATCTTCATGGAAGGCACGCAATCGATGTTGAATTAATCAACTGCTATGGCTATGACTTCCGGTTCGATGGCAGCTAGGACAGCCGGGCAAGCGGCTTTGTGCGCCGACCAGCTCAGGTTTTATCCGAGCTCTTGGATGCATTGGCAACTCTATTAGCTGAAGAGGTAAACCCGACGACTCAAGCACAACATAAAGTGGACGTTGCAAAACTGCGAGATGAGATAGCTCAGGCCTAGAAGGAGCTTAATGCTGAGAATGCTAGGATGGCAATAGAACGAGCCACCTTGGACGCTGAATCACAACAGATTCAAGCAGAAACTTTCCAGTTAAGCTTGGACCAGAATGCATCAAATGTTGTTCTTCATAGCAGACACCAGAGTGGTCTACCTTTAGAGTTTGATGCAGGGAATCTTTTCTATAGACCTGAGGCAGGACCAAGTAACCAGCCCGAGGTGACCCGGGCTGTCGAGGCACCCGTGGCCGGGGTCACAAATCAACCGCATGTTGCAGACCCGCCTTGTTTGAATTTAACCCCACCTTAGCAGGTGCCAACACCATCGGGTCATTATTCTAACCCTCTGGATAACATGATTGCCGCAGCGTCAGGGCTGGCGGCTCTTCCAGTACAAGGCGAGTCTCCCGCGGCAGTTGAAGCCCGGAAGGCTATAGAGCTTCTTCAGACGGCAGTAGCTTAGCAGGGGGCTTATTCATGTAGCCGCGAGCGGATTGATTTTTTACTCCACGCCCAAGTCGGAGTTACAGCCGGTGCATTGAATCGTCGGTGGCTTCCAATAGTGAGCGGCGTCATAACCTGCCCCATGGGCATGACCCGCCACAAGTTGATAATAATGCTCAGGTCTTGATGGATCAGGCTAGGGCACATCAAGAGGCGGAGCTGGCAGCTCAGGTGGTGGCTCATGAACAGCTTCAGCATAACCCTTCGACGTCTGTAGAAGCCGGGATGACTTCCAGGACGGTGGGTGTGCCTTGCCTAGCGTCGGCTCTTAGCAATGAGCGGTTGCCTAATGATTTCAAGGGTCCTCGAAAGGTTCCCAATTACATTGCTGATCAGTCTCCAGAGGGTTGGATTGAGAGGTACGAGTTGTCTATGGAGATGCTAGATGTCAATGAAGCCGTGTGCGCCAAGTACTTCACCATGATGTTGGATGGGCTGGCTCGAACCTGGTTGAAAGGATTTCCCCCTAACTCTATCAATTCATGGGCAGAGTTGAGAGCGTTTTATCCTGAATTTCATAGACACGTGCAAACAACCTCTATCGATCATCGATCTAGAGGCTTGTGTCTAGCACAAGGATGAGTCGGCCCACCATTGGGTCTGAAGGGTTTTGGCTATTATCCACTCATTGGATAGTATCAATGCCGGCTCTGCTGTTCTGATTCTAGAGAAAAATTGCCATTTCACCCCTCTCAAGCAAAAGTTAGGGCGGCTCAAACGTCACTGCAATGACATGGGGGAGCTCATGACGGCTCTCATCAAATATGCCAACTCTGATAATACTAAGGACCCTGGGTCTGATGAGGAGAAGAGCAACAAGGGGAAGAAAAACGGCAATGGAAAAAGGCAGCAGTCAAACATGACGGGTCATAACCAGGATAATGATGGTAAACACAAGCACATTGATGGCGGGTCAGACTTTGTGGCCAACACTAATGCACAGAGCAACGATCATCGTCGTAAAGGAAAGTTCCAACCCCAGTTTGGAGGGCTGAAGATTAACTTGGAGGCGATGTTGAACCAACCTTGCCCAAAGCATAGTCGTCCCGATAAGCCGTCGACTCACATGTGGAAAGACCGTTACATCATGAGGGAGTATAAGAATTCAAGTTTTCACCAGGACCACAATGACACTAACGGCCTGCACAGCAGGTCGGGATCCGGCTCTCACGGGCCCGACTTTGGAGGTGGCGGATGAAACACTGGATTTCAAGGCCAGGCTAATCAAAATAGTTTTAATCAGCAGCACAGTCAAGACAATCAACAACCGCAGTCTGGGTATTAGAGTAATCCAAAGCAGCTCAATAGTGTCCAATATCATGTTTTCATCACAAGCCTGTGCAAGCGAGATCAGAAGGTTCATAAATGAGCGGTGAGCACGGTTGAGCCGGCGATCCCTTGATACTTACGATTGTCAGAGCAGCGAATTGTGTGGAGCCGTGAGGATCACCCGCCCCGGGTTGACAATCCAGGTCAGCTGGCTTTGGTGGTAGCTCCTCGGGTTGGAGGTTACAAGTTCACTCAGGTGCTTATGGACGGAGGCACTAGTATCAATATCCTTTATTATGATACTTTTCGCCGGATGAATTGAACTTACAAGGATCTTCGGCCGTCCTCTACGGTCTTTCATGGGGTGTTGCCTAGTAAGTTGGTCTATCTAGAGGGTAAGATAGCTTTGGAAGTGGCTTTTGTTAATTTTTGGAACATGATTACAGGACGGAAATGTTGAATTTTGAAGTGGTTAAAATTAAGAGCCCCTATCATGCCCTGTTTGGTCGACCGGATTACGCCAAATTTATGGTGCGATCATGTTATGTGTATTTGCAGCTTAAGATGCCGGGTCTCAAAGGGACTGAGGGAGTCCTGGACTAGGGGGTGTCCGGACAGCCGGACTATCATCGTCAGCCGGACTCCAAGACTATGAAGATACAAGATTGAAGACTTCGTCCCGTGTCCGGATGGGAATTTCCTTGGCGTGGAAGGCAAGGTTGGCGATACGGATATGTAGATCTCCTACCATTGTAACAGACTCTGCGTAACCCTAGCCCTCTCCGGTGTCTATATAAACCGGAGGGTTTTAGTCCGTAGGACAACAACCATTACAACAATCATACCATAGGCTAGCTTCTAGGGTTTAGCCTCCTTGATCTCGTGGTAGATCCACTCTTGTACTACCCATATCATCAATATCAATCAAGCAGGGTAGGGTTTTACCTCCATCGAGAGGGCCGAAACAGGTAAAACATCATGTCCCTTGTCTCCTGTTACCATCCGCCTAGGCGCACGATTCGGGACCCCCTACCGAGATCCGCTGTTTTGACACCGACATTGGTGCTTTCATTGAGAGTTCCTCTGTGTCATCACCGATAGGCTTGATGGCTTCTTCAATCAACAACAACACCGTCCAGGGTGAGACTTTTCTCCCCGGACAGATCTTCGTATTCGGCGGCTTTGCACTGCGGGCCAATTCATTTGGCCATCTGGAGCAGATCGAAAGCTACTCCCCTGGCCATCAGGTTAGGTTTGGAAGCCTAAACTTCACGGCCAACATCCGCGGAGACTTGATCTTCGACGGATTCGAGCCACAGTCGAGCGCGCCGCGCTGTCACGATGGGCATGATTTAGCTCTGCCGCCGGACAGTTCCCTGGAGGCCGCCCACGAGTCCGCTCTGACCCATAGTTCAGAGCAAACCGCGCAGATCGAGGACAGGTGGCTGGACACCGCCTCGGGAGCTGCAACTTCTACGGCGATGGAGCCGAATACTGACCTTGTCCCTTATAAAGCTCATGACTCCGAGGCGCCGGACTCCTTGCCGGACTCTGAACCTCCTGCACCCCTGCCAATCGAATCCGATTGGGCGCCGATCATGGAGTTCACCGCTGCGGACATCTTTCAGCACTCACCCTTTGGCGACATCCTAAATTCACTAAAGCATCTCTCGTTATCAGGAGAACCCTGGCCGAACTGCGGTCAGGATGGTTGGGATGCGGACGACGAAGAAATTCAAAGCCCACCCACCACCCACTTTGTAGCCATTGTCGACGATCTAACCGACATGCTAGACTACGACTCCGAAGACATCGACAGTATGGACGACGATGCCGGAGACGATCAAGAACCAGCGCCTACAGGGCACTGGAAGACCACCTCGTCATACGACGTATATATGGTGGACAACCCAAAAGGAAGCGATAACGAGGAACAACGGGACGCGGCAAAGGATAATCCTGCCGACAAACAACCAAAACGGCGACGCAGACGCCGCCCTAAGTCCCGCCTCGACCAAAACATCACTCCTAATGACCCAGCAATGGAGCAGGGCAAACCAGTGGATGACGAACATGCAACCAAGCAACCATCCGAACAGGATGAATCGGATAATCAATCCATGCCCGGCGGGAACAACAGTCCAGACGACCTCACGCCGGACACACCACCGGAGCATAAGAACCTTCACAAAAGACTCGTCTCCACTACAAGAAGTCTGAAGAAGGAAAAACGGAAGCTCAAAACAGCGGAAGACATACTTAGAATGAGGTGGAGCAAAGTACTCACGACCGCGGACAAATATGGCAATGGCCACCAAACGAAGAGCTACCCGAAACGCAAGCTGCTGCCAGAATTCGACGAGGAGGCCATAGAGCCCCCACAGTCAAAAAGCAAAGAGGCCGCCTGGCCGGATAGGCGTCCAGATGACAGGCCAAAAGCGATAAGCGGCACCGCACGCAAGCCGACTCATGATCCTCGAAAAACAGACGGCCCTGTCAGGTCCATTTATGGGCAAAAAAAGAGGGCACCAGGAAGCAACACAACACGCCGAGTGTTCGAAGACAACGGCACACCCAAATACAGGGGCGCCGCACACCCACTATGTTTCACCGATGAGGTGCTGGATCATGAATTTCCAGTGGGGTTCAAACCCGTAAACATAGAGGCATACAACGGAACAACAGACCCTGGAGTCTGGATTGAGGATTACATCCTCCACATACACATGGCCAGAGGAGATGATCTCCACGCCATAAAATATCTACCCCTCAAGCTCAAAGGGCTAGCTCGGCATTGGCTCGAAAGCCTCCCAGAAAATACTATTGGAAGTTAGGAAGAGCTCGAGGACGCGTTTAGAGCAAATTTTCAAGGGACTTATGTCCGTCCTCTGGATGCAGACGATTTAAGTCACATAACTCAACAGCCCGGAGAGTCAGCGCACAAATTTTGGAATAGGTTCTTTACCAAAAAGAACCATATAGTCGACTGTCCGGACGCCGAAGTCTTAGTAGCTTTTAAACATAATGTCCGAGACGAATGGCTCGCCAGACACCTCGGCCAAGAGAAGCCGAGAACAATGGCCGTGCTAACAAGCCTCATGACCCGCTTTTGCGCGGGGGAAGACAGCTGGCTAGCAAGATGCAGCACCAGCGACCCGAGTACATCCGAGATCAGAGATGGAAACGGAAAATCATGCGCAGAAAGGATCAGCGCCGAAATAAAGAAAAAAGCCCAAAGAACACGGCGGTCAATGCCGGATTCAAAAGCTCGCGGCCGAACAACAAAACACTGCCTCTTAAGGACAATAGTGATGAGCTATCCAACTTAAACAAAATTTTGGATCGGATATGTCAAATCCATAGTACTTCCAGAAGGCCTGCAAACCACACCCACCGAGATTGTTGGGTTTTCAAACAGTCCGGCCGACTCAACGCCGAACACAAGGGGCTCGACGCGCCAAGCGATGATGATGATGAACCCCACCAGCGGAGCACCGGAAAACAAAAGACTTTCCCACAAGAAGTCAAAACAGTAAACTCACTTCATGTGATAATACGTAAAAACAATGCGGCACCCGCCAAAGTAGGTGTCGCACGGTCCACCCCAGCGGAACCTCGAGATTGGATGTCAAAACCAATCATTTTCGACCACCTGGACAATTCAAGAAGTATTCGGAACGCAGGATGGACTGCTCTGATATTGGATCCCATAATCGACGGACTACAATTTACACAAGTCCTGATGGACGGCGGCAGCGATTTAAACCTGCTATATCCGGACACAATCCGCAAGTTGGGGATAGACCTTACTAAAATTCAACATACCCGCACTACCTTCAAAGGAGTGACGTCAGGCCCTTACGCCAAGTGCATGGGCTCCTTACTACTAGAAGTTGTGTTTGGGTCACCCGACAACTTCCGACGCGAAAAGCTAATCTTTCATGTCGCCCCATTCAAAAGTAGCCATCAAGCACTATTGGGACGTGAAGCTTTTGTCCGCTTTAATGCAATACCACACTACGCGTCTCTTACACTTAAAATGCCCGGTCCACGTGGCATCATCTCATTAAAAGGTCGTTCAAGACCCCGGACACGGCTAGACGAGTCTGGCATAAATAAGCTAGGGGCTCCCTAGCCGCACACCCCTTTACAAGGGGCTGTGAGTATGAGCTAATATAAGCTCGGCTTTATTCATTCATTTATATTTAGATTTTTAATTCATTTTTTGCACGATTACTTTTCAAACTAAGTTCCTCTCTTTTACAGATGAACATCATGTTACACCGTCGAGATCTGACAACGGAGACACAGCGAAGTGCGATGAGGGTCCCGTGGCAAGGATTCTTTTTAGATTAAGACCCTGCGTAAACCTTTTTTACAGTCCCTTGTTGCTATATATCCCCTGGTTTCTCATTATAACCAGAGAGGAGACTGACGTTTTGGCATCGGCTGCGTCAGAGGACCTTGCGTGTACCTAGACACTAGGGGCTTAGGGCATTGTTCTGCCCGTTATCATAAAGACCGAATACCTTAGGGAGTGTTCGGCGTCTTGAGTTAGGCCTTATATGCATCAGCTCCGAATCATGTCTTTGGTCAAATGTTGGGTTTGCCCGGCTCCTGTGTTTTGCTGCCTTACGTTCCGTATCATTGGCTAAGGCGGCACCAGGAGAACTACTGCGATTGTGCCCCGGTTCGGCCGGGCGAGCACCTTAGTAGAGAAAGCCGAAAACTGACTGTCATGATATAGCGAGAGACTGGTCAACCACTCGATCGACTACCGGAATGTTAAGAATTCCTCCGCTTTGACGAAGGACCGTTTCCCGGTCAGGCACATACGCGCCCTGAATTCGGAAGAGCGCGGTGCCCCTAGGGGCTATATCGTAGCCCCACCCTCGAACTCCTATGGCTAAGTGAAAGTGATAAAGCATTATAGTCCGGTTGCCTCGTTTTCTATGCTACCACCTCCTTTACAGGACCAAGACGTTGGATTAAGTGTGAAAATGCGCTATTTTGCAAACACCCCCGCACTATGTGCGTGGGGGCTGAAGCCGAAGACTGCCATCTTTCAGGTTATACACAAGTATACATTAAACGACCGCATAGGAGATATTCCAATACTTGCATGCACATGTGGCAAAAGCGCTTATATTATAAACATCGTTTTACAAATCATAAAGTTCATTTGAACACGACATTTTTTGAGCACTGCGACTCTATTACATGAGCTCGGCGGGTAACCGGCTATCGTCCGAACCCTGGGTCGCAACAGCGGTGGCATCCATCTCCGTCCAGTATGTCTTCACACGGGCGAGGGCCATCCGCGCACCCTCTATGTAGGCCGACCGCTTCATCGTCTTGATATGCGGCACCGCCCCAAGGAATTGCTGCAACAAGCCAAAATAACTCTTCGGCTTGGGCCTATCCGGCCAGACATGAGTCACGATATCCGTCATGGCAAGTCCGGACAATCTATTTAGCTCAGCCCACTCGGCCAACCGATCGGTCAGCGGAAGTGAACGCTCCGGACTATGGAATTGAGACCAAAACAGCTCTTCCGTCTTGTGATCCTTCCGACGGAAGTGCACTGCGGCATCGGCCGCTTTTCGCCGCTAAGTCCATATAAGGATCCTCCGGACCCCACTGGCCAAGCTGAGCATACTTGGATCTGTAAACCTTGGCGCAGCGAAAGGGCTTACCACCACAATGTCTCCGGCCTGGCGCAGCTCCTCCTTTATAGCCCGCATTGCAGAACGGGCATCCTTGGCTTCGGCGGTGGCCTTCCCCAGGTCTTCTCGCTCCGCTAAGCATTCCTTTTCAAGAACCTCATTGCGGTCGGTAGCATCTTTTAACTTCACGGCCATTCCGGCCATTTCCTCCCTGCTTCGGCAGTGTGCAGCCCTTTCGGCTTCTAGCTCTTCGGCCGCCCTCGAGGCAGCCGCATCACTCCTTTTGGCTTGCTCCTTGGCTTGAGCAAGTTCTGCCCGAAGGCTCTCCACAGCAGCGGCACCATCTGCGTCAAGCACATATATTGTAAGGGGTGGGCTTCGGCTCCCTTACTAGGTGACCACTGAGAAGAAACCTACCTTGCGACTCGTCAAGTCACCTGTTGACTAGCGCGATGTCCGCATCCGCAACATCGAGTTGCCGCTTTAGTTCGGCAACTCCATCAGTCCGGCTAGCCATCGAACTATCCGCCACCTGCATAGGAAAGGCGAAAATTAATACCTGGGATTTTGATCCTCGGCACGCTGTCGTTCTCGACACCTTACCGAGTCTCAGGGGCTACTATCTATACAGGGCGCACTTTATGTGTAAAACTGTCAAAGGGTATGTCATTTTACGTACCTCAAATCCGCTTGACAAACTCCGGCGGCATCACGCAATCCGCCTTCGGCGGATGAAATTCTTTCAATCACCGTACTCATAAGTGTACGGTGACCTTCTGAGATGGACGCCCTCTCAAGCAGATCCTTCAGCTCCCCCGGTCGCACACCAGTTGGTGCCGAAGTATTCGGCCCTGCCGGACTAGGGGATACCCTTCGTGATGACACTTCAGGCTTGTCCGCCCTATCCGATGGTGCGGCAGATGGAGGCGTCTCGCTCTCCATCATCTCCGGACGGAGTTCCCCCGAAGACGAGCTCATCTGAGAAGGGCGGAGATCCGAACTACAAGGTAAAAACTAAGTTGTCCTCGAATACTGAGCGAGGATGTCACGATTACAAAACTCCCTTTTTCTACTTACGGCTCATTGGAGGCTGATTCTTTAGGGGAGATTGTGCGGCGGAGCCTCTCGGACCACAGGACCCTCGGTGAAGATCTCTTCCCTCGCTTCGGGGCTTTGGCCTCCGGGTTTTCGGAGGCGGTCCTCTTCTCCCCCTGGAAGGAGGGATTCTCGATCCCCCTTCCTCGAAAGCCTCCTCTGTTGAGGCGGTAGTTCCTCTGTTCTCCCCTTCGCCTTCCTCTGAAGGCGCAACCTCCAGCATCCTGACCAGCACGAGATCCGGCGCGGTCTCTGGGAGGGGGGCCGAACACCATATCAGTTTTGCTTGCGCTATCCACTCCTGTTTAGTGGGCAGTTGGTCAAAAAGCGAATCATAGAAAGGCAAACAAATGGTATGTCCGGACACGGAGCTACTTACTTGTGTATCCAGGCGATTGCAGCTCAGGCCGGCATCCTCGGTCAATTCCGGACACACCTCCTGTGATCCAAAGAATAATTTGTACATCTCCACGGGTGTCGAACCCATGAAGTGTTGGAGAATTCGTGGTCCCTCCGGATTAAACTCCCACAACCGGAGAGGGCGGCGTTTGCAGGGCAGGAGACGCCTAATCAGCATGACCTGCATCACCACGACCAGATCGATCTCCCTCGCTTGGAGGTCTCGAATCCGGCCCTGTAATAGGGGCACGTCCTTTGATAGCCCCCAGTTGAACCCTTGGCTGACCCATGACATCAGCCGTTGTGGAGGGCCTGGGCGGAAGATGGGTGGCGGCTTTTGCCTACTGCCCCTGGGAGTGGTTATGTAGAACCACTCCTGCTGCCACAAGCCGAGCTCCTCCTGGAAAGAGCCCTCGGGCCATGGAGCGTCGGCCCTTCTGCTCACAACCGCCCCGCCGCACTCTGCTTGACGCCCCTCGATCATCTTCGGCTTCACGTCGAAGGTCTTAAGCCACAAGCCGAAGTGTGGGGTGACGCGGAGGAAGGCTTCGCAGACAACAATAAATGTAGAAATATGGAGGATGGACTCTGGAGCCAAGTCGTGGAATTCCAACCCATAATAAAACATGAGCCCTCTCACAAAAGGATCCATCGGGAAGCCTAAACCCCGACGGAGGTGGGATACAAAAACGACGTACTCGCCGGGCTCGGGGGTGGGGATGACTTGCCCTTCAGCAGGCAACCTATGCGAAATCTCGTAAGACAGGTACTTGGCCTCTCGCAGCTTTAGCACGTCTTCTTCCGTGACGAAGGAGGACATCCACCGACCCTGTGGGCCGGAGCCGGACATTGTTGAAGGTCCGAAGCACTCGAATCTGGGGCTCTGGGTGTTGGAACTCGGGGCAAGGAGAAGATTCGATGGAGGATTGAAGAAAAGAAACAAGCCTTGGTCCCATTATAAAGAGGAAGAATACCAAGAGCCGTCCCCGTGACCGTTCGGGACTCGCCTCCGATAGAGGGGGCGTGGCGACGGGCACGGTTGGGTTACCCACGTCCGTATTGATGGGAATCCCGGAATAAGGGGAACACGATCTCTGCTTCGACAAGACGTGCCAAGGAAACCGCTTCTCTAAACGTGCTGAGGTGGTATAATAAAAAACGATTCAAGTAAAGGCTTGGTGGTGGTATGATGTCATGCCACAAAATACGTCCGCAGATTGAACTTGTGTACATATTATTCTCTCTATGATGGAATGTGGAAATTATTTTGCAGAGCCGGACACTATCCTGGTGTTCACAATCTTCTATGAATTATTCGGAGGAGGAACCCGCCTTGCAATGCCGAACAATATGCGCGCCGGACTCATCGTAATTTAAGCCTGGTTCAGGGGCTACTGAGGGAGTCCTGGACTAGGGGGTGTCCGGACAGCCGGACTATCATCGTCAGCCGGACTCCAAGACTATGAAGATACAAGATTGAAGACTTCGTCCCGTGTCCGGATGGGACTTTCCTTGGCGTGGAAGGCAAGCTTGGCGATATGGATATCTAGATCTCCTACCATTGTAACCGACTCTGCGTAACCCTAGCCCTCTCCTGTGTCTATATAAACCGGAGGATTTTAGTCCGTAGGACAACAACCGTTACAACAATCATACCATAGGCTAGCTTCTAGGGTTTAGCCTCCTTGATCTCGTGGTACATCCACTCTTGTACTACCCATATCATCAATATCAATCAAGCAGGAGTAGGGTTTTACCTCCATCGAGAGGGCCCGAACCTGGGTAAAAACATCGTGTCCCTTGTCTCCTGTTACCATCCGCCTAGACGCATAGTTTGGGACCCCCTACCCGAGATCCGCCGGTTTTGACACCGACAGGGACCATCACAGTACATGGTGATAGGAAGATAGCGTTGGAATGTGAGGAAGGAGTGCTGCTTATGCTGAGTCTGCTTGTGCTACGGAAGAGCTTAAGTTTTACAAAGACAACGTTGATCCGGTTGATATGACTCCGTTGAAAAAGTCAACTATAGAGCATGACCCTTTGTTGAAGTTTAAATCGGTAGATGATACCAAGCAGGTTGACTTTGTCCCTGGCGACTCATCTCAGTAGTTCACTATCGGTGCCAATATGGATCTGAAATAGGAAAGCACGCTCATCGAGTTCAACCGTGAGAACCAGGACATCTTTGCATGGAAGCATTGAGACATGCCGGGCATGCCAAGGGAACTCACTGAGCACACTCTCAATATTGATCCTAAGTTTAAGCCGGTCAAGCAATTCCTTCATCATTTTTAATGAGGAGAGGTGCAAGTCCATTGGAGAAGAGGTGGCTCGTCTCTTAGCGGCCGGGTTCATCTTTGAAGTTTTTCACCTGGAGTGGTTGGAGAACACGATGCTAATACTTAATAAAAAATGCACTTGGCGTATGTGTGTGGATTAAACATACCTTAATAAGGCCTGTCCAGCTGATCCTTTCGCTCTCCCCCATATTGACCAGATCATTGATGCGACGGCGGGTCGTGAGCGTCTGAGCTTTTTAGATGCTTATCCTGGTTATCATCAGATCAAGATGGCAGTGAAGGACCAAGAGAAAACATCTTTCATCACGCCATTTGGAGCTTTCTGCTATTTGTATATGCCTTTTGGGCTCAAAAGTGCCCAGGTGACTTATGAGCGTTGTGTTCAGAATTGTCTTCATAATCAGATAGGACACAATGTTCATGCTTATGTGGATGATATTGTTGTGAAGTCCAGAAAGAAGGAGACCCTGCTAGATCATTTAAAGGAGAACTTCGATAACATCTGGGTCTACAAGATGATGCTTAACCCAGCCAAATGTGTTTTTGGTGTGCCTGCGGGCAAGCTCTTGCGTTTTCTGGTCTCTAAGAGAGGTATTGAAGCTAACCCAGAGAAAATCAAGGCTATCACGTCATTGGCTAAGCCGGTGCGCATTAATGACGTCCAGCGTTTGGTGGGTTGTATCGTAGCTTTAAGCCGGTTTATAAGCCGCCTGGGAGAGAAAGCTATTCCTCTCTACCATATGTTGAAGAAAACGGATCACTTTGTCTGGAGCGGTGCTACTAATGAGGCATTTGAGGTGCTTAAAAAATAGTTGGCTGAGCCACCGGTTCTTGCGGCTCACATTGAGATGGAGCCCTTGCTCTTATATGTGGCTGCTAATAGTAGAGCTGTTAGTGTGGTGGTTGTAGTAGAAAGGAAGGAAATGGGTAAAGAATATCTGGTTCAGAGGCCGGCTTATTATGTCAGTGAAGTTTTAGTTGAGTCTAAGCAGAGGTACCCGCATTGGCAGAAGCTAGACTATGGGGTGTTCATGGCTAGTCGCAAGTTGAAGCATTATTTCCTTGGTCATCCCATTACTGGTCAGTTCTGCTCCTCTAGGGGATATTATTCAAAACAGAGAAGCCACAGGTCGAGTGGCCAAATGGGATACTGAGCTTGGACCCCATGGCTTGAAATATATGTGTAGGACCTTGAAGTATGTCTAGAGGGGGGGTGATTAGACTACTAGACCAATTAAAAACTTAACCTTTTCCCAATTTTAGAGTTTGGCAGATTTTAGCTATCTTTGGACAAGTCAAGCAATCATCACACAATTCAAGCAAGCATGCAAAGAGTATATGAGCAGCGGAAATTAAAGCATGCAACTTGCAAGAAAGTAAAGGGAAGGGTTTGGAGGATTCAAGCGCAATTGGAGACACGGATGTTTTGGCATGGTTACGGTAGGTGGTGCTATTGTACATCACGTTGATGGAGACTTCAACCCACGAAGGGTAGCAGTTCTTGTGAGTCCACGGAGGCCTCCACCCACAAAGGGTCCACGAAGAAGCAACCTTGTCTATCCCACCATGGCCGTCTCCCACGAAGGACTTGCCTCACTAGCGGTAGATCTTCACGAAGTAGGCGATCTCCTTGCCCTTACAGACTCCTTGGTTCAACTCCACAATCTTGTCGGAGGCTCCCAAGTGACACCTAGCCAATCTAGGAGACACCACTCTCCAAGAAGTAACAAATGGTGCGCTGATGATGAACTCCTTGCTCTTGTGCTTCAAATGATAGTCTCCCCAACACTCAACTCTCTCTCATAGGTTTTGGATCTGGTGGAAAGAAGATTTAAGTGGAAAGCAACTTGGGGAAGGCTAGAGATCAAGATTCATATGGTAAGAATGGAATATCTTGGCCTCAACAGATGAGTAGGTGGTTCTCTCTCAAAAATGGTAAGTTGGAAGTGTAGGTTTGTTCTGATGGCTCTCTCCACGAATGAAGAGGAGGTGGAGGGGTATATATAGCCTCCACACAAAATCTAACCGTTACACACAATTTACCAAACTCAGCGGGACCGATTCAACAGACTCGGTCGGACTGATTTAGTAAACCTAGTGACCGTTAGGATTTTCGGTGGGACCGACATGCAACTGGGTAGGACCGATATGGTTAGGGTTAGGGCATAACATAATCTTGGTAATACCGATTACACAAACTCGGTGAGACCGATTTTGGTAATAAACTTTCTAGAGAGTTGGTCAGGTAAACTCGCTGGGACCGATTTGCTCTTTTCGCTGAGACCAAAATGTTACGAAAAGGAAACATGGAGTTTACATTGCAATCTCGGTGGGACCGATCGCTCACTTTGGTTAGACCGAAACGTTACAGAGGGAAATAGAGAGATTACAATCCCATCTTGGTGAGACCGACATCCCTATCGGTGGACTGATTTTCCTAGGGTTTGTGGCAGTGGCTATGACATTTGAACTCGGTGGCGCCGGATAGAAAGAATCGGTGGGACCGATTTTGACTTTGGGTTTAGGTCATATGTGGATGTGAGAAGGTAGTTGAGGGTATTTGGAGAATATCACTAAGCACATGAAGCAAGAGGCTCATTAAGCAACACCTCATCCCTCCTTGATAGTATTGGCTTTTCCTATAGCCTCAATGTGATCTTGGATCACTAAAATGAAAAATGAAGAGTCTTGAGCTTTTGAGCTTGAGCCAATCCTTTGTCCTTAGTATTTTGAGGGATCCACTTTCATCATCCATGCCATGCCATTCATTGAGCTTTCCTAAAATAATAGTCTTGGAATAGCATTAGCTCAATGAGCTATATGTTGTTATGAATTACCAAAACCACCTAGGGATAGTTGCACTTTCAATCTCCCCCTTTTTGGTAATTGATGACAACATATAGATCAAAGGTTCGACAAATGGTAATAAGATTGAAGAACATCGTCGCTTTGAGAAGTATGTGATAAGCAAGAGCTCCCCCTAAATTTGTGCATAGTTTGAAATTTGCATTGGACTGCAAATGCACAAGGAATTAGGCTCATGGGTTACTCTTCCATGTCACATACATCTTGGTGGAGCGCTCAAAATAATAAAGATTGAATACATGCACTCATCACCAAGCAAAGTGAATGATCACATAAGGATAGGTAAGTTAATATCATCAAACATTCATAAGTGTAGCTTATGATCAAACACATGATCATCAATGTCTCACAGATAATAGCATAGTATGTCAAGCAATCAAAAGCAAACAAAGTTTAACCACGAAAGCAAGAGAGAACAAAAGCAACACACTCTCTTTCGAAGCCTATGATCTATACATTTTTCTCCCCCTTTGGCAACAAGTTACCAAAAAGTTCATAGAAAATGCATAGTGCTAGATCGACTCTCAGGTTTGATCTTCAGGTGGTGGTGTAGAGATGGCTCCTTGGACGAAGGCTTCAGTTGATGTGGTTGGAGTTGGAGGAGTTGGTGCTGGAGCTGGTTGCACTGGAGCTATAGGAGCTGTAGCTGGTGCAGATGATGTGGCTCTGGAGTCATCACGAGCCTGCGGTGACCTATGAGCTCTAGGCACTCTGGCAAATGCATCAGTGGTTGTCTTGCCCTTCCTTTCCTGCATGTCATCCTAGAGCTGCTCCACAACTGACTGAATCTCAGTTACTTTGATATCTAGATCATAGAATTTTCGTTCCATGATCCTTTCCAAGCTCTCCTGGTTTTGAGTTAGGGTGGCCAACCCCTTCTCAATCCTCAGTGTGGATGCTATCAAGTAACCAAGCTGCTCCTGCTTGTTCTTCAAGAAGTATTCAGATGCCTCCTCTTGAGTTGGCATCTTGGCAGCCTTCTCTCTCTTTGCCATCTCCTTCTGCTCTTGAGCTTGCACTGATGATGGTTCATTCTCATTCATGACAACCTGATTGTCCTCAAAGTCTGGATAGATAGCAAAATGTTCCTTATCCAGCAAGTAAGTTCCTGTGCCCATCTTTGAGTTAATTAACTCCTGAATCTGTGGAGCATACCCACAACTCTTCTTCTGATCTGCTGCTGTCCTCTTAATGGTCTCAACAATGAGGCTCATGACCTTGAATTTTTGTGGCACATCAAACAAGTGCAGCAAGTTGATAGCATGCCCTCTAATCATGTTGTGGTCACCTACTTGGGCAACATAGTGTGCCTAAGAATCCAATTGATTGTTGGCAGCCCTAACAGAAGAAAGTGGACTGACCCAAACTTGAAAGTCTCAAGAGCTTTGTTTGGGATCTCCTTGCATATGAGACATGGTATTGTGGTCCATCTTCTTCTTGGCATAGACATCCAAGTCATCTTCACTCTCCTTTGGGGCGTTGATCAGACTGGCCCATTCCTCTATTGTTGACTGGTACCTTGTACCTTCAGACATCCAAACTATCCTGCCATTTGGATAGAAGTGTGCTGTGGAGTAGAATTGCATAATGAGCTCATCATTCCACTTTGTGAGCTTCTGCCCAACAAAGTCTGCAACTCCACAAGCAACAAAGCTGTCTTGCACTCCAGGATAGTGTTCCTCATTTTCCTTCATGTAGGTCTAGTCGACCCACCTCATATCACACACTATGGGCTTCTTGTCCAACAGCACTGTCTCATAGAAGTCCTGCTGTTCCTTAGTGTGGAACCTGTAATCAACAGCAGTTCTTCTCCTGGTAGCATATGGATCTGTCAGCCTCCACAATCTGAGTCCTGCATCCTTTCTCAACTTCATATTCTCAGCCACGGGATGAGCATCATTGTGGTCTAGAATCTTGGGCTTTAGCTTCCTCAGGACTTGTCCTTCTTCATCTTCCTCATCAACAACTTCAGGCATTGGGGCCTTATTCTTCTCAGCAGCTGGAATACTCCTGGTATTTCTCTTTGGTGCAAGCTTTGGCTTGGGGGCAGCTTTGGGTGCTTACTTGGGCTTTGATGTTGCAGCCCCTGACTTAATAGCATCACCCATTAGCTTTCGTGCCTTGGGTGCTGGTGCAACAACCTCTTCTTCCTCATCAGAATCTCTCCTCATAGAGGGATTTTCAAGAACCTGAGCAGTAGTGGTTCTGGCTCTCTTCTTTTTCTTATCTTGTCCAGCAGCTTCATCTTCTGATTCCATGGTAAACTTCATAGTTTCTCCAGTGGGAACTTTCTTGGGTTTGGAAGTTGTGAATCTTCTTGCAGGTGCCTCTTTGGGTTCAGACTTTTCAGGCGCTTGAGTTGATCCTCTGACATTCAGCACAGGTGTCCTCTTGGAAGGAACCTTCCTATTGAGTCCAGGCTTTGTGTTCTTTGCTGAGGCATACTCCTTTTTGAGCACTACCTTCTTGGAGGTAGCCTCATCTTCTTTCGCAAGTAATCCTCATCCTCGGATTCGAGGATCTCTTCTTCCTTGTCCTGGTGGCAGCTTTAGGCAGATTGCTTGGGGTGCTCCTACTGCCATCATCTGAAGTGCTAGAGGGACTAGTGCCCTCACTCATGTGATTGTGCTCTTCTGACTTGTTCTGACTATCACTTTGGTCTGACATGCTGCAAATCACTGACTGCTGACCCTGTGAATAGTTATAGAGAGATAGAATGGATGAGCATCACAAAATGCAGAGATTTTTGCAAAAGAATGATTCAAAAATTCAGTTTTAGTTTTCCACAGAAAGCATTTTGGATCAACCGGTTTTCAAACTCGGTGATACCGAAGCAGTTTTGGAACCTAAACTGTTGAACTCGGTTGGATCGAGTCACAGTTCGGTGGCACCGAGACTGCTAGGGTTTCACAAAGTCTTCAAATTGGTCACACCGTTTAGCAATTCTCGGTCAGACCGAGAGTTACTAGTGCAATGACGTTAGCCGAATCGGTGGGACTGAGTTTTTCAACTCGGTGGGTCCGAGATGGTTTCGGCGGAAACCTAACCCTAAATTTTCAAATCCCATCTAATCTAAGGATTGTATTGACTGGATAGGAGTGTCTCAATCGTGGCAAGAATCATAATGAACACAATGTGCTAGAAATTGGACGAGGATAGCACTATGATCGAGTCCATACCCTAGCTTGGCAATGAACTCGCTACGGCGGCAACGGCGGGGGTGAAATCCGTTGACCGCGGCGGAGACCAGCGACAGGAGGTGGCTAGCGACGAGGAGACGATCCGGAGACCCTGGAGGCAGAGCGAGCTATTGCGCGGGTGAAGAGGTTGGGAGAAATTTCCAAATTTTTGCCCGTGAGTATATATAGCCCGACCCTGTTGGTGTGACCGAGTGGAACAACTCAGTGGCACCGAGATGCATAACTGTATACAGTTACAGCAACTCAATGTGATCGAAAAGTTCAAATAGGTTGCACCGAGATTGAAAACCTAGATCGAATTAGTGATCTTGGTAGGACCGAAATGGAGGAATCGGTCAGACCAAGAATCACAAAGAAGTTTTGGAAGTTTAAGTCTATGACGAATCGGGGACTCCGAGTGCTCCTGACACATAGTGGTTCGAATCTGACTTGATCAAATTTTGTGATGTAGCATGAATAGAGTTTGAGACGAGAAAAGCATAGATAGCTAGAGAAGGTTCTTAGGCATTCTTGTCCATCCACTTGGCAAAAAGAAAAGAAACCCAAACAATCAAAACAACAAGTGGATGTCCTTGAATGAGTAAAATATGCAACCAACATACTCACACAATAATATGGCAAATGAAATATGTGGCAAAGCATCCACAACCAATTCTAGCATCTATCACACAATTGGCGATGACTAGGTCATCTATATATGAGTATATTGACTTAGGCGTCAAATGAGAACATTTGATCATAGGTCAAACTCATCGTTTAAGCTCAAGTGGGGTTACCACTTTTACATAATGCATTGATGTGTTCACACCATTAGAGTTGCTATGACTAAATTCTTAGAGTTAGGCTCCCCCTAGATGTGAGATCCCCTTTTAGAGGTGAAAGTGTGTTATATCGACTAGAGGGGGGGTGAATAGGCGATTTTTATGAATTCTTTACTGAGGAATTTGCTGGTGAGGAAATTCCTTAGCAAAGAACTACTTGCAGCGGAATAAGTACTCAGAAGTAAACATAACAGGATACAAACATAGTCATCATGATGAAATGAAGACTAGCACAGTCTGTAAAGCGTAAACACGGGATAACAAGATGAAGACAAAGCAGATGAAGAAATTGAACTGAGGAATTTGTGAAAGTCTTGATCAAAGTCTTCAAGCACGAGATATGAACAACATTCAACACGAAATGAGGAAATGAATGAGTTGAGGAAATAGAACCCGATCGGTTGGTGAAGACAATGATTTGGTAGACCAGTTCAACTGCTGTCTCGGTTATACGTCTGGTTGGAGCGGTGAGTATTTAAACTCAAGGACACAGTCCGGACACCCAGTCTCTCAGCCCCAACTCAGGACACCCAGTCCTCACCGTATTCTCCTTGAACTAAGACCACGCAGGCCTCGTCCAATTACTCGTGGTAAGTCTTCAGGTGACTTCCAAACCTTCACAGACTTGGTCACTCGGCGATCCACAATTCCTCTTGGATGCTCTAGACCTTGACGCCTAACCATCTGGTAGAAGCACAGTCTTCAAAGGTAACAAGCGTCGGATCCTGTAGGATCGAAAGTATGTCTAGAGGGGGGGTGATTAGACTACTTGACAATTTAAAAGTTTAGCCTTTTGATTAGGACAAGTTTTTAGCAAGTTCACAATGATGATCAAGTCAAGTATCACCCTACACATGCAATTCTAGAGTAATGGCAGCGGAAAGTAAATTGCACATGTAGTAAATAGAGGTGGAGAAGAGCAAACGCAATTTGGAGACACAGAGATTTTTCTCGTGGTTCCGATAGGTGGTGCTATCGTCAATCCACGTTGATGGAGACTTCAACCCACGGAGGGTAACGGCTGCGAGAGTCCACGGAGGGCTCCACCCACGAAGGGTCCACGAAGAAGCAACCTTGTCTATGCCATCATGGCATACGCCCACGGAGGACTAGCCTTACTGGGGTAGATCTTCACGAAGTAGGCGATCTCCTTGCCCTTACAAACTTCTTGGTTCAACTCCACATCTTGACGGAGGCTCCCAAGCGACACCTAACCAATCTAGGAGGCACCACCCTCCAAAAGGTAATAGATGGTGTTGGTGATGATGAACTCCTTGCTCTTGTGCTTCAAATGATAATCTCCCCAACACTCAACTCTCCTCACCGATTTGGCTGTGGTGGAAGAAAGGATTGAGTGGAAAGCAACTTGGGAAGGTTAGAAATCAAGTTTCATATGGTGGGAGTGGAGCCACTTGATCTCAACACAAGGGTAGGTAGTTTTCTTCTCGTAAATGTAAGGTAGGAGTGGTAGTTCTTTCGATGGCTCTCTCCACGAATGAAGAGGAGGTGGAGGGTATTTATAGCCTCCACACAAAATCCAACCGTTACACACATTTGACCAATCTCGGTCAGACCGAAGTTGACAACTCGGTGAGACCGAAAGTTCAAATCTTGTGAACGTTGGGATTTTCGGTGGGACCGAAAATACAATCTCGGTGAGTCTGATTCTTCCAAAGATTAGGGTTTGCCATTCTCGGTGGGACCGACTTTATCATCTCGGTGACACCGATTTGATTACAGAAGGTTACAGAAGCTTGGCAACACTAGTTTCGGTGAGACCGAGTTTGGAATCGGAAAATCCAAAATTACTAGGGTTTGGCTATATGGCTGAGGTGGTTCATCTCGGTGTGAGTGAGTTTATGGAATCGGTGGGACCGAGATTACTTATGAGTATATGTTGGAATGAAAGATTGCTGATAGTTTGGGAGATAGATCACTAAGCACTTTGAGCAACCAGATCATCATCATAACCTCATCCCTTTTAATAGTATTGGCTTTCCTATAGACTCAATGTGACCTTGGATCACTAAACCAAAAATAGAGTCTTGAGCTTTTGCCAATGTTTTCCTTAGCATTTTGAGGGTCCACATCATCAGTCATTGCCATACCCATATCAATGAACTTTCGAAATGATACTCAAGAAGTTATTAGTTCAATGATATATATGTTGTTATTAATTACCAAAACCACCCGGGATTAGTTGCACTTTCAATCTCCCCTTTTGGTAATTGATGACAACATATAGATTAAAACTTCGACAAATGATATAATCAATGAATAATATCGTCGCTTTGAGAAGTATGTGATAAGCAAGAGCTCCCCCTAAATTTGTGCATTATTTAAGATTTGCGTTTGAATGCAAATGCACAATCGATTAGGATCATGGGTCACTCTTCCATGTCACATACATCTTGGTGGAGCGCACAAAATGATAAGAATGAATAGCATGCACCCAATCACCAAGACATGAGTAAATGATCATACAAGATATGAATAGCATATGATAAGCATTAAGCACACATTAAGGCATAGTATGATCAAGCACTCATCAAAGTAGAGCAAACGTAGTATCAAACACACGGAATGTCTCGGAAAACTCAAAAGTATCTCAAAGAAACATAAATGAAACGAAAAGAGCAAAAGCGAGCACTCTCTCTCTCGAAGTCCTATGATCTATACAATTTCTCCCCCTTTGGCAACAAGTTACCAAAAAGTTCGAAAGGTATAGAGCTAAACGTCACTAGGGACTCTGTTGGCGGCTCATGCAGGTTGATGGAGTTGAGATAGCTGCATCTGCAAAGGCTTTGGCTGAAGTCTGTGGAGCTGGAGGAGTGGACACTTGGAGCTGGGCTGGAGCTGGGCCGATGGAGCTGTGTGGGAGGTCTTGATGTAGTAGCCACAGGGTGCATCACGGGAATAGCAGTGATCTGGGCTTTGTGGGAACCGGAGCAGGCTGCTCATAGTCATCTGGACAAGGTCATCCTGCATCTCCTGCATGAGCTCTTCCTTCTCCCTCTTGGCTTCCTCGATATCTGCCTCAAGCTTGTTGACGGTGACTTGCACTTGATCGACTTGACATCCAGAGCATGGAACTTGTCTTCAACTATCCTCTCAAGACTCTCCCGAGGCGCACTATCTTTGGCCAGCGTAGTTCAATCCTCTGGGTAGCTTCAAGAAGCTGTTCTCCAACGCTCTTGGGTTTCTTTTGCTCTTGCTTCTTGCTTCCTTCTCAGCTTTAGCTTGTTTGGTAGCTTCAGACTTAGCTTGACCTTCAACATCGTGGGATCATCCTCGGTCATCACAACTTCATTATCCTCATGTTCAGGGCTGCGGTGGCAAGTGGGGTCTATCCAACAAGTAGGTGCCCGTGCCAAACTTGGCATTGATGAGCATCTGAATGTGCGGGGCAAACCCACATGACCTCTTCTGGTCTGCTGCTGTCCTCTTGATAGTCTCAACTATCAGGTCCATCACCTTGAAAGGTGCCTTCTGATCTAGAATATGCAGCATGTTGATAGAATAGCCTCTTATCATGCGATGATCTCCAGACTTGGGCATCAAAGTATGCCTCAGAATCGTGTTTGTGGTTGGGAGACCTGCCTGAAGATGATACACTGAACCGAGCTTCCATATCTCTACATCCTTGGCTGGTACCTCATTGTACATATTTTTCATAGACTCATGGTTTTTCTTGGGAATCCCATAGACATCAACATCATCATCTCTTTGCACTGGAGCATTCAGCAGTGCAGCCCACTCTTCAATAGTTGAAGAGAATCTACGCCTTGATCATCCATACAATTCTGCCATCCGGATAGAAATGAGTGTGGCATAGAAGCGCATGATCATCTCATCATTCCAAGCGATCGGTTTCGACCAACGAACTCAGCAACTCCACATGCGGTGAAGCTCTCATGCACATGTAGAAAGTAGTCTCGTGCTCTTCACTTTGTCGATGTATTCCCGATCAACATATCTTGTGTCAAGCAACAATGGGCTTCTTGTCCATGAGCACATCTCATAGAAATCTTGTTGCTCTCGGTGTGGAACCTTGAATCAACAGCAGTCCTTCTCTGGTGGCATATGGATCAGCTTGCCTCCATAGCACGAGACCTTTGTCCTTCCTTTCCTTCATATTTTCAGCTCGAGGATGAGCATCATTGTGGGTGGCGGTTTCATGTCGAGTTTGACAATACATGTGCCTCTTCATCGACTCATTGGTGGCACATTGTCTTTCTTCTTCTCTCAAGCAGGAATGTTTCTTCTTTGTTTTCTTGGGCTTGGCGTGAGGCTTGGCTTGAGCTGCCTTTTTTGGAGCAGATGGCTTAGACTTAGTAGGTGCTCCTGCCCTGATGGCATCTCCCATCAACTTAGGCTTCTGAGGAGGCTGGGGTGCTTCCTCATCAGAATCATCAGAATCTGCTTCATCATGTACAATCCTCTTCCTCTTGGAAGTTTTCTTTACCTTGCTCGAGGTTTCTTCTTCCATGCTCAACTTCTTTGCAACTGTGGACTTCTTCACCTTGCTGGTGCCTTTCTTGGTTTGTTGCCCTTGATGCTCTTTGGCAACCACTTTCCTCTTAGGCTTAGATGTGATCTCTTCCTCAACAACAAAGTCAGAATCCTCTTCATCAGAATTTCTCTTCTTCCTGGCCCTGGTGGCAGCTGGAGGCAAACCACTTGGTGTGCTCCTCTCACCATCATCAGAAAAGCTGCTGGCTTCAGGACTAGTGCCTGCCTCTGGAATTGCAATTGGTGATTCAGACTGTTACGCTGTCACTTGCATCGACATGGGTGACAACTTTGTGAATAGATTAGGTAAAGGCAGAATAGAAGAGTTATCACAAACTGCAGAAGATTTAAAAAAATGAGTTCAAATTTCAGTTTTAGGTTTTCACAGAATGCATTTCGGTCTGACCGAGTCTAAAATTCGGTGAATCCGAAGTGTCTAAACAGAACCTTTCACCCCACTTTCGGTTGGACGAAATGGGTTTGATCTAGCCGAGAACACTAGGGTTTCACTAAATCCTCATTTCGGTCTTACCGATTTGCACAACTTCGGTTGGACCGAAAAGTGCGGTCAATGGCCAGAGGCCAAATCGGTCGATCCGAGAATGTAGAATCGGTCACACCGAGATGTGTTCGTGAAACCTAACCCTAAAACTTTTACTCAATTTCGTTCTAAGAACTAATCTGCTGGATAGGAAGATCTCAAACGTGGCAAGAAGCTAGGCAAACCTATCGTGCATTGAATCGGAGGTTGAAGCACGAGAGGATCAAACTCACCCTAACTTGGTGGAGTTTCTCTCACGGTGGCAACGCACGGAGAGATTGACCGTTGACGGCGACGGAGACCAGCAGCGAGGCGCCTGAGCGACGACGGAGGCGATCCGGAGACCACGGCGACGGCAGCAAAGGGTTTGGGGCGAGGCGTTTGAAGAAAGAATCAACGCGCTGCCCTCGGTATATATACCCTTCAGCTGTCGGTGGGACCGAGTTGGAAAACTCGGTGGCACCGAGATGGTTAACTGCAAGCAGTTACTCACGTCGGTCTCGCCGAAATTTGCAACTCGGTTTCACCAAGGTGAAAACCTAGATCAATCCACGTGTTTTCGTTCTGTCCGATTTGAGTAGATTGGTTTGACCGAAAGTACTTAGAAGGTTTTGGAAGTTAAGCTTTTGACGGATCGGTGGCTCCGAGTGCTCCTCACTCGGTCTGTCCGAAAAAGACTTGTTCAAAGTTTGTGATATAAGCATGAATAGAATTTGAGACAAGAAAGCATAGATAGCTAGGGGAGGAACTTAGGCATTCTTGTCCATCCATTTGGTCAAAAAGAAAAATCCAAAAGACCAAAGCAACAAATGGATGTCCTCGAATGGATAAAATTATGCATCCAACATGCTCACACAATAAGATAGCAAATGAAATATGTGTCAAACATGCACAAACAAAACTCTAGCAACTAGCACACAATTTGTCGATGACTAGGTCATCTATATATGAGTATATTGACTTAGGAGTCAAATGAGAACATTTGATCATAGGTCATACTCATCGTTTAAGCACAAGTGGGGTTACCACTTTTACATAAAGCATTAATGTGTTCACATCATTTGAAGATGCTTTAGCTCAAATCTTTAGAGCAAAGCTCCCCCTTGATGTGAGAACCCTTTTAAAGGGTCAAACTAACCTTGGGTTGTCGAGAAGACTTCATGTAGATGTTGAAGATGTGGATGCTCAATGTTGATGAAGATCATCAAGAGTTGGGAGCAATCCTTTGGATTGGGCACTTTCAATACCTACATGGGTTAGTCCCACAAGGAACAAACAAGGATATCCATGGACATAGATTGAAGTACACAATAGATGATGTCCATGAAAGCAATGATTACCTTGTCCTTGACTTACCAACAAGAGGGTTTGTGACTCCATGAACTAGTGCAAGATGTGGAAGTTGATTGCACAAGTTCTTGCCAAAATGAATGTGAGTGAAGTATGTTGGCGAGTCACCCTCAAGAACTCTCTAGTTCTTCTTCTTGGGATCCACATCATCTTGATGGGAATCCTTGGGGTAGTAGTTGAGCTTGACGAAGTAGAACTTGAAGTTTCCTTGGGAACCCACTTGACCATGGCCTTAGGTGCTTCAATGAATGCATCAATCTCCTCTTGAAGCTTGTCCTTGCCTTTTAGCTTGTGGTCTTGTGGTGGAAGGTCATCTTGAGCTTGTTCCACATTGGAAGAAGTAGGATCATACTTCTCCTTTTGAGAAACAAACTTTGGAGTGGGATATTGACCTTCTTCCCATTCAACACCCTCGGCGTTGAACTTTCGCTCAAAACCAATTCCTTGATTCTTCGGTGTCTTCCTTGCTTGTGAACAATTTCCTCAAAGTTCTTGCTTCCGCAAGGCTCTTGTAGACACCTTTCTCTATAATCCCTTTCAATAAACTATTTTCTTGCTCAAGTGTAACTTGGCTTGAAACATTGTTAGTGGAATCAAGAGAACTACTAGAAGTAACAACATTGGATTTAGCATGATTATTGTTACTACTAGATGAAGAATTTTTCTTATGCTTGTCATGCTTAGTTTTAATAGGTGGCAAGAAATTAGACAAGAGAAGTCGTTTGGCAAGATATGAAGAACTCTTCTTTCGAAGATCGTCATTGATAGCTTTTAGAAACTCATGTTCTTGCTCTAGATTGAGCTTCTCAAGCGTAGCTTCTCATGAGATCTTAGGAGCTCTCTATGATCTTCTTGAGTTGTTTCATGAGCTAACTTAAGAGTGTTTAGTTCTTTAGTTAGACGCTCAATCTCCTTCATAGCATTGTCATTCGACTCTTCTCGACTATAAAGACTACTAGCATGTTCATCATTACTAAGCTCACTAGATTTGTCATGTAAAAGCTCATCTTCACCAAGCAAGTCATCCTCATCACTATCAAAGTCAATAAATTCAGGGTGTGATACCTTGGGGCCTTTTGCCATGAAGCATCTTCCAATTCCCTCATTTGGTGAATCAAACAAGTCATAGGAGTTGGAGTTGGAGGACACGAGAGCAAGACCGCAACACCTTCATCTTGATCAGATCGGAGTTGGAGTGATAGCTTCTTTCGAGTGATTGTTGAGTCGGAGCCGGAGACCCATTCACCAACATGAGCTTGATGTTTTCTTCTTGTATAGCTCCTTGATGACTTGTCTTTCCTTTCCGAATCCTTGCTTCTCCGAGAGGATCTTCGTTCATAACGATCATCTCTACTCCTTCTCTCTTTCGAGGTGACTCTTCTCTTGAGCTTCTTCTTCTTGGAGATTCTTCTCTTCTCTTGTGGGGAGTCGAACACTCATTTGAGTAGTGTCTGGGTCTTCCACAATTGTAGCAGTTTCGATCACGACTAGAAGATCTCTTTTCATCATATGATCTAGACTTTGAGCTTCTTTCTTTGCTTCTACTCTTGTAGAATTTGTTGAAGTTCTTCACCATTAGGCTTATCTCTTCATTGGAAACTAGCTTGTCACTTGAGGTTGTGGGAGCTTCAACTGTAGCTTTGTAAGCACCACTTGACTTGTTGTGAAGCTCTTCCTTATCTTTAAGTGTCATCTCATGAGCAACAATTCTTCCAATGACTTGGTAGGCTTGAGATTCTTGTAGTTTGGCATCATTTGGATCAAAGTGCACACGGTGTCATACTTTCCATCCAAAGCTCTGAGAATCTTCTTGATGATGAATCGGTCGGTCATTTCTTCGCTTCCTAAGCCAGCAATCTCATTGGTGATGAGAGCAAGCCTAGAGTACATTTCAGCGACTCCTTCACCTTCCTTCATCTTGAACTTGTCAAGTTGACCTTGAAGAACATCTAGCTTTGATTCCTTCACGGACTCGGTACCTTCGTGCATTTCGACCAAAGTATCCCAAATCTCTTTTGCATTCTCAAGATGGCTGATCTTGTTGAACTCCTGGGACACAAAGCATTGAAGAGAATGTCACAAGCTTGAGCATTGTTACGCAACATCCGCAATTCATCCATTGTAGCTTCGTGATCCGAACTTTTCCTTCCTCAAGAACTCACCTTGCAAGCCAACACAAATAATGCCCCATGCGGTGGTTATGTCCAAGAATATGCATTTTCATTTTATGCTTCCAACTAGCAAAATTTGAACCATCAAAGTAAGGACCTCTCGAAAATTACCCTCACTAGACGCCATACTCTCCTAGGTTGTGAAACCAAGCTTATGGAGTCCAATGCAATGGAAACCAATCCAATGGAGACCAAAGCTCGATACCACTTGTAGGATCGAAAGTATGTCTAGAGGGGGTGATTAGACTACTTGACAATTTAAAAGTTTAGCCTTTTGATTAGGACAAGTTTTAGCAAGTTCACAATGATGATCAAGTCAAGTATCACCCTACACATGCAATTCTAGAGTAATGGCAGCGGAAAGTAAATTGCACATGTAGTAAATAGAGGTGGAGAAGAGCAAACGCAATTTGGAGACACGGAGGTTTTTCTCGTGGTTCCGATAGGTGGTGCTATCGTCAATCCACGTTGATGGAGACTTCAACCCACGGAGGGTAACGGCTGCGAGAGTCCACGGAGGGCTCCACCCACGAAGGGTCCACGAAGAAGCAACCTTGTCTATGCCATCATGGCATACGCCCATGGAGGACTAGCCTTACTCGGGGTAGATCTTCACGAAGTAGGCGATCTCCTTGCCCTTACAAACTTCTTGGTTCAACTCCACATCTTGTGGAGGCTCCCAAGCGACACCTAACCAATCTAGGAGGCACCACCCTCCAAAAGGTAATAGATGGTGTTGGTGATGATGAACTCCTTGCTCTTGTGCTTCAAATGATAATCTCCCCAACAGTCAACTCTCCTCACTGATTTGGCTGTGGTGGAAGAAAGGATTGAGTGGAAAGCAACTTGGGAAGGTTAGAAATCAAGTTTCATATGGTGGGAGTGGAGCCACTTGATCTCAACACAAGGGTAGGTAGTTTTCTTCTCAGAAATGTAAGGTAGGAGTGGTAGTTCGTTCTGATGGCTCTCTCCACGAATGAAGAGGAGGTGGAGGGGTATTTATAGCCTCCACACAAAATCCAACCGTTACACACATTTGACCAATCTCGGTCAGACCGAAGTTGACAACTCGGTGAGACCGAAAGTTCAAATCTTGTGAGCGTTGGGATTTTCGTGGGACCGAAAATACAATCTCGGTGAGTCCGATTCTTCCAAAGATTAGGGTTTGCCATTCTCGGTGGGACCGACTTTATCATCTCGGTGACACCGATTTGATTCTGTATGTTCTGAAGCTTGGCAACACTAGTTTCGTGAGACCGAGTTTGGAATCGGAAAATCCAAAATTACTAGGGTTTGGCTATATGGCTGAGGTGGTTCATCTCGGTGTGGTGAGTTTATGGAATCGGTGGGACCGAGATTACTTATGAGTATATGTTGGAATGAAAGATTGCTGATAGTTTGGGAGATAGATCACTAAGCACTTTGAGCAACCAGATCATCATCATAACCTCATCCCTTTTAATAGTATTGGCTTTCCTATAGACTCAATGTGACCTTGGATCACTAAACCAAAAATAGAGTCTTGAGCTTTTGCCAATGTTTTCCTTAGCATTTTGAGGGGTCCACATCATCAGTCATTGCCATACCCATATCACTGAACTTTCTGAAATGATACTCAAGAAGTTATTAGTTCAATGATATATATGTTGTTATTAATTACCAAAACAACCCGGGGATTAGTTGCACTTTCAGATCCACGCAGGATCAATTTCTTCAGTGATGCTCAATCACTTTGGGTTTGTGGGGGTTTGGTTTTGGGATTTTCCTCACTTGATGATTTTCGCTCAAAGTCCTCGGAGGATGGGTTGCTCTCAGATGACAAGTGTCAAGTTCTCTCAGAGCAGCCAACCAACTAGTGGTTGTAGGGAAGTGCTATTTATAGCCTAGGGAGCGATCCGACATGATAAGACATAAATGCCCTTCAATGATATGACCGTTAGGTGGATAAGATATTTTGGACAGCCGGTACAAGAAGACAAGAACGGTCGGAAATTTGACTCTCAAATTCCTCGGGGCTATCATGCTCCTCCTTTGTGTAGGCAATTTGCATTGGCGAATTCCTAACTCCTAAGTCGAGAGCAAAGTCATCGATGACCGGAAGAACTGCGTCTTTGTCATCAAGAATTTGACTAAAGCGTATGAGATTTCCAATGGCTTCACTCAAGGGATTGGTAGGTGTAGGATTTTGAGTTGAGCATCACATGGAAATTTTTCCTTTGTATTTCCTCGACCCCCTTTAACAGTACGGTGTTTCCTATGACTCAAGAAAGAGAAAATGAAACTACGAAAACAAAAGTCTTCACGCTTCATATTCCTCGAATGAATACCAAGTCTTCAAGGTCACACCAATTTCTTCACTTTCAAAGTCTTCAGAAAGTCTTCAGAATATGAAAGTCTTCAGTCGAAGAACTTCATTTTTAGGGGTCGACTTTCTCTGTAAATATCAAACTCCTCGTAGACTTATAGACCTGTGTACACTCACAAACACATCAGTTACTTAACCTATAAGTCTTCAATACACCAAAATCACTAAGGGGAACTAGATGCACTTACAATCTCCCCCTTTTTGGTGATTGATGACAACATAGGTTAAGTTTTCAACGGGGATAACCATATGAAGTATAAATACTGATATTGAGGAATTTGATTGCAAGATATAGAAGAACTCCCCCTGAATATGTGCATAGTGAGGAATTTGCTTTTGAGGTAATGCACATTTGGAGAATTGAATCATGGAGATCTCCCCCTATATCTTGTAATTCATACACGCATTTGATATATAATATGAAGAATTTGAAATGCATGATGAAATATGGTGCCTGATGAGATTCAGCATGCGTGCAATAATATTAACAAGGAATAAGCATGCAGAATAGAACATCAAAAGTTTCAGAGCTCAGTGCATCAAAAGCATCAGAGCACGACCAGAAGTATCAAGGCACCATCGGTTTAAGATTACAACTCGATCCAATAAAAGTTTCGGAAGAACGAGAGTTGTAACTTAACAAAACGCCCATAATATAAACCCGCTTGAAGACTAACTCAGATTTCTCCCCCTTTGTCATCAAATGACCAAAAGGATCGAAACTGAGGACTAACGCCCCTGAAGAATTTCAAGTCGATGGAGGAGCGCCAGCGTTGTCGGGGTTGTTCGTTGAAGTAGGGCCTGCCGCAGTGTCGTCCAAATCTTCATGTTCATCAGTTTCACGCGATGAAGAATAAGAGCTGGCCACCAGATCAGGAACTTTGACTCTCTTGAATTTCTTCGGAGGTGGTGCAGACCAGTCAAATGCTTCCTGGAGACCCATAGTCTTCAGTTCTTCCGCGGAATATGCATGAGTGATAATAGCCCACGTGCGGTTGAGGGTTTCATGAAGGTGATACTGATTTTTCTTCACTGCATTATGGGTTGAGGTCATGTTGTGAAGAATTGCAGCAAATTGGCGTTTCACCCATTTGTGATTGCGATCAACCTTCTGATGAAGACTGAGGAGTAACTCACGGTCAGTCATCACCCTGGGTGCTGTGGCTTGAGGATTTTGCTTAGCTGAGGTATTTGCGGCAGAGTCATGTGTGGCAGAATCGTCATTGGTGGAGTAAGATGCAGCTAGACGGAATTGACCATCCAATGGACGAGTGCCTTCATCGATCACAGCAGCTGCCTTGCCCTTATCATCAGATGATGAAACAGGTCGCTTGAGGACTTCAATGGGCGGCAAGTAGCTACCATGGTTCAGAGTGTCAGCCTTGTAATTCAGTGAAGACCTTGCCCTTATGAATCTCATAATCCAAGGCGCATATGGCTTCAACTCAAAAGGTGACAGTGCAAAATTAGCCAGAGCCTCATGAAGAAATCATGGAAGTTGACGGGGACGCCATGAATGATGTTGAAAAGCATATTCTCCATGATGCCAACAACATCTTCATCATTTGAGTCGTGGCCTTTGATAGGACTCATTGTCTTCGTCAGGATTCGATAGATAGTCCGAGGCACATACAACAATTCCTTCATGAGGAATTTGGTTCGAGGGGCCTGCCTTGGCTTTAAAGGCTTCATGAGCACTTGCATATAATGATCAGTTAGTTCGTGGTCATTGTAGATGCAACGTGCACTTTCATGGGGAGGATCAAGAGGAAGGACACGAAGCAATTCAGTTGCTGGTGCCTTATAGTGAGTGTTTTCTGTCATCCAGTCCAGCACCCATGAATTGACATCTTCAACATCTCCGGTGATATGCAAAGTGGCATAGAACTGAAGAATGAGTTCTTCATTCCAATCACAGATATCAGTGCAGAAGTTCAGTAGTCCTGCATCGTGAATAACTCTGAGGACTGGCTCGAAGCACGGCAGAGATTCCATATCCACATGAGGAATATGCGCATGATCGAAGATTTTGTCCTTGTCAAAGAGCATTGAGGAATAGAAGTTGGCTTGAGTAGCAGTCCAGAAACGTCTTTTCCTTATGCGAGCAGAGTCATATGGATTGTAGTCAGTGAAGAACACATGCTCAGAAAAGAAGTCTTCAGCCTTTAATTTTTGCTTGCTCGAGAACGGATTCTTCGGTTTGGGCAGAGGAGTGTTAGTGATTTGCAGCACAACCTCAGGAATCGCGATCTCAGGTGCTTCAGGCTGAGGAATTTCTGGTTCCTCTTCTTGTGCAGGTTGGGGATCAGTTGCAGGTTCTTCAGCACTAGCGGCTGGAATTTCTTCATGAGCAGACGATGTGGGATGAGTTTCTTCAGAGCCCATTTGAACAGTTGTAGCCGGGGACTGAGGAATTTGTTGAATGGGGGTGAAGAGAGGAGTATTTGGATGCTGACTTTCCCAAAAGTCATCATTCATCACTGGTGTAGTGCATCCAATATCCACATCTTCATCTTCTTTTTCAATTTCCTCAACACCAGCCTCTTTAGCTATGAACTGAGGCATGGGTGAGGAAACGACTGGCGGTGAAGGGAATGCTTCCACTTCAATTTCTTCATCAAACTGTTCTGAGGTAGCAACATAATGAGTTTCTTCATCAGATCCGCTTGGGATCTTGTATTCTTCTCCATAAGGAACAATCTCCTTAGACGACATGGAGGAAATGGGAATGGCATCAATGGGGTTTTCAAGCGAGCTGGTCATTGGCTTCATTTTCTTCGCAGCCGAAGAATTTGACGCAGCTGATGCCTTCCTTTTCTTCACTGTAGCTCGCTCTGCAGCCTTGGTCTTCTTCACTTCATAAGCAGAAGGAAGAATTGGAGTTGGTGTTGGCGCAGGAGGAGCTGAGGACTGTGGTTCAGTTTCTTCAGGCGCAACTGGTGCAGTTGCCCTGATCTCTTCAGTTTCTTCAGGCGCACCACTAGTGGATGCCCTGGGAATTTCTTCAGCGGCTGGAATGGAGTCATCAGCCCTGGAACTTGTATTCTCATCGGCAGTTGAAAGTCATCAGCAGATCTTGGCATGTTCTTCAAAGAGCTGAGCGAGAATCTGAGCTCTGAGGATTCTCTTGTTGCGATGGGGGCTGCAGATTGTCATTTGTTAAATCAAATTGCGAATCTCACTTTGGCTCCTTGCCAATCAGCATTGTATGCATCAAAATCTTTCTTTGAGGGCTTGAATCTCAGATTGAGCCTTGAGAAGTTCTTCAGGTGACAGTCTGACAATGTTCTTCTTCAGAAACTTCTCCTTTCTGGCTTGTGCTCTCTTTATCTCACGAGCCTTTTCAAATTTCCATTTCTCTTCAGCGATGAAATGGTTCAGCATATGACTTTGACCAGGAGTCAGAGGCAGGTCAGGTATGGGAGTGCTTGGATCCTGATGCCACAAGTCGATGAAGTCAAGGATCTTCTTCGGATCCAAAAACAGAGGCACAGTTGTTCCTTTGGCGCTAGCGTCCTTTGTGAGTCTGTCTCTGATGATTTGTTCAAGTTCTTCATCAGAAGCCTCGTCATCAGAGGGCACTTGGAAAGCAACCTGTTTCTTTCTTGGACTTGGCCGAGGACCGCGTCCAGCTGTTGCTTTTGTCTTCAGCAGAGTGGGGCTGATGAGGACATTGGTGCGGTGAGGAACTTCTTGAGACACGAAGCAATTGAGAAACCCCGAGTCCTTTGACATGTAGCGGATGCACAGGAGTTGAGGACTTGGAGGAGCTGCAGAGGACTTTGGTGGTGCAGCAGAGATCGAGGAATTTTCCGTGAGGGCGGGCCGAGGCTGGGCCGTGAGGGCGCTGATGGTGAAGCACTAGGCTTGCGAGCTGGCTTCTTGGCATTGATTTCCTCGGCTTGACCGAGGTCTCGGCAGCAGCAAGCAGCAGAATCCTCATTGAATTTCCTCACCTTGCCTCCTTGGCTTGTCTTGCCGTTTTGCTTGACGCCTAGACCATTCTTCAGAAAGTCCTCACCACGCTTGATGCTGGTGGGATCGTGACTTGGCCAGGTGCCAATGGAGCTCTTGGGCATGGAGGGTTTAAGGCGAATTTCTTCATGTACTTGGGAGTAACATAGCGATATTCCCTCCATTCTCGTGCCCATCTTCGTTCTATCCTCTGAATGCGCACTTTGCGCTGATTTTTGTTCTCTTTGCCAAACTTGGCTTCATCAGGTGTGCAATAGTCCTTGTATATTTCATCAGGGATCTTGAATGTAGTCATAACCTCCGGTTTCTTTCCTCCTTTCTGCGGTCTCTTGCCTTCTGCCATTTTCTTCAGATGAGGAATTTGAACAATAGAGCACTCTGAAGAAGTATGCAGTTTTTCTTCGAGGAACGCTGCAAATGAGTTAAGTTGATGAGAACCTAGTGATTCAGCAGTAGACATGAGTACCTATGAACAGAGTGTAGGTGCGAGGAATTTGGAGAGGTCATATGCGTTCTCAGAAGATTTTTCGAAAAGACAAGTTTTGAGGAATTTGACCATTTGAGCCTTGATGAATTTCACTAAGCGTTCTTGTCTTAGGTTCCAGAGTTGTACAGATTGAAAATCCGCACAATTGAGGAATCTTGAAGAAATGAGTGCTTAGAGAGATGGATCAAGACCATACAGTGTGTGAGGTGTTCATATGTGAAGATTTGAAGAATAAAAACACCTTTGAAGATTTTCAGAAAAGTTTGAGAATCAAAGCAAGTAATAAAAGTGACTTTTAATTACCCGAACTAAAGAACACGACGAATAGAGATGAACCGTGGTGAAGTTCATCATGTTAGATCTCCCACACCCTAACTTGGCAGAGGGAGACAGCTACGGCGGCGGCGGAGTGAAGATTTCCACAGCCGGCGCGAGTACGACGGTGACGAGGTCGAGGCAGTGAAGCTCTTCCTCACCAACAGCGATGGAGTAGCGGCGGCGCTAGGGTTTGAGGAGAGCTCGAGCGAGAAACAGCGATCGAGCGGAGTAAATGAAGTAAGGAAGGGAGAGGGGTATTTATAGCCACGGTAAAAACTGTTCGCCCGAAGATTTTGGGACAAACATGCCCCTGCCCTTTCTTCTTCACGCGACATGTGTCACCCACGTACTGTGCAGATGAGATCGTGTAAGATCGTGGGTGAATAAACTAATGCCTCGTGGGATGCGGAACGGTTTGAGCGGTAAAATCAAAAATCTGGATAAGATTTGTTTTAAAAATTTCGTTCGCAATTTCTTCAGCTGACAGGACACAGTGAAGACTTTGAACGAGTTTCAATCAGAACGCACATGAAGAATTTGTGAATAGATTGGGTTGAGTATAGCATAGAGGGGGAAGGGTCCGATCACATTCACTTTGCAGAAATCAGAACTTGAAGAATTAGCAATAAGTGAATGCTGTAGAGGACATAAACTCATATATATATATATATAGCCAATGAAGAAAAACGACAGAGACAGTGAAGATTTTGCAAAGTTGAAGAATTTGAAAAACTGAAGAATTTCAAAAATTGAGGAAAACTCAAATTGAAGATTTTCAACTTTTTGTGGTGGCGTAACCCACCGTATAAGAATGATGATTTCAGACACCGCGTACAATTATCGTAGGGTTCTGAGAATCAAATTCTTCATTGATTTCTTCACACTTAGAGTGTTATTCTTCATTGATTGAAGAAAAACGTTTCTTCATGTGTTGCACATCTAAGTCATCAATTCTGCATAAGGGTTAGGATGTGTGTCCTTTTCAAAGAACATTCGAAGATTCTAAGATATTTAGCTCACACCACAACTTGCTAAATCTCTTCTCATCCAAGGGCTTACTGAAGATATCAGCTAGCTGTTCTTCCGTCTTCACATGCTCGATGGAGATATCGCCCTTCAACACATGATCACGAAGAAAATGATGACGAATCTGAATGTGCTTAGTCTTCGAGTGCTGAACTGGGTTGTGAGCAATCTTGATGGCACTCTCATTGTCGCAGAGGAGAGGCACATTCTTCACGTTGACTCCATAGTTCTTGAGGGTTTGCTTCATCCAAAGCAGTTGAGCACAGCAAGAGCCAGCAACAATGTATTCAGCTTCAGCAGTAGATAGTGATACGCAATTCTGTTTCTTCGAGGACCAATGGACCAAAGATCGTCGAGGAAATGACAAGTGCGGATGTTGACTTGCGGTCCACACGATCACCAAGCATAGTCGAGTCGAGAATATCCAATGAGATCAAAAGCGAGCCCTTGGGGTACCATAATCCTAGTGTTGGTGTGTGAGCTAGATATCGAAGAATATGCTTCACAGCCTTATGGTGTGATTCCTTGGTGCAGCTTGAAATCGGGCACACATGCGAACACTAAGCATTATATCCGCCTAGATGCACATAAGTACAATAAGGAACCAATCATGGAGAGGTATACCTTGTGATCGAAGTCAATACCATTTTCATCAGTGCATAGATGGCCATTTGTGGGCATAGGAATTTTGACGCCTTTGCAATCTTGCATGCCGTATTTCCTCAGTACATCTTTGAGGTATTTCTCCTGAGATATGAATATGCCATTGCGCTGCTGACAAATTTGAAGACCTAAGAAGAATTTCAACTCTCCCATCATAGACATTTGATATTCTTCACTCATCATATAGGCAAATTCATCACTATAACGTTGGTTAGTACAGCCAAAGATAATATCATCAACATATATTTGGCACACAAACAGTTCACCATCATATGATTTAGTAAAGAGTGTAGGGTCGAGTGAACCTGTCGGTGTACTAAGGTAGGGGTACCTCAGTACCCCAACTTGTGCACGGGCACCCCCAGCTCCCCGCAGCCAGATCCATCAAATACTTGCCGGAGACCATCTCCGCTCCACACCAAGCCGTTCAAGAACAAAGTATATAAGATAGAAGCTCAAGACCCCGGCAAGAGGAGCTTGCCGGGAAGGCCATTCCAGGCTCAAGGCTACATTACTCCTGCAGATCCCCGGCGAGAGGAGCTCGTCGGGAGGACTAGAAGATCATGTCGCAGAAGACACGCCTCGGCGCCGCGCGCGCCCCGGCGAGGACCCGGGGAGCGGCAAGTCACAGAGCCCGACGAGCCCCCGGGTCCGGCAAGATCAAGGCCCCGGCAAGGTGCTTGCCGGGGAAAGCTACGCTACGTGCCCGCACTCCAGCTCATCTGCCCACGCGTCGCCTCCAGCCTTCTCCAGAGACGCGTGGCGGGTGGCCGTGCTGCATGAGGAATGCGGTGGCACTCAACGGTGGTGGCTTCGCCGCCGTGGCGAAAGAAGACGCGATGGCGGGAGCTTTTGGGGCGACGGCGACGGGCATTTAATGCCCTTGTCCCCCTCTGTCAAAAGTAGGTAGAAAGCACTGTAGCTGCACTGTTCCCGCACTGTTCCAACTACCACCTCTTTTACGTTTTTACCCCTCTACCTCACGTTGACACCTGTCGGTGACCCCTTGCCCTATAAAAGGAGGCCCATGCACAACGTAGAGGGGGTTGGACTACTGGCTACCCTCGCGAAGGTTTTCACACACCACTCCACCGTCTTGCTCGCATTCTTGAGCAAGATCTAATACAACACAATGCAGCAAGAGGGTTTACGCGACCATCGCGCCCGGCTGGGTAAAAATCCCAGCGTGCATCGCCTCGATCGCTCTCCGCGCAGCCTCCGCCCGCATCAACACACGAAGGCCCCGCCCCATAGGTGCCGCGCCACCCATCCGCCGCGACATCTCTCGGGCGCGCCGGTAGGGGCGTCGAGGTTGGGCGAACCTGATCCGGCGTTCGCGCCAAAGACTCTTCATCAACTTCTCCATCTTCGTCGGCAGCTTCGCCGACAATCTGCGTCATGGCCTCAAGACGAGAGCCGAGGATCGCAGACCCATCTCCGTCTTCCCGCCGCCACCGGAGCCAACGGCGGACGGGAGACGCCGGTGGAAGGGTGGACACCGCGAGGGCGCTTCGCGGTGCCACCAGATCTGTGGACAGACGGAGGATCGCGCCTCGGCCTCCGAGATCGCGCCCACTCCAGCATATAAGCGGCCCGGCGCCATACCACGAGAAGGTGGTATCCGCCGGTGGGGCAAGAGCAAGCAGGGGTTCGCGGGATGCTCCGGACTGCTGTCCATGCGTGAGAAAAGCGAAGAGGTCGAGGCAGGTCCTGCTCCCCTAACATTGTTAGGGACCCGAGTGTATCCGGCTCCTCGCACCGCCGCTCCGCTCCCCTCGGCCCCGCAAGCGCCTATCCACGAACGTTACGATGTCGCCGAAACGCGCTATCGAGCTCTAAGTCCGCAAGGGCGGCTCGTGCTCTATCCGACAAGCGTACCTCCTCGGAGCTTGATAAGCCGGTGAGGACAGCTTTGGTGTTCGCCCCGCAAAGCGCGCGCCCGGGAGCCGCGCCGCCGCCGTGGACACACCATTGAGCTCCACCAGCGAGCACAAAGAAAAAGAAAAGCTAAGTCGCCGAGTCTTCGTGCGAGCGCTCTTTAATTTCATACTTTTATATGTTATACCCCTCGCGATTAGTCCTTTGTCGCGCGAAACCTGTGCGTGAGGAGCCTGCTTGTGGATGGTCGCACCCTTACTTCGCCGAACACGCCAACGAGTTAAGAGTAAGCCGCGACCAGCCAAGCGCTCTCGTTGCGTTCGAGCCTGCTCAAAGCAAGATAAGTCGTCGCTGCCGGACACGGCAAGGTTGCTTGCGGAGGCGACACCAGCCAAGCAGGCTGCCGACGTTCCGCACTCAGCAAGCGTGTTGAGCACCGCAAGTTACCTAGAAGCGTGGGGTGAAAGCACACAAAGGATGTAGGGCAGGGGGTATGGCGTGGCGAGTCATGCCGTGAAATGTCGTCCGTATGAGAGACTTGGGCGCAAGAGGAGCCAAGTCGTGGCCCGATTCGCGTGCTTGTTTTGTTTCCGAGTCCGCTCAACAAACACAAGTGTGCTGCAGCACCTTATCTTGCTTCCGAGCCACGCTCGACAAGTTAAGCGTCAGAATGGCCCGACAAGGTTGCTTGCCGGAAGCGACACCACCAGCGGGCTGTCCCGCGGCAAGCGTGTTCGCCCCGGCAAGCTCCCCAAGAGCGTAGAGTACAAACATACAAAGGACAAAACCCGGCATCACGTTGCTTAGCCAAGATTTATATACACATGCACATACATGTGCGTTGAGCAATTGCATATCTACCTCAGCTATTTTCATGGCTAAAATTGCAGCAATAAGAAGGAACCAAAAGATCGCACCCGCGACTTGGGCCCGGCGAATCAAGGTCGCCGGGGGGCTGCGGATGCCAAGGTTCTTCTTCGGCGAGCCAGCCTCGCTGGGGGCTGCGAGCATCGAGATTCGTCTCCGGCAAGCTAGTGTCGCCGGGGGCTGCGATTTCAGATAAGTTTTTCATCCCTCATCATGCATCCTCTCATGGACCGGGAGATGCGGGACTGCGTCTTTGAACGACCGTGTCTTGTAAAAACCCGGACGTGGAGGAACCGAAGTCGTGACCCGATTGCGTTTGGTTTGTTTCGAGTCCGCTCAACAAGCCCAAGTGTGCGCTGCACCCCTATCTTGCTTCCGAGCTTGCTCTCAAGCAAGATAGGCGTCGCAATGGCCCGACAAGGTTGCTTGCCGGAAGTGGCACCACCAGCGGGCTGTCCATGATGTCGCTAAGCGTGTTCGCCCGGCAAGCTCCCGATAGCGTAAGAACACACAAGGCACTTGATCAAGTAAAAGGCTCGGTCCGCAAGCATTCCTTCTTTTCATTAAAACATCCAATTTAGTACAGGTCCATAGAGGATGAAAAACATGATAGAGAGGATTACAAGTTTTAAATGCAGCTAATTGCCCGAGGGCTTACAATTTGAAAAGATAAGGTGCCGTGATCCTCTCTCTGTTTCTCATTCGGGAGTTCAGGAGGTAGGTCAAGAGCCCCGGCAAGATAAGCTTGCCGGGAGAGGAGGCCCTGCAAGAGGAGCTTGTCGGGAAGGGCGAAGGAGCGCCTAGGGGGCGTGGCGGTGGCGCCGCCGTGCCGCAGAGCTGCGCAAGGTGACGGGCATGGGGAGCGATGCCGGAGAGCCAGCTGCAAGCCCCTCGAAGCCCGCCGAGAGCGCATGGGCGCCAGAAGACCCCAAGAGAACACCCGGGAGCCGCCCAGAGCTTGGCGGAGTCAGGCGTCGGAGGCAGAGCTTGAAGACGGGGTAGTGGGACGTCGGACGCTCTCGAGGGCTACTCGCTCGTCTTTGTGGACGAACGGCATTGCCGCCACTCCCCTCTTCCTCTTCTCGCTGCCTCCCACGCCAGCCGCCAAGGAGACGGCCCGGGAGTTCAGGAGCCCGCAACCCAGAAGATGGGGTTTGCGGTGGCCTTGAGGCAGCGGTGTCCGACGCCTAGTCGGGCCCGCCATCCCCTCGCCGCCGCTGCCGCTCTCCTCCTCGTCACTTTCGCCGAGGAGGAGCCTTCGCTATCCGAGGAGCTGTCCACACAGCAGCGCACCGAGTTCCATAGTCGCCAAGACCTTGACGGCGAGGAGGTCACCATCCAACAACTTGAAATGGAGGGTGAACCCGCCGTCAAGCTATGGATCCGGCGAACGTCTTCCACCCTCGGTCGAAGAACATCACGCGGGGCTTGGGACACGACACTCACCCGAAAGTGCCGCTGATCCCGCAGCCCCTCATGCGTAGCTCCATCACGTCGGGCGGATCCGCCCCATTGCGTCCATGAACGGGGCGGCAACCGAGGCGACGACGAGGCGCTGACGAAGCTTGATGAAGAACTCCGGGGTCATCTCCGGTGTGGACCGCGCCGTGGTCGAGACGCCGGAGGAGGCGGGAGGCTCTCACCACGACCGCCTCTCCTCGACCGCCTCGGCCGCCCTCGGCCTCGCCGCATGCCACGCCCCTCCCTCTCCCTCTCGTGGCGGCTCCGCCGCCACGGGAGTAGGACGGGAATGGTGCGCTGCCTAGAAGCAACCAGCGCCGCCACCGTCAAGAACTGGGATTCCCTCCTTCCATGGCGGCAAGAAGAACGAAGACGAAGGCGAAGGAGAGATGGATGAGTGTGGCCGTTGCACCCCTTCCGCCCTATTTAAAGAGGCGAGGTGGGGCTCAACCGCCCGCTCAACCAATCAGAAGCGAAGGCGGAGGAGCGGGCCGACTCGCCCTCTCCGCCCGTGGCTCGGTCTCCACCTTCGCCGCCCGACCCCCATGCATGAGGGCAGCGTAAAAAGCGGAGCCGGAGCGACAGCGGCGACCCGCTCTGCGCCACGATCACGGGTGGATGCCTTAAAGGCTGCATCGCCGCCCACTTCTCCCACGACGCCGCAATCGACGCGTGCCGTTCTTGGGAGGGAGACGACAGATCTGGCAGCAGATTCGACGGGCCATGGGCCCATGACGCGTGCCTTTGTCTTGGGCCTGGCCCAACAGCGCTCGGCACCGTGTGTGGCCCAGGCCCGGGGGCTCCTGTCGGTGTACTAAGGTAGGGGTACCTCAGTACCCCAACTTGTGCACGGGCACCCCCAGCTCCCGCAGCCAGATCCATCAAATACTTGCCGGAGACCATCTCCGCTCCACACCAAGCCGTTCAAGAACAAAGTATATAAGATAGAAGCTCAAGACCCCGGCAAGAGGAGCTTGCCGGGAAGGCCATTCCAGGCTCAAGGCTACATTACTCCTGCAGATCCCCGGCGAGAGGAGCTCGTCGGGAGGACTAGAAGATCATGTCGCAGAAGACACGCCTCGGCGCCGCGCGCGCCCCGGCGAGGACCCGGGGAGCGGCAAGTCACAGAGCCCGACGAGCCCCCGGGTCCGGCAAGATCAAGGCCCCGGCAAGGTGCTTGCCGGGGAAAGCTACGCCACGTGCCGCACTCCAGCTCATCTGCCCACGCCGCCTCCGGCCTTCTCGAGAGAGCGTGGCGGGTGGCCGTCTGCATGAGGAATGCGGTGGCACTCAACGGTGGTGGCCGCCGCCGTGCGAAAAGAAGACGATGATGGGGAGCTTTTGGGCGACGGCGACGGGCATTTAATGCCCTTGTCCCCTCTGTCAAAAGTAGGTAGAAAGCCTTGTGAGCTGCCTTTGTTCCCGACTGTTCCAACTACCACCTCTTTTACGTTTTACCCTCTACCTCACGTTGACACACTGTCGGTGACCCTTGCCCTATAAAAGGAGGCCCATGCACAACGTGGGGGTTGGACTACTGGCTACTCACGCCAAGAGTACGACCACCTGGCTACCCTCGAAGGTTTTCACACACCACTCCACCGTCTTGCTCGCATTCTTGAGCAAGATCTAATACAACACAATGCAGCGGAGAGGGTTTCTGCGACCATCGCGTCCGAAGCTGGGTAAAATCCCGCGTGCATCGCCTCGATCTGCTCTCCGCGCAGCCTCCGCCCCGTACCGAACACACGAAGGGGCCCCGGCCCCATAGGTGCCGCGCCACCCATCCGGCCGCGACAGAACCGGGTGTGAAGCCATTCTTCACAAAGAATTCCTTCAATGTATCATACCACGCCCGAGGGGCTTGCTTGAGGCCATAGAGAGCCTTATTAAGTCTGAAGACTTTGTCAGGATTCTTGGGATCTTCAAAACCTGGGGGTTGAGCAACATATACTTCTTCCTCAAGCTTACCCTTGAGGAATGCACTTTTCACATCCATTTGATATAAGATGATATCATGAGGGTTAGCATAGGCAAGTAAAATGCGAATAGCCTCAAGTCTAGCAACAGGTGCAAAAGTTTCATCGAAAACAATTCCTTCAACCTGTGTGTAGCCTTGAGCTACTAATCGTGCCTTATTCCTCACCACGAGGCCATTTTCATCTTGCTTGTTGCGGTAGATCCACTTTGTGCCAATGATATTATGCTTGCGAGGATCTGGGCGATTGACCAATTCCCAGACATTGTTCAGCTCGAACTGATGTAATTCTTCTTGCATAGCCTGAATCTACTCCGGCTCCAGAAATGCTTCATCTACCTTAGTGGGCTCTGTGATAGAGACAAAAGCATAGTGCCCAGAAAAGTTAGATAAATGTGAGGCTTTTGAGCGGGTGAGAGGACCTGGTGCGCAAATTTCATCGATGATCTTCTCCACTTGCACTTCTTTTGCAACGTGGATGAGTTGGTCGTCACGAGGATTTTGATCAGCATTTTCTTCAACACCATTTTCCTCATCATGTTCTTCAGGTGCATCAGCTCGACGTTCTTCACGAATAGGAATGAATTCTTTAGCAGATTCTTCAGTGGGAATGACATCCTCAGTTGCCTTGAGCTTGATAACATCCTCAGGTGCTGGTTCATCTAACACAGAAGGTAGGTGCTCTCTTTGCGAGCCATTAGTTTCGTCGAACCGCACATCTATAGTGTCAACAATCTTGTGAAGAACAATGTTGAAGACTCTGTAGGTGTGCGAGTCCTTTCTGTAACCAAGCATAAGACCTTCATGTGCTTTCGGTGCAAATTTAGAGTTGTGGTGAGGATCTCTAATCCAACATTTAGCACCGAAGACTTTGAAATAACTCACATTGGGTTTCTTGTCAGTGAGGAGTTCATAGGCAGTCTTTTTGAAGAATTTGTGAAGATATACCCTGTTGATGATGTGGCAAGTAGTATCAATTGCATCAATCCAAAAACGCTGAGGCGTTTTGTATTCATCAAGCATAGTGCGAGCCATCTCAACAAGAGTTCTGTTCTTGCGCTCCACGACGCCATTCTGCTGAGGAGTATATGGAGCAGATAACTCATGAGTAATACCAAGTTCATCAAGATAGGCATCAAGACCAGAATTCTTGAACTCAGTTCCATTGTCACTTCTGATATGCTTGATCTTCACACCAAAGTTGGTTGAAGCCCTCGAGGAAAATCGTTTGAAGACTTCCTGCACTTCATGTTTGTAAGTAACAATGTGTACCCATGTATATCGAGAATAATCATCAACAATGACAAAACCATATAGAGATGCATCATTAGTGACAGTTGAATAATGATTAGGTCCGAAGAGGTCCATGTGAAGCAATTTGAATGGACGGGTAGTGGTCATGATAGTCTTCGCTGGATGCTTGGCCTTGGTCATTTTTCCGGCTTCACATGCTCCGCATAAGTGATCCTTGAGGAATTTGACATTCTCAATGCCAATGACATGCTTCTTCTTCGCAAGCGTGTTCAAATTCCTCATGCCTGCATGACCAAGTCGTCGATGCCATAGCCAGCCTTTCTGAAGCTTTTGCAAGTAGACACATGGCTGGTTGTGGTCCTGTAGAAATCAACAATATCAGATCTCCTCTCCTAAAGCCTTGAAGACTTTGGAATTGTCGGTTTCCATAATCACAACACAGCGATATTTGCCAAAGACAATAACCATATCAAGATCACAAAGCATTGAGACTGACATGAGATTGTATCCTAAGGACTCAACAAGCATGACTTTGTCCATGTGCTTATCCTTAGAGATAGCAACCTTACCAAGACCCAATACGACTTTTGCCTTTGTCGCAAAGATGATATGCTTCAGAGGTGACGGTGATAAGGGAGCATCCATCAATAGATTCTTGTCACCAGTCATGTGATTTGTACATCCACTATCAAGGACCCATTCAGTGGTTTTGGGTTGATCATCCTGCAGATGAATTAGTGTAGCTTAAAATCTCATATGCTTCATCAGTGAAGAATATGATATCAACTTCATCGGATGAGTTTCATCAAGCAGTAAACAGATATAGTAGTATGAGGACGTGTGAAATGAAAGTTCATTTCATCATGATTTACTGCGTCCTTCAGCAGTTTTGTCGAGTCCAACAAATTCTTCAGACGTTAGAGCACGTCTGGAGACCTGACCCTGCAGAAGAGATTAGTTCTTTTTCTTCACCACCCACATCTGGAGGGGTGTCAAAGAGTTCATCATCCTGCGAGCACCATGTGAGAAAGGTGGCAAAGATGCCAAACCATTTCGCTTCACATAAGAGGGGTTAGGGTAAGCATATGAATAAGCAGAGTAATTCTTCGAGGACTTATGAACATAATGGTTTGAAGAATAATGCACATATTCATAGCCCTTAGCTCTACCCTGCGAGACAGAGTTGTTAGCACAATGATGATCATATGAGGACTTTGATCCTGTTGAGGAATTTGGTCCATATGAGGAATTTGGTCCATATGAAGAATTTGATCTGGGGTTCCTGTTCTTCACAGGTGGTGTCATGAGGACATTCACCTGAAGACTTTCAACACAACTTTTGGGAACCCAGATTTTCTTCATAGGGGAACCATTCCTGCAGTTAGTGCCAACATATCTAGCAAATACTTCACCATTCTGATTTTTGAACAGTTTGTAGTTGGAGTCAAATGACTCATCAGAAGAATGAGAAGATTCACATGTAAAGCCAGATAAGTTAGATGGATCAACTGGAGGTCCCTTTGCAGCAACCCATGAGGTTTTGGGGTACTGCTCAGGCTTCCAATATGTTCCATCAGCATTGAGTTTCCTCTCAAAGGCAATACCCTCTTTCCTAGGGTTTCTGTTGAGGATCTGCTTTTTGAGCACATCACAAAGTGTCTGATGTCCTTTGAGGCTTTTGTACATGCCTGTCATGTACAATTCCTTCAGCCCTGCATTGTCAGTGATACTAGCAATGTCCTCAGATGAGGAATTAGTGATAGCAGAGGCAGATGAAGAATTTGTAACACTTGAAGCATTTGAACATTCAGGTGAAGAATTAGCATATTCACGTTCAATGCACTTTAAGCATGGAGGAACAAATTCTTCCTGAGAAGTGCTGATTTGTTGAGCTAGTAATGAATCGCGCTCCTTCTGAAGATCTTCATAACACACTCTTAGCTTTTCAAGATCATCCTTTCTTTGAAGAAATTCAAGAGAAAGCTTCTCGTGATCTTGCTTTTCTTGAAGAAATTCATAAGAAAGTTTCTCATGATCAGACAAGAGAGAGTTATGATGACCTTGAAGGTTATCATACCTAGACTGAAGTCTCTGAAGATTTTCATTCAAGGCTTTAGTGCGATCCATTTCTTCACCCAACATATCATCACTTTTATCTAGCATGTTTTGAACCTTTTCAAGAGCCCGTTGTTGTTTCACAGCAATTTTAGCAAGTTTAGAGTAGCTGGGCTTGAGATCCTCATCAGATTCATTTTCACTAGAGTCGGAGGAGTTGTATTTGAGTACCTTAGCACCTTTCGCCATGAAGCAATAGGTGGGAGCGTAGCCATCATTATCTTCATCAGGCTTGTCGGTGGAGTCAGTTTCTTGATGTTGAAGATGGACTTTCGACGAAGGCGTAGTAACGCGGACTTCGCAACACCAGATTCAGATTCTTCAGACTCCTCCTCTTCATAATTTTCCTCAGATTCAGCTTCAGAGTCCATCTCCTTGCCAATGAATGCCCGAGCCTTCTTGGAGCCGCCCTTCTTGTGGGGTGATGACTTTGAGGATTTTGATGACGAAGATTTTGACGATTTCTTCTTCTTCTTCGCATCATCAGAACTGTAATCCTTGTATTTCTTCTTCTTCATTTCCTTTTCCCACTGAGGACAATCTTGAATATAGTGACCAGGCTTCTTGCATTTGTGGCAAAGTCTTCTCTTGTAGTCACTGGATGAGGAATCATTTCCTCTTGAGGATTTTCCAAAGAGACCACGTCTTGTGAACTTCTGGAATTTCTTCACAAGCAGTGCTAGATCCTGGCTCAGTTCTTCAGGATCACCAAGGCTACTACCAAAATCCTCACATTCAGAGTTAGACACAACCTTAGCCTTCAGGGCACGTGGTTTGCCATAGTTTGAGCCATAGAGATCTCTCTTTTCAGCAAGCTGGAACTCATGAGTGTTTAGCCCTTCGAGGATATCAACAGGATCAAGCGACTTGTAGTCAGCACGTTCTTGTATCATCAGTCCCAGAGTATCAAATGAGGAATCAAGCGATCTCAGCAGTTTCTTCACAACTTCATGATCAGTGATGTCAGTGGCACCGAGGGCTTGAAGCTCATTTGAGATGTTAGTGAGGCGATCAAAGGTTTGTTGGACATTCTCATTGTCGAGTCTTTTGAAGCGGTTGAAGAGATTCCGAAGAACATCGACTCGAGAGTCACGCTGAGTTGAAACTCCTTCATTTACTTTGGACAGCCTATCCCAGATAAGCTTAGCAGTTTCCAAAGCACTCACTCTTCCATACTGTCCTTTGCTCAGATGGCCACATATGATATTCTTCGCTTGAGAATCGAGTTGCTTGAATCTCTTCACATCGGTAGCGTTCAGTGTGGGAGTGACAGAGGGGACACCATTTTCCACAACATACCAGAGATCATTATCAATTGCCTCCAGATGCATTCGCATCTTGTTCTTCCAGTAGGGGTAGTCCATTCCATCAAAGGTAGGACATCCAGCCGATACCTTGATCATACCTGCGGTCGACATAACTAAAACTCCAGGCGGTTAAACCAAAATCACACAGAACAAGGGAGTACCTTGCTCTGATACCAATTGAAAGTGCGTTATATCGACTAGGGGGTGAATAGGCGATTTTATGAATTCTTTCTTGAGGAATTTGCTGGTGAGGAAATTCCTTAGCGAAGAACTACTTGCAGCGGAATAAGTACTCGAAGTAAACATAACAGATACAAACATAGTCATCATGATGAAATGAAGACTAGCACAGAGTCTGTAAAGCGTAAACACAGGATAACAAGATGAAGACAAACAGATGAAGAAATTGAATCGACGAATTTGTGAAAGTCTTTAGTCAAAGTCTTCAAGCACATATATGAACAACATTCAACACAAGAATGAGGAAATGAATGAGTTGAGGAAATAGAACCAGTCGGTTGGTGAAGACAATGATTTGGTAGACCAGCCCAACTCTTTGTCTCGGTTATACGTCTGTTGGAGCGGTGAGTATTTAAACTCGAGGACACAGTCCGGACACCCGATCTCGAGCCGCAACTCAGGACACCCAGTCCTCACCGTATTCTCCTTGAACTAAGACCACGCAGGCCTCGTCCAATCACTCATGGTAAGTCTTCAGGTGACTTCCAAACCTTCACAGACTTGGTCACTCGGCGATCCACAATTCCTCTTGGATGCTCTAGACCTTGACGCCTAACCGTCTGGAAGAAGCACAGTCTTCAAAGGTAACAAGCGTCGGATCCACGCAAGATCAATTTCTTCAGTGATGCTCAATCACTTTGGGTTTGTGGGGGTCTGGTTTTGGGATTTTCCTCACTTGATGATTTTCGCTCAAAGTCCTCGGAGGATGGGTTGCTCTCAGATGACAAGTGTCAAGTTCTCTCGGAGCAGCCAACCAACTAGTGGTTGTAGGGGGCAGCTATTTATAGCCTAGGGAGCAGCCCGACATGATAAGACATAAATGCCCTTCAATGATATGACCGTTAGGTGGATAAGATATTTTGGACAGCCGCACAAGAAGACAAGAACGGTCGGAAATTTGACTCTCAAATTCCTCGGGGCTATCATGTTCCTCATGTGTAGGCAATTCGCCGACTGGCGAATTCCTATCTCCTCGATCGAACAAAGTCATCGATGACCGGAAGAACTGCGTCTCATCCTTTGAAGAATTTGGTGAACTATATGAGATTTCAATGGCTTCACTCGAAGGGATTGGTAGGTGTAGGATTTTGAGTTGAGCATCACATGGAAATTTTTCCTTAGTATTTCCCCGACCCCTTTAACGAAGACGGTGTTTCCTATGACTCAAGAAAGAGAAAATGAAACTACGAAAACAAAAGTCTTCACGCTTCATATTCCTCGAATGAATACCAAGTCTTCAAGGTCACACCAATTTCTTCACTTTCAAAGTCTTCAGAAAGTCTTCAGAATATCAAAGTCTTCAGTCGAAGAACTTCATTTTTAGGGGTCGACTTTCTCTGTAAATATCAAACTCCTCATAGACTTATAGACCTGTGTACACTCACAAACACATCAGTTACTTAACCTATAAGTCTTCAATACACCAAAATCACTAAGAGGCACTAGATGCACTTACAAGAGGGATGAACTAACCTTGGGTTTTGTCGATGATGAATTCATGTAGGTGTTGAAGATGTGGATGCTCAATGTTGATGTAGATCATTTGGAGCAATCCTTTGGAGTGAGTTGCACTTTCAACATACCTACATGGGTTAGTCCCACAAGGAACAAACAAGAATATCCATAGACATAGAGTGATGCACACACAAGATTATGTCCATGAAATCATTGGGTTACCTTGTCCCTTGCCTTATCAACATGAGGGTTTGTGACTCCTTGAACTAGTGCAAGATGTGGAAGATGATTGCACTTGTCCTTGCCATAATGATATGAGTGAAGAATGTTGGCGCAGTCACCCTCAAGAACTCTCTAGTTCTTCTTCTTCAGGATCCACATCATCTTGATGGGAATCCTTGGGGTTGTAGTTGTACGTGATGAAGTAGAACTTGACGTAGTCTTGGGAACCCACTTGACCGAGGCCTTAGATGCTTCTTCAAATGCATCAATCTCCTCTTGAAGCTTGTCCTTGCCTTTCTTCTTGTGGTCTTGTGGTGGAAGATCATCTTGTGCTTGTGTTCCCTTGAAGGAAGTAGGATCATACTTCTCTTGTTGAGGAACAAACTTCGTCTTGGGGTATTGATCTTCTTCCCACTCAACTCCATTGGCATTGAACTTTCGTTCAAAACCAACACCTTGATTCTTCCGGTGCCTTCCTTGCTTGCGTACAATTTCCTCAAATTGCTTACTCCCGGCAAGGCTCTTGTAAACACCTTTCTCTATAATTCCCTTCAATAAGCTATTTTCTTGCTCAAGTGTAACTTGGCTAAGAGAATCATTAGTGGAATCAAGAGAACTACTAGAAGCAACAATATTGGATTTGGCATTATTATTGTTACTACTAGAGGAAGGATCTTTCTTGTACTTGTTACTAGACTTGACTTGAGGCATGTAAGTAGATAAGAGTAAACGCTTGGCAATGTAAGAAGAACTTTTCTTACGGAGATCATCATTGATTACTTTTAAGAACTCATGCTCTTGCTCAAGATTGAGCTTTTCAAAGCGTAATTTCTCATGAGCCCTTAAAAGTTCTCGATGATCTTCGAAGATAGTTTCATGAGCTAACTTAAGAGTGTTTAGTTCTTTAGTTAGAAGCTCAATCTTATCCTTATCATTGTCATTCGGTTTATCTTGATTATCATGATTAATTGACATTTCATCATAGTATTCACCACTAGAGTTGTCAAGTAAATCATCATCAACTAGCAAGTCATCTTCATCACTATTGAAATCAACATACTCGGGATGTGTTACCTTTGGACCTTTGGCCATGAAGCATCTTCCAATTCCTTCATTTGGTGAGTCAAATATGTCGTAGGAGTTGGTTGACACAAGTGCTAGACTGGCAACACCTTCATCTTGAGTATATTCGGAGTCGGAGTGATTGTCGGAGTCGGAGCCGGATACCCTTTCACCAACATGAGCTTGATGTCTTCGTTTTGTGTAGCTCCTTGATGACTTGTCCTTCCTTTCGGAATCCTTGCTTCTCCGTATGGGTCTTCGTTCATAACGATCATCTCTACTCCTCCTCTCTCTTGGTGGTGATTCTTCTCTTTTGCTTCTTCTTTTTGGAGAATCTTCTCTTCTTTTGTAGGGTGCCATACACTCATTGGAATAGTGTCCGGGTCTCCCACAATTGTAGCAATTTTGCTCTCGACTAGAAGATCTTTTGTCATTGTAGGACCTTGACTTAGAGCTTCTTTCTTTGCTTCTACTCTTGTAGAATTTGTTGAAGTTCTTCACCATTAAGCTCAATTCTTCATTGAAGGTTTGTTTCTCACTTGATGATGTGGGGGATTCACATGAGGCTTTGTAAGCACCACTTGACTTGTTGTGAAGTTCCTCCTTATCCTTGAGTGACATCTCATGAGCAACAATTCTTCCAATGACTTCCGTTGGCTTGAGATCTTTGTAGTTTGGCATCATTTGGATCAATATGCACATGGTATCATACTTTCCATCCAATGCTCTTAGGATCTCCTTGATGATGAATCTGTCGGTCATCTCTTCACTCCCTAAGCCGGCAATCTCATTTGTGATAAGAGCAAGCCTAGAGTACATTTCAGCGACACTTTCACCACCCTTCAATTTGAACTTGTCAAGCTGACTTTGAAGCACATCCAACTTGGATTCCTTGACGGAGTCGGTACCTTCATGCATATCAATCAAAGTATCCCAAATTTCCTTTGCATTCTCAAGACGGCTGATTTTGTTGAATTCCTCGGGGCACAATCCGTTGAAGAGGATATCACAAGCTTGAGCGTTGTATTGCAGCATCTTCAACTCTTCTGCGCTAGCTTCACGGTTTGGTTCTCTCCCATCAAAGAATTCACCTTGCAAGCCAATACACACAATAGCCCAAACGGCGGGGTTATGTCCAAGAATATGCATTTTCATCTTATGCTTCCAACTAGAAAAATTAATACCATCAAAGTAAGGACCTCTACGGTGATAATTTCCCTCGCTAGACACCATACTCTCCTAGGTTGTGAAACCAAGGCTATGACCACAAAAAGCTATGGAAATCAAAGCAAATGGAGACCAAAGCTATGATACCACTTGTAGGACCTTGAAGTATGTCTAGAGGGGGGTGATTAGACTACTTGACCAAATAAAAATTAACCTTTTCCCAATTTTAGAGTTTGGAAGATTTTAGCTATCTTTGGACAAGTCAAGCAATCATCACACAATTCAAGCAAGCATGCAAAGAGTATATGAGCAGCGGAAATTAAAGCATGCAACTTGCAAGAAAGTAAAGGGAAGGGTTTGGAGGATTCAAACGCAATTGGAGACACGGATGTTTTTGGCGTGGTTCCGATAGGTGGTGCTATCGTACATCCACATTGATGGAGACTTCAACCCACGAAGGGTAACGGTTGCGCGAGTCCACGGAGGGCTCCACCCACGAAGAGTCCACGAAGAAGCAACCTTTTCTATCCCACCATGGCCGTCACCCACGAAGGACTTGCCTCACTAGCGGTAGATCTTCACGAAGTAGGCGATCTCCTTGCCCTTACAAACTCCTTGGTTCAACTCCATAATCTTGTCGGAGGCTCCCAAGTGACACCTAGCCAATCTAGGAGACACCATTATCCAAGAAGTAACAAATGGTGCGTTGATGATGAACTCCTTGCTCTTGTGCTTCAAATGATAGTCTCCCCAACACTCAACTCTCTCTCATAGGTTTTGGATCTGGTGGAAAGAAGATTTGAGTGGAAAGCAACTTGGGGAAGGCTAGAGATCAAGATTCATATGGTAGGAATGGAATATCTTGGCCTCAACACATGAGTAGGTGGTTCTCTCTCAGAAATGGTAAGTTGGAAGTGTAGGTTTGTTCTGATGGCTCTCTTCACAAATGAAGAGGAGGTGGAGGGGTATATATAGCCTCCACACAAAATCTAACCGTTACACACAATTTACCAAACTCGGTGGGACCGATTCAACTGACTCGGTCGGACCGATTTAGTAAACCTAGTGACCGTTAGGATTTTCGGTGGGACCGACATGCAACTCGGTAGGACCGATATGGTTAGGGTTAGGGCATAACGTAATCTCGGTAAGACCGATTACACAAACTCGGTGAGACCAATTTTGGTAATAAGCTTTCTAGAGAGTTGGTCAGGTAAACTCGGTGGGACCGATTCGCTCTTTTCGGTGAGACCGAAATGTTACGAAAAGGAAACAGGGAGTTTACATTGCAATCTCGGTAGGACCGATCGCTCACTTCGGTTAGACCGAAACGTTATGAAGGGAAATAGAGAGATTACAATCCCATCTCGGTGAGACCGAGATCCCTATTGGTAGGACTGATTTGCCTAGGGTTTGCGGCAGTGGCTATGACATTTGAACTCGGTGGCGCCAGATAGAAAGAATCGGTGGGACTGATTTTGACTTTGGGTTAAGGTCATATGTGGATGTGAGAAGGTAGTTGAGGGTATTTGGAGCATATCACTAAGCACATGAAGCAAGAGGCTCATTAAGAAACACCTCATCCCTCCTTGATAGTATTGGCTTTTCCTATAGACTCAATGTGATCTTGGATCACTAAAATAAAAAATGAAGAGTCTTGAGCTTTTGAGCTTGAGCCAATCCTTTGTCCTTAGTATTTTGAGGGATTCACTTTCATCATCCATGCCATGCCATTCATTGAGCTTTCCTGAAATAATAGTCATGGAATAGCATTAGCTCAATGAGCTATATGTTGTTATGAATTACCAAAACCACCTAGGGATAGTTGCACTTTCAATATGCCTCGGACATGTATTAAATCTCAGGCCCTTGTGGATTTCATCAATGACTGGACAGAGTTGCATATGCCTGAACAGAAGCCTGATAATACATACTGGACTATTAATTTTGATGGGTCCAGATAGTTGGAAGGCTCGGGGGCTGGAGTTATTTTGACTTCCCCGCGAGGTGAAAAGTTTTGCTATGTTCTAAGGCAGATGTTTACCTGTACTAATAACACAGCTGAGTATTTGGCCTGCTCCATGGTCTTTGGATGGCCAAAGAAATGAACCTAAGCCGGGTCAGGTGCATTGGCAACTCAGATTTGGTAGCTCAGCAAGTTTCAGAAACTTGGGATTCTAAGGACCCGCTCATGGCGGCTTATCACCAGGAGGTTGATAGCATTTCTGGGCACTTCAAAGGTTATCAGTGCTACGTCTTGAGCTTGCGTTGGTTTTCCTTAAAGAGGAAAGGGTGATGCAGCAATAGTAGCGTAAGTATTTCCCTTAGTTTTTGAGAACCAAGGTATCAATCAAGTAGGAGGCTCCTCAAAAGTCCCACGCACCTACACAAACAAACAAAGAACTCGCAACCAATGCAATAAAGGGGTTGTCAATCCCTTCACAGCCACTTGCGAAAGTGAGATCTAATAGAGATAGTATGATAAGATAAATATATTTTTGGTATTTTATAATATAGATGCAAAAAGTAAAGATGCAAACAAAAGTAGATTGGAAGCAAATATGATAAGAGATAGACCCGGGGGCCATAGGTTTCACTAGAGGCTTCCCTCAATATAGCATAAGTATTACGGTGGGTGAACAAATTACTGTCAAGCAATTGATAGAAAAGCGAATAATTATGAGATTATCTAGGCATGATCATGTATATAGGCATCACGTCCGTGACAAGTAGACCGACTCCTGCCTGCATCTACTAGTATTACTCCACACATCGATCGACTCTGCTGCATCTAGAGTATTAAGTTCATAAGAACAGAGTAACGCCTTAAGCAAGATGACATGATGTAGAGGGATAAACTCATGCAATATGATATAAACCCCATCTTTTTATCCTCAATGGAAACAATACAATATGTGCCTTGCAACCCTTTCTGTCACTGGGTAAGGACACCGCAAGATTGAACCCAAAGCTAAGCACTTTTCCCATGGCAAGAAAGATCAATCTAGTAGGCCAAACCAAACTGATAATTCGAAGAGACTTGCAAAGATAAATAAATCATACATAAAAGAATTCAGAGGAGATTCAAATATTTCTCATAGATAAACTTGGTCATAAACCCACAATTCATCAGATCTTGACAAACACACCGCAAAAAGAGTTTACATCGAATATATCTCCACAAGAGAGGGGGAGAACATTGTATTGAGATCCAAAAAGAGAGAAGTAGCCATCTAGCTAATAACTATGGACCCGAAGGTCTGTGGTAAACTACTCACAACTCATTGGAGATGCTATGGTGTTGATGTAGAAGCCCTCCGTGGTAGATTCCCCCTCCGGCGGAGCATCGGCGAAGGCTCCAAGATGGGATCTCGCGGATACAGAAGGTTACGGTTGTGGAAATTGTGTTTCGTTGGCTCCCTGGATGTTTTCCGGATACGTAGGCTTATATAGGAGGAAGAAGTACGTCGGTGGCCGCCCAAGGGGCCCACGAGACAGGGGGGCGCTCCCTATAGGGGGCGCGCCCTATCCTCTCGTGGCCGCCTCGGCAGCTTCTTGACTTGCACTCCAAGTCCTCTAGATCACGTTTGTTCTAAAAATCACGCTCCCGAAGGTTTCATTCCGTTTGGAGTCCGTTTGATATTCCTTTTCTTTGATATACTGAAATAGGCAAAAAAACAGCAATACGGGCTGGGCCTCCGGTTAGTAGGTTAGTCCCAAAAATGATATAAATGTGTAAAATAAAGCCCATAAACATCCAAAAGGGGTAATATAATAGCATGGAACAATCAAAAATTATAGATACGTTGGAGACGTATCAAGCATCCCCAAGCTTAATTCCTGCTCGTCCTCGAGTAGGCAAATGATAAAACGGAATTTTTGATGTGGAATGCTACCTAGCATAATTCTCAATGTAATTTTCTTTATTGTGGCATGAATGTTCAGATCCAAATGATTCAAAATAAAGTTCATATTGACATAAAAATAGGGATACTTCAAGCATACTAATCAAAAATAATCATGTCTTCTCAAAATAATATGGCCAAAGAAAGTTATCCCTACAAAATCATATAGTCTGGCTGTTGCTCTATCTTCATCACACAAAGTATTTAATCATGCACAACCCCGATGACAAGACAAGCAATTGTTTCATACTTTAATAATCTCAAACTTTTTCAACTTTCACGCAATACATGAGCGTGAGCCATGGAAATAACACTATATGTGGAATAGAATGGTGGTTGTGGAGAAGACAAAAAGGAGAAGATAGTCTCACATCAACTAGGCGTATCAACGGGCTATGGAGATGCCCATTAATAGATATCAATGTGAGTGAGTAGGAATTTCCATGCAACGGATGCACTAGAGCTATAAATATATGAAAGCTCAACAAAGGAAACTAAGTGGGTGTGCATCCAACTTACTTGCTCACGAAGACCTAGGGCAATTTGAGGAAGCCCATCATTGGAATATACAAGCCAAGTTCTATAATGAAAAATTCCCACTAGTATATGAAAGTGACAACATATGAGACTCTCTATCATGAAGATCATGGTGCTACTTTGAAGCACAAGTGTGGAAAAAGAGATAGTAGCATTGTCCCTTCTCTCTTTTTATCTCATTTTATTTTTTTCTTTCCTTTTTCTTTTTTTCTTTTTTTCTTTTTATTTTTTCTTTGGCCTTTCTTTTTTCTTCTTCTTTTTTCTCTTTTTTTTTCTTTTTGTAAATTCTGAAGTCTCATCCCGACTTGTGGGGGAATCATACTCTTCATCATCCTTTCCTCACTAGGACAATGCTCTAAATAATGAAGATCATCACACTTTTATGGATTTACAACTCAAGAATTACAATTCAAAGCTAGAACAAGATATGACTCTATATGAATGCCTCCGACGGTGTACCGGGATATGCAATGAATCAAGAGCGACATGTATGAAAATTATGAAGGTGGCCTTGCCACAAATACAATGTCAACTACATGATCATGCAAAGAGCAATATGACAAAAAGTAATGTGTGTCATATGAACGGAACGATGGAAAGTTGCATGGCAATATATCTCGGAATGGCTATGGAAAAGCCATAATAGGTAGGTATGGTGGCTGTTTTGAGGAAGGTATATGGTGGGTGTACGGTACCGGCGAAAGTTGCGCGGCACAAGAGAGAGGCTAGCAATGGTGGAAGGGTGAAAGGGTGCGTATAATCCATGGACTCAACATTAGTCAAAAGAACTCATGTACTTATTGCAAAAATAGAGGTCATCAAAAACAAAGTACTACGCGCATGCTCCTAGGGGGATAGATTGGTAGGAAAAGACCATCGCTCGTCCCGGACCGCCACTCATAAGGAAGACACTCAATAAATAAAATTGTGCTCCAAGTTCATCACAAAGCGGTTCACCATACGTGCATGCTACTGAATCACAACCCTCAACACAAGTATTTTTCATGATCACCTCAACTAGCATGACTTTCATATCACTACCTCCATATCTCAAAACAATTATCAAGCATCAAATTGATCATAGCATCCAATTCACTTTCTATGATAGTTTTTATTATACCCAACTTGGATGCTCATCATTCTAGGACCAAATTTGTAACCATAGCAAATACCATGCTGTTCTAAAAGATTCTCAAAAAGATATAAGTGAAGCATGAGAGACTAGCAGTTTCTTCAAAATTAATCCACCGCCGTGCTTTAAAAGATATAAGTGAAGCACTAGAGCAAAAACTATCAAGCTCAAAAGGTATAAGTGAAGCACATAGAGTATTCTAGCAAATTCTAATCAAGTGGGCTTCTCCCAAAAGGTGTGTACATCAAGGATGATTGTGGTAAACTAAAAAGCAAAGACTAATATAATACACGACGCTTCAACCAAACACATATCATGTGGCGAATAAAAATATAGCTCCAGGTAAAGTTACCCATGAACGAAGACGAAAGAGGGGATGCCTTCCTGGGCCATCCCCAAGCTTAGGCTTTTGGCTATCCTTGAATATCTTGGGGTGCCATGAGCATCCCCAAGCTTAGGCTCTTTCCATTCCTTATTCCATAGTCCATAAAAGCTTTACCCAAAACTTGAAAACTTCACAACACAAAACTCAACAGGAAATCTTATAAGCTCCGTTAGTGAAAGAAAACAAAACCACCACATAAGGTACTGTAATGAACTCATTCTTTATTTATTTTTGTGTTAAACCTACTGTATTCCAACTTCTCTATGGTTTATAAACAATTTTACTAGCCATAGATGCATCAAAATAAGCAAAACAACACACGAAAAACAGAATCTGTCAAAAACAGAATAGTCTGTAGCAATATGTAACTAACACAAACTTCTGGAAACCTAAAAATCCTAACAAAATAGGAAGTCCTGGAAAATTTGTATATTCATCAGAAGCAAGAAGAATCAATGCAAAATCACGTTCTTGTTATTTAACAAAACTAAATTCGTGCGTGCAAAGTTTCTGTTTTTCAGCAGAATCAAATCAACTATCATCATAGGTTATCCTATAGGTTCTACTTGGCACAAACACTAATTAAAAGATAAGAACACATCTAAACAGAAGGTAGACGAAAAATTTATTACTAAACAGGAACAAAAACAAAAAACACAAAGAAAATTGGGTTGCCTCCCAACTAGCGCTATCGTTTAACGCCCCTAGCTAGGCATAAAAGCGAAGATAGATCTCAGCAGTGCTATCTTTGGCACTCGGAGAGGAGGATCCCCTTTCTATTGCATTTATTATTATATTTAGGGTAAGCACATGGCCATTAATGGATGAAGTAATATTAAGCACATAACAGAAGTTTGCCTCTAAACTAGACTTCATCTCTTTGATAATTTCATTTTGATAAAAGCACAAGAGAGTAGTTGATTCAACCTTATCATTCATAGGGTGCCCAAATATGGTTTTCATTTTTTTCATAAGTATCTATAGCATCCCCTTCAAGAAAACCTTCTTCAAAAATAGAATCTAAAACTTGTTTAAAAGAATCGGGCAAGCCAACATAGAAACTTTTTAAGTAAACTTCAATTTGATATTGTGGCACATAGCTAGCCCGAATCCTTAATAACCTATCCCAAGCATCTTTTAAAGACTCATCAAGTAAATAGCGAAAAATTCCAGAGTCATCCTCATCAAAATTATTCAAGCTCTCATTGGGGACCCCGGTGGGTATTTCTATAGCATCATTATTTATGAGCTTAGAGAGGATAGATGGGTTATCCAAGGTACCAGAACCTATTAGAGGGCCCTTAGTTCTTTTTGATTCAGCCATGGCAACGGGAAGGCAAACGGAAAAATGAGAAGAAGATTGGGAAAGAGAGGGCGAATAAAACGGCAAGGGTGAAGTGGGTGAGAGGAAAACGAGAGGCAAATGGCAAATAATGTAATTGCGAGGGAGATGAGTTTGTCATGGGTACTTGGTATGTCTTGACTAGAGCGAAGACCTCCCCGGCAACGGCGCAAGAAATCGCACGTTGGCGGGAGGTCGAATCTTGACTTGACTTGGTGGAAGCCTCCCCGGCAACGGCGCCAGAAATCCTTCTTGCTATGTCTTGAGTTTGCGTTTGTTTTCCTTGAAGAGGAAAGGGTGATGCAGCAATAGTAGCGTAAGTATTTCCCTCAGTTTTTGAGAACCAAGGTGTCAATCCAGTAGGAGGCTCCTCAAAAGTCCCACACACCTACACAAACAAACAAAGAACTCGCAACCAACGCAATAAAGGGGTTGTCAATCCCTTCACGGCCACTTAAGAAAGTGAGATCTAATATAGATAGTATGATAAGATAAATATATTTTTGGTATTTTATAATATAGATGCAAAAAGTAAAGATGCAAATAAAAGTAGATTGGAAGCAAATATGATAAGAGATAGACCCGGGGCCATAGGTTTTACTAGAGGCTTCTCTCAAGATAGCATAAGTATTACGGTGGGTGCACAAATTACTGTCGAGCAATTGATAGAAAAGCGAATAATTATGAGATTATCTAGGCATGATCATGTATATAGGCATCACATCCGTGACAAGTAGACCGACTCCTGCCTACATATACTACTATTACTCCACACATTGACCGACTCCTGCCTGCATCTAGAGTATTAAGTTCATAAGAACTGAGTAACGCCTTAAGCAAGATGACATGATGTAGAGGGATAAACTCATGCAATATGATATAAACCCCATATTTTTATCCTCGATGGCAACAATACAATACGTGCCTTGCAACCCTTTCTGTCACTAGGTAAGGACACCGCAAGATTGAACCCAAAGCTAAGCACTTCTCCCATGGCAAGAAAGATCAATCTAGTAGGCCAAACCAAATTGATAATTCAAAGAGACTTACAAAGATAACTCAACCATACATAAAAGAATTCAGAGGAGATTCAAATATTTATCATAGATAAACTTGATCATAAACCCACAATTCATCGGATCTCGACAAACACACCGCAAAAAGAGTTTACATCGAATAGATCTCCACAAGAGAGGGGGAGAACATCGTATTGAGATCCAAAAAGAGAGAAGAAGCCATCTAGCTAATAACTATGGACCCGAAGGTCTGTGGTAAACTACTCACAACTTATCGGAGGGGCTATGCTGTTGATGTAGAAGCCCTCCATGGTCGATTTCCCCTCCGACGGAGTGCCGGCAAAGGCTCCAAGATGGGATCTCGCGGATACAGAAGGTCACGATGGTGGAAATTGTGTTTCGTTGGCTTCCTGGATGTTTTCGGGGTACGTAGGCTTATATAGGAGGAAGAAGTACGTCGGTGGCCACCCGAGGGGCCCACGAGACAGGGGCGCACCGTATAGGGGGGGCGCCCTACCCTCTCGTGGCCACCTCGGCTGCTTCTTGACTTGCACTCCAAGTCCTCTGGATCACGTTCGTTCCAAAAATCACGCTCCCGAAGGTTTCATTCCGTTTGGATTCCGTTTGATATTCCTTTTCTTCGAAATACTGAAATAGGCAAAAAAACAACAATACGGGCTGGGCCTCCGGCTAGTAGGTCAGACCAAAAATGATATAAATGTGTAAAATAAAGCCCATAAACATCCAAAATGGGTAATATAATAGCATGGAACAATAAAAAATTATAGATATGTTGGAGACGTATCAATCAGGTGAAACATATTGATCGCAGAAAGAATGAGGTGGCTGATGCTTTAAGCCGGTTGGGGTCTCAGCATAAGATGTACCACCAAATATTTTTCTTGATATATTACGTAACCCTTCAGTCAAGCTACCAACAGAGGAGGAGCTTGCAATCCCAGACCCGGAGGCACAGCTGGTGGCGGCTCTTCATGCTATTCCTAATTGGATAGTTCCTATTTGGCTTATATGACCCGGGGAGATGAGGGAGTCCTGGATTAAGGGGTCCTCGGACGGCCGGACTATTAACATGGGCCGTACTATTGGGCTATGAAGATACAAGATAGAAGACTTCTTCCCGTGTCCGGATGGGACTCTCCTTTGCGTGGACGGCAAGCCTGATGATTCAGACATGTAGATTCCTTTCTCTGTAACTGACTTTGTATAACCCTTGTCCCCTCCGGTGTCTATATAAACCAGAGGGTTTTAGTCCATAGGGGCAATCATAATCTCATAAGCTAGACTTCTAGGGTTTTGGCCATTACGATCTCATGGTAGATCGACTCTTGTAATACTCGTATTCATCAAGATCAATCAAGCAGGAAGTAGGGTATTACCTCCATAGAGAGGGTCCGAACCTGGGTAAACATCGTGTCCCCCGCCTCCTGTTACCATCAGCCTTAGATGCACTGTTCGGGACCCCCTACCCGAGATCCGCCGGTTTTGACACCGACATTGGTGCTTTCATTGAGAGTTCCATTGTGTCATCACCAAAAGGTTTGATGGCTCCTTCAATCATCTACAACAATGTGGTCTAGGGGGATGTTTTCCTCCGCGGACAGATCTTCATATTCGGCGGCTTCGCACTGCAGGCCAACTCACTTGGCCATCTGGAGCAGATCGATAGCTATGCCCCTGGCCGTCAGGTCAGGTTCCGAAGCTTGAATTACATTGCTGATATTCGTGGAGACTTGATCTTCGACGGATTCGAGCCCTTGCCAGCCGCTCCCCTCCGCCTCGATGGACATGCCCTAAATCTGTCATCAGGCCGCACTCAGGGGACAACGCCTGTGCCCGCTCTGGCGCTAGATCCGGAGCATATTGCATCATCCGAGGACGGGAGGCTTAACCTCGCCGTGGAAGCCGCAGACTCAGCGGCGATAGAGCAGCACACAGATCCTACCTTGAGTGGGCCATGTGTTATCGGAACCTCAGATTCGCCTCTGGTCATAGGTCCCTGTCGTGGCTGGCTGTGGGCACGAGCACCAATGGGGCAAAGGGGGCCCCTTCTGGTCCGCCAAGGGAGCGGAGGGTCGCACAAAGAGCAGATCGAGGTCGAGCGCGCGGGGGATTTTTACCCAGCTTCGGAGCTCTCCGGAGAGATAAAACTCCTACTACTGCTTTGTGTTTGTATTTTGTTCTTGCTCGAGAGCGTAGGTGTGTTGTGGTGTCGAATGAGTCGAACTGCGGAACCGAAATTCCGAACCCCCCTCTACGTGCGCATGGGCCTCCTTTTTATAGTCTAAAGGGGTCACCGACAGGTGGCAGCATAGAAAGAGGGGGTAGAAAGGTAAAAACACAAGTTGGTACAGCTGCTACCAACAGTGTCCCCTACCTAACTCTGACGGCAGGGGACAAGGGCATTTAATGGCCGTCCGGTCACCCCAACAGTGCAAGGAAGCGACCGTTAGGGGTGCCACCGATCGCCATGATGGCCTCCTTGTCAGCTTCGCTTGCCACCTCGCACCGCATGGCTGCCCAGCGCCTCGCGCTTCAGGATGGTCTGGGGTGACATGTCGTTGAATCTTGTTGGAGCTTGGGTGCGAGTGGCAGCCTTGCGCTGACAAGCGCCTTGCCCGGCCGTTGTCTTGTCGCACCAGTGAGCTTGCCGCCCGTCGGGTCTTCTTGGAGACCTTGCAGGCGTCGCGGCAAGTTTCTAGAAGTGCCTTGGTTAGCCTTCCCGGCAAGCTCCTCTTGCCGGGGTCTTTGTCCTTCCTGGCAAGCTCCTCTTGCCGGGGTCTCGTCCTTCCCAGCAAGCTCCCCTTGCCGGGGCCTTGTCTTCTCAGATAATACTTTGTTCTTGAATGGCAGTAAATAGGGATGACGGAGGATCTTGGCGGGCGCCTGGCAAGCCTTGCCGCGGGGCGCTGCGACTGCCCGTGCCCAAGTTCGGGGTACTAAGGTACCCCTACTTTAGTACACCGACAGGAGCCCCCGGGCCTGGGCCACACACGGTGCCGAGCGCTGTTGGGCCAGGCCCAAAACAGGGCACGGGCACACATGGCCTGGGTTGAAACCAGATCCACTCCGAATCCACCACGTCCTCCCGTAATGGCACGCGTCGATTGCGGCGTCGTGGGAGGCGTGGGTGGCGTGCACGATTTTCGAGGCGTCCACCCCCCCCCCATGATCATGGGGCGGGGCGAGGTCACCTCACCCGTCGCCTCAGTTCTGGATCTCCGCCATGCGGCTCCCATGCGCTTGGGGTCGTGGGCGGTGGAAGTGGAAAACTGGGCCGTCACGGGCGGAGGCAGCGGGTCGGCCCCGACTCCCTGCTCTTCCCGTGCTCTGATTCGCCGAGCGGGGCGGCCGAGCCCCCACCTCGCTCCTTTAAGAAGGGTGAGAGGGGAGCGCAGAAACCTGCACTTTCTCATCTTCTCCTTTCTTCAGCTTCTGTTCCACTTTCTCTCATTCGCCATGGAGAAAGGGAACCGTGGTCCTTCATCGGTGGCGGCGAGGGTCGCCGCCAGACAGCGCATCCCTCCCTATCCCGCGCCCGTGGTGGCAGAGCCAGCCACAAGGGGAAGAGGGAGGGGCGAGGTCGAGGGCGAGGTCGAGGCGCGCGGGGAAGAGGCGGACGGGGCGGCGCGTCAACTTCGCCTCCGCCAGCGGTTCCTCTCCCCCCGGCAATCCATACGGGGGACGACCCTTGCGAGTTCTTCGTCAGGCTGCGCCGGGCGCCTCGTCGTCGCCTCCGGCTTCCAGCTCCGTTTGCGAGCGCGATGGAGCCGGATCCACCCGAGACGCTGAGATTGCACATGAGGGGCTGTGGGATCAGCGGCACGCGAGTCAGCGTTGTATCCCCAGCCCCTAATGTGATGTATCTTGACCGAGGGTGGAAGACATTCGCCTGCATCCACAGCCTGACGGTGGGGTTTACCCTCCATTTTAAGTTAATGGAGGGCAACCTCCTCTCCGTCAAGGTCTTCGGGGACTCGGGCACCCGGGCGAGATGCTGCGTGGACAGCTCCTCCGATAGCGAAGACTCCCCCTCGAGCGAGAGTGACGAGGAGGAGAGCGACAGCGATGACGAGGGTGGCGGGCCCGACTAGGCGTCGGGCATCGCCTCGTGCGTCACCGGCGACCCCATCATCCGGGTCGCCGGCCCCTTGAACTCCCAGAGGTCGTCTCCTTGGGCGGCTGGCGTGGGAGGCTACGGAAGGGAAGAGGGCGGCGGCAAGGCCGTCAAGTCGAGTACGAGGCATGGTGCCCTCGGCAGCGTCTTGGACGCCTGCCGCCCGTCTTCGAGCTCTGCTTCCGGCGCCGCCATCACCATCGAGCCTTCGGACGGCTCCCGGGATGTTCTCTTGGTGTCTTCTGGCACCCGTAGCTCACCTAGGCGCCTCTTTTGCCCTTTTCGCCTCCTTGACCTACCTCCTGAAAAGGGGGACAGGAAAGGGATTACGGGCATCTTATCTTTTTAATTTGTAAGCCTTCGGGCCTTAGCTGCATCTAAAAACTTGTAATCCTCTCTTTCATGTTTTTCATCCTTTATGGACTGTACCCGACTGGGATGTTTCTTTAATGAAAAAGGGGAAACTTGCTATGTTATATCCTTTACTTGATTCCATCTCTTGTATGTTTTTACCCTACGCTTTGAGGGAACTTGCCGGTGCAAGCACACTTGCTGAGTGCGGAACATCAGCAGCCCGCTGGCGGTGTTGTCTCCGGCACGAAATCTTGTCGGGGCTAGTTGCAGCGCACTTGTATTGTTGAGCGGACTCGAAACAAATCAAGGGCGCAACTTAGCCACGAGCCGATTCCTCCGGGACAGGTTTCCCATATAAGGGACGGTCGTTCAAGGAATATAACTTCGCGTTCCCCAGTCCATAAAAGGATGCATGATGAAGGATGAAAAACTTATCTGATATCGCAGCCCCCGGCAACTCCGGCTTGCCGGGGATGAATCTTAGTACTCGCAGCCCCCAGCAATGCTGACTTGCCGGGACTCAGGTGCCGGCGCACCTTTCCCTCCTTTTCCTTGTCGCTGTTATTTCAGTTATGAAAACAACTTAGTCAATGCCTTAACAAGTTACTTTCGTAATATAACTTTCTCCTGGGCAACGCTTGCTACGTTATATCCTTTACTCTGTTACATCCCTTGTATGTTTTTACCCTACGCTTTGAGGGGACTTGCCGGCGCAAGCACACTTGCTGAGTGTGGAACATCAGCAGCCCGCTGGCGGTGCTGCCTCCGGCAAGAAACCTTGTCGGGGCTAGTTGCAGCGCACTTGTATTGTTGAGCGGACTCGAAACAAATCAAGGGTGCAACTGAGCCACGAGTCGATTCCTCCGCACACAGGTTTTCCATACAAGGCACGGACGTTCAAGGAATATAACTTAGAAATTTAAAACTTGGTCATGCTCAAACTTTGGCAACTTAGCTTTTCTGTCGCCTGCGTTCCGGCAAGGCTATGCTTCTTTGAATGACACCTAGTCCACATCGTTATCAAGCTCCGACAACGAGGACTACAGGCGCAAATGCTGCTGCGGGAACATTCGCTTCTATGGCAAGAATCTGGGATCCTGCCGGAGCGTGATGCTCCCCGGCAAGCGTGTCGGGACACAGCTTGTCGGGAGCGTCTGCTTCAACGAAACAAACCCTAGGGCTTGTCGGAGCAGACTGCTCCTCAGCGCTTTCTGTGTTGATCCTCGGGGCCTTCTTGGCGGCGGCTCCGGGGAGCTCTGCCGGAAAGTAGTCGCCAGTAACCAACTTTCTCTTCTTGTGGTTGCATAGATTCATCCTTGCCGGAATCAGAACTTGTCGGGGGAGCCCCCTGCTTGTCGCTGGAGACCGCACTGCGCTCGTGCCAGCGTGTTGGCGCGTACGTTGGCCTTGAGCGTCCCGCGACCCACCAGCTTGGCCTTGTTCCAACACGAGCACGGTGCTAGGGGCACCGTGGCGTTGTCGATCTTGCACCTCCTGAGAGGGGTGCGTTGGATACCCAGACGCTGAAGCTTGCGGGGCCTTGTCCTTGGACCTGGTGACGACGTGAGTCCCACCGTCGGCGCCCGCTCCTCCGCCGGCGTCCACCCCACCACCCGTTTGCTCTGGGGGCGGTAGGATAGTCGCAGACAGAGCGGCCACCTCCGAAGGCTTCTTCTTCGGTGGCATGTCGATGAAGATGCTGATGTAGCGCGCGCGGAGACCGGATCAGGTTCGCACAACCTCGACGCCCCCTACCTGGTGCGCCAAAGATGTCGTGGCTGGCTGTGGGCACGAGCACCTATGGGGCAAAGGGGGCCCCTTCTGGTCCGGCAAGGGAGCGGAGGGTCGCACAAAGAGCAGATCGAGGTCGGCCGAGGATTTTACCCAGCCGGAGCTCTCGGAGAGATAAAACTCCTCTGCTGCTTTGTGTTTGTATTTTGTTCTTGCTCGAGGCGAGGTGTCTGTGGTGTCGAATGAGTTGAACTGCGGAACCGAAATTCCGAACCCCCCTCTACGTGCGCATGGGCCTCCTTTTTATAGTCTAAAGGGGTCACCGACAGGTGGCAGCGTAGAAAGAGGGGCTAGAAAGGTAAAAACGCAGGTTGGTACAACTGCTACCAGTGATGTCCCTACCTAACTCGACGGGGACAAGGGCATTTAATGCCCGTCCGGTCGCCCCAACAGTGCAAGGAAGCGACCGTTAGGGGCGCCACCGATCGCCACAATGGCCTCCTTGTCAGCTTCGCTTGCCACCTCGCACCGCATGGCTGCCCAGCGCCTCGCCACGTGCTTCTAGGATGGTCCGGGTGACACGTCGTTGGATGCGCTGGAGCTTGGGTGCAGAGTGGCAGCCTTGCTGCGGCAAGCGCCTTGCCACGGCCGTTGTCTTGTCGCACCAGCGAGCTTGCCGCCCGCCGGGTCTTGCCGGGACGCGCGGGGCATCGCGGCAAGTTTCTAGAAGTGCCTTGGTTGGCCTTCCCGGCAAGCTCCTCTTGCCGGGGTCTTTGTCCTTCCCGGCAAGCTCCTCTTGCCGGGGTCTCGTCGTTCCCGGCAAGCTCCCCTTGCCGGGGCCTTGTCTTCTCAGTTAATACTTTGTTCTTGAATGGCAGTAAATAGGGATGACGGAGGATCTTGGCGGGCGCCCGGCAAGCCATGCCGCGGGGCGCTGCGACTGCCCGTGCCCAAGTTCGGGGTACTAAGGTACCCCTACTTTAGTACACTGACAGTCCCGAATCGCGTGCATCCGCATCCATCGAATCTGATCAGGCGCCGATCGGTCAGTTCAGCTCTGCGGACATGTTCCGGCACTCACCTTTAGGTGATGTGCTAAACTCACTAAAAGCCCTCTCCTTTTCAGGAGACTCTCAGCCGAACTATATCCGGCTTGAATTAGAAGCTGATGACAGAGAATTTTGCTTCCCACCCACCACCCGCTACATAGCCACTGTCGAGGACTTAACCGACATGCTCGACTATGACTCCGAAGACATCGACAGTATGGATGATGATGCCGGAGAGGATCAGGCACAAAAAACACCGCTTACAGGGCGCTGGACAGCCACCTCCTCGTATGACGTATACATGGTGGATACACCAAAAAAACAATGGCGACAACGAAAATCCAGTTGAGGATAAGCCTCCTGAGATGCAGCCAAAGCGTCGGCGTCAGCGGCGCTGCTCTAAGCCACGCCGTGGTAAAAACAGCAATACCATCACAGGAGAAAACAATACTCCGGACGATGCCGAAGATAATGAAGACCCCATTGAGCCAACCTCCAAACAGGACAAACGGGAAGATGGGCAAGCCAGCCCTGATGAATAGGCCATGAATGAAGACTCGGAGGACAGTAACTACATTCCGCTCTCCGAGGACGAAGTGAGCCCCAGCAATGAAGAATTTATCATGCCCGACGAGCCCGTCGAACAGGAGCGCTTTAAGCGCCGGCTAATTGCCATTGCGAGGAGCCTGAAAAAGAAGTAGTAGCAGCTTCAAGCTGATCAAGATCTGCTCAACAATAGATGGACCAACGTCCTAGCAGCCGAAGAATACGGCCTCAAGCGCCCAACCTAAAGTTACCCGAAGCGGAAGTTGTTACCCCAATTCGATGACGAGGCACTGGAGCCCGTCCTACCAATGCACAATGCGCATGACCGACCACCACGTGGTTGGGACAAAGCGGCAACTCGAGCCAAACACCAGCCCGCGCTACCTCGCCGTAAAAACAAAGACACAACAGCTCGGGGATACACACATGACCTGCGATGTGACTTGGAAACCAGAGCAGGTCAGACAAGATCGATCTACGGATCACGGGGGCGTGCCCCTATGCACTATGATGGACACCTGGCCGGATGTGACAAACATAATCACGACCGAGCCGATGACCGTAGACGAACTCCATCCGAGCTACGTCACGACCTGGCCTGATACAGAGGCGCCACACAACCCCACCTTCTTCACTGATGAAGTAATGGAACATGATTTCTCAGAAGGATTTAAACCCGTAAACATCGAATCTTATGATGGGACAATAGATCCCGCGGTATGGATTGAGGATTTTCTTCTCCATATTCATATGGCCCGCGGTGATGATCTTCATGCCATCAAATACCTCCTGCTAAAACTCAAAGGACCAGCTAGGTACTGGTTGAACAGTCTGCCCGAGAACTCCATTGCCAGCTAGGAGTACTTGGAGGACGCCTTTCTCGACAGCTTCCAAGGTACATATGTCCGACCTCTGGATGCCGATGACATAAGTCACATAGTTCAACAGCCCGGAGAGTCAGCCAGGAAATTCTGGACTAGGTTCTTAACTGAAAAGAATCAGATTGTTGACTGTCTGGATGCCGAAGCCCTAGCGGCCTTTAAGCATAGCATCCGCGACGAATGGCTCGCCCGACAACTTGGCCAAGAAAAGATGAAGTCCATGGTAGCCCTCACGGCACTCATGACCCGCTTCTGTGTGGGCGAAGATAGCTGGCTAGCCCGTAGCAATAACAATACAAGCAAAGCTGGCACTTCTGAAGCCAAAAATAGCAATGGCAAGCCCCGATGCAACAGACACAAGCGTCGAAACAGCAGTGACAACACCGAAGACACGGCGGTCAACACCGGATATAGTGGCTCTAAGTCCGCTCAACGGAAAAAGGCATACAAAAGAAAAAAAATCCGGGCCCGTCCAGTTTGGACCGCATACTCGATCGTCCATGTCAAATCCACGGCACCCCTGATAAACCAGCCAATCATACCAACAGAGAGTGTTGGGTCTTCAAACAGGCCGGCAAGTTAAATGCCGAGAACAGGGAGAAGGGGTCCCAAAGCAAGGATGATGACGAGGAGCTCCGGACACCGAACACAGGGGGACAAAAGAAGTTTCCCCCCAAGTTAAAACAGTGAACATGATATACGCTACCCACATCCCTGAGAGGGAGCGCAAGGGCGCGCTCAGGGATGTCTACGTGATAGAGCCAGATGCCCCAAAGTTCAACCCATGGTCATCCTGCCCGCTCACCTTCGATCGCAGGGATCACCCGACCAGTATCCGTCATGGCGGTTCAGCCGCACTGGTCCTCGACCCAATCATTGATGGATTCCATCTGACGCGAGTCCTCATGGACGTTGGCAGCAGCCTGAACCTGCTCTATCAAGATACAGTGCGCAAAATGGGTATCGATCCTTCAAGGATCAACCCACAAAAACCACCTTTAAAGGTGTCATACCAGGTGTAGAGGCCCACTGTACGGGCTCAATCATACTAGAGGTGGTCTTCGGAACTCCAGATGACTTCTGACGTGAAGAGTTGATCTTCGACATCGTCCCCTTTCGCAGCGGCTATCACGCACTGCTTGGACAAACCGCATTCACCTGATTCAATGCGGTACCACACTACGCTTATCTCAAGCTCGAGATGCAAGGACAACACGGTGTCATAATAGTTAATGGAAACACGAAAGGCTCCCTCCATACCGAGGATCACACCGCTGCCCTTGCAGCAGAAGTACAGAGCGGCCTCTTTAGGCAGAACCTCAATTCAGCAGCCTAGCTCCCGGACACCGTCAAGCGAGTCCGAACTACTCTGCAGCAGGATAGTCCAGCTCGTCCAGAGCTTGACTAGCAGTTCAGCCTCTGTCCCAGTCCCGACCAAGCATTGACATTTGTACCGCGCGTAGATAACTACGCACTTAAAATACCATGGGCATAGACGGAGGCACTTCTAGATTGCGGTCCATAGTATGGCTCAACCGTTCATGGATTCGCATACTTTTACTTTTCCTTTTTCTTTTCAGGTCTCTTTTCTTTCCCAGGTAGTTCCTGGTGACCTGATCAACAAACCTATAGAGGGACAGATAAACCAAGACGGCAAAAAGCATCGACCTATGGGGAATTTCCAGGTGGTTTCTTTAAATAATCATTATACCCGCCTTAAGGACCCGCACGCAGCTCTCCCTTGGTCGTGGCATGTTAAATAGCCCTTTAGCTTATCGCACTATTTGTACAAAATACGCTTTGACGTATTAATTAAAAAACAATGGAAATGGTTTGCGGCCCAATTTCTGTGGCATTAGCCTATTAATTCATTTTTCTTTCTCTTTTTCTCTTGATATTTCTATCAATTGCACCCGTACACTATGGTACGTCTCAATTCGCCAGGGGCTTCATTATGCTCCATACTATGGCAACAAAGTCCGAACAATTTTTATAGTACAGTTCGGCACCCCGAACTTATAGCATTATATGCATCGGCTCCGAATCATGTCTTTGGTCGATAGTTGGATTGCCCGGCTCCTGTGCTTGCTACCTTACGTTCCGCTATATCGTCTAGGGTAGTAAAGGGAGAACTAATGTGATTGTGTCCTGGTTCATCCGGATGAGCACCTCAGTAGAGAAAGCCGAAAACATATTGTCAAGATGCAACGTGAGCCGGCCAGCTGTTCAAGAGGTTTTTAAATCTTTAGCAATTTTTTCCGCATCGTGTGATGATTCGGTTTTTATCCGATTAGGTGTTGACAGCATCCCAAGTTCGGATTTCCGAATACTAGGGGCTACACCTAAAATTTTATTGTCAAACTACTATGGCTAAGTGAGGGTGATAAAGCCACATAGTCTGATTGCCTTGTTCGTTGCGCTAAACAGCTCCTTTAAGGACCTAACTTTGGAGTAAAGAGTATTTAGATTTATCTCGAACACCCCGTACTATCTATGTGGGTGCGGAAGCCAACGACTAGCCAACTCTCAGATTTAACAATACGGCCGCACAGGAGGTAAATTTTTAAATAACAAGCATTATATTACATAACGATCTTGTTTTATAATACAGGACAGGATAACATGAATCTATTCAGGGAAACATGACATCCTTCGCACATCTCTCCGCCACAATGCGGGACCCCTCCATGACATTGTCAAAATACAGCTCAGGGGTGCAGTGCTCCTTGCCCGCAGGTGGTCCCTCGGTCATAAGCTTCGTGGCGTCCATCTTCGCCCAATGCATCTTGACTCGGGCGAAGGCCATTCACGCGCCTTCGATGCAGACCGACCGCTTAATGGCATCCAGCTGAGGGCAGGCATTAACCAGCCGCTTCACGAGCCTAAAGTAGTTATTGGGGATGGCTTTGGCAGGCCATAGCCGGATTATTAAATCTGTCATGGCTAGTTTGGCCGCCTTGTGCAGTTCGACCAGCTGTTTTAGCTGATCGCTCAAGGGCACTGAATGTTCTGGTGCAAGGTATTGCAACCAGAACAACTTCTCCGTGGAGCTTCCCTCTTCGGCTTGGAAGAATTCGTCGGAAGCGCTGCACGGCAGGTCCGCAAACACCCCTAGAGAACTCCAAATTCGGGTCAGTAAGAGGAACCTTTTCTTCACATATTTGCTCTGCATAATAAATGCCTTACCCGCCGCAATTTTTCTGGCCTCCTAGATTTCCTGGAGTGTGCCTTGGGCTTCAACCCGAGCATCATGTGCGTTTTGGCGGGCTTTGGTGAGTTCAGACTTTTGATTTGTAAGGTCGCGCTCCAAGGACTCGCACATCTTGACGGCATCCTGGAGCTCCTGTTGGACCTCACTAACCCTGGCCTCGTGCTTCTCACGGGCGGCCTTTTCCTTGGTCGCTTTCTCCTCGGCCTCGGCCAGTGCCTTCTTGAGGGTCTCCACCTTGGTCGCCGCTCCTAACAAATAAAATGGAGCTTTAGTTAAACCAAATCCTTCATCCTTCTTGAATATACACAAGGTTATTGCATACCTTGACTATCTTCCAGCTGCTTTTTCACGCGGCCGAGGTCCTCCTCGGTCCGCCCCAGACTTTGCTTTAGTCCGGAGACTTCCGCAGTATGCGAGGTTGCAGCTAGCAGTGACGCCTGCTTGTTCACACAGACATATTAGTTTAGACTCCTGCGAAAATCATTTGATCCTCTATTCGTCTTTTCTTTTCGAACACTGGACAGAGTATCAGGGGCTACTATTTATACTGTGAAATTCTTCTTATTACATTGCTTACCTCAAAGCCTGTTAGAAGGCTCGTGCAGGCTTCGGTCAGTCTGCTCTTCGCGGACTGAATCCTCTCAATCACCGTACCCATAAGGGTACGGTGTTCCTCAACAATGGAAGGGCCTCGCAGCGCTTCCAATAAATTATCTGGTGCCACTGGATGGACATAGGTCACCAGTGGAATAGGCACACCTCCTTCTTTCGAAAGAGGCGGCTGGCCTGATTCCAGAGCCATATGGGTCTCCAAAATTGTATTCGGCTGGGGTCCGAACTGGATACGGCCCCCATCATCAGTAACCATGGGGGTTGGCTCCCCCAAGTGTCTGGAAGCCGAGGCTTCGCCCTCCGGCGCCTCACTAATGGACTCCTGAATTTCTCCTAGGCCTGGGATCCTTTGGGACGACGCCTCGGCGCCACCCATGTCCTTGGGAGAGGTGGCCGCGGGTAGAGTCCCGCTGTCCATCGCATCCGGGTCCAGTGAATCCTCTGAAGATAAGGACCGCTCGAGGTTGGACCGAGCCGGACTGCAAATACATGGTTGAAAACGTCAAAACAATGAGGTAGAGGGGCCGAATATATGAATGTGTCCGGACACTTACGATTGGGCCAGGGGCTTGTCCGTGGGCTCCCACTCCGAGCCACTGTCGGTGGCCGCTGTGGAACTGTCCGGAAGGGAAGCTTCCCTTCTTGGACGCCTCGGCCTCCAGACGCGTGGAGGCCGTCCTCTTCTTCTCCCCCGCTTTATTCTTCTTCCTCCTCCTCCTCCTCTTCCTCGTCGTCCTCGGCGGCGGAGGAGTGAGCCTTGGCTTCTTAGGACGTCACGTCCGAATTGCCCTTGCGACAGAGACCACCTCTGGTCCCGTTGGTGTTCTACTCCGGCGCCTGATAAGGCACCGGAACCAGCATCTTCATCAGAAGGGGGATTTTTGGGTCCTCTGGCAGCGGAGCCGGATAGTTAATCCGCTCCGCCTTCTCTGTCCAGGTTTGAAAGAATCAATAGGGAGGCTTAGACGCCTTCCTCAAGTATGCAAGTAAAGGGTACACCTTGAAAACATGAAAGAACTTACCGGACTAGCAGTGTGGGTTAAGTCGTGCCCGCGATCCTCGGTCGTGGGCGGCTGCGCCTCGTTGGCCTTGAAGAGCACCTTCCAGATGTCTTCGTGCGTAGTGCCGAAGAGCTCCAGTAGGGTCTGGTGCTTGACCAGATCGAACTCCCATAGACGGCAAGTCCGGCGTTGGCACGGAAGGATCCAGCGAACAAGCATCACCTGGATCACATTGACGAGCTTGATTTTCTTGTTTATCATGTTCTGAATGCGCGTACGGAGCGCTGTCTGCTCGTCTGGACAAGACCAGGTCAGGACTTTCTCTTTCCAGGAGGTGAGCCGCATTGGGACTCCGGACTGGAATGTGGGAGCCGCGGCCCAGTTGGTGCCGCACGGCTCTGTGATGTAGAACCACTTTGACTGCCACCCTTTGACAGTCTCCACGAATAAGCCTTCGGGCCATGTGACATTGGGCATCTTGCCCACCATGGCGCCTCTTCACTCTACTTGTTGACCACTCACCACCTTCGGCTTCACATTGAACGTCTTTATCCATAGCCCAAAGTGAGGTGGGATGTGGAGGAAGGCCTCGCACACGACAATAAATGCCGAGATGTTGAGGATGGAGTTGGGGGCCAGGTCATGGAAGTCCAGCCCGTAGTAGAACATGAGTCCGTGAACGAGCGGGTGGAGAGGGAATCCCAGCCCGCGGACGAAGTGGGTGATGAACACCACCCTCTCATTGGGCTCGGGGGTGGGTACGATCTGTCCCTTAGCCGGAAGCCGATGGGCGATCTCCTTGGCCAAGTACCCGGCCTCCCGAAGCTTAGTGATGTCCTTCTCCTTGACGGAGGAGGACATCCACTTGCCTTGCGCTCTGGATTTGTACATGGTGGGAGTGCTCTTTTTGGGCGGAAAGGATGAGAGCTTGGGTGCTGGAGCTCGAGAATGGATGGGCAGGGAAGGAGAAGGCGTGGGTGAAAAGGGGTGAATCCTTATCTCTTTATAAAGGCACTGAATATTAAGCGTCTCCCCACTCACCATAAAACTCGCCTATTCCTCAAGGGCCGTGCAGATGGCATGGTTAGGTTACCCATGCCCGTATTGATGAGAATCACGCAATAAGGGGACACAATCTCTGCTTTGACAAGATGTGCCAATAAAACCACACCTCGAAATATGGAGCTGCAGGCTAAAAAATGTTTCGAATAATGACCGGGTGGTGACGTAACGTCATGCTACAAAAAGTTGTCAGCGGATTGGACTCGTGAAATATTATACTCTCTACGGTTGTGTGTGGTACTCGTTTTGTAGAGCCAGATACTTTTTCTGTGTTCGAAGACTATTGTGGAGTATTCAGAGAAGGAACCCACCTTACAATGCCGAAGACAATCTACGCGCCGGACTCATCGTCAATGAAGCCTGGTTCAGGGGCTACTGAGGGAGTACTAGATTAAGGGGTTCTCGGATGGCTGGACTATTAAGATGGGCCAGACTGTTGGGCTATGAAGATAGAAGATAGAAGACTTCTTCCCGTGTCCGAATGGGACTCTCCTTTAGTGGACGGCAAGCCTGATGATTCGGACATGTAGATTCCTTTCTCTGTAACCGACTTTGTATAACCCTAGTCCCCTCCGATGTCTATATAAACCGGAGGGTTTTAGTCCGTAGGGGCAATCATAATCTCATAGGCTAAACTTCTAGTGTTGTGGCCATTACGATCTCGTGGTAGATCAACTCTTGTAATACTCGTATTCATCAAGATCAATCAAGAAGGAAGTAGGGTATTACCTCCATAGATCATGTCCCCCGCCTCCTGTTACCATCAGCCTTAGACGCACAGTTCGGGACCCCCTACCCGAGATCCGCTGATTTGACACCGACAGGAGAGTTGCCTGAGGATGAAACTTTGGCCAGGAAAATAACCCAGCGGTCTAAATCGATGACTATTGTCAATGGCGAATTACACCGATACAGTGTCATTGGTGTGTTCTAGTGTTGTGCTTCTCCTGAAGAGGGCCGTGAGATTCTAAGGGAGATTCATGAAGGAGATTGTGGCCATCATGTCAGCTCTAAATCTCTTGTGGCCAAAGCTTTTTGTCATGGGTTTTATTGGTTGACGGCTCATGCTAACACAGAAGATCTGGTTAGCAAGTGCGATGGATGTCAGAAGTTTTCTAGACGAGCTCATGTGTCGGCTCAAGAATTGAGGATGATTCCAATTACTTGGCCGTTTACAATCTGGGGGCTAGATATGGTTGGACCTTTCAAGAGATCGAAGGAAAAAAATACCCACCTCTTGGTGGCGGTTGACAAGTTTAGTAAATGGGTTGAGGCAGAGACGGTTAGCAAGCGTGATGCGGAGACTGAGGTTCAATTCATTCAGAAGGTGATCTTGTGCTTTGGCTACCCTCACCGTATCATAACTGATAATGGCACTAATTTGTCTGAAGGTGCTATGAAAGAATTCTACCAACGAGAGCATATTCATCTTGATGTGTTATCAGTGGCTCACCCCCAGTCCAATGGTCAAGCTGAAAGGGCCAATCAAGAAATCTTGAGAGGCATAAGCCCCGACTTATGGTCCCTTTGCAGAGGACGCCGGGTTGTTGGGTTGAGAAATTACCCTCAGTGCTCTGGAGTATAAATACCACCCCCAACAGATCAACAAGATACACGCCCTTCTTCATGGTCTACGGACAGAGGCGGTTCTTCCGAGCGATATCCGTCATGACTTGCCCCAGGTGGCGACTTATGTTGAAGCTGTCAATGAAAGGGCACGCCAGGATAGTCTTGATATGTTGGATGAGGAGCGTGACCTTGCAGCGTCTTGTTCGACGATATACCAGCAAGATCTGCATCGTTATCATAGCTGCCGGGTCAAGATGCGGACCTATCAAGAAGGTGACTTGGAGCTCCAGCTCATCGAAGATCAAACAGACATGCACAAGTTTTCCCCAACTTCGGAAGGACCTTTTTTGTGGTCAACAAGAACTTGAACAATGGGTCATACTACCTCCTGGATATTCGAGAACACAAGGATTCACGCACATCAGAGGAGTAGACCCACCAGCCTTGGAACATTGCTCATCTTCGGCCTTATTACACTTCAGCCACTAGCTCTTGTGATGCACATACCTTCATCAATGTATATATTATGATCAATATAATAAATCCGGCATCCCTGATAATTCAGGGCCTCTGTCGTTTCGTTTCAACGTATTTGAGTCTTTATTGTCTGTTCATAAGGTCACTTGGGGGCTTCCTGCTTAGTGAGCATAGCTATTCATTCCCTCTTGATCCCGCTTATAACCCATCTTATTGGTCACTTGGGGGCTTCCTGCTCAATGAGCATAGCTATTCATACCCTCTTGATCTGGCTTATAAGCCATCGTATTGGTCACTTGGGGGCTTCCTGCTCAATGAGCATAGCTATTCATACCCTCTTGATCCGGCTTATAAGCCATCTTATTGGTCACTTGGGGGCTTCTTGCTGAATGAGCATAGCTATTCATTCCCTCTTGATCCGTCTTCCATGCCAAAGGTTGCTTGGGGGCTTGTTACTCACTGAGTATAGCTTTCATACCCACTTGGCCGACTTCCATGCCAAATCTGTGTTAAACCTGCCTGTTTGCAACTTGCTACTCCGCCAGGTGACCTGCTGAAGTCTTGACAGTTACTCTTTTCAATAAGACCCTGAACTTGTCAAGGCTAAAATGGTGGCCTTTGTCACATGAGAGCTGGCTTAGGATAAACTCACCCGCTGTCATAATCTCTCCGCTATGTGGCCTGTTCGTACTCTTAACAGTCATTCTTTTCAATAAGACCCTGAACTAGTTAAGGTTAAAACAACGAATTTATGTCACGTGAGAGCCGGCTTACGGGATGAACGACTTTCATGCCAAGCTTCTTTGAAGCAAAACTGCAGTTTTCAAAAAACAAAGTAGAGCTAGTCTCTTCTAGTCCTGCTCAGTTTCTGGCTTACATATTTTTAAGTTGCCAGGGTAATTTTCATATTTAAGGGTTAATGCCCATGATGGATTACAATCATTATAGAATCATTGTGATACCAGTCTACATGTATGACTTTTCATACACTACTGCAGGAGGCTGCTAATGCAATACTATGATCAGAGACCCTTCGACGAAACTGTGTGCAATGCAATAATCGCAAACGGTGGTGTAAAAAATCGTCAAAAGGGTGCAAAACATTTGTGATGGCAGATGCATCAAACACGGTTCAGATTTTAGTTGTGTGTGCGATGCAGGGCATACTGTTTAGTTCAATTAACTGTTTGTGATGAGGAGGAACAAAAGAAACAGGCAACCAAACGAAGGTGTGTGCAATATACAGCATACGGTTCACTCAGATGAACTATTTGTGATTAGGCAACACAAAAGAAACTATTAGCCAGATCAAGATGTGTGTGATATATGGCATGCGGTTCACTCGGATGAACTATTTGCGTTGAGACAAGAGAACAAAAATGGTTCAATATAACAAGATGTGTGTGATACGCGGCAAACACGTCTGTAATCAGTAATGTGTGTGAAGACCGATAATAACACAGACAACTGCTGCTAATAGGACATTTGTGTTGTGCGATGGGATTGCATATAGAACAACAACAACAACACACACACACACACACACACACACATGGCTACTACAACCATGGGATTTGCACACACCAAAGTAAACTATTACATGCATAATTACATAGGTGGCTACTACACACATGACATTTCCACACACCAAAGTAAACTATATATTACATGCATGATCAACTAGGATAAACGATCATCTGATCATCATCTACTTCTTGTGACGTTTGCTCTGGTTGTAGCTTGATCCGGCCGCATCATTCTCCGTAACAAGGCACTTCCTCATGTCAACGATCCGCCTGTGCATCTCGTAGCATGTGTACACACTCTTGGGCGTGAACCTGAGGTGAGGTTCATCCAGTTGCTGCATCCAGGCCCCGGGCCAGGATACGGGACATGTTCTGTTGGCATCCTGCTTCAACTTTTTGTAGTATGGGTCGATGATGGATGAGGCGAGTTCAATCAGGGAGTCCTTCTTCGTGCTGCCCCAAGCCCTGTAGTGCTCAAGGATTTCGACAAGGTTCTGGCAGGCCAAGCCCGTAACCGTGAGCGCTTTTACATCATCGATGGTTTCCACCATGGCGAACTTGTAGTCGGTGCTATTGACAAACCTGGTGAAACGGTCACAAGGCTCTGTGGCCATGCAGTAGTGTTAGATGAGGACATGATGGCGCATGCACAACTGGACAATGACAACCTTCTAATCTATGTTGGGACAACTGGCGGTGTACTGGAGGTCGATGCCAACCACCTTGTACTTGTATCGAGCAAGCAACTGCTCAACGATGTTGATGTAGTCGTCCACCATGGCTGGGTCGATGGTGTACACCACGGAGAGATCCATCTCCCACACGTGGGTCTCCACTTTATGCTCGCCGAACTCCATTGGAGCACCGCTAGGCATCCCCTCTCTATGTGTCGTCGTGGGTGTTCTTGTTGTGTTGTGGGGCGCGATCGAAAGGTTGAAGAGACTAAGGTTATAATGGCCGCGACAATTGAAGGGGAAGTCAGATGGCCCGGAATATCTGCAAGCCTTGATCACAGTTCTAATTTGCAGCGTGTAACTCCATTGTGCCACATGCAACTGCATCGCGTGGCAACGTGCGCGGCGCAACTGCATGCATATGGTGCCCCTGACATGATCGTGCACATGCGCAACCACTGGCAGAGCACGCGCGGAGGGACATGAGCAGAGCGCTCCGCGGTCGCCTCAATGGCGAGCAACCATATATATGCATAAAGTAGTTGAACACGCAAGGAAAAGCTGTCCACAAGCCGAGCGCACCGACGGATGCGAGCAGAGCGCACCGCGGCGCCTAACAGCGAGCACAGCGTGCTGCGGCGCCTAACAGTGAGCAGAACTTACCAAGGAACGCGAGCAGAGGCCCGCACAGTGATACGTGGCAAATAAGACGAACTGTGCAAGCCATGTTGAATCATATTAGAGTTGCATGTGCGATACATGGCATACAGTTAATCCATCCGAGTTGTTTGTGATGGAATAAGCCATGTGTGTTGCGGGAAAACGCTCGTTTGTATATAACCTTAAATTTAACCAACAAAATGTTAATGCATGTTACAAAAATTGTATAACTGGAAACTATGTTCAAATATGAATCCAACGGTATAATCTTTGGCGATGTGCATTATTTTATTAGTTAAATCCTACTTATAAACCAGGACGGGGGTATGGTAGGTAATTAAATCGGAAACGTTTTTTTAATTAACCGTATGTGTACGTGTCCTTTCATCCTCCTCTTGCACGTCTTGTCACCCCGCTGCTGTAGACGGCTTACACTGCAAGCTTGCATAGTGCGCGGAGGCGTTCTTTTGGCCAAACGGTGGCTCGAAGTGGTGCCAATGAATCGCCGGTGAGCTCATTCCCGCGCAACCTCGTAGGTTCCCGCGCAAGCTTCCCGCCCGACTCGGTGAAATCCCCTAAAATCCCAATGCTTACAGGCCTGCTATATAAAACCTCACGGTCGGCGAGTCTTGCGTTCCTTTTCCCCCTCCCCTCCCTGTAGCTTATCTCATCTGCTTCTCCCACATTTGCCAATGGGACCGGTCCGTTGTCGTCGCTCAGGCTCTCCACCGTCATCAGAGGACAGCTCCAGCTGGGAGGCAACACCACAGCGGTGGCGCAGTCCTTGGCGTAGTGTAGTGCGCATGGCGTCCCTGCTGGGCGTGCATGGAACACCCACTACACGCTCCATTGCCACCATACCACCATGGAAAGCTAGGGCCATCGCCCACTCTGCCGCCGTGGCCCGAAGGCGGGAGGTGGCCGTCGTGGCCGCCACCCCACTGCCGGCCACCTTGGCCATCACCCACTCCGCCAGCACAATCCGAAGGCAGGAGGTGGTGGTCGTGGCCGCCACCCCTTTGTCGGCCACCATGGCCGCCAGCCCACCGTCAACCGCCGGGATCATCACCCCTCCGCCACCGACGCCTAAAGGAGGGAGGTGGAGGTATAGGCCCGCACGTGCATCAACGACCTTGCGCGCTACATCGAGTTCCTGCGGGAGGAGGAGGAGCGCCTCATCGAGCACGCAAACAGCCTTATCGCAGCCGTGGCTGCAGCACATGCCAACGCAGAGGAGAGGAATCAGGGGATCTAGGAGCAGTTCGGCCGCTTCGAGATGGGTCGTCTGGAGCGGCAGAGGGCCTTCGAGCTGGTGAGCGTCGCTGAACGTGCAGCTGTGGCAGGCACCGTATTGCAGTTGTCCAGCTCGTTGGTAGGCTCCTTCTCCTCTGCCTCTTACTGAGTGCACTCGACAGAGGAGAGGCTGTCGGAAGCAGTACAAAGCCCCTCCGTAGTAGTAGTATTTAGGGGCTATTTTCTTCAGTTCATCTGACTATAGATGTGGTGGAACTGTACAACGTACTTAAAATTTGCTAGTATATATGGTTGAACTAGCTATTTCAGTACGTGGTTGGCAACAATTGGGAAAACGTTTGGTCGGTTCAGCTGTCGAGTTGAACAGTTTGTATAAATAATGACTACTTAATCTATGAATGAAATCTATGCTTAATTACTAAATTTTAGTTGCAAAAATTATAGTGCTAGTGATTTTTAGCTGCATATTTTGACAAATCGCATTGTTACAAGGATTGATGAATGGCAATGTTACTAGATCAACAAATGTCAACCTTTCCAGTTTGACAAATGGCAACATATCAAATATCATAGATGCAAATCGTACCAAATTGTTTGTACGTGGTTGGACATGGGTCATCCAAAACAAACCGTTCGCGTTGAAGGTTTGCACAAATCCTGTGCTGCGAATTTTACCTTGACTTAAGGGGGAAGACCATAGCTCTGACTTTGCATACGAGTGTTCTATCTAAAACGTTTGTGATCAAGAGCTGCAGAAATCCTGCTCGACACATTTTCCCTTGGCTTCCTGGGGAAGCTGTCAGTTTGCATACTGGTGTTCTAACTAAAACGTTTGCGATGAGTGTTTTATATTTATGAACCATTGACGTTTTTTTCAAAAGAAAATCATTTGATAAGTCTGTACATTAAGAGAGAAAAACGGAAGTTCGGTCAAACCATATCTTTCATTCAATCACACTGCGAATTTATATTCATATGATCGAGAATTCGAGATACAGTATTAAACCCCCAAAAAAAGTATTTTCGGTGACGGTGGAGGTGGTGTGCCGCGCCATCATTGTCGTCCTCCGAGACACCGTTGTTGAAGTCTTCAAGGCAGCACAAAATGTTCTTCACTTGTAAATCAAACATCATGTTGTCGCGCGATCGATGGGAGGGGAGCGGGAGGACGGCAACTGGCGGCACTGAGAGGTAGCGGTCGACGGCGGCGTCCCATGCCGCTAGGGGGGGGGCGCACGAGCACGGGCGTGGCGGGTGCAGCCAAATGGATGGGGCCCGGCGCCGCGGTGGGTGAAGGGGTGTGCATAGGCACGGGAACGGGCGCGACAGATGTAGCCAAACGCACGGGGACCAGCGCCGCGGTGGGTGGAAGGGCGCGCACGGGCACGGGAGCTAGAGGTGTCATGTACACGAGCTCGCGCGCGTCTGCGGAGGCCTCCCTGACGCCCGCGGCTTCCAATTCTGCGATAGTGCTCAGCGATTAGCCCGTCAATGCTACAGGGACGGTCGCTGGTGCGGGCGCGAGGATGGGAGCTGGGATGGGAGCGAGGGAAGCAACCGCCGCGGCCAGCTCATTAATGGCCATGCCCGTGAGGCCCCATTCCTCCTTATTTTCAATCTCCTCCAGCTTGGAGTCGACTTCACCAAGCTTGAAGACTAGTGGCAGATGATCATTCTGCACCATGGCGTTGTTGGATGTATGCGGGAGGGAGGGGAATGGGAGACAAATAGTAAGACCATCCATATTAAACAGCAGCTCAGGCGCCATTAATGGAGAGGAAGGCAGGCGGCCATGGAAGTCAAAGGGCTCGCTTACCAGTGAGCCGCTCATAGCGTACAGCTTGCACACTTCCCGATGAACCTGTGCATTGGAGGACAACTTCCATGCCTCCCGGTCAGCCTGCGCACCGAACTCCGCTCGCACGACTCCCATTCGGTCAAGTAGCTGTCCGCACGACACCTCCTATAGCCATTAAAACCAACACACATGGCGTCACGTGAATGGTTAACAGAACACACACAATTTTAATTATACAAACATTTGAGATACTAAAGTGGCAACTATTTTTTCAAAATGCCTTTGTTTGCTGTTATTCGAGTGCGCCTTCTCTCAAAATGGACACGAAAAATACCACAGCATGTCGGGTGCCATTCCATGATAGCATGCCAAGTTTCATGAATTTCAGACGAGTTTTAGATTTACTCGAATTTAAAAAACCAAGTATCTCAATGTTTTGCCGACAATCAACAGTGACCTGGTGTTTGAAATTCATTTCCATTTCTTGCATGGGACCTAAGCATGCACCTAAGGACACAGATTTGATTTTCAACTAATTTATATGCACTGGAGCATGTGCATGTAGTTCAAATTTGAGTTATGCACATAAAATGCCTAGAAAACCCAGATAATGTATAAAAATGTCCAAACGAACCCCGAAAAATTCCAAAATTTAACATAACACTCCTGTTGTTCTATGTTGACACTAGAATTTTTTTGAAAGCAATAGAGGAAACAGATATCGTTTCGTCCCCAAAGGTGGCACGTTCCCTTTCGAAACCATCAGGCTTGTTGTGAGAAGCTCCGGTTTGTGAGAAGCTTATGCCCAAACCTGCCCCAAATAGGACAAATATTTTACCACGACATGTTGATGCTGCTCCATGATAGCATGCCAAGTTTCATGAATTTCAGACGAGTTTTGAATTTACTAGAATTTGAAAAACCACGTATCTCAATGCATGCGGCCGAGTCACGGTGGCAGGGTGTTTGAAATTCATTCCCATTTCTTGCATGGGGCCTAAGCATGCACCCAAGGACACAGATTTGAGTTCTCAACCAATTTATATGAACTAGAGCATGTGCATGTAGTTCAAATTTGAATTATGCACATAAAATGCCTAGAAAACCCAGTTAATGTATAAAGATGTGCAAACGAACCCCAAAAAATTCCATAATTTAACACAACACTCCTGTTTTTCTATGTTGACACTAGAAATTTTTTGAAAACAATACGAGGCAACGGATATCCTTTCATCCACAAAGGTGGCACGTTCCCTACCGAAACCATCAGGCTTGTTGTGAGAAGCTCTAGTTCGTAAGAAGCTTAAACCCAAACCTGCCCCAAATGGGACAAAATTTTTACAACGGCATGTTGATGCCGATCCATGATAGCTTGCCAAGTTTCATGAATTTTAGACGAGGTTTGGATTTACTAGAATTAAAAAACCAGGTATCTCAATGTTTGCGGCCGAGTGACGGTGGTAGGGTGTTTGAAATTCATTCCCAATTCTTGCATGGACCTAAGAATGCACCCAAGGACACATATTTGTTTTTTCAACCAATTTATATGCACTCGAGCATGTGCATGTAGTTCAAATTTGAATTATGCACATAAAATGCCTAGAAAACTCAGTTAATGCATAGAAATGTCCAAACGAACCCTGGAAATTTCCAAAATTTAACACAACACTCCGGTTGTTCTATGTTGACACTAGAAATTTTTGAAAGCAATAAGAGGCAACGAATATCGTTTCGTCCCCAAAGATGGCACGTTCCATACTGAAACCATTAGGCTTGTTGTGAGAAGCTCTCGTTTGTGAGAAGGTTATACCCAAACCTGCCCCAAATGGGACAAAAAATCTACCATGGCATGTTGATGCCGCTCCATGAGACAAGTTTCATGAATTCCAGAAGAGTCTTGGATTTACTAGAATTTATGAACCAGGTATCTCAATGTTTGTGGCCGAGTGACGGTGGCAGGGTGTTTGAAATTCATTCCCATTTCTTGCATGGGACCTAAGCATGCACCCAAGGACATAGATTTGATTTTTGATGCACTAGAGCATGTGCATGTAGTTCAAATTTGAATTATGCACATAAAATGCCTAAAAAACCTAGTTAATGTATAAAAATGTCCAAACGAACCCTAAAAATTCCAAATTTTAACACAACACTCATGTTGTTCTATGTTGACACTAGAAATTTTTTTTAAACCAATAAGAGGCAACGGATTTCGTATCGTCCCCAAAGGTGCCATGTTCTGTCACATCCCCAGTTCAGGCCTTGCTTGTCTCTGCATAAGCATCCATTCATCATGTTTTAATTTAAAGAAACTTGAAATGGGGATTGACTAAACCCTAGCACCAAATGAATTCAACTAGGTTCAACTAAAATATTTTCAATGAGTCCAAATGGCTTCCAAAAATGTTCATCATTTCTGGAAAATGCTAGAACCATAACCAGAGGTGTTGCACATTTTTCCATGACATATTTGGTCACTGAATTAAATCATATGTACTTTGCATTTGGGCATTTAAATGCTAGTAAATATTTTAAATGCTCAAATAATTCTGGAAATAAGTGTGGGCTGTTCGAATTAATCTAAACAGATCCTATGATTATTTTCAGGATTTTTGAAGGTGTCTAACTATTTTTAATAAAGCCACGAAATTCTAGAATAATAGAAAAACAAAAACAACTAAGAGAGAGAGAGAGAGAGAGAGGATACCTGGCCACTTACCCAGCCCAACAGTGCGGCCCACTAGCCCAACTGCTAGTCGTCATCTCCACCGCGCCAGTCGGACGCCGAGCACGTGCCCGACGCACGCGCACGGCCGTGATGCCACGTGAGCTCCCTGCCTGCCTGCGTCGCCTGGCCACCGCGACGCCTCGCGTCTTCTCCTCGGCGCTGCCTCGACCCCCTGGACATCACTCTCCCCTCCTCTGGCCTCTCCCTCGTCCTCTCCCGCTACGACCGACGCGTCCGTCGCCGCCGACGAGCACCGCCGTGGCCACAGCCACTTCCTCGCCTCGTCGTTGCGCCCAGAGGCTCCGCCTCGACCCCCTCTTCCTCTCCACCAACCCACGCCCCGCCGGATGCCCTCGAACGCCGGCCACGCCGTCTTCTTCAACCTCGGTCCGCCGAGATCGCCTTCGCCGCCCCGTCTGCTCCGGTCATCCCCCGAGCTCGCCGTCCACCCCACGACGATCACTGTGAGCTTCTGCCTATCCTCCCCCTCTCCGTTCGCTCCGCCGTGCATCGTAGCAACCACACCGCACTCACCCAGACGCGCCGTCGCCCGCACTCGTCGCCGGTGACCATTTGGTCTCGGGCATCGCGTCAACGCGCTCCCCGCATCGCGTAGAGCCTCCGTGGCACCTCGCCGCGCTCGTTTGCGCACCGCAGCCCCATCCCCACTTGCAACCGAGCTTCGGCCGCCGCCAAGCTCGTCGCTGGCGCCACTCCGGCCACTCCCCGGCCGCGCCACCACCACCGCATCCGCATCCGTGGCTGTGCTCAAGGCAGCGTAAACAGTATACAGAGGCGAATCCGTCTTTGCTCCGCGCGTCTGGACTCGCCGTGACTAGATCCGGCGGGTTTGACCGTGACCGTTATTGGGTGGGCCCGGTTTGACCCTGGGTCAATGACATGTGGGCCACCCTTGCTAATTTTAGTTAGATTAGTTTAGCGCTAATTAACCTGGATTAGCGACTAACCTAACACTAGCTAACCCTGTTTAGTTAGTCAACTAACCACTGACTTGCGGGCCCAGGCCCATTGACAGTTTAGTTAGTATTAACTTAATCCTGTTAACCAGCTATTACACTGACATGTGGGTCCCAGCGTCAGGTTTGACCTGGGCTGGCGCCTTTGAACTGATAGCGTCACCCGGCGTCATCTTGTATGATAGCTTATTTTCTGGATTTATTTTTATACAGGAAATTCCAGAAAATAACCAAAACTTCTAAAATTCATAGAAATTCAACCGTAACTCCAAATGAAATAAATTATATATGAAAAATGATCAAAAAAATCCAATCTATCCATCTGTACCATTTTCATGCATGTTAGAACAACTTACAGCTACTGTTTAGCACAAATCATATAAATGACATTTAAATATCCACATATGGAGTTTGAATTTGAATCTTGTATTCAAACCAACTTCATTTAAATCATAGCTAGGTGGATTAGCTCAAATCACAGCATATTGCCATGTCATGATCATGCATCATATTGTGGCATTGCATTGATTGTGTTCTTTCTCAGTTGCCGGTGTTTGTCCCCTCTTGATATACGTGGTTCCGACGACGAGTTTGATGACACCGATGAAGAACTATAATATCTTCAGAAGTGCCAGGCAAGCAAAACCCCCTTGTTCATTCCGATACAATCCCGCTCTCCCGCTCCTGCTCTCTTTTACTGCATTAGGACAACAACGATTCAACTGTTACTTGCTGCGGTAGCTGGACCCCTTTATCCTTTGCATGACCTGTCATTCCATAGTAAATAGATGAAACCCACTAGCATGAGTAGGAGTTGTTTGAGCCCTGTTGTGCCTACTCATTCATGTTTGTTTGTCATGCCTGCTACTGCTTAGAGTTGAGTCAGGTCTGATTCATCGAGGATGATTCAGAGCTGTGTGAACATGTCCTACCGTGTGTGTGAGAAAAGAGTGTGAACATGATTTGGTAAAGGTAGCGGTGAGAGGCCATGTAGGAGTACATGGTGGGTTGTCTCATTGCAGCCGTCCTCAGGAACTGAGTTCTGTGTTTGTGATCCATGATTCAGATACTACCACGCATTGGGCCCAAAACCAATGGACCCTCTCGGCTTCTTAATCACCCTTGTCCTCTGTCCAGGAGTTGCAAGTAGTTTCGGTGTTTGTAGTATCTTTGGAGGCCGTGCGCATTGTTGACCGAAGGGTGGTATGTGATCACGGTAGGCACGTGGCGGAGTAAACCAGGCGCCCGTTTGGTGTCACGGAACCCTGCTCACATCGTTTGGGGCTGTGGCGAAACTCCGTCCGGATCTCCTCATGGATGGAACCCGAATAGGCGATAAACTGGACTAGGGACTTGAGTGTTTAGGTAGGTCGTGGCCGACACCCACGTTGGGCTTCCGCTTGAAGGTTGCCGAGTACATGTCGTATGCGGCGGTAAGTGGTGAGCGTGTGTGAAGAAGTACACCCTGCGGGGTTAACATCATCTATTGAATAGCCGTGTCTGTGTAAAGGACTTCGGGTTGCTGTATAGTGCATAGACAAGTGAAAGTGGATACTCTAAAATCGCAAGATAAGTGTGAGTGCTATGGATGGCGTTCTCGTAGGGAGGCGGAGTGGATCCATAGTGGTGTATTGATATGGTGAATATGTGGACTCGTGTGCGCCACCTCAAAGAGTTACTTGCGTTCGTAGTTTAGGATAGCCACGAGTCAAATCTGGCTTCTTGCAGTTAAACCCCACCATCCCTTTTGTTGATAATGATGCATATGTAGTTAGGTTACGATGTAAGTCTTCTTTGGGTACATTTGTACTCACGTTTGCCTATTTTATGTTTTTGCGAGAGAGATGTCGGTCTTGTTAGTAGTTCGCGTGGACTTGACGTTTAGCTTGTTACCTCGGCTATGATCTTGTGCCCTCGGCAGGATCTAGTAGATAGTCAGGCTTCTAAGCCTTTTTCATTTGTAGATGTCTGTACTCAGACATGATTCTTCCGCTTGTGCTTTGACTTGTATGCTCTGAATGTTGGGTCGTGAGACCCATGTTTGTAATATCTCGCTCCTCGGAGCCTAATGAATAAATACTTGAGTCGTAGAGTCATGTTGTGATGCCATGTTGTATTGCACATATCGAGCATATTGTGTGTATGTTATTGAAATGCTTGGTATGTGTGGGATCGACTATCTAGTTGTTTATCTTTAGTAGCCTCTCTTCGGAAATGTCTCCTAGTGTTTCCACCGAGCCATGGTAGCTTGCTACTGCTCCGGAACACTTAGGCTGGCCGGCATGTGTCCTCCTTCGTTCTGTATGCATCCCTTCGGGAAATGTCACGCGATGAATACGGAGTCTGTTAGCTGCTACAGCCGGTTCACGAGTCTGCTAGCCCAGTGCTACAGCCCGAATTCACTCGCTGGCGACCGACACGTTCGATCTTTGGGTCATGGATGCTGTCCCTATAAGTTTGTGCCACTTTGGGTTTCACGACTAGCCATGTCAGCCGGGCTCCTTATCATATGGATGCTAGCGACACTATCATATACGTGTGCCAAAAGGAGCAAACGGTCCCGGGCAAAGGTAAGGCGACACCCGTGGGAATACCGTGCGTGAGGCCGCAAAGTGATATGAGGTGTTACATGCTAGATCGATGTGGCATTGAGTCGGGGTCCTGACATGTTCCCTACCGAAACCATCAAGATTGTTGTGAGAAGCTCTGGTTTGTGAGAAGGTTATACCCAAACCTACCCCAAATGGGACAAAATTTTTACCATGGCATGTTGATGTCGCTCCATGATAGCATGCCAAGTTTCATGAATTTCAGACGAGTTTTGGATTTACTAGAATTTAAAACAAGGTATCTCAATGTTCACGGGCGAGTGATGGTGGCGGGGTGTTTGAAATTCATTCCCATTTCTTGCATGGGACCTAAGCATGCACCCAAGGACACATATTTTTCAACCAATTTATATGCACTTGAGCATGTGCATGTAGTTCAAATTTGAATTATGCACTTAAAATGCCTAGAAAACCAAGTTAATGTATAAAAATGTCCAAACGAACCTCGAAAAATTCCAAAATTTAACAAAACACTCCTGTTGTTCTATGTTGACACTATAATTTTTTTGAAAGCAATAGAGGCAACGGATATCATTTCGTCCCCAAAGGTGGCATGTTCCCTTTCGAAACCAACAGGCTTGTTGTGAGAAGATCTAGTTTGCGAGAAGCTTATGCCCAAACCAGCCCCAAATGGGACAAATATTTTACCACGACATGTTGATGCTTCTCCATGATAGCATGCCAAGTTTCATGAATTTCAGACGAGTTTTGGATTTACTAGAATTAAAAAAACCCGGTATGTCAATGCATGCGGCCAAGTGACGGTGGCAAGGTGTTTGAAAATCATTCCCATTTCTTGCATGGGACCTAAGCATGCACCCAAGGACACAGATTTTTGAATCAATTTATATGCACTGGAGCATGTGCATGTAGTTGAAATTTGAATTATGCACATAAAATGCCTAGAAAACCCAGTTAATGTATAAAAATGTCCAAACGAACCCCGAAAAATTCCAAAATTTAACACAACACTCCTGTTGTTCTATGTTGACACTAGAATTTTTTTGAAAGTAATAGAAGGCAACAGCTATCGTTTCATCCCCAAAGGTAGCATGTTCCATACCGAAACCATCAGACTTGTTGTGAGAAGCTCTAGTTTGTGAGAAGCTTATACCTAAACCTACCCCAAATGGAAAAAAAATTACCACGACATGTTGATGCCATTCCATGATAGCATGCCAAGTTTCATGAATTTTAGACGAGTTTTGGATTTACTAGAATTACTAAAGCAGGTACCTCAATGTTTGCCGGAGAGCCACGGTGCCGCGGTGTTTGAAATTCACCCCCATTTCTTGCATGGCACATTAGCATAAACCCATGGACACATATATGATTTTACAACCCATGTTTGTGCACCGGAGCATGTTCCTGTAGTTTAATTTTGAATTGTGCACCTGAAATGGCTAGAAAACCAAGTTAATGTATAAAATGTCCAAACGAACCCTGAATAATTCCAATTTTTTTATGACACACATACATTTGCATGTTCACAACAGATAAAAGTTCTAGCTATTCAAACACTATCCATTTCCGTTGTGACCCCATTATGTAATTCAAATCAAGATGAAAAATCAAGTAGATTCCACATAGTTTATTATCACCAACCGTGAGAGATGCAATAAACAATATCCTGGAGCACCGTCGGTGTATAGTACGCCTATGGCTTACATAAGTAGGTGCATCGGCTACAGTCCGTAGCCGGCGTGTCAAGCACACTAGCTCACTTCACTGTTCAATCGTTGTCGATGAAAGATGTGGACATGGACCCGCGTCATGAGGGCAACTTCGGCAGCCCACTCCGACGAGAGCGCGGTGGCAGCTGCCATGCGCGTGCTAACAAGGTGCATGAGCATGGCCGCAATCTGCGACCGGGTGGCCAGGGCAGCCCAAACGGACGCTGTTGCTTCTCAGGTGGCAGCAGCAACATCTGCCTCGAGGATAGCAACTGGGGAGAGCAGCACAACAGCTGTCTGTTCCATAGCGGTGGCCCAGATGGAGACCTCCCACGACCATGTCGAGGCCGCCCATGCCCAGATCGTGGTGGGCACCGCACAAATCAAATGAAGCTTCTCCGACAATGGTCGGCAACCCACGGCCGAAGAGTTGGCAATCGCATGAGGTCGACGAGCGCCAACCGTAGTAGTACTCTTTGTTTTGTTTAATTAAGAGCGTCGGTCTTTAATTTGTTAGAGTGATGTTTGGGTCAGCTAGCTCTGTTTAATTCCCGAACTTGCTCGATTAAGAAGTGTGGGTGTGATGTTGTCTCCTTTGTGTACCCAAATTATGCAATGACGTGGATGACCACTGTAAGTCTGTAACAAGGGAATTTCGAACCAAAAATTTTGACGTTCAAACTCATCACACACGGGTTAAGCTATCTAAATCGTTTGTGATGTTCACATATCATACACAGTTCTGAATAAGGGACCGTGTCTGCTGACACTTCTTGGCCAGATTTTTTATTTGGACCGATTCCAAATTTTAAACTTCATGAAATATATACCTCCCCGCCCCTCCCCCTTACCAAAAGCCACATTTCCCTTGTTTTCGCCTTCATTTCCAAGTTGAAACCATCACTCCTTGCTTGCAGCGCCGCCTCCTAGCCGGCGACCCTCCTTCACACTGCTCGGCCTCATCGATCCAGGCAGGTAATCCACACCCAACCCCCATCCTCCTCCTCCTTCCACATCCCACATGCCCCGACCACTTGCGCGACACCTTCCACCAAAATCACCGACCGCTCCACCAAATAAGTACCTCCCTAAGCCATGGTGCACGCAGTATAGCCAGGATCTCAAGGAGCATTTGGCAGCAGAGAAGCAAATTGCGGCCACACGCGCGGATGAGGTCACGATGGCTGCCATTTGTGCCGACCCCTAGATCTTGGAGGAGTACCTTGCCATTTTCTATCTATGCCGGTTAAGCATGCTCGGTTTACCCATTGCGTGTGCTGCTCCTGCCTTTCCTTAACAAATGCTAGTGCATTGTGGTATCTAATTTTACCACCCAATCTGTTGCTCTAGTGTATATGTTCTATATGTCATGTAGTGTGGTGCTCACTTATGAGCCATTTGGTTAATTAGTTGTCATCTTCAGTTACCTGTTTGGTTCAATTCTGCAAATGTGATGTTCAATTCTTCAGGCTGCAATTGTGTATTATCTTCCATATGAGAAATAAATAAAATTTATCTTTACAAAATACACGAGAAACGAATACAATTGCTATATTTCCAAGTTGTCAAGCATGCTTGGTTTGGTTATACATTGTGCAATGTTGTGCTTAGTTAATGTTTGGTTCATTTGTTGTGGTGTTTAGTTAACAGTTTGGTTCAATTTTGCAATGCGATGTTCAACAGTTGTGGGTGCATTCTGTTATTGTATACCATGGGAGAAGTAAATCAAATTTGGGTGTACTAAATACATGAGAAACAAATACAATTGCTATATTTCCAAGTTGTTAAGCACGCTTGGTTTGGCTAAATGTCTGATCTTCTATTAGGAGTATGTTATATTGTGCAATGTGGTGTTCAGTTAACCTTTGGTTCATTTGTTGTGGTGTTTAGTTAACTGTTTGGTTCAATTCTACAATGCGATATTCAATTGTTGTGGGTGCATTCTGTTATTGCATACCATGTGAGGAATAAATTGAATTTGGCTGCACAAAATACATGAGAAACAAATACAATTGCTATATTTCCAAGTTGTTAAGCATGCTTGGTTTGGTTAACTCTCTAATCGTCTATTAGGAGTATGTTATATTGTGCAATGTGGTGATCAGTTAATGTTTGGTTCATTTGTTCTGGTGTTTAGTTAACTGCTTGGTTCAATTCTGCAATGTGATGTCCAATTTTCGTGGGTAGAATTTTGTATTGTTGTGCATGTGAGGAATAAATCAAATTGGCTGCACTTAATACATGAGAAACATATACAAGTGCTATATTTCCTAGTTCTTAATCATGCTTGGTTTAGATAAATGGGTTTTCCATGTGGCTTGCGTTAATCTGATGAATCTGCAATGTGCTTATTTTTCATCAACATATTTTACTGATAGCATGCGAACCCTTACTTAACCTGATGACTAACTACCTTATATGTGTTGCAGGGAAACAATGGGAAGCACTGAGGTTTACAATCGAGGTTAGCACGTGCATGGTTTGTTTTCTAATAGCACATTATTGTGCAATTGCAGGAACCATTCTAATATTTAGGTTTTTAACAATTTGGTCTTGCACATGTAGGTCCTACTGTTAGAGGTTTTGACCCACTGTTCTAACCTTTTTGCATATGGCGAAATGAGTTGTCCATGAATATCAATCAAGTCAAAAAACATAAAAGATTGTTAGGATAAAGAAATTAGCGACAAAAAACAACAAGATCTTTGTCTGCATAATGAAGAAGGCATCAGTTAACCCCAAGATGGTACTGACTATAATACCTTGCCTTGTTTTATTCCTTTGCCCCATTTCCAATATGGAGAAGATATTTATTTACATCCTTGTTTTCAGGCCTTTCCAAAGCAGTTCACTGATGATTACCTCTCAAACCATATCTCTAGTCAGGAAGCGAGGAAGGTTTTCATACAACACCCATGGTTCAACATTGAAGTGTTACTGAAGAGGATGAAGGATGGGTGGTCAATCACCCACAGGCACTGGCCGAAAGTTGCAAAGACCTTCAGCATGAATGAAGGCTCAATATTCGCCTTCCGATTCAGCAGTTTTCCAGATGAGATGCATCTTTCTATGTACCGTCTATGATGCTAATTTTGAAATGCTCTAGATGTTGCATGTGAAACTTGGTGCTGGTGCAGTTGTGTAATGGGGTAGCTAAGTGTTGAAGCTATATCATGTTGTACTCTGATGTATTTCAATTATGAAATCCTGCTTCCTTAATATGGAAATGAAATATATTATGTGCTTAATATGAATGTCAATTAGATTAATAAATGGATTATTAATAATAGGGCAATTAGCCTGCTAATGGCCAATTTGCCTGCAAATTGGGTTTTTCTATTACAAACGGTTATTCAGAAAACACCGTGGGCGATGACCTCACGCAACGCACACAGTTTCTAGGAATAAACTGTGTTGGATCAATGAACAATCACATTTGACATTCTGTTCAAAAATGTTTGTGTTAGGCCACCTTGCGCAAACGTTTACCACATAAAAACTATGTGTGATGGACAACCTTTGCCACACAGTTTCTTCTATGCACCGTGTGCGATGCTTCAATAACGTGAACGATAAAATTGTTAATATCGTGTGCAATGGCAACGCTATCACAAACGATTTAACGGGGAAAATTGTGTGTGATGTACCTACGAACGGAAACGTTTTCCTTGGAGCGACTGTGTGGGATGTATATACGAAGGGAATCGTTTAGGGGGGACTGACTGTGTGGGATGTACTTATGATTGGAAACGATTTCGCCTGTATAATTGTATTTTTTTGAGCATTACTATACGTATAACCGTATTTGATCGCTCGCCGATCGCACACAACCTCATTTTGCCGAGCGTGTGTGCCAGGAGGGCATATACCCCGACGGTTTCTGGGTCATGTGGGAAGGACCCCCCTATCACCCATAGTCACTTGGCGACGGTTCCAAATGCCGTCGCGGAAAGGGGTTAAAAACCGTTTGTATAGCACCTCACTGTACCAGTGTTATTTGAATAAATATTTCTGGTTTTTTCTAATCTGCCCTGGTTATAGACTTTAAGTCGCCAGAATATATTCTATTGGGAATTATGACCCACCCTAGCGTAAACTGCCAGGGTGTACGTTGTTTACCATGTGTACAGGAATATTGTAAAACAATAGGATATTTCCTACATGCTCATCAGTGGCACATAAGATATTTCAATGGCAGTTTTATGGTTCAACATGCACGATGGCATAGCAGATCATTGTTTCAACTAGCCTATTACAAGGCTTTCCAAAGCCCAAATGATTAAGAGTTTTTTCGAAGAAGAAACTCCGTGTTGCAGTTTGAGAGCCGCCCCTTGAGTTAGTTGTTCTGGTCTTGGTGAGTTGAAGACTCCGGGTTATCATGTGCTAGTTTTTCTTATTCTTCCTCATCGTCTGGAAGTCAGATGATCTCCAATCGATGCAAAAATTAAAGCTTTTTACTCGCCTTCACCGTCTATAAGGTTGGGCGGATCAATATCAGGAGCAAAAATGTGCTTACATATTGGAGGAATGAGCTCTACAATCTCAAAAGCCGGTGCTTTCATTTTTTCGTTCTCCTTGGTATAAGCCGTCTGATACTTAGACAAATATGTCTCCTTTGCCAATTTACTTGCTAGAGGGTGCATCTCTTTTACACATTTGGTGAAGTCGCTGGCATCAAAGGGAGACCCGTCTTATTTGAAGCTCGGACAGCTAGTGGCCATCTCCTTCGGGTCTAACTCTGCTTGCCATGCTTTAGCCTGGCTCAAAGCAGTAATGGCACCAGCTTGAGATGCGGATTGCTTGATCTCTTCAATTCTTTTGGGCATGATATATAACTTGTCGAATACATCCTTGATGAGCCTAGGTGCTTGTTTATTATGCGAGATAACTGCTAGGGATCGCTGCGTGCCTGTGTACAGCTGTTCCACCAGAGTATAAACCGCCTTCAGCTTCACCAACATGTCTTGGACGAAATGAGTGCTCCTGGGGCCTATTGAATAAGGTACAGGGATAAGTTGTCGGGCAAATAAAGGTTAAAAATTGAAAGTGGTCAAAACGGCCCGAGTTACTTACCAAAGATAGCAGCTGTCATCTGAGATATGCGGCGTTCTAAGCCGGTCAGTTCTGCAGTAGTTTCCTTCAAAGAACATTCGGCAGTCTCTGCTCTTTGAACCAAGGAGGCCTTCTCCTTGTCCCAGGCGGTTCTTTCTATGGAAAATAAACTTTTGAGTTTCTCACTCTCTTCAAGATTAAGCTTGAGTTTGGAGTGAGCTTTGCGTGTTTCAGCATCTTGCTGCTCAAGCCTGGTCTTTAAATCGGCCACCTGGGATTCAGCCTGAGTTAAAGCATCCTGGAAGTAAGAGTTAAACAAGTTATAAACATATTTGCCACACAATCTACAAACAAGTCTCAAGCACGTTCCAAGCAAAGTACTTGACACTTGGGGGCTAATGTGTGCGGAAGTTCTTTTGTGCATCTGAATTTTTTGAACCGGCTCATCTTTATCAAGATAAGCCGACCCTTGAGGGCTACGGTCTGGAGTTTCTTTCAAATAATGAAAATAAATCGGCTCAGTTTTATCAAGATAAGCGGTCCCATGAGGGCTACGACTTTAAAGATTATAGAAACATATGGACAAGTCTTAACCCTACACAAAAGTATCTTTTCCTACCGATAAGACTTGGGGGCTGGATGACTATATGTGTAAAAGAAACAGATGTTCATACCTCATATTTCTGGCGCATTTTGTTCACTAAGTCTACTTCCAGATCACGAGCAGTGTGTAACTGGCGCAGATAACCAGAGTATAATTCCTGACGCTTAAGTGAGAGTAATTTGCAACATCAAACTTGGCCTTTCTTTTTTGAATTAACTCCTCTTTGGCAGAGTGCTTGGCCAGAATGGTGGGGTTCCCAGGCTCAGTGTAGCCAGTGCCAGCAATAATGACATGCTCCGCAGCCTGTTGTAAAAGGAGCTTCATCAGCAAGTCTTATGTGACTGGGCGTCTTAGCACTAGATGGGTCAACACCCATTGGATCCACCATGAAATCGTGAGTCTCTGGTGGTAGGTCATCAGCAACAGCCACCGGAGTTTGTTGAGAGGCTTCAGAGATGGTTTGTTTCTCCAGCTCAGCAACCTTGGGGTCTTCAGCCGATTTGTTTACCTTCAGCTTTTTGCTGGGCTTGGCTATGCCACTGAAAATAAGACACAAGAAGAAGGTTAATGTATCAGTTGGTAAAGTGTTAAACAAAATAAATCTAATGTTCTCACCCAGGAGTGACTTTGAAGAGGGGAATCTGAGTCCCAGTTGAGTCGCAGGAACAGGAGTGAGAGGTTCCCTGATAATTTGAGTCGGAAGGGTTAAGCGGTTGACGGACAAGACCCGCCTTTGGAAAACATACGGTTGAATTCTGTGGCACCTCAATTCGGCGCTTTTGAGAAACCATCATGTTGGGTAAGCCGGAGGAAAGATTTCCACAGCCACTATTCCGGGTTGTACGGCGAACTTCATGTTGTTGTTTTTTCAAAATATAGTTGGGATCCAAGTAAGCTAAAGGGTGATAAAACCTTACTTTTCGGCTCGCTTGTCGAGTTTTCTGTCTTGGCAGAGGTTCTGAGTCGGAGGAAATTATAGTTACCTCTTCACCATCAGCGCGGCTGGCCTTCGCATCATCCTGATAGCAATCACTGTCAATAAGATGTACAAAAAAGGAGCCAAGAGAGTCAAGTTCTACCTCTGACTCGTCATCATTCAAAGCAAGCAGCTCTGAGGTGTTTGTTTTCTTCTTGGCAGCATTCTTGGGAGCCTTGTTCTTTGCCCTGTCCTTTTTGGCTGGCTTATCCTAAAGTTTCTTATTCCAGAAAGGATCATCGGCCCGAGGAAAGCAAGTAATGGTAAGAAGGCCACATATGATAAGGAAGAATAAGATAACAATGAGCTTGAAATACTTACAGCCGGAGCTGGGTTAAGCTTGCAAAAGGGATTCAGCCCCGCCTTGCTACAGTCGTCTAAGCTTTCATTGAGTAGCATTTTGGTCATCTCGTTGATCTCTTTATCATCCAGACATATTTGGTAGTGACGTTGTGGATCTTTGGTGTCGCCAGTATACTCGCACATTAAGCCAGGGCGGCGGCTCAAAGGCATGATCCTCCAGCAACCCAACATCGGACCAAATCAATGCCAGTTAAGCCGTTGGCCATTAAAGCTCTTATTTTGCTAAAAGTGGAGGCATATTTGGCCCGTTCAGCGGCACTGATCCGGTCCGGAAGAGGATGTCTTGGGATAAGCCGGCAGTCACGGAAACCCCGTAGAGGGTTTTCACCCGCCGGAGAGGTGTCTTGGCAATAGAACCAGGTCTGATTCCAATCTTTGGGGTTATCGGATGGTTTGGCAGCGGTAAAGATGGCATCTTTGCGTCTTTGGATAGAAACCCAGCCAAGTTCAAGACTAGGTCCGTCAGTCATTTCTGTTTGGCGGTTCAAATAGTAAAATTCTCTGAAAAGTTCAATAGTTGCCTCCTCCTGAAGGTATACTTCCAAAAGACTTGGAAGTTGCAGATGTTGGAGATTGAATTGGGCCCAATATCTTAAGGATGAAGCTGATAAAAATCCAGAACATCGCGGAAGAACTTTGAGCCGGGTGGTAAGAAACCCCGACCCATATGATTAGAGAAAACCACGACTTCGACGTCCTTTGGATCGGGTCTTATTTATGTCCCTGGGGCGCGCAAGTGAATGTACTCTTTGGCTGACAAGACGCCCACTTGAACATATTCGTTCAGGGCATGCTCCGTCACAGTGGAGGCAACCCAGTCACATGAGGTGACTGTTTTAGTCATTTTATCATGAAAGGCCTAAGATGGGAGTAATGACGGGTCAAATTTGGGATAATAAGCCGCCCTATGGTTATAAAAAGGAAAACATACTATGCAGGTTTGGTTCATATACGGACAGGTTGTTATGAGAAAGGAAATAGTATGGACAATTCAACAAAAGCACAGTTGGGTGATATTACGTCAGACGGATGCAGCTGATTCGAGTATTTCATGACTAAGTCATCTAGTATTCGGCAGGTTATAAAGTGATATTTTTGAGCCGCCCCGACAGTGGTGTTTAAGCCGGGGTTTACGGATCTGAGGAAAATTTCACTAAGTGCTATACAAACAGGTTCCACGAATTAGTTTTATAATATTGGATCTATGGCAGGTTTAGAAAAGGGAAATAATTGTTAACCCTAAATATGATGGTGGAAGAACTAGCAAGAAAGGTTTTGAATCTAAGGAAAATAGGACGCATCTACGATTGGTGACGGATATTAAAACTGCTACCGCACAGACTTCATACTACTTTTCAGATTGAACTAAGCGTTGGCAGAGAAGCCACGATGAACTCCTACGAACACCGACGAACGCTGATGAACTAGGGCACCCTAATGCAGGTTGAGGATAAAGAAAGAGGAGTACCGGTGGATGCTGACGAACAGCGGAAGCACGTCGGGATCTCTGGACACGGTCAGGTTGATGTAGCAGCCTGGGTTGGAGCTGTCAAGGACTATCGACGGCAGCAGTGGAGCTCGGGTCACGGTGGCATCGTGAGGAAAGATATGAATAGGAAGAGGCAGTGGTAAAGAGTGAAGAAGAAGGCCCCTTATCCCTATTTATAAGGGGAATGATAAGATGGCATGCGTGAGAATCGAGGAGGCAAAATGATTATGTTGGCAATGCAGACGCCATGATTTTCGGGAGGTTCATTAAGATAAAGAGTCGTTGAGATATCCTGGGCCTTGTTCAGAATTAATGCACAAGATGTCATGGCGGGTTAAAATGATTCTACTTTGTGACGTCATGGAGGGTTATAGCGGGTTGATGATGAATCGATAATGATACATTCTGGTAAGTTAAATAGTGGAGATTGATATGAACAGGTTCAAATCAACCTGGAGCCTAATGTTGGGGATATAACCCTGAGATATGACCCGCCCAGGAGAGGCCGGGTTATACCGTTGGTAGTTTATATGAAGAAGGCCCAAGAGGTCCAAGAAGACTTGAATATGGCGGTTCATAAGGCAAAGATTATTGGAGGCCCAAGACCAGGAGGCAGTTTAGGACCCGAAGGTGTGAGCCATTCAAGCTTAACTTGCTCTGCAAGGCAAGTTTAGTTAGAAACTGAGCTGGTCACGTTGTGTGAGCCGGCCAGGACTCCGTAAGCCGCAAGGCATCAACCTGCATATAAAGGTGAGACCCGATGGCGAGTTAACTCAAGAAACAAGCAATCGAGAACTAGGTCAAGCGTATTCGCTCCCTTGTATTCGAAACTCAAGCAATACAAATAGAAGCAGGACATAGGCTTTTACCTCGTTGAGAGGGGCCGAACCTGGGTAAACTCCTTGTGTCATTTATCCCGTTCAACCCCTTTAAGCTAACCTAGTGCGATATCTCCACACCAAGTCCTTTCACTAGGGCATCCGCCGTGACAAATCCACGATAGTGTTATTTATAATGTTGATCCTACTGCTTATATTTAAAAACCACCTTTCCCTATTAGGATGAAGGAACATGCTAAAGTTTCAACTATGGTCAATAAAAGTAACATTAGAGCACCTAAACCAGCTGAACAAATCAAGGTAGAACATAGTGTTGCTATGGTTAAAGATCTCGTGGTTGAAATTTTAGATGGGCATGTTATTTACTTCTGTGGTGAAGCTGCTAGAATTGCCAAACCCGATGAAAAAGATAAACATAGACCCGTTGTTGGCTTTCCTGTTGTCTCAGTTAAGATAGGAGATCATAGTTATCATGATTTATGTGACATAGGTGCTAGCGTGAGTGCTATTCATTTTACCTTATATCAATAAATTATGAATGATATAGCACCCGTTGAAATAGAAGACATTGATGTGACTATTAAAGTTGCTAATAGAGACACCATCACACCGCTTGGGATTGTTAGATGTAGCGACCAGACCTCAAACAGTCTGATCTCTGTGCTTTAGTGTCATCCCTGGATCAGTAATGCTGACACGCACAGTACTTGAAGGATTTATAACAGAGTAGCAATCACACACTTATTACATAGAATGTCTCAAAAGAGAACTTATCACAATAAATATGGCTTAAGGCCATCTAATAACGATAACAGCGGAAGGCTTGGAAGATAAGTGAGTCCCTCAACTCCAACGGCATCACTGAGTATAGAACCACGACCTAAAGGCACCTTACTCGTCATCTGAAAAGTCTACAACATGAACGTTGCGGCCCGAAAATGGGTCAGCACATGGAATATGCTGGCAATGTAACACATAGAGAGTAATGAACAGAAACATGCTATACTACATGTATATATGGCTGGTGGAAAGCTCTATGGATACAGTTTTGCATAAAGCCAATTTTTCCCCACTGCAAAGGAATAAATTTTATTTAACTATCATGGTGGTTGTTAAACATTGAGAAGATAGACATCCTCTCAATCCCAATTAAGCATCATCATTAAAACCCAACAATATTAATTAAAGTAACATGATAAGATTCACATAATAATCCAAGTACTAGATACTCAAAACGTCCATAACCGGGGACACGGCTAACCATGATTAATTTATACACTCTGCAGAGGTTTGCGCACTTTTCCCCCACAAGACTCGATCTCCTCTGTTGGGATTCTCGCACTACATGGTGTTTGAGAAACGGATGACTGAGACATAGTCTTTCAGAAGAGCTAGCACCTTACGATCGGGTAGACAGTTACACCTACTTTCCTCTACATCTGCTAGTCTACCACTATAAGAGTTCGCACGACTTAATCAAATATGCTAGAGCCCATAGTAGCTTGTGGCTGCACACGGAAGTTTCTAGCATGAATAATCTCATGATCCCTTTGAGCCTGGGTGGCGGTCCATAAAGAAAACAGCAATCATTTGGAATACCCAGTGCCTCAATCCACGCAGATGTGTATTAAAGTTGCCACCTTAAATAAACCATTAATTAACAATCTCACATCTGTCATGGATACACTCACCCAATCCACGTCTACTAGCATAGCATGGCATTATAAGCAAACGTAGAAGTAACTCCCAAGGATTTGATAATAAAATAGGTAATAGGTACTAAATCATCTACTTCCCAAAACCCACATATTAATCAGAACATAATCATGCAATTGTTTTAGGATTGATCTAATGCAATAAAACAGGGTAGTAAAGAGGTATGATCAAAGTGTTACTTGCCTTGCTGATGATCCGTGAAACCTAGAGATTCGAAGTAGCAAGCGACGCACTCCGGGTACTCTATCACAAACAAACAAGCATACAATAAGTACTGATCTAATGCATGGGTAAAACTCAAATAAGAGAACTAACCTGAAAGTTCAACTTAAGAACTCCGGTTTGCAAAAAGAATCAAATCAAACGAAGCAACGAAAGTCAAACGGCGAAAGAAACAATCTTCATTTACTAATCTGGACCTAAGTCAAATTTTACAGAAGCAAAAACTTGTTTGAGTTGGTTAAACAGAAAGAGGGTTTCGAGAAGAAACTCTAGGCGCTTGAATCGCCTGATTCCGATAAACGAGCGAAAAGTTATACTAAAACGAAAATCGGATCAGAAATCACGATCAGAAATAACTGCGAAAAAATCTGAGAAAAGGAAAAACTGACGACCTGATGAATGAACGAACGTTCGTTAACTGAGACTAAACAGTGAACTCGTTCGTTAAAATGAACGAATGGGCGAACGCTCCTTAAATAAATAAATGAAAAAAACCAATCTATTTAAAAAATGAATCTAGGGTTTCTAAAAAACCGGATCTGGTTTTTTAAAAAAATCGGACCACGGCGGCGGCAGCGGCTAAACCTCCGTCTCGGCTCCGGCGGGGGCTCCGGCGGGGCGGCGGGACGGCTTGGGGTGGCGGGGCTGCGGTGAGGCGGCTCTGGCGGCGCTAGGCGGTGGCGGCTCGGCGGCGGGCAGGCGATTCGGGTGGCGAGGTGGGGTGGCGGCGGGATATTTAAGAGGGGGCTCGGCTTGGGAAAGGGGCAAGGCGGCGGCTCGGGTCGGACTCCCGAGTCCGTGGCGACATGGCGGCGGGGAGGCGGTGGTGGCTGGTTTCAGCTGCTGGCTCGGTGGGCCTTGACCCGGCCGAGTCTTGAGATTTTTATCAATAATTCCGCCGAACTAAGAAAAATCTTAGAAAAATAAATAAAAATCTAAAAAAGGCCAAAACAAGATTTCACCGTCTAAACAAAATATTTAGAACGAGATGAACATTTTCTTGGCCCTAAAATGCAGTTTTGAAAAACGTGCAATTTTTCCTAAATTCAAATAAAATAGCAAAAACTCCAAAATAAAACTTATTTGATTTTTTTATTAAATCCTCAATATTTCTTTATTTTGGGGAAAGTCATTTTATTCCCTCTCTCATATTTTTATTATAGAAATAATTGAAGATAAAATAAATAAAATCAAATGATCCTATTTTCAAAATTTGAGAAAACCCAAATATGAAAATAACGAAATCCTCAACTCTCTCCGAGGGTCCTTGAGTTGCATAGAATTTCTAGGATCAAACCGAAAGCAAATAAAATATGATATGCATTGATGATCTAGTGTATAACATTCCAAATTGAAAATTTGGGATGTTACAAACCTACCCCCTTAAGATGAATCTCGCCCTCGAGATTCGGGTTGGCTAGAAAATAGGTGACGGTGGTCTTTCAGCAGATCTTCCTCTCGCTCCCAGGTGGCTTCATCCTCGGTGTGGTGGCTCCACTGAACTTTGCAAAACTTGATAACCTTGCTGCGGGTGACTCGGCTGGCATATTCGAGAATCTTGACTGGCTTCTCCTCATAGGTCAAATCACTATCCAACTCAATCGCTTCCAATGGCACTGTATCTCTTAGCGGTATATCAGCCATCTCTGCGTGGCACTTCTTCAACTGGGAAATGTGGAACACATCGTGAACTCCTGACAATCCTTCGGGCAACTCCAACTTGTAGGCAACTTCTCCCATACGTTCCAAAACTTTGTATGGTCCCACAAAACATGGCGCTAACTTTCCCTTAACTCCAAAGTGCTTAACTTCCCGAAGTGGAGATACACAAAGATAAACCCTGTCTCCGACTTTGTAAATTGTCTCCTTGCATTTAGAATCTGCATAGCTCTTCTGCCTGGATTGGGCTACCTTGAGCCTATCGCGAATCAACTTCACCTTCTGTTTGGACTCCTTAATCAAATCTGGTCCAAACAACTGGCGGTCTCCAACTTAATCCCACGACAATGGGGTCCTGCACCTCCTTCCGTACAAGGCTTCGAAAGGGGCCATCTTCAAACTGGATTGATAACTGTTGTTGTAAGAGAACTCTACATATGGCAAATTGTCGTCCCAACTAGATCCATAATCTAGTGCACAAGCTCTCAGCATATCCTCCAAAATCTAATTGACTCTCTCGGTCTGTCCATATGTCTGCGGGTGAAAAGCTGTACTGAACTCTAGCCTGGTACCCAAGGTTTCGTGCAACTGATTCCAGAACTTTGAGGTAAACTGGGTTCCTCTATCTGATACAATGCTCCTCGGAACTCCATGCAGACATACGATCCTTGTCATGTATATCTTTGCCAACTTAGCACTGGTGTAAGTGGTCTTCACTAGGATGAAATGAGCTACCTTCATCAAATGATCGACTACAACCCAAATCGAGTCGTAGCCTGAACGAGTCCTGGGCAATCCCATGATAAAATCCATGCCTAGCTTATCCCACTTCCATTCGGGTATCGGCAATGGCTGTAACAATCCTGCTGGCTTCTGATGCTCTGCCTTCACTCTCTGACAGACATCACATACTGCTACATACTCCGCAATATCTTTCATCATTCCGGTCCACCAGAAAATATCCTTCAAATCCAAATACATCTTGGTATTTCCTGGGTGAATCAAGTACGGTGAATCATGGGCCTCTTGCAGAATCAACTTCCTGATCTCCGGATCATTAGGCACATAAATGCGGTCCTCAAACCATAAGGTATCATGCTCATCCTCACGAAATCCTTTAGATTTTCCTTTGCTCATCTTCTCCTTTATAGAGGCAATCTCCTTGTCAGTCTTCTAGGCTTCTCTGATCTTATCCATCAAAGTAGACTGAATCTCCAATGCTGCCACATAGCCTCTCGGAACTATCTCCAAACATAGTTTGCGAAGATCCTCGGCTAACTCCTTTGGTAACCCTCCGGTCATGAGTGTGTTGACATGGCTCTTGCAGCTCAACGCATCGGCTACTATGTTAGCCTTTTCGGCGTGATAGTGCAATCTCATTTCATAATCCTTGATGAGTTCCAACCATCTCCTTTGCCTGAGATTCAGTTCCTTCTGCGTGAAAATGTACTTCAAACTCTTGTGATCCGTGTACACCTCACAATGGTTTCTGATGAGAACATGTCTCCATGTCTTCAATGCATGCACTACGGCTGCTAACTTCAAATCATGTGTAGCATAATTCAACTCATGGGGCTTAAGCTATCGTGAAGCATACGAAACAACTCTTCCCTCCTGCATAAGCACTGCTCCAAGTCCTCGACGTGAAGCGTCGCAATACACCTCATAATCCTTGCGCTGGTCTAGCAAAATCAACACTGGCGATGTAACCAAACATTTCTTCAACTCCTAGAAACTGGCCTCACATTCCTCAGTCCATTTGAACTTGGTATCCTTCTTTAACAACTCTGTCATGGGTTTCACAATCTTCGAGAAATTCTCAATGAATCTCCGGTAGTATCCTGCCAGCCCAAGAAAACTCCGGATATCTCCAACTGTCATTGGTGCTACCCAATTTGTCACGGTGACAACCTTGGTGGGATCTACTGCTATTCCTTCTCCAGATATAACATGTCCGAGGAATCCAACTTCTTTCAACCAAAACTCACATTTGCTGAACTTAGCATATAACTGATGTCCTCTGAGCTTCTCCAGTACCAAACGCAAATGTTCCTTATGCTCTTCTTCATTCTTAGAGTAGACCAAAATATCATCAATGAACACCACGACGAACTTATCCAGAAATTCCATAAATACTTTGTTCATCATGTTCATGAAATATACAGGTGCGTTAGTCAGACCAAAGGACATAACAGTATACTCATATAGCCCGTACCTGGTGGTAAAAGCTGTCTTAGGTATATCCTGCTCTCGAATCTTCAACTGGTGGTATCCTGATCGCAGATCAATCTTGGAAAATACGTTAGCTCCTTGTAATTGGTCAAACAAATCATTGATCGTCGGCAACGGGTATTAGTTCTTGATTGTTACTTCATTCAGTCCTCGATAATTAACAACCATTCTCAACGATCCATCCTTCTTTTCCACTAGAAGTACTGGCGATCCCCAAGGTGAAGAACTTGGGCGAATAAAGCCTTTATCCAGTAACTCCTTAATTTGCTTCTTAATTTCCTCCAAATCTTGTGCGAGCATCTGGTACGGTCTCTTAGATATCGGCCCTGTGCCTGGCAAAAGTTCAATCAAAAACTCAATGTCTCTATCTGGTGGAATGCCTGGCAACTCTTCGGGAAATACATCAGGGAAATCCATCACCACTGGTACTTCCTCCTGCACAACTCCTGATAAGGAATTTACTTGTGTCCTCTTCGGCTCATGCCGTGATACATACTTGATCCTTCTTCCTTCTGGGGTGGTAAGCAAAATCGACTTACTGGCGCAATCGATGTTTCCTCCATACATCGATAGCCAATCCATACCCAGAATTACATCCAAACCTTGTGACTCCAAAATTATTAAATCTGAGGGGAAAACATGCCTACCTATACTCAATGGCACTTGAAAACATCCTCGACTGTCCATATACTCCGCTCCTGGTGAGCTTACTAACATAGGTGTTCTAAGAACCTTGGTGGGCAGTTTATACTTATCCACAAATCCCCTTGATATGTATGAATGCGATGCACCAGTATCAAAAAGAATGATTGCAGTAAATGACTTAACCAGAAACTTACCTATTACTACATCTGGTTGGGCTTCAACCTCCTCCATGTTAACATGGTTCACCTGTCCCCTATTGAAAGGGTTCGGCTTCTTCCCTGAGCTTCCATTGCCATTTCCATTCTGGGCTTCAGGACATTCATTGGCATAACATCCAGTCTTCTGGCACTTATAGCAAGTGACTTGGCTCAGGTCTCTCTTGGCTGGGGTTGACGGGTCGGTACAGTTCTGGCCGTTGCTTCCTCCCTTCCCGTTACCATTCTTGGGGCCACTATGGTTGTGCGAGCTACCTCCTCCATGGGTATGCTGGAAATGTCCTCCTGATTTCGGGGTAAAACGTGGCTTCTGCTGAGCTCCAGAACTGTACTTCCCTTGTCCATACTTACTCTTGCGGTTCTCAATCTGCTGCTGCTTCCCTTCAATCATGAGAGCTCTATCTACCAACTCCTGGTAGTTTTTGAAAGTTGCTACCATCAACTACATGCTCAGCTCATCATTCAGTCCTTCCAGAAACTTCTCCTGCTTAGCTGCATCTGTAGCAACGTCATCTGGGGCATAACGTGCTAGCTTACTAAAGTCATCCACATACTGGCCAACAGTCCGTCCTCCTTGGCGCAAGTTGCAAAACTCACGCTTCTTCATGGCCATAGCTCCTGCTGAAACATGGGCAGTACGGAAAGCCTGCTGAAACTGGTCCCATGTGACAGTGTTGATAGGATAGGTGACTGTGAAATTCTCCCACCATGATGCTGCGGGTCCTTCAAGCAGATGTGCGGCAAAACGCACTCTCTCCGCATCTGTGCATCCTGCAGTGGTCAACTCCCTTGCTGTCTTGCGGAGCCAATCATCTGCAACAATCGGCTCGGTGCTACTGGAGAACACCGACGGATTCAGCCTAAGAAAACGGGTTAAGTGATCAATAGGTGGTGGCGGTGGTGGGTTGTTGTTGTTGTTGTTCCCGGTTTCGATTACGGACTAGCAAGCGCATCAACGCATTACATTCTTTGGATCAACTGAGTGAGCTCCGGTGGGAAAGCAAATCCCTTGTCACGTCTCGGAGGCATCTGAGGGTTTTAGAAAAGGTGAGAATATAGAATAGAATGAGGTCTAGAGGGAAAACACTACCCATATGCACATGAGACAAATGCAAACAAAATCACTTCATTCAATCAAACAAGGGCATACAATGGTCTAATTATTGTTATAAAAGTGCTCGGACTATACTAGATACATGGAGGAATACTACTACTGTTATGGTGGTCGACTAGAAAAACTGCTCCGATGAAGACTCCATGGTATCTGCTCCAGCTTCATCAACATAGTCATCATCGCTATCGCCTGGGTCCGAGTCAGTGTCGTCGATGATGATGTAGTTCTCTGGACAAGTGCAATCATCTTCTCCTCCAGTTGCGGGAAATCCCATGAACACTTTTAGCTTCTTCTTCAGATCCATTCTTCTCCACTAGTGTTGCTATTTCCTACTCATATCCATCACATGTAGACTTGAGTAGAGTTCTTCCTCCAGCTCTGTGATCTTGGTCATGGCCTTCTTCAGGTCTATCATGCCTGCGCACATCTGGTTCTCCTGGCGTCGAATGTGCTGGTTTAACTCCTGGATTAAAGCTGCAATTGATCTATCCTTCATGGTGCTGATCATCTCCCATTGCTCATCTCGGCACCCACAAATCTGGTAAATGTTATCCTTGAGATCCTTTTGCTAAACTTCTCCAATGTGTCCCATGGTGATGTGGGATGCCATGCTCTTTCCTAGACTCCAGGTTGGTGCATCAAAGGCAAACTCTATGGGCTCAGTGACGGGCATAAACGTCCCTCCTGGAACTTGAACTTGAACCATCCAGCGCTCCTCTTCAGGTAAAGTGGCGTTGTAGGTCCGGTGAAGCTTGGTACTCTGATGTTCAGGTATCTAGTGACTTCCTTCAAGTGACGTCCAAAGGGTGTATCCTCATCCGGTTGCGTGAAATTGTTCCTTGCATCCGCCATCCTAAACGAGTATAAAAGATGAGGAGTCAGAAATGAGAAGTGTGAGTAGTGATCTAGGGCTTTTAGCTTAGTGGTCGTGTCCTACAGTCAGCGTGTGCTCTGATACCATCTTGTAGCGACCAGACCTCAAACAGTCCGATCTCTGTGCTTTAGTGTCATCCCTGGATCAGTAATGCTGACACGCACAGTACTTGAAGGATTTATAACAGAGTAGCAATCACACACTTATTAAATCGAATGTCTCAAAAGAGAACTTATTACAATAAATATGGCTTAAGGCCATCTAATAATGATAACAACAAAAGGCTTGGAAGATAAGTGAGTCCATCAACTCCAACGGCATCACTGAGTATAGAACCACGACCTAAAGGCACCTTACTCGTCGTCTGAAAAGTCTGCAACATGAATGTTGCAGCCCGAAAATGGGTCAGCACATGAAATATGCTGGCAATGTAACACATAGAGAGTAATGAACAGAAATATTCTATACTACATGCATATATGGCTGGTGGAAAGCTCTATGGTTACAGTTTTGCATAAAGCCAAATTTTCCCTACTACAAAGGAATAAATTTTATTTAAATATCATGGCGGTTGTTAAACATTGAGAAGATAGACATCCTCTCAATCCCAATTAAGCATCATCATTAAAACCCAAAAATATTAATTAAAGTAACATGATGAGATTCACATGATAATCCAAGTACTAGATACTCAAAACGTCCATAACCGGGGACACGGCTAACCATGATTAGTTTGTACACTCTGCAGAGGTTTGCGCACTTTTCCCACAAGACTCGATCTCCTCCGTTGGGATTCTCGCACTACATGGTGTTTGAGAAACGGATGACCGAGACATAGTCTTTCAGAAGCGCTGGCACCTTACGATCGGGTAGACAGTTACACCTACTTTACCCTACATCTTCTAGTTAACCACTTTAAGAGTTCGCACGACTTAATCAACTATGCTAGAGCCCATAGTAGCTTCTGGCTACACACGGAAGTTTCTAGCATGAATAATCGCATGATCCCTTTGAACCTGGGTGGTGGTCCATAAAGAAAACAGGCAACCGCTGGAACACCCAGGTGCCTCAATCCACCCAGATGTGTATTAAAGTTGCCACCTTAAATAAACCATTAATTAACAATCTCACATCTATCATGGATACACTCACCCAATCCACGTCTACTAGCATAGCATGGCATTATAAGCAAACGTAGAAGTAACTCCCTAGGGTTTGATAATAAAAGAGGTAATAGGTACTACCTCATCTACTTCCCAAAACCCACATATTAATAAGAACCTAATCATGCAATTTTTTGAGGATTGATCTAATGCAATAAAACTGGGTAGTAAAGAGGTATGATCAAAGTGTTACTTGCCTTGCTGATGATCCGTGAAACCTAGAGATTCGAAGTAGCAAGCGGCACACTCCGGGTACTCTATCGCAAACAAACAAGCATACAATAAGTACTCATCTAATCCACGGGTAAAACTCAAATAAGAAACTAACCAGAAAGTTCAACTTAAGAACTCCGGTTTGGAAAAAGAATCAAATCAAACGAAGCAACGAAAGTCAAACGGTGAAAGAAACAAGCTTTGTTTACTAATCTAGACCTAAGTCAAATTTTACATAAGAAAAAACTTGTTTGAGTTTCTTAAACGGAAAGAGGGTTTCAAGACGAAACTCTAGGCGCTTGAATCGCCTGATTCCGATAAACGAGCGAAAAGTTATACTAAAACGAAAATCGGATTAGAAATCGCGATTAGAAATAACCGCGGAAAAATCCGAGAAAAAGAAAAACTGATGAACTGATTAACAAACGAACGTTAGTTAACTGAGACTAAACAGCGAACTCGTCCGTTAAAACGAACGAACGGGCGAACGCTCGCTAAATAAATAAACCGAAAAAACCGATCTATTTAAAAAAGAATCTAGGGTTTCTAAAAAAAGGGATCGGGTTTTTTTTTAAAAAAGGACCATGGCAGCGGCGGCGGCTATACCTCCGGCTCGACTCCGGCAGGGGTTCCGGCAGCTCCGGCGGGGCGGCAGGACGGTCGGGTGGCGAGGCTGGCGGCGGCGGCAGGAGGCGGCGGCGGCGGCTGACGGCGACAAGAGGCGGGGTGGCGGGGTGGGGTGGTGGCGGCGGGATATTTAAGAGGGGGCTCGGCCGGCTTGGGAAAGGGGCAAGGTGGCGGCGGCTCGGGGTCGGACTCCCCGAGTCCGGTGGTGACACGGCGGCGGGAGGCGGTGGCGTTGGCTGGGCGGCTGGCTGGTGGGTCTTGACCCGATCAGTAGCGGAGATTTTTAAATAATTCCGCAGAACTAAGAAAAATCCTAGAAAAATAAATAAAAATCTAAAAAATGCCAAAACAAGTTTTCACCATCTAAATAAAACATTTAGAATGAGATGAACATTTTCTTGGCCCTAAAATACAGTTTTGAAAAACGTGCAATTTTTCCTAAATTCAAATAAAATATCAAAAACTCCAAAATAAAACTTATTTGATTTTTTATTAAATCCTCAATATTTCTTTATTTTTGGGAAAGACATTTTATTCCCTCTCTCATATTTTTATTATAGAAATAATTGAAGATGAAATAAATAAAATCAAATGATCCTATTTTCAAAATTTGAGAAAACCCAAATATGAAAATAACGAAATCCCCAACTCTCTCCGAGGGTCCTTGAGTTGCATAGAATTTCTAGGATCAAACCGAAAGCAAATAAAATATGATATGCATTGATGATCTAGTGTATAACTTTCCAAATTGAAAATTTGGGATGTTACATTAGAGATGTTGAAGTCTTGTGTGGGGAAATAAAATATCCTACTGATTTTCTTATTCTTGGTTCTCCACAAGATGACTTTTGTCCCATTATCTTTTGTAGACCTTTCTTGAACACCGTTAGTGCTAAAATAGATTATGAGAAACAAACCATCGGTGTAAGTTTTGGTGATGAGTCTCATGAGTTTAATTTTTCTATTTTTAGTAGAAAGCATCATAAGAATGCCTAGTAAGGATGGAATAATTGGTCTTGCTTCTATTGTTGTGCCTCCTACTGATCCACTAGAATAATATTTGCTAGACCATGAAAATGATATGCATATGCATGAAAGAAATGAGATAGATAACATTTTTTTTGAAGAACGACCTCTGCTTAAACACAATTTACCTATTGAAACTCTAGGAGTTCCTCCTCCACCTGAGGGTGATCCTGTGTTTGAATTAAAACAATTGCCAAACACTTTGAAATATGCTTATCTTGATGAGAAAAAGATATATCTTGTTATTATTAGTGCTAACCTTTCAGAACATGAAGAAGAAAGATTATTCAAAGTTCTAAGGAAGCACCGAGCTGCTATTGGATATACTCTTGATGATCTTAAGGGCATCAGTCCCACTCTATGTTAGCACAAGATAAATATGGAACCTGATGCTAAACCCGTTGTTGATCACCAACTCCAGCTAAATACCAAAATGAAAGAAGTGGTAAGAACTGAAATATTAAAACTTCTAGAAGCAGGTATAATCTATCCCATAGCTGATAGTAGATGTGTAATTCCTATTCATTGTGTCCCTAAGAAGGGAGGTATTACTGTTGTTCCTAATGATAAGAATGAACTAACTCCACAAAGAATTGTCCCTGGTTATAGAATGGTAATTGATTTTAGAAAATTAAATAGAGCAACTAGAAAAGGTCATTACCCTCTGCCTTTTATTGATCAAATGCTAGAAATATTATCTAAGCATATACATTTTTGCTTCCTTGATGGATATTCTGGGTTTTCACAAATGCATGTTTCTCAACCCGATCAAGAAAAGACCACTTTTACTTGTCCTTTTGGAACTTATGCTTATAGAAGTATGCCTTTTGGTTTATTCAAGGTACCGCTACCTTTCAAAGATGTATGACTGCTATATTCTCTGATTTTTGTGAAAAGATTGTTGAGGTTTTCATGGATGACTTTTCTGTTTATGGGAAGTCTTTTGATGATTGTTTAAGCAATCTTTATCGAGTTTTGCAGAGATGTGAGCAAACAAATCTTGTCTTGAATCAGGAGAAGTGCCACTTTATGGTTAATGAAGGTATTGTCTTGGGCCATAAAATTTCTGAAAGAGGTATTGAGGTGGACAAAGCTAATTAAAGTTGATGCAATTGAGAAAATTACATGTCCTAAAGATATCAAAGGTATTCATAGTTTCCTTGGTCATGGTGGTTTCTATAGGAGATTTTATCAAAGACTTTTTTAAAAAAATTAGGCCTCTTACAAATCTTTTGCAAAAGGATATTCCTTTTGTTTTTGATGATGATTGTTTAGAAGCCTTCTAAACACTCAAGAAAGCCTTAATTTCTGCACCTATTGTTCAACCACATGATTGGAACTTGCCTTTTAGAAATTGTGTGTGATGCTAGTGGTTATGATGTTGGTGTTGTTGTAGGACAAAGAGTTGATAAGAAACTGAATGTTATTCATTACGCAAGTAAAACTCTAGATAGTGCACAAAGAAATTATGCTACTACTGAAAAATAATTTCTAGAAGTGGTGTTTGCTTGTGATAAGTTTAGATCCTACATTGTAGATTCAAAAGTAATTGTTCACACTGATCATGCTGAAAAAAGTTTCTTATGGAAAAGAAAGATGCCAAACCTAGGCTTATTCAATGGGTCCTCTTGCTACGAGAATTTGATTTTCATATCAATGATAGAAAAGGAGCAGAGAACCTCGTATCTGATAACCTGTCTAGGTTGGAGAATGTTCTTGATTACCCACTGTCGGTGTCAAAACCGGCGGATCTCGGGTAGGGGGTCCCTAACTATGCGTCTAAGGCCAATCATAACAGGAGGCGGGGGACACAATATTTACCCAGGTTCGGGCCCTCTCTATGGAGGTAATACCCTACTTCCTGCTTGATTGATCTTGATGAATATGAGTTTTACAAGAGTTGATCTACCACGAGATCGTAATGGCTAAACCCTAGAAGTCTAGCCTATGAGGTTATGATTGTTGTGGCTAAACCCTAGAAGTCTAAACCCTCCGGTTTATATAGACACCGGAAGGGCTAGGGTTGTACAAAGTCGGTTACAGAGAAAGGAATCTACATATCTGAATAGCCAAGCTTGCCTTCCACGCAAAGTAGAGTCCCATTCGGACAAGGGACGAAGTCTTCTATCTTGTATCTTCATAGTCCAACAGTCCGGACCAAGTATACAGTCCGGCTGTCCGAGGACCCCTTAGTCCAAGACTCCCTCAGCAGCCCCTGAACCAGGCTTCAATGATGATGAGTCCAGCGTGCAGATCGTCTTCGGCATTACAAGGCGGGTTCCTTCTCCGTATACTCCAACATAGCCTTCCGAACATAGAAAACGTGTCCAGCTCTGCAAAACAAGTACCACACACAACCGTAGAGAGTATAATATTTCACGAGTCTAATCCGCTGACAACTTTTTGTAGCGTGACATCACGCCACTGCCCGGTCATTGTTCGAACCGTTTTTAGCCTACCGCTCCATATTTCGAGGTGCGGTTTCATTGGCACGTCTTGTCGAAGCAAAGATCATGTCCCCTTATCACGGGATTCTCATCAATACGGGCATGGGTAACCCAACCGTGTCATATGCATGGCGCTTGGGGAATAGGGAAATTTTAAGGCGAGCAGGGAGGCGCACGACTTATACTGCCATTATAAAGGGATAAGGATTCATCCTTGTTCACCCATGCCTTCTGCTTCCTCTGCCCATCCATTCTCAAGCTCCAGGGCCCAAGCTCTCGCCTTCTCCACCCAAAAAAGCACTCCAATCATGTCCGGATCCGGAGCAGAAGGCAAGTGGATGGCCTCCTCCGTAAAGAAGAAGGACATCAAGGAGCTCCGGGAGGCCGGGTACCTGGCCAAGGACATCGCTCATCGACTTGCAGCCAAGGGACAGATCGTCCCAACCCCGGAGCCCCGAGAAAGGGTGGTGTTTCTCACACACTTCATCCGCGGGCTAGGATTCCCCCTCCACCCGTTCGTCCACGGACTGATGTTTTACTACAGGCTAGACTTCCATGACTTGGCCCCCAACTCTATCCTCAACATCTTGGCATTTATTGTCGTGTGCGAGGCCTTCCTCCGCATCCCACCTCACTTCGGCCTATGGCTGAAGACCTTCAATGTGAAGCCAAAGGTGGTGTGCGGCCAGCAAGCAAAGTGCGGAGACGCCATGGTGGACAAGATGCCCAACGTCACCTTCCCCAAAGGCTCCTTTCTGAAGGCTGTAAAGGGGTGGCAGTCGGGGTGGTTCTATATCACCGAGCCACGCGGCTCTAATTGGGCGGCGTCCCCCACATTCCGATCCGGAGTCCCGATGTGCCTCACCTCTTGGGAAGAGAAAATGCTAGACTGGGGCTCTTCGGACGAGCTGACAGGGCTCCAGACGTGCGTCCAGAACATGATAAACAAGAGAATCAAGCTCGTCAACATGATCCAGGTTATGCTCATTCGCCGGATCCTTCCGTGCCAATGCCAAACTTGCTATTTGTGGGAGTTGGATCCGTCCAAGCACCAGATGCTACAAGAGCTCTTCGGCACGACGCACGAAGACATCTGGAAGGTGCTCTTCAAGGCCGGCGAGACACCACCTCCCACGACCGAGGACCGCGGGCTTATCTTAACTCTCTAGGCTAATTCGGTATGTTCTTTCATGTTTATAAGGTATACCCTTTACTGGCATATTTGAGGAAGGAATCAAAGCCTCCCTATCAATTTTTTTAGGCCTGGATAGATATAGCGAAGCGGATTCACTGTCCGGCTCCGCTGCCCGAAGGCCCAGAAACCCCACTTCTGACGAAGATGTTGTTTCCAGCGCCTTATGAGGTGCTGGAGAAGAAGGCCAAAAAGAAGGCCAAGGGGACCAGAGATGGTCTCTGTCGCAATGGTGCTTTGGACGCAATGTCCGAAGACATCAAGGATCACTCCTCCGTCGCCGAAGACGACGAGGAAGAGGAGGAGGAAGAAGAAGAGATCCATTCCCCCCTGCAGGGGGGGAGAAAGAAGAGGATGGCATCCACGCACCTGGAGGCCAAGGCGTCCAAGAAGGGGAAAACTCCCCTTCAGGACAACTCCGCAGCGGCCACCAACAGCAGCTCGGAGTGGGAGCCCGGGGACAAGCCCTTGGCCAAATCGTAAGTGTTCGGACACGATAATATATCCAGCCTTTTTACTTTATTATTTTTAACGTGCTGGATCATGCACCTGCAGTCCGGCCTAGTCCAGCATTGAGCGATCCTCCTTTTCGGCGGGGTCGCTGGACCTGTCGGCAATGGACAGCGGGTCCCTTCTGACGACCTCCTCGCCCAAGGCTGAGGTGTTCTCTCGAAGGATCCCAGGCCAGGGAGAGGCTCAGGGGGCCGTCCCGATGGTGCCGGAGGGTGAGACTACGGTTGCCGAACACATGGGGAAGCAAACCCCCATGGACCCCGACGATGGGGGCCGTATCCAATTCAGCCCCCAGCCGAATACAGCTCCGGAGGCCCATGTGGCTCCGGACTCAGGCAGGCCGCCTCTTTCGAAAGAGGGGGTGGGCCAACTCCACAGGTGCCCTCTGTCCATCCAGAGGCACCGGATAGATAGCTGGAGGCGCTGCGAGGAGCTTCCATTGTTGAAGAACACCGTACTCTTATGAGTACGGTGATTCCAGTCTGCCAAAAGTGGACTGACCGAAGCCTGCACTAGCCTTCTAACAGACTTTGAGGTAAGTAATATATTTGGAAAAAGAATGTCATAGTATAGACAGTAGCCCCTGATGCTCTGTCCGGTGTTTGGAAAGAAAAGCCGAACAGAGGATCAAACAATATTCGCAGGAGTCTAATCTGATATGTCTGTGAATAAGCAGGCATCGCTGCTGGCTGTGACCGCTCACAGTGCGAAAGTCTCCGGACTGAAGAAGAATCTGGAGCATGCTGAGGAGGAGCTCGGCCACGTGAAGAAGCGGCTGGAGGAAAGCAAAGGTATGTATTTAACCTTGTCTAAATTTAGGTGAAATGAACTATTTGTTCTGACTGAAGTGTCATAATATTTGTTAGCGGCAACGACCGAGGCAGAGGCTCTTGAGAGGTCGCTGGCCGAGGCCAAGGACAGGACGGCGAAGGAAAAGGCCGCGCGTGAAAAGCATGAGGCTCGGGTCAATGAGGTCCAGCAAGAGCTCCAGGCAGACGTCAAGAAGTACGTGTCCTTGGAGCGTGATTTTAAGGATTGAGAGTCCGAACTTGCCAAGGCCCGTGAGAACACACAAGATGCCCGAGCCGAAGCCCAGTGCGCCCTCCAGGAAATCTAGGTGGCCAAGAAAATCGTGGCATAAGGCTTTTATAATGCAGAGAAAATATGTGAAGGAAAGATTCCTCTTACTGACCCAGATTTGGAGTTCTCTAGGGGTGTTTGTGGATCTGCCATGCAGTGTATCAGACACTATAGAATTCTATCAAGCCGAAGAGGGGAGCCTTACGGAGAAGCTATTCTGGTCTCAATACCTTGGACCAGAACATCCAGGGTGGTCGGACTAGCCATGAAGGACTTAATAATCCGGCTATGGCCTGACGAGCCCATGCCTAGCAGCTACTTCGGACTCGTGAAGCGGCTTGTCAGCGTCTGCCCTCGGCTTGAAGCCATTAAGCGATCGGTCTGTATCGAAAGCGTGCGGATGGCCTTTGCCCACGCTAAGATGCATTGGGCGAAAATGGACGCCACGAAGCTGATGACCGAGGGGCCGCCCAAGGGCAAGGAGCACCGCCGACCCAAACTATATTTTGACAGTGTCCTGGAGGGATCCCCCCTTGTGGCGGAGAAATGTGCCAAGGATATCATATTCCCATGAAAAAAATTATGTTATCCTGTCTTGTAATATGAAACAAGATTGTTATGTAATATAATGCTTGTTTATCTAAAATTTTACCTCCTGTGCAGCCGTTTATGAAATCTAAGAGTTGGCCAGTCGTCAGCTTCTGCCCCCACGTAGATAGTACAGGGGTGTTCGGGATAAATCTAAACACCCTTTACTCTAAATTTTGGTCCTTAAAGGAGGTGTTTAGCGCAACGAACAAGGCAATCAGACTATACGGCTTTATCACCCTCACTTAGCTATAGGAGTTTGACAATGAAAATTTCGGTGCAGCCCCTGGTGTTCGGAAGTCCAAACTTGGGGTGCTATACACGCCTAATCGGATAAAAACCGACTCATCGCATAATGCGGGAAAAATCTCTAAGGATTTGGAACCTCTCGAACTGCTGACCAGCTCTCGCCGCATCATGACAGTCAGTTTTCGGCTTTCTCTACTGAGGTGCTTGTCCGGAAGAACCGGGACACAATCATAGTAGTTCTCCCTTTACTACCCTAGCCGATATAGCTGAATGTAAGGTAGTAAGCACAGGAGCCAGCTAACCCAACTATTGACCAAAGACATGATTCGGAGCCGATGCATATAATGCTATAAGTTTGGGGTGTCAAACTATACTATAAAAGTGTTCGGACTTTATTGTCGTGTTATGGGGTATAATGAGGCCCCTAGAGAATTAAGGCGTACCAGAGTGTACGGGTGAAATTGATAAAAAATACAAAGACAAGGAAAAAATCAAGTAATAAGCTGACGCCGCGAATATTAAGCGGAAAGTTATTTTCCATTGTAATTTGATTAATATGTCAAGGCGTATTTGTGCAAGTAATGCGATAAGCAAATAACGCTATTTGACATGCCATGACCAAGGGCGAGCTGCGTGCGGGTATTTAAAACAGGTATAACGATCATTAGTAGAGACCACCTGGGGATTCCCTTGTACGTCAAAGCTCCTTGCCTTCTTGGTGTATCCATCCCGTTATAGGTCCGATGATCAGGTTATCAGAAAAGGCTCGGTTAGAGAAGAATCTGAAATGAAAAAGGAAAAAGTGAAGGTATGCGGATCCAGGGCGATTGAGCCGCGTTATGGACCATGGTCTAGCTGTGCCTCCGTCCATGCCCATGGTATTTTGAGTGTGTAGTTATGTACACACAGCACAAATGTCACCGCTCGATTGGGGCTGGGACGGAGACCAAATTACTAGTCAAGCTGTGGACGAGCTGGATAGTCCTGCTGCAGAGTAGTTTGGACTCGCTTGACGGTGTTCGGGAGCTTTACTGCCGAATTGAGGTTCTGTCTAAAAAGGCAACTCTGTACTTCTACTGCAAGGGCCGCGGGGTGCTCCTGAGTACGGAGGGAGCATTCCGTATTTCCGTTGACCATTATGACATCGCGTGGTCCAGGAATCTTGATCTTGAGGTAGGCGTAGTGCAGTAGCGCATTGAATCAAGCAAATGCAGTTCGTCCAAGCAGTGCATGACAACCACTACAGAAGGGGACTATATCGAAGTAACTCTTCGCTTCAGAAATTATCAGGGGATCCGAAGACCAGTTCCAGTGTGATTGAGCCCGTACAGTAGGCCTCTACACCTGGTATGACACCTTTAAAGGTGCTTTTTGAGGGCTTGATCCTTGAGGGATCGATACCCATTTTACGCACTGTATCCTGATAGAGCAGGTTCAGGCTACTACCACCATCCATGAGGACTCGTGTAAGGTGAAATCCATTGATAATTGTGTCAAGGACCAGTGCGGCTAAACCACCATGATGGATACTGGTTGGATGGTCCCTGCGACCGAAGGTGATCGGACAGGAGGACCATGGGTCGAACTTTGGGGCGACTGGCTCCATCGCGTAGACGTCCCTGAGTGCACGCTTGCGCTCCCTCTTGGGGATATGGGTGGCGTATATCATGTTCACCGTTTTGACTTGGGGGGGGGGGGGGGTTCTTCAGTCCCCCTGTGTTCGGTGGTCGGGGTTCCTCGTCATCGTCATCACTTTGCGACCCTTTCTCCTTATTTTCGGCATTTTACTTAATGGCCTGTTTGAATACCCAACATTCCCTGTTGGTATGATTGGCTGGTTTATTAGGAGTGCCATGGATTTGGCATGGTCGATCTACTATGCGGTCCAGACTGGACGGGCCCTGATTATTTCTCTTAAATGGCTTCTTCCGCTGACCGGACTTAGAGCCACCGAATCTGGCGTTGACCGCCGTGTCTTCGGTGTTATCACCGTTGTTTCGACGCTTATATCTATTGCAACAGGGCTTGCCATTGCTGTTCTTGGCTTCAGAAGTGCCAGGTTCGCTTGTATTGTTGTTGCTGCGGGCTAGCCAGCTATCTTCGCCCGCACAGAAGTGGGTCATGAGTACCGTAAGGGCTGACATTGACTTCGGTTTTTCCTGGCCGAGGTGTCTAGCTAGCCATTCGTCGCGGATGTTATGCTTAAAGGCCTCTAGGGCTTTGGCGTCCAGACAGTCGACGATCTGGTTCTTCTTAGTTAAGAACCTAGTCTAGAATTTCTTGGCTGACTCTCCGAGCTGTCGGATTATGTGACTTAAGTCATTGGCATCCGGAGGTCGGACATATGTGCCTTGGAAGTTGTCGAGGAAGGCATCCTCCAAATCCTCCCAGCTGCCAATGGAGTTTTCAGGCAGACTGTTCAACCAGTACCTAGCTGGTCCCTTGAGTTTGAACGGGAGGTATTTGATGGCGTGAAGATCATCACCGCGGGCCATATGAATATGGAGAAGAAAGTCCTCAATCCATACCGCGAGGTCTATTGTGCCATCATATGATTCGATGTTCACGGGTTTAAACCCTTCTGGGAAATCGTGTCCCATTACTTCGTCAGTAAAGCAAAGGGGTGTGCGGCGCCTCTATATCGGGCCAAGTCGTGACTTAGCTCGGGTGGAGTTCGTCTGTGGTTTTTGTCCCGGACGTGATTATGTTTGTCACGTTCAACCGGATGGCCATCGCCGCGCATCGGGGCACGCCCCCATGATCCATAAATTGATCTTTTCTGACCTGCTCTATTTTCCAAGTCACGTCACAGGTCATGCGTATATCCCCGAGCTGTTGTATTTTTGTTTGTTCAGCGAGGCAGTGCGGGTTTGTGTTCGGCTCGAGGTGCCGGTTTGTCCCGGCCACATGGTGGTCGGTCAGCCGCATTGTGCCTTGGTAGGACGGGCTCCAGCACCTCGTCATTGAACTGTGGTAACTGTTTGCGCTTTGGGTAGCTTTTGGTTGGGCGCTCAAGGCCATATTCCTTGGCTACTAGGACATCGATCCATCTTTCATTGAGTAGATCTTGATCAGCTTGAAGCTGCTGTTGCTTCTATTTCAGGCTTCTTGCAGTGGCAATTAGCTGACGCTTAAAGCATTCCTGTTCGGCAGGCTCTTCAGGGACGATGAAATCTTCGTCACCAAGGCTCACCTCATCCTCGGAGAGTGAAAGGTAGTTGGTATCCTCCGAGTCTTCATTCATGGCCTATTCGCCAGGGCTGACTCGCCCATCCTCCCATTCCTCCTGCTCGGAGGTTGGCTTAATGGGGTCTTCCTTGTTTTCAGCATCGTCCGGAGTGTTATTTTCTCCTGTGACGGTATTACTTTTTTTACTACAGCACGGCTTAGAGCGGTGTCGCTGACGTCGGCGCTTTGACTGTGTCTCAAGGGGTTTATCCTCGACTGGATTTACATTGCCGCCGTTGTTTTCTTTGGGTTTATCCACCATGTATATGTCGTACGAGGAGGTGGCTGTCCAACGCCCTGTATGCGGTGATTCCTGCTCCTCTCTCGCATCGTCGTCCATACCGTTGATGTCTTTGGAGTCATAATCAAGCATGTCAGTTAAGTCGTCGACAGTGGCTATGAAGTGGGTGGTGGGTGGGAAACAAAGTTCTTCGTCGTCCGCTTCCCACTTGAGCCGGACATAGTTCGGCCAAGCGTTCCCCGACAAGGAGAGGGATTTTAATGAGCTTAACACATCACCAAAAGGCAAGTGCTGGAAGATGTCCGCGGAGCTGAACTCCAAGACCGGCGCCCAATCAGGTTCGATGGACGCAAATGCACGCGGTCTGGAACCCATGGCCGGAGACGAGTCCAAGGTTCCGGTGGCACAAGCCCAGCTTGATGTTGGGTCTGTGTGCAACTCGAGCGTTGCTGAGTCTACGGCCTCTGTGGCGGGGTTAAGCTTCCCGTCTTCGGAGGATGCAGTCTGCTCCGGCTCTAAGGCTAGGGCGGTCACACGCGCTATCTCCTACGTGTGACCAGATGACAGATCTAGGTCATGTTCATCGTGGTGGCCGGGGACAGCCGTCATGGGCTCGAACCCGTCGAAGATCAAGTCTCCACGGATATCGGTCACAAAATTCAGGCTTCCAAATCTGACCTGATGGATAGGGGCATAGCTCTAGATGGCCAAGCGAGTTGGCCCGCAGTGCAAAGCCGTCGAATACGAAGATCTTGCCGGGGAGGAAGATCCCCCTAGACTGTGTTGTTATAGATGATTGATGGAGCCATCAAGCCTTCTGATGATGACGCAGCGGAACTCTCAATGAAAGCACCAATGCCGGTGTCAAAACCGGCGGATCTCGGGTAGGGGGTCCCGAACTGTGTGTCTAAGGCCAATGGTAACAGGAGGCGGGGGACACAATATTTACCCAGGTTCGGGCCCTCCCTATGGAGGTAATACCCTACTTCCTGCTTAATTGATCTTGATGAATACAACTATTACAAGAGTTGATCTACCACGAGATCGTAATGGCTAAACCCTAGAAGTCTAGCCTATGAGGTTATGTTTGTTGTGGCTAAACCCAAGAAGTCTAAACCCTCCGGTTTATATAGAAACTGGGAGGGGCTAGGGTTGTACAAAGGAGAGTCCCATCCGGACACGGGACGAAGTCTTCTATCTTGTATCTTCATAGTCCAACAGTCCGGACCAAGTATACAGTCCGGTTGTCCGAGGACCCCTTAGTCCAAGACTCCCTCACCCACTACCTATTGATGATAGTTTTCCTGATGAGCAATTAGCTGCAATAAATGTTTCTAATAGTATAGCTTGGTATGCTGGCTATGCTAATTATATCTTTGCTAAATACATACCCCCTAGCTTCATATACCAACAAAACAAAAAATTCTTCTATGATTTAAGACATTACTTTTGGGATGACCCACATCTTTATAAAGAAGGAGTAGATGGTATTATTAGAAGTTGTGTACCTGCGCATGAACAGGAACAAATCCTATGGAAATATCACTCCGAAGCTTATGGAGGACATCATGCGGGAGACATAACTGCTCACAAGGTATTGCAATCTGGGTTTTATTGGCCTACTCTCTTCAAGGATGCTCATAAGTTCGTCTTATCTTGTGAGGACTGTCAAAGAATAGGTAATATCCGTAAGCATTAAGAAATGTCTATGAATTATTCACTTGCTGTTGAACCATTTGATGTTTGGGGATTTGATTACGTGGGACATTTTCCTTCCTCTAATGGGTATACTCATATTTTGGTTGTTGTTGATTATGTTACTAAGTGGGTAGAGGCTATTCCAACTAGTAGTGTTGATCGCAACACCTCTATTAAAATGCTCAAACAAATTATTTTCCCAAGGTTTGGAGTCCCTAGATATTTAATTACTGATGGTGGTTCACACTTTATTCATGGTGCTTTCCGTAAAATGCTTGCCAAGTATGATGTTAACCATAGAGTTGCATCACCCTATCATCCTCAGTCTAGTGGTCAAGTTGAACTTAGCAATAGAGAACTAAAATTAATTTTACAAAAGACTATCAATAGGTCCTAGAAGAATTGGTCTAAGAAATTAGACGATGCACTTTGGGCTTATAGAACAGCATATAAAAATCCTATGGGTATGTCTCCTTATTAAATGGTTTATGGAAAAGCTTGTCATTTGCCTCTTGTGTTAGAACATAAAGCTTATTGGGCAACTAAAGAACCCAACTATGATTTCAAACTTGCTGGTGAGAAGAGGTTATTTGATATTAGCTCATTAGATGAATGGAGAACCCAAGCTTATGAAAATGCCAAGTTATTTAAAGAAAAAGTGAAAAGATGGCATGATAAAAGAATCCAAAAGCGAGAGTTCAAAGTTGGAGAATATGTTCTTTTGTACAACTCTTGTTTCATATTCTTTGTAGGAAAACTCCTCTCGAAATGGGAAGGACCTTATGTTATCAACGACATTTATCGATTTGGAGCTATCAAAATAAATAATGACGAAGATACTAACCCGAAGGTTGTTAATGGGCAACGAATAAAACGTTATATCTTCGGGTTGTTAATGGGCAACGAATAAAACGTTATATCTTAGGTACGCCCATTAATGTTGAAAGCAATATTATCCAAACTATGGCACCGGAAGAACGCATAAAAGAAACCTTCCGGAACACTCCAGAATCATGAAAAAGAGGAGGTATGTGATACGGTAAGTAAACGGACTCTAAAAAATCTGCAAAAATATTTTCTGTCCGTTTTGGAATATAACAAAAATTAGGAAAATAAGAAACAAGCAGGAAGGCACCCCCATTGGGCACAAGACACCAGGCCAGGCACGCCCAGGTGAGTTATGCCCTACTCGGTACCTTCCGGACTTCGTTTTTCTTCCGTTTGCTTGTTTCCCAAGAAAAAAACTTTCTATACCCCCCAAACCTATTGGCCTCTGTATCGCGGAGAAATCTTCTATTTTCCTTTCTTGCTGTATTTGGTCAGATCTGTTGAGCCAAGCATCATGTCTTCTTCTTCCTCCAACAACGTGGAAGAGGATTCTTGGTCGATGAAGATCGAGCTGAAGAGAGAAGATCCCGTAGAAGCTGTCAAAGGGGACAAGAGCAAGGAGGCTACCGGAGATCAAGTGCCGGGGGTTGAGCAGGCCTGGCCTACCGAGGAAGAAGAAGAAGATATCCTTAAACCTTACATGATCATCTCACCCCCACCAAGATCGAAGCCTTTCGGATCATAAAAACAGTTCGTGTGCAAAATAAATACTCATCCGTGAAAATATTCTGTTGCAAGAGCACATTATCACCCTTCGGAGCGTCATCCGTAGATTGGAGAATCTCTTGATCATGAAGGACAAGATCGCTACCACATCATCACCACCACCTCCTTCTTCATCACCAAAAGAAAATTGAGTATCGGGTATGGGCACTCCCCTTGGCTTGAGCCAAGCTTGGGGGAGGTGCCCCGGTATCGTATCACCTCCACTATCTTTTGTCTTTACTTATCTTAGTTTGATCCATAGTTATCTTTTTCTTTAGATGAATAAAAGTTTAGTCCGATCCTTTCTTTTTGAGAGTTTGCTTAGTGATCTATCTCTGTAATCGTGTGCGAGATATATAATAAAGTTTAGTTTGAGTTCCGCTTTCTTTACTTTCGCGTTCAACAAAAGGGAAAGGAAACAAATGAAAAAGATCATATGCTAATCTTATGGTAAGTAATGACATCACATAAGGAAAAGTATAAGTAGAAAATTTTATTGGAGATTGACAAACATAGCATTGGTCAATGATGCAACTCATGAAAGAATTAATAAGGGAAGAGAAGATTAACATGCAAATACACTATCTTGGAAATCTTTTGTGATTGTGATCCCCCATCAAATTATTATATGCCAAAATTGTTGACGTTGGATAAAGAATACAATGTAATGATTTATTTTTGTCCATATTCAGATAGAAGTTATATTGTCATAGATCCTTTAACATGTGGTGCTTGTCCCGCTATCTTTGCTAGACAAAAATTCCGCACTAAGTAGAGATACTGCTTGTGCATCCAAAACCTTTAAACCAAATCTTGTTATGAGAGTACACTATACCTACCTATGGATTGAGTCAGATCCTTCATGTAAGTTGTCATCGGTGCAAAAAGGCAATAAAAATTGCTTCTAGAAGTGTTTGATCATTTAGTGTAAGAGAAAATTAAGTGTTGTATGAACTTGTGATGGCAAAGAATAAAAGCGAGAGACTGCATAATAAATGTTGCTATCATAAGGGGCAATATAATGTGGCGTTCTTTTGCACGAAGGGCCTATCTTTTACTTGTATGGCAACCTTTGCTTCCCTCTGCGAAGGGCCTATCTTTTACTTGTATGTATTTATTTTCATGCAAGAGTCAAAGTTTTCTCTCTATTCCCTTTTATTTTTCTCCTTTGGCAAGCATCATGTGATGAGGAAAGATCTAGGCACATATATCCAGTTGGATATGGGTTGCATGAGTTATTATTATTGAAATCACCCTCGAGGTGAGTATGTTGGAGGCGAAAATATAAGCCCCTATCTTTCTATGTGTCTGGTTGAAATGTTTTGCTCATGTGTATGCGGTGAGTGTTAGCAATCATAGAAGACTATATGATGGTTGAGTATGTCGACTTGCCTAAAGGCTCCAATACGTGACCCTTCCTGAAAACATGATGAATTGTAGTTGCAAAGTTGACTAAGAGCATACTTCGTTGGTTCCCAATAGAGTTTATGCTTTATATTTCGATGTTGTGATGAATGTTACTTATTCATGAGAAGTCTATGATAAAAGTTTTATGTTAAAGTTTGCTGCTGTTATAATAATTTACATGATGCTTTTATGTCCGTATTTTGTTTTTATCGACACCTCTCTCTCTCTCTCTCTAAGCATGTGGACATGTTTCTCGGTTTCAGTTTTCGCTTGAGGACAAGCGAGGTCTAAGCTTGGGGGAGTTGATACGTCCATTTTGCATCATGTTTACCTACTGTTAGTTATGATGTTTTTATGCATAATAATGCTTTTTGGAGTAATTCTAATGCCTTTTCTCTCATAATACGCAAGGTTCACACAAAGAGGGAGAATTCCAGCAACTGGAAATCTGGACCTGAAAAAGCTACGTCAGGCTACCTATTCTGCACAACTCCAAATGAGCTGAAACTTCACGTGGAATTTTTATGGATTAAATAAGAAATATTGGAGCAAATAACTATGGGAGGGGGCCACGTGGGAGCACAAGACGACAGGGCGCGCTAGGCGCGCCAGGCATGCCCTGGTGGGTTGTGCTCATCCCAGCCCACCTTCGGTACACCTGTTCTGGTATATAAGTCATTTTGAACTAGAAAAAATAAGACTTTCGGGACAAAGCGCCGCCGTCTCGAGGCCGAACTTGGTCGGAAGCACTTTTGCCCTCTGGCGGAGAGATTCCGTCGGGGGAACTTCCCTCCCGATGGGGAAAATCATCATCATCATCATCACCAAAAACTCTCCCAACTTGGGGAGGGAAATCTCCATCAACATCTTCAACAGCACCATCTCCTCCCAAACCCTAGTTCATCTCTTGTGTTCAATCTTTGTACGGGAACTATAGACTCGTACTTGTGGATGACTAGTAGTGTTGATTACATCTTGTAGTTGATTACTATATGGTTTATTTGGTGGAAGATTATATGGTCAGATCCAATATTCTATTTAATACCTCTCTGATCTTGAGCATGATTATCATTTGTGAGTAGTTACCTTTGTTCTTGAGGTCATGGAAGAAATCTTCTTGCAAGTAATCATGTGAATTTCATATGTGTTTGATATTTTTATAGCATGTATGTTGTGATTCCCTTAGTGGTGTCATGTGAACGTTGACTACATGACACTTCACCATATTTGGGCCTAAGGGAATGCATTGTGGAGTAGTTATTAGATGATGGGTTGCGAGAGTGACAGAAGCTTAAACCCTAGTTTATACGCTATTTCGTAAGGGACTGAGTTGTATCCAAAAGTTTAATGCTATGGTTAGAATTTATTCTTAATACTTTTCTCTTAGTTGCGGATGCTTGTGAGGGGGTTAATCATAAGTAGGAGGTTTGTTCAAGTAAGAACAACACCAAAGCACTGGTCCACCCACATATCAAAATTATTAGAGTAGCGAAAACAAATCAAACCAACATGATGCAAGTGACTAGATAAAATCCCCATGTGTCATCAAGAATGCTTTGCTTATCATAAGAGAACATTTTTGCCTGTCCTTTTCCTCAAAAGGATCGGGCTATCTTGCCGCACATTGGTGACGGTACCATTACTTGCTCGTTACAAATTAACTTGCTATAAAACTACTCGTTACTTATAATTTCAGTGCTTGCAGAGAATACCTTGCTGAAAACAAATGTCATTTCCTTATGCTCCTTGTTGGGTTCGACACTCTTACTTATCAAAAGGACTATGATTGATCCCCTATACTTGTGGGTCATCAATGGCGGTGGCTGATATTTTCTGCATGAAATGTAGTTTTAACAGAGGTAGCCGGATTATCCGGGCCACGAGCCAGATGATCTAGACGCGTGCGGATGATCCAAGACTGGATCCGGATGATCCTAGTAGGTCAACTACGCGTGGGTGAGGCTCCGGATGAACTCGAAAATCGGGGGTAAATCGGAAATTTTGGGGATTTTGGGTGGATTTCGCGGTGGAGATGATGGGGAAAGGGTAGATCCACTTGCAACAGAACGAATCCACGGATCAAAATCAACAAAAATTCATCAAACCAACAAATCACAAAAAATTGGGGCTAATTTCGGTGGGCATTTTCATATTTTTAGGATGAAATCAAGTAAAACAAGGCTAGAAAACGGTGGGGGACTCCAAATTCATGATCAACGTGGCTCATGATACCAAGATGATGTAGGGTGGAACCCTAGGGGGAAATCTTTCATGATTTGGAGGGGGGATTCTCGAAGAACACGATGAATACACGAGGGTAAATGATGACCCACAAGTATGGAGGATCAATTGTAGTCCTTTCAATAAGTAAGAGTGTCGAACCAAACGACGAGCAGAAGGAAATGACAAGTGGTTTTCAGCAAGGTAATGTCTGCAAGCGCTGAAATTGTAACTAATAGATAATTTGGTAGCGGGATAATTTGTAACGAGCACGTAACGATAACGGCAAATAATGTGCAGCAAGATAGCCCAATCCTTTTGAGGCAAAGGATAGGCCAATATAGTTTCTTATAATAAGTAAAGTGTTCTTGAGAGCACATGGGAATTTCATCTAGTCACTTTCACCATGTTGGCTTGATTTGTGTTCACTACTTTGATAATTTGATATGTGGGTGGATTGGTGCTTAGGTGATGTTCTTACTTGAACAAACCTCCTACTTATGATTAACCCCCTCGCAAGCATCCGCAACTATGAGAAAACTATTAAGATAGAATATAACCATAGCATTAAACTTTTGGATCCAAATCGGTCCCTTACGAAGTAGCGCATAAACTAGGGTTTAAGCTTCTGTCACTCTAGCAACCCATCATCTAATAACTACTCCACAGTGCATTCCCTTAAGCCCAAATATGTTGAAGTGTCATGTCGTCTACATTCGCATGACACCACTAAGGGAATCACAACCTACATATCATCAAAATATCGAACACATATCAACTTCACATGATTACTTGCAACATGATTTCTCCCGTGACCTCAGGAACAAAAGTAACTACTCACAAGTGATAAACATGTTCATGATCAGAGGGGTATTAAATAGCATAATGGATTTGAACATAAAATCTTCCACCAAATAAACCATATAGTGATCAACTACAAGATGTAATCAACACTACACTACAAAAAAAATATACTTCCATGATGATACGTGTTTGTCATAGTAGGTCACGTTTTCTGTCATGCATGTACATCCATGACGGTTTTATGACAAAATCAAGATAGTCATACTTGTGTTGTTGTAGAAGTGTTCCATGACACTACCAAAATTATCATCACGGAAGTGTCCACTTCCATGACGATAAATGGCGCGTCATGGAAGTGCTTTCGTGAAGGGTAACTGACACGTGGCATCCACCGTAATGGGTGGCCGTTAAGCTATCGGGTCCGGTTTCGGATCCGATAACCCATTAACATCCCATACCAATGGGGATTTTCCACGTGTAAAGTTCTCATTGGCCGGAGGAAACACGTGTTGGCTCACCGTTGGGACAGATGGCATCCACTCATTGGACAAGAGGTGCCTATGATACATCGACACGTGGCATGGCCCAGCAGTGGCCGTGAAAAAGGCCGGCCTAGTAAAAATTAGCAGGCTGGCGTATAAGGCCTACTTGTGTTAGGTCCATTTAAGCTGACGGCCCATACGAGATGTGCCAATTCGATATGTCAATGGCCCGTTTACGATTTGACACCATTGTAGCGCATCAGTAGTTTGGGCCCGTTAACAGACCGCTATATATTTGGGCTCAATATCGGCCCGATGTGGTTTCGGCCTATTAACGGCCCATTCAGGAGATGGGCCAATTTTTAGGATGTACGTCTTTCGGCCTTTTAGTGACCCATTTAAGTGTTGGGCCAATTTCCGTCTCGGTGTGTCTTTCAGCCTGTTGATGGACCATAAATGAGTTGGGCAATTTGCAGTCAGACCTGCGTGTTGTCCTTTTAACGGCCCATGCTCTTCATGCTCCAATACCAGTCTGATTTCTCTTTCGGCCTACTAACGGCCCACAACGTAGTTGGGCCATATACACGACCTGACTTTCGGCCTCTTAGCGGCCCATGCTCTTCATGGTCTAGTATGAGCCCGCTGTATTTTCATCCATATGTAGCTGGGCCATATGTAGCCCGACCTTAGTATCGGCCTGTTAACGGCCCGTGAAATCAAATGGTCCCACCTCTTGCCTGCTTCGATGTCGGCCTGTTAACGACTTGGGAGGTAACAGGGCTGAGCATTAACTTTTGGCCTGGTAATGACCCATTAACTTAATGGGCCCACTAAAGTTCGAACATGTGTGTAGGCCCAATTAGATAATTTGAGCTCATTACGATGAGCAATTATGCACAGGACAAAAACCGATCAATCAAAGGCCTATGAGAATTTTGGCCCCTGCAAGCCCATTAGGGATGCCCATTAAGGGCAGTGGGCTGCGTCCTTCATATAGGGCCCATGACTGTTCGTGCTAAATAATAATTTCATTGCTTTTTTAGCTTCCTAGCGACCATTTAGCTAGAATGCGAGACGCGCTAAGCAAAGGTACGACATATAGGGAAAAGGGTTGCACATCCAGCATATATTACAGGAAATTACATCCACTTGGCAATCAATGAGTGATGCCAGTGCAAATAAATGAATAGAACCTAACGATCAAGAACGTCACAATCTGCAACCTCAGCACGGATGACGCCCATAAGCATGTGGGCAAGTTATTCCTGCTTTGCTACATTGTCTCTGAAAACATTGATCAGTTGTTTTTGCGCAAGAATGTGCACCTCTGATTCCTCCACCATTTCCATCATTGCTTCAGCCAGTAATTAGTTCACAAACATACTTTTTTCTATTGCATTCGAGACAGAGGAAACTGAACATATTCAGATGGCAATTTTGGCAGGCTTGTATTATTGATAGTGGAGAGTGTCTCGACCACAACATCATAACATAAATTAGGAGGGGAACCAAACAGATTAATCAAGAGTTATTTCCATATCACCTGGCCTAGATTTATTGAAAAAAACAATGGGGTTGCCTTGCTGTTTTCAGAGTTTGTCTTCTTATCTTCAGCAGCATGCACCAAATTAACACACTAGCATTGCTATCATTGGCCAGGTCAGATAATAGGGAAGCAACATTTGACACAACGAATGTTTGGGCAACCATACCACACTAGCCGACACGAAATTAAAAAAATATGGCACAACTACCATCAGCCAGGTAAGGTAATACGAAAGCAACATTGAAAAAATGAATGCGCAACTAGAGCAGCACTACAATTCAGTAATGTGCATGATATGAGATAGAACACTCATGCAACTCAGTATGCAAAACTACTAGGTAGTTTTCCTTACAAAAATCAACATTGTCACCTTTAATTATACAACTTTCTACAACTAAATTTAGATGAGATAAAGGTTGGATTCATGTCGATTAACAAAATACATGCTGATGTAAAAATATAGGGATATAAAACAGGTATTTACATCAGCATTGGAGCATAGAGAATTCCCGCAAGATGCTTTCCTCGAACACGATCCCAGTGCAGAAAATCTTCTATCCTTTAAGCTTATTTTCTAAAAGAGAGATGGGTAAGAAACATGTAGAAAATATGATCAGAATGCTATAAATTTTCATGATGCGAGGATACGCACACGCTTCTTGGAATGGAGTTGACATATTTTTGCTGGACTGGAGCGGACCAGTTCTTTGGCCACTGGAATCTGCTTATTATCAGTAGGAGGTGGGTTTCTCTGTGCTGGAGCAGTATCTATGAAAGCTGGAGTTGGTTTACTATCTTCTGGCATTTGGATCTTTTGCAAAGACCTTGTTTGTAACCCTTCAGATTCTAACATAGCCATCTTCCCCTTGCATTCCTTATATAGAAGAATGGTGCTTCAATTATAAAACATGCTACAACAGAGAGATGGAATAAGTACTGAAGAATAGAAAGGCATGACATATTGACAGGTATTCCCTCCATCTGGAAATAAATGGATGGGTCTAGGCGTATTTTAGTTCTAGATACATCCATTTTTATCCATTTCTGCGACATGTAATCCGGACGGAGGGAGTATGATATAAGAGCTAGAGTTACGATAGGACAATAGTGTAAAAACCACTAGTTGAATGTAAAACTGTATGCTAGCGGAATACATACAGAAAAACACTAAGGAAACAGATGCATGTATGATTGGGAAACTCAGATGGCATTGCAACAGACCACTAGAACAACACTTCAATGTAAAAACACATGATATGGTAAATAGATGAAGTACATATTGATGAATAACAATGCTAAGATATTCAGAAGCATGATGTTCAAACTAAGAAGATGGCATTGTGATAGAGTAGAATGACAGTACTTGAATTTGAAAACATGTTATCATGAATGGAATAGGTACTGAAAAACAGGAAGGAATGACATATTTACATGCATGATCAGTAGGCTAAGAGCAACTCTAGCAGACCTCGGAAAAGCCCCTGGCCCGCAAAATAACCGCCAAAATGCGGACCTGCGGCGAAAACCCCGCCCAAACAGACACCGCAAACGTGGCTAGCCCGCAAAAAAATTTGAGGAGGCGGCAAAAACTCGGCACCAACCCGCGTATTCGCCCCCCCTCCCCCGCCCGTCGGTGCCCTACATATAGAGGGAGCAGTTGGTGGGGGCATTTCAGCCCGCACTTTCCCCCCACCAACCACCTCCGCTCTCCCTCGCCCCGCCGCCGCCCAAGATTCCACCAAAAGTGGCCGGGGGAGCATGCCGAAAGGCCTCCAGACGACGACATAGCCCTCCACCCCTCCCCTCCCCCTCCTCCTGCGTCGACAGGACAGGACCTTGTGGATCTACGGCGTTTCATAGCGGGTGGCCGGATTTGGCTTTTCCGGCCATCGACGGCTGCGCCAAGCTATGGAATGGTCGGGAAGCACCTCGCACAGCCCCGGCAAAGGCTCACCGGTGCATGCAGGTGCGGGTTCGTCCGCTCGCCACCACCGATGGTTTGTCGGCATGGATTCGGCCAGTCATCCGCCAGGCTCGGCCCTCGCGTAGAGGATCTATGGCTCGCCGATGCCACTCATACAATGCGACGACTGCCCACAGACAGTGCTCCGGTTGACTTCGGGCATGCCGAAGCACCCTGGATGGGTGTTCTTCAAATGTGAAAACGACAGGGTACGTGTTGTTTTGCATTCAGCTCATTTCGATAGCTCATTATGTTTGCTCATTTCTAACATCATCATGCGTGTAGGAAGATGGATGATCATTTTGGTTTTGGGAAGGTGAATACATTGATTTATTGATAGAAAGAAAATTGAAAGATGTTCGTGCACTCTTTAGTGCAATCGGAGGCAATGAAGCGCATGCATACGCAACTAGAGGGGAAGCAATGTCTACTTCTTTAGAACCAAAGAAGAATAATGAAGACGTAAATATCAAGAATCCGCAGATCAACAATGAGTGCATGGAGAAGATATTGCTTCAACTTGTGGGAGCAGTTGTGGAAGTTGTAGATCTTCTAAAATGCATACTTGTGGTTCTTGTTTTCTTTGGGCTTGCTTTTCTAACAAAGATTTGGTATCCTATGTGATTGAAAATGCAAAGAAATGCAAATTCTTGTGCAAATTGAGGTGCAAATTTACATTTTATGGCTGGGGGAGGGCGGTCAAATAGTAGACCCATAAAGCCGACCCGTGAAAGCAGGATGAGGGTCGACTTTATGGGTTTGCTCTCGCAGCTTTTTGTCATGGATCGCAAAACAGGTTTTCCACGAACTGCAAACATGAGATGTTGGTCGGCGGGATGCAGTTTCTGCTAGAGATGCTCTAAGCACATGGCCTTACAACATAGTAGATGCACTCCAGGACATTATATGCATGCTGTACCCATATCACGGGCCAAATTAGAGTAAGGACCTTGTGGTGTGAACATGATTCATCATCTTTCTGTAAGTCTTCTAAAGAACTGCCTTTACATGTTCCATCATATTGGGTATCATTGACGTCAAGTTTGTTGCCCGTTACATTGCTCCGTGAGGTTTTTGTGGATAAATCAGTGTGTGCAGCTATATCTGACATGCATGGAAGACAACTATTAGTTAGATTTATGTAATGAGTGCATGTAGGAGACGACATAAATAGTAGGACTGGGGTTAACTCGCAGCAACTGGTCTCAAAAACTAAAGGGAGAACACAGATGAAAGCTACAGAATATGTACCGTTTGTACTCGAGATTAACTAGATGGCACACAAGTATTAAAGAACAACCTAGGTAATACTAGAAGTGGTATAATACTATAATCACCAGCCCATGAGATAGCATTGGCTGATGGATGATAACTATGGAACAGCGTAACCTAAAGAACAAGTCTCTTAGCTGAACTATGGAACAATGTTAACTCCTGAACAACATCCGTAAGAGATCAGCATGAATATACAGTGAAATTGATAATCTATTTTTCACGCTTATATGAATAGCAAAGCCATAAATGTTGCACACAAGTAAGACGAGGGTACAACCTATCTGGCCGCCATCCATAGGAGTGAGCATCATGTGCTGACTTGTCGATGGCCCTGCAGTTGTTATGGCTGTCCATGTCGTGCACGCGTATTCAATGCAGGGAACTGTTGAGTGGGGACTATATCTCCCTTCTGGTGTATGCTACCCTTGTTGGAGCAGCTGTGGTGAGTCGGAAGACGGTGTGACTGAAGATGCAGAAAACACATAATGTTAAGAACGACACATATCTCTGATCTGAAGTAGTACCCTAAGAGAACAACAGTAAGTTACGGGAGTGGTCAGATGTCTATTGACTGAAGACTAAATTGGGGTCACACGATTTTATTTTATTTTGGTACTATCCGATCTACGCCAGATGGCTTGATGGCCGTCTTGTGCCTCCCGACTGACACTGTTCAGAATCTTTCTCGAAGAGCCAATGACTACCGGTAAAGCAGCTTGCCTCCACCGTGCATGGTCGCGAGAGCTCCGACTAAAACCCTGCTCCCCGCCCCACCGCACTGCCGTGGTTGCGCCGCCCCCAGCCAATCCACAAAGACTTGCCGTCATCCAGATCCGGCGCCGGTAGTACATTCAACCCACGCAACTCTAAGATAGCCATATAAGCGCTACTTCCGCGGTGAACTTGTGCCCACGCACCCTTACGTTAGACACCAGCCAACTGGCAGCCTAGGAGCTCCACCGCCTTGAGGGGTGTTGTTTCCCATTGGGAATCGGTTGGCCGAGAATAAAAATTTGGACAACTGACGCCTAAATAAAGTGATTTGAGATAAGGGTACGACCTATCTTGCGGCCCGGTGAAGTAGGCAGCTCCAGCTGCGAGTCGGTGAGGCCGGCGCAGTTGCAGTGGCTACTGGCGGTAGGAAAGCAGAGATGTTGTGACAATCGACGTCTACGGGGAAGCAGCACTAGGGCCCTGGATGCAACCGAAGGTGGAGCCGCACCTGTGCCGTGCACAATGGCGTGTTTGAATCGGCTCCGGTACGGTTCATGTGGCCGTCGTCGAGGCAGCTCCGACAACACAGAGTAAGAGGCACATGGCCCAATGCATGATGACAAATGGATAGCGTGTCGGGGCGTCTCTCTGTGGCCACGAGCACCTATGGGGCAGGGGGGCCCTTCTAGTCCGGCAAGGGAGCGGATGGCGTGCGCAGAGCAGATCGAGGTCGAGCGCGCGGGGGAGACGGGCGATTTTTACCCAGCTTCTGGGCTCTCCGGAGAGATAAAACCCCTACTGCTGCTTTGTGTTTGTATTTTTCTTGCTCGAGAGCGCGAGCGTATGGTGGTGTTGGATCTACGAACGGCGGAACCCTCGTGTGGAAAAGTTCCGAACCGCCGAACCCCTTCTACGTGCGCATGGGCCTCCCTTTTATAGTCTCAAGGGGGCACCCACAGGTGGCAGCGTAGGAAGAGGGGGTAAAAGAGTAAAAACGCAGGTTGGTACAACGGTGTCCAACAGTGTCCCCTACCTAACTCTGACGGCAGGGGACAAGGGCATTTAATGCCCGTCCGGTTGCCCCAACAGTGCAAAGAAATGACCGTTAGGTGTGCCACGGTTGCCACGATGGCCTCCTTGTCACTCCTTGCTACACCGCTTCAAGATGGCTGTGTAAAGGCCTCGCCACGCGCTCTGGGATGGCCCCGGGCGACACGTTGCTGGATGCGCTGGAGTTTGGGTGCAGGGTGGCAGCCTTGCCGTGGCAAGCCCTTGCCATGCCCTTCTCTTCTTTGTTGCGCCGCAAGCTTGCCGTCACGGCCTTGCCGGACGCCTTGAGGGCATCGCGGCAAGTTTCTCTGGAGCGCCTTGGTTGGCCTCCCCGGCAAGCTCCTCTTGCCGGGGCCTTTGTCTTCTTAGTTGGTACTTTGTTCTTGAATGGCAGTAATAGGAAATGACGGAGGGTCTTGGCGGGCGCCCGGCAAGCCTTGCCGCGGGGCGCTGCGACTGCCCGTGCACAAGTTCGGGGTACTAAGGTACCCCCTACTTTAGTACACCGACAGGAGCCCCCGGGCCTGGGCCATACACGGTGCCGAGCGTTGTTGGGCCAGGCCCAAAACAGTGCACGGGCATGCGCGGCTTGGGTCCACACTCAATCGGACTCCGTGTCCACCGCGTCCTCTCGCAACGGCACGCGTCGATTGCGGCGTCGTGGGAGAGAACGTGGTCAATACTTAACTCCAGGAAATGTGTAACGTTCGCATCCCCTGTTTATAAGAAGAGGAAGCGGGGCTGTTCCCCCACTTCTGCCACTTGCAGTTCCTTCCTCCGAAAGCTCTGCCGCTCCCCTCCACTTCCCAAGTCGAAAGAGAGCCGTGCTTCGCCGCCCTTCGCCACCGCCGCCGCCGTCGCCTTCGCCCTCCCCCGCTGCATCCGCCATGGCTCCGAAGGCCGGGAAGGCTACGAAGGCTGCGAAGGCTTCGAAGGCCGCGAAGTTGGCCGAGGCGCTGGAGCTCGAGGCGCTGCGCAAGAAGCAGGTGCTTTTCCTCCCCGAACTCACCCTGGAGGCGCTGCGGGCAGAGTTCTACCTCTTCTGGTCGACGGAGACGCGAAGATCCACAAGACGCCGTGCTTTCCACCGAGGCTTCCAAATCGAAGAAGTGCCCCAGAGGGTACTACTTCTTTCCTGTGTTCTTCTATTGCGGGCTCTGCCCACCTTTTTCCGATTTCTTCTGCGACATCATGAATACCTACGGGTTCCATCTTCTTGATTTCACCCCCAACGCCGTTCTGACAATGGTGGTTTTCGCGCACCTCTGCGAGAACTTTGTTGGCATCCTCCCCAATGTCGCTCTTTTTCGTCATTATTTCTCCCCTCGAGCCGAGAAAGGGGAGCCACTGGCTGGCGGAATCGCCTGGACTTCTCGGATGGGCATGAAGGAGGTGTACTTGACGGGCGAGCTCCGCAGCAAGTGGGACGAGTGGAGGGCGGAGTGGTGCTGGATCTGTGATGCCAATCCGCCGCCATTCACTAAGCTATGCCGGACCCGGGTTGTGCGCGGCAGCGACTGGAGTAATCTGTCGCCAGATGATGCCAAGCTGACGATCGCCACCACCCGAATCCTCCGGCTCAGGCATGCCGGGCTCACAACAGGGGCAGTTGGCGCGGATTTCCTTCGCCGTCGTATCGCCCCTCTGCAGGAGAGGGGGAGGCCCGCCTGGCTGTTTAGCGGCCAAGCGGATTTCATGAGGCTGCGCCCAGGCCTCAACTTCAACTTCACGGTTATGGAGCTTGACGCAATGCTGAGGGAGATGTTCAAGCACGACGCCAATCATCCAGAATGGTTCCAGTTGCCGCAGGGCGTTGTCCCCTTGTGCAATAACTCCCAGCACGATCGTATCTGCGCAATGATGCCAGAGTGCGACTCGCATGGGATAAGTGCAAACTAGATAGAGCCCGCTGCCAAGGTTGTGCAACAATTCTTCGACGACTTGTCGGAGGTGGCAGTCAATTCCGACGAGCAGAAGCTCCTCACCCGTGCCACCACTGCCAACGAGCTGGCGTATATCGCTAGCAGGGCAGAAGAGGCGGCGGCAGCCGCTGCCGCGGGCGAGTTTGGCTTCACGCTGGCGGAGGCGGATGCAGCTGCGGCGGCAAGCCTTGCCGCCCGGGAAGAACTTGCCGGAGAAGGCGGTGGCGAAGGGGAGGCCGAGGCCGGAACGGGCGAGCCCGTCGAGGGCGCGAGCGGCCAGCCGTCTTCGAGCAACTTGCCGTAGGCGGAGCCCCCAGCGCAGCCCCAATTCCGACCGAGAAGGCGCCTCCGTCGAGTCGGAGAGCTGGCAGAGGAGCAGGCTGTCCAGCAGCCGCGGCGCCGTGGGACACGTTGCACCGCTGCAAGTACCTGCTGCTGGGAGGTCCCGAGCCGCGCCGCAACCGAGGCGGGTATTCCCGGCCGCCACGCCGATCTCGCCGCAGCCCTCGCAAGCGCCGAGGGAGCCTACTCCTCCGCCACGTCGCGCCGAGAGGGTACCGGAGTTCGACCTCTCCGCGCTGAGCTCCGATGATGATGAAGAGGAGGAGGAGGAGGAGGAGTAAGGCTTTCTTCTTACTGTACTTGTCTTTCTTTGATCCTTGTTGTTGTTTGCCTTGTATCTAACCTGCTTCTCTCCAAACCCCTGTTCTATCTCAGGACTTTGGCGGAGAGGGCGGCGAAGAGGGCCAAGGTCCCCATGGTTAACATCGAGGACGATCCTGCTGTGGCGGCAGAAGATACGTCCGAGACCACTTTGACGGACTCGGTCCTTCCTCGCAAGCAGCTCCCCAAGACAGACCCCCAGTAAGTGCATTGGTTCGCTTCCTGTTGTGGGGCGCGCATGGTTGCTTCTTCTTCTGCCAAAATCTTGATTGTTGACTCTTTTGTATACAGGAGCAGAACAGGCCCACCAGGAGCAGTCGGAGGCCGACCCGGAGGTGTCGTCGGCCTCGACTACGCCGCCAAGGGCTGATTCCCCGATATGGGAGCACTCCCCGGCGAGGAGGGGATCTCCGGCAAGGGGCGGAACTGTTGAGCCCCCAGTGGTGGAGCCCATGATCACAGAGCCCAGCACAGGTGACCCTCCCTGTCGGAAACTTTCCCTTGGGTTCTGCTCATCTTCTTTCTCTGTCTTTTGGATATCTGCTTGATTTTCCCTTCCTCTTCTTGTCTTCAGATCCTCCCCTTGGGGACCCAATGGAAACTGAGGCCACCGGCGAGGAGGGCGCACGCGGCAACATTGAGGACGTTGTCGCAGACGAGGATGAGGCCGGCGCTGACGAGCCCGCCAGCGAAGAGGCCGCCAAGGCTGCTGGTGCAGGAGCCGGCGAGGGGTCCGGCGGTCGATCTTGACCCGAGGACGCAGAGCGCAAGGCGCTACATCGACCGCCGACCCTGCGCTACGACGCAAGCGCCGGGTTCGAGGGGCCCCAACCAGGTCCTTACTTGAAGGCGGCGAGGGCGATATATCAAGCTCCCCGGCATCGAGCTGTGGCGCCAATCGGGACGGAGTTTGACGGGAAGTACTTGCCTCTGCCGGGCTGGCAAGGGTCGACAAAGCCAAGCAGCAGCAGCAAGAAGTCCGAGGAGGAGCAGCTGCTCTGAAAGCTGGTGTCACTCTACCGCGCCCGGCAAGCGAAGCTTGAGTCCCGGGAAGCACTTGTCGCGCAGGAGGGAGTTGACATAGAGAAACATGCACAAGAGCTCCGGAACCGCAACCAGGAGGCCCTCCGATCCATTGCAGAGGAGTGGGTGCAGCTTGGCGAGGCAAAGGAGGCGTTCATCCTGGAGAAGGCTGAAGCCGAGGAGCAGCAGAGGGTCGCCGCCGAGGAGATGTCCAGGCAGGAAGGTGAGCTGACACAGAAGAAAGCCAGTCTGGACAGTCACGAGGAGGAGCTCGAGGCACGAGAGCAGTCGCTTGGCAGGACACTCAAGGAGGCAAAGGACGCAGCCGAGGCCGCCAAGAAGGATTTAGAGGAGAGGGTGGCGCGGCTGGAGGCGGATATGGGGAAGAAGAATGAAGAGCTTGCCGCACTCCAGCGCGAGCGCGAGAAGGACGCACGCGCCCATAGCGATCTGCAAGTCCAGCTCGCCGAGAAGACCAATGAGCTGAACGCCGCCAAAGACTCGAGTGCCGATCTAGAGCTGAAACTGGCTACCTTGGCGGAGACGCTGGAAGCCGCCAAGAAGCGAGAGGACGACTTGAGGAAAGAGCTCAAGGGTAACGTGGAGCTGCTGACGAGGGCCACCGAGGCCCAGAACACCTTCAAGACCACGGTAGAGCTCTGGACGGAGGGCCTCGTCAACATCGCCGCGCTCATTGACGAGGAGTTGGCGGAGCTGAACTTGACGGGCTTCGGGTACTCTGCTGAGGAGAATCTCCAGCCCAGCGCCAAGCTCACGCTTTTCTTTAAGGATGTGGTGACGGCTCTCCGGCAGCTCCGGGAAAGGATCCCGAAGCAGCTGGCCGACGAGTCGCGCGCGATCTGCGCCGGGGTCTTGGAGAAGGTGTTGGTGAAGGTCCTCTTCCGCAACCCGGCATCGACCTCTCCCGCCACCAAGAAGCTGCCGGAGGGCGCTGATCTTGAGGAGCTCAGGCCATCGCCGCACCCATCGTGGACAAGGTGAACGAGGTAAGGAGGGTCGACGGCGGGCGCGTGGATTAGGCCGCCTTCTTCTCCCTTTTTCTCGCTGTTGTCATTTCGGTTATGAGAACAATTTAGTCAGTGCCACAATAAGTCATTCTTGTAATATAACTCTATTCTGGGTACTGCTTGCTACGTTATTTCCTTTACTCTGTTACATCCCTTGTATGCTTCTACCCTACGCTTTGAGGGACGTTGCCGGCGCAAGCACACTTGCTGAGAGCGGAACATCAGCAGCCCGCTGGCGGTGCTGCCTCCGGCAAGAAATCTTGCCGGGACTGGTTGCAGCTCACTTGTATTGTTGAGCGGGCTCGAAAACAACGCAAGGGCGCAACTTAGCCACGAGTCGATTCCTCTGCGCACAGGTTTTCCATACAAGGCACGAACGTTCAAGGAATATAACTTGAAAAAATTTAAAATTGACTAGGCTCAAAGTTTGGCGACTTAGCTTTTCTGTCGTCTTCGTCCCGGTAAGGCTAGATTCCTTTGAACGACGCCCGGTCCAGACCTTTATTTCCTCCCTCCCCCTCCCCTGGTGAACTTGTGGGCGGAGGAATCTTCTTTTTGAGAAGAAAGAAGAGAAAATAATGATATGGAACCTTAAGGTTCTTTATTGCTTACCGGGGGTAAGTGTTGCACAAAATGTCAGATATATATGCAAGAAAAAGAAAGATGCACTGAATTTGACAAGATGTGCGGGGCACATAAACTTTATTTACGCATGGGAGCTGCGCCCGGCTTTGTACAAAGTGTTACATGCGACAGCGGCAAGGCTTGTACAAAAGGTGGTTGCCGGAACAGGTCCGGCAACCGCGCCTTATGGGTAAAACTTGCGAAGATGTTCTATGTTCCAGGAGTTGCTCACCGGAATGCCATCTTCGGTCTCAAGGCATGACAGCGCGGGCCTAGTGACTCGCTTTCACCCGATAAGGGCCTCCCACTTCGGCCAACTTGTTTGAATTCTTGGCGGATTGAACGCGCCGAAGAACAAGGTCGCCTTCCTCGAAGCTTCTGGCGTTAACTTTGCGGCTATGATAGCGGCGCAAAGCTTGCTGGTAGCGAGCAGCTCGCACAGCAGCCTGAAGACAATCCTCCTCGAGGAGCAGCACGTCATCTTGGCGCAGCTGCTCTTGCTCAAACTCATCATAAGCGACCACTCGTGGCGATCCGTATACGAGTTCCGTGGGGAGAACTGATTCTGCTCCATAGACAAGAGCAAAAGGTGTCCGCGGTGGCTCCATTTGGCGTCGCCCCGACGACCAAAGAACCACCGCAATCGCCGATCCAATTTTTTTTCTGACTTGTGCAGCCTCGTCGAAAGTTCTGGTCTTGAGCTCGCGCAGAGCACTCGGCGTTCGCCCTCTCCGCTTGACCGCTGCTTCTCGGGTGAGCAACGAAGCGGCAGATCTTGGTGCCAAGATCTTGGACGTGCATGAAGGTGTGGCTCAGAATTGTGTGCCATTGTCGGTGATGATCTGTTAGGGATCCGAAATGGCAAACAATCGACCAAGAACTTGATCGCCGACTATGCTGTCACCTTCCTCACTGGTTCCACTTCCGCCACTTTGTGAACTTGTCGATTGCAACGCATAAGTACTCAAAGCCCCGACAGCTCGGGAAAGGGGCCGAGGATGTCAAGCCCCTGCATCGAAAATGGCCAGGATAAAGGGATTGTTTGGAGAGCTTGAGCTGGCCGATGAATCTGTTTGGCATGGAACCGCACGCTTCACACTTGGTTACTTGTGCGCTTGCATCCCGGAGGGCTGTCGGCCAGAAGAAACCTTGCCGGAAAGCCTTGCGGCAAGTGTTTTGCGCCAATGTGGTGACCACATAAGCCTCCATGTATCTCCGCCAATAGCTCTTGTCCATCTTCCCGGAAATGCATTTCAATTTCACTCCGTTGAATCCTTTTTCAGACAAAGATGTCATCGATAAACTGGTACATACTTGATTGCCGAGCTACTCTTTTCGCTTCTTCTTGTTCCTCGGAAGTTCTCCGTCTCAAGGAAATGGACTATTGGTTGTGCCCAGGCTGGAGCTTGTGGCTCGACAGCGAGGACTAAAGGCGCAAAGGCTGCTGCAGGAACATCGGCTTCGACGGCAAGGACCAGGGATCCCGCCGGAGCGTGATGTTCCCCGGCAAGCGTGTCGGGACACAGCTTGTCGGGAGCGCTACTTCAACGGCAAGCCTTGGGGCTTGTCGAGCAGTGCTCCTCGGCTCTTTACGTGTTGAGCCAGGAACCTTCTTAGCGGCGGCTTCTGGGAGCTCTGCCGGGAAGTGGTCGCCAGCAGGCAATTTTCTCTTCTTGCTCTATCCAGTTGATGGTGTGACGGATGGCTGAGTCAGCTTGAGCACAAAAATCCCTGGTTCCACAGGCAACTTGAGTGCGGCACATTTTGACAGGCCATCTGCAATGTCGTTCTGAGCCCTTGGAACATGTTCCATTTGTAGGCCGTCAAAATGTTCCTCTAGCTTCCTCACTTCGTCAATGTATGCTTCCATCAACGGACTCTGGTAATCTTTGTTGACTTGGTGGACGACCAGCTGTGAGTCACCCCTGACGAGGAGCTTTTTGATCCCAAGTTCAGCTGCGATCCTGAGTCCGGCAAGCAAACCCTCATATTCCGCAGTATTCTTTGTTGCTTGTTCCTTGGGAAAGTGCATTTGTACCACGTACTGGAGGTGCTCTCCGGTGGGGGCAACGAGTAGTACGCCCGCACCGGCGCCTTGCAGCGAGAAGGCACCACCAAGTACATGATCCATTCTTTGCTAACTTCCTTGACGTGGATGTTTTCTCCGGAGATTCTTCGTCCGTGTTGGCGCCCATTCTGCTATAAATTCTGCCAAAGCCCGGCTCAATAGTTGAAGTGCTTTCAAACTTGAGGCCAAAGCTTGACAATTCCAAAGGCCCACTCGACAATCCCGCCTTGCTTCGGATTCTCGCAAAGATCCTCTTCAACCGAAAGCGAGTGACAACCGTGATCTCATGTGCTTGAAAATAATGGTGCAGCTTTCTTGAGGCCATGAGTAGGCCGAAAAGCAGCTTCTGCACACCAGAGTACCTTGATCTAGCCCCCTACAAAAGGGAACTGACAAAGTAAACTGGGTGCTGCACCTTCTTCTTCGGTGTTTCTTCCGGCAACTGCACAGATCCATCCTTGGCGGAGCCAGAACTCGTCGGATCAGGACTTGCCGGGCCAGAGGTTGTCGGAGGAGCCCCCTGCTTGTCGCTGGACTCGCTTGCCGTGGCTGCTGGCTCATCATCTGCCTCCCTTTCCGCCACTAACGCAGCACTAACCACTTGATTGGTTGCGGCCAGGTATAGCAGCAACTTCTCTTGTGGCTTAGGTGCGACAAGTGTTGGAGTGGAGGTCAAATATTTCTTCAAGTCCTGCAGCGCAGCCTCCGCTTCCGGAGTCCATTTCATGGGACCTGCCTTTTTCAAGATTTTGAAAAATGGCAAGGCACGTTCAGCAGACTTGGAAATGAATCTACTAAGAGCAGCAACGCAGCCTGCAAGCCTTCGCACATCCTTGACGCGCTTTGGTGCTTCAATTTGCTCAATGGCCTTGATCTTGTCGGGATTGGCTTCAATCCCCCTCTGAGACACAAAGAACCCGAGAAGCTTGCCGGAAGGAACTCCGAACACACACTTCTCGGGGTTCAACTTGAGATTGACCTTGCGCAGATTTGTAAAAGTCTCATCCAAATCTTGGATCAAAGTCTCTTTGTTCTTGCTCTTGACCACTATGTCATCCATGTAAGCTTCTACATTCCTGTGCAGCTGTGGCTCAAAAGCATGGCTGACTACCCTTGCAAATGTTGAACCAGCATTCTTTAGCCCGAAGGGCATCCGTACGAAGCAGTACGTGCCACATGGAGTAATGAATGCGGTTTCTCCTCGTCCTCTCTTCGCCATGAAGATCGATGATATCCCGAGTATGCATCGAGGAATGAAAGCAGATCGCATCCCGCCGTGGAGTCAACAATCTGGTCAATGCGCGCAGGGGAATGGATCCTGGGACAGCTTTATTAACATCGCTGAAGTCAATACAAAGCCTCCACTTCCCGCTTGCCTTGGCGCACGACTCACCGGATTGGCTAGCCACGCCGGATGGAGTACTCCTCGGACCAGGCCTGCTGCTTCCAACTTCCTGATCTCTTCTGCTATGAATTCTTGACGCTCTACTGCTTGCTTTCTGACACTTTGCTTGACGGGCCGCGCGTGAGGGCAGACGGCAAGGTGGTGCTCAATCACTTCCGTGGGAACACCGGGGATGTCAGATGGTTGCCATGCAAACATATCGACATTCGCCCGCAGGAAAGCGACGAGCGCGCTTTCCTATTTAGGATCAAGCGTGGCACTGATGGTGAAGGTACCACCAGTGCCGTCCTCCTTGGTGGCCACTTTCTTGGTCTCTGGTGAAGCTGTCTTTGCCCTCTTGCACTTGCCGGTGGAGCTCGATGGTGCGTCCTCGATGGCAGCGCAGCACTCCGGAGAGGTGCGCTTGCCGGAGTCGGCATCAGAGCTACTCTTGCCGGACTTAGCCTTCTTCCCCCGGGGAGCTTCAGCAGCAAGTGGCTTGTGCTCTGCCGCGGCTGCTGCTTCCCGGTAGATCTTGTCGGTGCAGATAAGTGCATCTTTCTTGTCACCTTGAACAGAAATGACACTTATCGGACCAGGCATCTTGAGCACATTGTAGGCGTAGTGAGAGGCTGCCATGAACTTGGCGAGCACTGGACGGCCTAGTATCCCATTGTAGGGCAACGGGAAATCAGCAACATGAAATGTGACCCTCTCTGTCATGAAATTCAGCTCGCTGCCAAACGTCACTGGCAGTGTGATCTTCCCCTTCGGCTTGCTCCTTCCCGGATTTATCCCTTGAAAGGTACCCGTTTCTTCGAGCTCGTTGTCGGGGATCTGGAGCTTCTTGAGCACCGCGGAGGAAATCAGATTCAGGCCGCCCCGCCCACAACCAACATCTTCGTGACCTTGAGGTTGCGGATTGTTGGTGAGACCAACATTGGCAAGCACCCGACCGCAGTGATGCGATCAGGGTGATCCTCGACATCGAAGACGATGGGCGTGCTGGACCACTTCAGGGGCCTGCGCGACTCGACGGACAGCTCCGCTGCGTTCACTTCTCGCACCCACTGCTTGAGTTGGCGGTGCGAGGTGTGCAGAGAGGCACCGCCGTCGATGCACAACACCTCCGCTGCCTTCTGAAACTCTTGGTCATCAGTCTCATCTTCCTCCATCTCATCATCCTCATCTTCATCTTCGTCCTTGTCGCGGCCACGGGGAGGCCTGTCTCCTTGCCGCGGCTTGGCCTTGCTGCGGTGCCCTCCCCGGGCGGGAAGCTTTTTGCCGGATCCTCCGCCACCTCCCTGGGCTCTCTCCTTGTCGCGGCGCTCGTACTCAGCTTTCTGTAGCTCCGCCATCTGCTCGACTTTCTTGCAGGTTTGGAGATCATGGCCCTTGGTGCGGTGGATCTTGCAATACCGCTTGCCGGAGCCATCCTGCTTGTCGGCGGCTACCACAGCCTCGCCGGAGTCATCAGCTTTGACCTTGTCGGAGCCGCCTCCGTTGCCGAAATGCTCGACAGCCAGCACATCCTTAGCCTTTCTTTTCCTGTTGTTCCGCCTCTGGTTCTTCCATGCCGAGGCGGCATCCTCACTGTCAGATCCTTCTGCTCCTGCAATCTCTCCGGGGATTTTCCTCCCCTCCTCAGCCCGTGCACACTTGTCGGCCAAAGCATAAAGCTCGCTGACATCTCTGATCTTGCACATCGCCATCTCCTCCATCATCCTGCGGTTACGCACGTTCTGGTGGAACGCGCTGATAACCGCGGCAGGGTGGACGTCTCGGGATGTTGCGCCGCACTGGCTGAACCTCAGATGTACTTTGCGCAGGGCTCTCCTCCTACGACGAAAGCAGATGCAGATCGCTTTCCTAGCCATGGGGTTTGTGGCACCGTGAAGGCGCCGACAAACCGATGGCACAGTCCGCCCATGAAGAGATGGAGCCGTCCGGCAAGTGCATGAGCCAAGATCCGACGTTAGGCTTGAGCACCGGTGGGAAGTAGTTGGCGAGGATCTTTCGCCGCGCCCCGCAGCTCGCACCGCGATGGTGTAGATCTTTGAGGAACTCCGACGGATGTATCCTGCCGCCATACTTCTCGGCACGTCGGGCTTGAAGTTCTTGGTATGGGCCATCGACTTGCCGCAGCTCACGGGTGAACGCAGGCAACTGCGCCGTCAGACGCAAGTCGCTGGTTCCCCGGCGCGTGCATTATTGACAGATGGGCCAGCGCCTGGTCGATTGACGCGGGCTTCCTTCGCACTCGGCGCGAAGTGCGAAGCGTCTTCGTGCCACCGTTCTTGGAGAACGTGGCGTTGATCGCGGCGGGTTCGCGGGTCCGACAACGCGGTGGAGTCGGCGTCGGGGTTGGCCCGGCGAGTCGGCGATCTTGGCCTTTGGGGCTGGGAGTGCACGGAGGCGGCACCCCCAGCGGTCTTTTCGGCGTCGGCTTGCGCCTGGGCGCCTTGCCGGGGCTTCGATGCGCTCGGTTGCCGGGGCTTGTCGCCGTTGGCGAAGCCGATGAGGCTGTAAATGGTCATCCTCCAGTCGTCAATCTTGTGTGGCGCCGGAGGGTAATCTAGAAGCAGTTGGGCTCGGGCCAGCGCTTCCTCTGCTATCTTGGGTGGCGGTGGCGACGAGCGGCGCGAGGAGCGGGATGTGCTCGGACTCCCAACTGGATTGGGAGGAGCAACACCTCGTCCTGGCGACCGTACCTCACTCGCGCCAGCATGCGGGCGTGCATGCTGGTCTCGAACGTCCCGCGACCCACCAGCTTGGCCTTGCTCTAGTGCGAGCACGGTGCTAGGAGCACCGGGGCGTTGTCGACCTTGCACCTCCTGGGAAGGGTGTGGTGTCTGCACGGTCGCCGACGCTTGCGGGGCCTTGTTTTTGGATCTGGTGACGACGTGAGCCCCACCTTCGGCGCCCGCTCCTCCGCCGGCTTCCACTCCACCGCCCGTTTGCTCCGGCGGTGGTGGTAGAATCGATGTAGACGGAGCGGCCACCTCCGAAGCCTTCTTCTTTAGTGGCATGTTGATGAAGATGTTGATGTAGCGCGCGCGGAGACCGGATCAGATGCTCACGACCTCAACGCCCCCTACCTGGCGCGCCAAAGATGTCGGGGCGTCTCTCTGTGGCCACGAGCACCTATGGGGCAGGGGGCCCCTTCTAGTCTGGCAAGGGAGTGGAGGGCGTGCGCAGAGCAAATCGAGGTCAAGCACGCGGGGGAGACGGGCGATTTTTACCCAGCTTCGGGGCTCTCCGGAGAGATAAAACCCCTACTGCTGCTTTGTGTTTGTATTTTTCTTGCTCGAGAGCACGAGCGTATGGTGGTGTTGGATCTCTGACGAACGGCGGAACCCTCGTGTGGAAAAGTTCGATCGCGAACCCCTTCTACGCGCATGGGCCTCCCTTTTATAGTTCAAGGGGCACCCCTGGTGGCAGCGAGGAAGAGGGGTAAAAGAGTAAAAACGCAGGTTGGTACAACGGTGTCAACAAAGTGTCCCCTACCTAACTCGACGGCGGGGACAAGGGCATTTAATGCCCGTCCGGCCGCCTAACAAAGGCAAAGAAACGACCGTTAGGTGTGCCACCGGTTGCCACGATGGCCTCCTTGTCAGCTCCGCTTGCCACCTCGCTCCGCATGGTTGTGTAGCGCCTCGCCACGTGCTCCTGGGATGGCCCTGGGGCGACATGTTGCTGGATGCGCTGGAGTTTGGGTGCAGGGTGGCAGCCTTGCCGCGGCAAGCCCCTTGCCGCGACCCTTCTCTTGTTGCACCGGCAAGCTTGCCGGCCGCCGGGCCTTGCCGAGACGCGCGGGGCGTCGCGGCAAGTTTCTCTGGAGCACCTTGGTTGGCCTCCCCGGCAAGCTCCTCTTGCCGGGGCCTTTGTCTTCTTAGTTGGTACTTTGTTCTTGAATGGCAGTAATAGGAAATGATGGAGGGTCTTGGCGGGCGCCCGGCAAGCCTTGCCGCGGGGCGCTGCGACTGCCCGTGCACAAGTTCGGGGTACTAAGGTACCCTCTACTTTAGTACACCGACATAGCGTCTCCGGCATTGGGGAGGCGGGCGGCGGTGAATTTGGTGCGGTGGGGGCGCCATGGAGGAGGGGCTGGGGTTTCGCAGCTGGGGAGAAGGGAGCTTCCGGGGGAAGGTGATTTGGCGCCCACGAGGTAAGAATGGGGAATTGGGAGGGGGAACCATGTCTTACAGACGCATTTGTCTGAAATGTGTGTGTGGGGGGTGTCGTGGTTATAAGACTGACAGTAGAAAGTGGGGTAGGTATGGAGAGGCAAGATCCCAGCTATGGTGAAGGTATACACACGAGATTTATGAGTTCAGGCCCTTCTCGGAGGAAGTAATAGCCCTACGTCTCGGTGCCCGAAGGCGGTCGACTGGATTATAAATGTGTGATGTTACAGGGGGTGCGAACCCTTGTCCCAGAGGAGGGGGTGGCTTATATAGAGTACGCCAGGACCCCAGCCGTCCTCCATTACAAGGGGCTTAATGTACATAAAGTAGGGGTGTTATAGATAACGCCAGCCTTAAGTGCTATTAATGACCTTAAAGACTACGGAGTGAACGCCTGAACATAGCAATGCTGAGTGACTCCTGATCTTCGGTAGGTCGAGTGATTCCTTGAATGATCGAGTGACAATAGGTAGGGGGACACCCGAGTGATATGACTGGTCGAGTGGATTGCACTCGACATCTTTGACTAGGGGTCCCTTGTTGCCTCTTGGACTTCTTATCTTCCAGGGTAGTGACCTTGAGTAGGACGTATGGGTCAGGCCCATGACCCTACCCCAGGTCTGTATCCTCATCAGTAGCCCCCGAATGGATTAAGGTTTGAGTGGAAAGTAGGTTGAAGTTGAATTTGTTCTGAGCTTCGCACCTCGCGAGAATTTTCCGCAAGATGGAATTATCACGTTGGTACTTCAGCATCGATTCAGTCGCCTTGGTCCATTCAGAAAGTTGCCGACTGAACTTATAGCACCATCTGCCGAGTGCTGTCTTGGAGTATAGAATCCTTGGCGTGATTGATTGCAGTGTATCCCGGATTTCACGGGATACGGAATTTCGGGGAAGCTCGGGGGACGGATAAACAGTAGTGCCTTGATTTCCGCGCCGCCTTCTTCGCCACGTACGTTGCGTGCGACTGTTGTGGAATTTGACAGGATCGCCTGGTCCCACGCGTCAGCCACTCGGAAGCAGCCCTTTATAAGGTGACGAGGTCTGCACTGTGCACGCCCGTTTCTCTTTCTTCTTCCTCTGCTTCTCCACCGCATCCAGTTCTTCTGCTGTCGACGCTGCCGCTCTGCTGCCATGGTGAAGGACAAGACGGCAGTGCTGGAGTGCGCAAGAAGGCGACGGGGGCCGTGAAAGGCAAGAAGCAGAACCGTGGGTCGTCATCGTGCGCGGGGCTGCCGCCAGGCTGGATCCAGGGAGATTGGATCTGATCTTTGCTCCGGCAAGAAGATCTGGACGAGCTGGCGGAGTCCGGGCTGATTGCCAAGGGTGCGGCAAGGCTGCCTGAGGGAGAGACGGAGCCTCACCCTCGACCGGGTGAGTGTGTACTGCTCGCCACCCACGTCGATCGGGGTTTTTCGCTCCCTCCGCACCCCTTCTTCCGGGGCTTCCTGAACTTCTTTGGTGCCCAACTCCACCATTTTTCTCCCAATACCATCACTTACTTGGCCGCATTCGTGTCGATGTGTGAAAACTTTTTGGGGTGTCGACCACACTAGGGCCTTTTCAAACATATCTTCACCATCCTTTCCCAGTCGGTGAAGAAAGCGAAAACGAGTGACTCGAAGACCCATGTCATCCAGATGTGTGGGGGTTTGGGTATCCAAAAGAGGCATAGGAGTTCTTTCCTTGCTATTACTCTCCCTGAATCGGTTAGAGGCTGGCAGTCGACCTGGTTCTACTACCAGGATGTCCCAACTCCAGGTCAGTCGACTGGCCTTCCCCACTTCAATTTTGACCGTGTCCAGACTCCTTCTCCACTAAAGGTGACTGCTGCCAAGAACGTGGAGACGAAGATGTTGGTTGAGAAAGTGGTCCAACTGATTAATGAGGGTGTCACTGGCTTGGACCTACTGGAAGTATTCCTCAGTCGATGCATCCGGCCTCTTCAGGCCCGTGACCATCCTATGTTGCTGTACTCCGGATCCGACGACACCTCTCGGGTTCATCGAGAGGAAGTGCCACCCAAGACCGTGGTGTGGTTGAAGAGCATCACAGGCAACTAGGACAACCCCAGAGGAGCCAGGCGAGTCATCCCCTTCAGCGACGACAATCAGCCCGACAAGGTATGCTCTTTCTTCCGACTGTCTTTGCATATATATTTCGACTGTACTTGATCTCGACTGACTTTTACTTGACTTTTTGTCTTGTAGGTTTTCAGTGAGATGTATTCGATGCCCAATGGCAAACAAGCCCTGGAGTAGGACCAGGAGGCAGAGGCCAGCGCAGAGGAGAGTGGTGAATGGGAGTCTTCAGATGAAGACGAGGAGGAGGAGAGAGAGGACTCAGACAACGAGGAAGAAGTCGACTTGCCGCCATGCTCTGAACGCTGATCCAAGCAACACCATGACCTGGCGGGCGGGCGTGGGAAGAACGTGGCTCCGAGTACCCACACTCAGAAGCGCACTCGGACGTCGACTCCGGAGCCGACAGAGAAGGTCGCCAAGCAGCCAAAGGTTGCTCCTCCAAAGACTCGGAAGACTTTGCCGCGGATCAAGATGGACGTCCCTGTTGCTTCGGGGTGAGTATCTTGCTTGTGTTTAGATAGGCCTACAGAAGTTTTTGTTCTAACCAACTGGATCATGTATCTTTCTAGCCCCACCTCTGCTGCTGTGACGCCCGGATAATTAAACTACAGTAATCCCACGTTAATGATGCCACGTCACCTCGATAACTATTGATAATCTCACGTTGGATCGAAACAGATTCAAATTCAAAATTAGAATTAATGTTAAAACAATTAATGTTTTTGAAAGTCAAAACTAAAATGTTTGATGTGTAGGAAATATTCCCTAACTATTTGTCATGAAGAAACCATGTTTTTGTATAAGGCCTTTATATTTAAAATGAGCAAAAACAGAATAGAAATATAAAGAAAAAGGAAAAAGAACTAAAACTAGCCCCCCCACCGGTAAACCCTAGCCCGCACAAATCCACTCCTCCCCTCGCCCCCCTCCCGATCCGATCTGGATCGGGGGCTTGACCCACCCCGCTGCTAAGACGCCGCCCGCCGCCGCCCGGAGTCCTCCCTCCAGCCTGAGGACCCCGTTGCCCTCCACGTCGCTCCCTCGTCTCCCTCCTGGCGCCGCCCCGACCGCATCGCCCTGGCGCCGCCGTCCATCGCGCCACCTCTACCCCGCAATTCGTCCCCACGACCCATCGACGGACGCCATAGCCGTCGTCCTCTCCGTCGCCGGCGCTTCCCCGTCGCCGGTGCCGCCTCGACGGACCTCCCCGACTCCTCCCGAGCCCACTGCCCTTTCCCTACGGCCCCCGTGAGCCTCTACCTCCCCTCTCTCGTCTGTCTCCCGCAAGATGCGCCATGGTCAGATCCTCGTGCCAAGGCGCTCAAGGCTGGCCCCACACGCTGTCTTTGTTGCGCGCTAGCAGCTCGTCGCTGCATGTGGTCACCGCCGCGTGGCAGGCCACGCGCCTTAGCCGTGCCCTGCGCGCGCCGGCGCCGGCGCCAACGAGTGGGTGCTTGGCACCCGTTGCGCCCGAACCCGATAACGCTAGCGCCTGCTAAGGCCCCTAGGGCCTATGACAAACGGGGCCCAGCCCCAGAACGTTTTCATTAAAAAAAGAGAATTTAACTGAATTTTAAAAATTAACTAAATTAATTAACTTAATTAATTATAATTAGATTAATCTAATCACTAATTAACCTAATTAACTATTAGGTAATTAATAATGAATGACATGCGGGACCCCCCTGTTAGTTTGACCAGTCAACACGTCCGTTGACTGCTGACGTCATGCTGATGCAATAATACTAATTTCGAATTAATTTAATAATAATAATTTAGAAAATGATTTAAAACTTTAAAAATTAATGTAAAATAAACCATAGCTTAGATGGAAATAATGGAAGTTGCTCAGAACGACGGTACGAATCCGGATACACAGCCCGTTCAACCGCCACACATCCCTAGCATGGCAAACCTGCAACATTTCACCTCCGGTTCATTTGTCCGAAAACGCGAAACACCGGAGATACTTTCCCGGATGTTTCCCCTTGTCGTCGGTATCACCTACTACCGCGTTAGGGCACACCTAGCACCACTCATTGTCGTGTCATGCATCGTCATGCTTATGTTTGCATTGAATTTACTGTTTCTTCCCCCTTTTCTCTCCGGTAGACTATGAGACCGACGCTGCTGCTGCCTAGTTCAACTACGGAGTTGACGACCCCTCCTTGCCAGAGCAACCAGGCAAGCCCCCCCCCCCTTGATCACGAGATATCACATATTCTTCTCTCTACTGCTTGCATTAGAGTAGTGTAGCATGTTACTGTTTCGATTAATCCTATTTGGTTGCATAGCCTATCATTGTTGCTACATCTGTTGATACCTTACCTGCAATCCTAAATGCTTAGTATAGGATGCTAGTTTACCATTAGTGGCCCTACATTATTGTCAGTCTGCCATGCTATACTATCGGGCCGTGATCACTTGGGAGGTGATCACGGGTATATATTATACATACATATGCTATACAGATGGTGACTATAGTCGGGTCAGCTCGTTGAGTACCCGCAAGTGATTCCGATGTGGGGGCTGGAAGGACAGGTGGCTCCATCCCGGTAGAGGTGGGCCTCGGTTCTCGACGGCCCCCGACTGTTACTTTGTGTTGGAGCGATAGGGTAGGTTGAGACCACCTAGGCGAGAGGTGGGCCTGGCCCTGGTCAGCGTCCGCAGTTACTTCATAATAACATGCTTAACGAGATCTTGGTATTTGATCTGAGTTTGGCCACTGGCCTATACGCACTAACCAACTACGCGGGAACAGTTATGGGCACTCGACGTCGTGGTATCAGCCAAAGCCTTCTTGACGTCAGCGACTGAGCGGCACGCGCCGGGTTGGACCGCGTAACACAACTTCCTTTGTAATGGAGGTTGCTAGGTCTGCTCACCGGCCTCCCACACAACATGCAGGTGTGCAATGGGTGATGGGCCCAGTCCCCTACGCACATAGGATTTAGACCGGCGTGTTGACCTCTCTGTTGTGCCTAGGTGGGGCTGCGACGTGTTGATCTTCCGAGGCCAGGCATGACCCAGGAAAGTGTGTCCGGCCAGAGGGATCGGGCATGTTGGGTTATGTGGTGCACCCCTACGGGGAAGTTTATCTATTCGAATAGCCGTGTCCCTCGGTAAAAGGATGACCCGGAGTTGTACCTTGACCTTATGACAACTAGAACCGAATACTTAATAAAACACACCCAGACAAGTTCCACAGACAACCTGGTGATCGCTTTTCCACAGGGCGACGAGGAGAGGATAGCCGGGTAGGATTATGCTATGCGATGCTACTTGGAGGACTTCAGTCTACTCTCTTCTACATGCTACAAGACGGAGGCTGCCAGAAGCGTAGTCTTCGATAGGACTAGCTATCCCCCTCTTATTCTTGCATTATGCAGTTCAGTCCATCGATATTGCGTCTTTACACATATACCCATGCATATGTAGTGTAGATCCTTACTTGCGAGTACTTTGGATGAGTACTCACGGTTGCTTTGCTCCCCTCTTTCCCCCTTTTCCTCTTCTTCCCGGACATCGCAACCAGATGTTGGAGCCCAGGAGCCAGATGCCACCGTCGACGACGACTCCTGTTACACTGGAGGTGCCTACTACTATGTGCAGACCGCTGACAACAACCAAGAGTAGTTCAGGAGGATCCCAGGCAGGAGGCATGCGCCTCTTTCGGTCTGTATCCTAGTTTGTGCTAGCCATCTTATGGCAGTTTGTTTAACTTATGTCTGTACTCAGATATTGTTGCTTCCGCTGACTCGTTTATGTTCGAGCACTTGTATTCGAGCCCTCGAGGCCCCTGACTTGTAATATGATGCTTGTATGACTTATTTTACTTTCAGAGTTGTGTTGTGATATCTTCCCGTGAGTCCCTAATCTTAATCATACACATTTGCATGCATGATTAGTGTACGATTGAATCGGGGGCGTCACAAGTTGGTATCAGAGCCAACTACCTGTAGGAATCCCCTTCCACACTCCTTGGCCGAAGTCGAGTCTAGTCAATTGCAAAACTTTTACTAACATGGTTGTGTGGCTTACGGGCACACGTCGCCATTGGGTGGTATTAGGATCTTTTACTCCTCGTCTATACTCTGGGACTCTGATCTCTCTTCTATTCGGGTTAAATGATTTTGCTAACTCTAACTCTAGGTTCTCGTAACTATTTCTCCCGGAGAGCCCTCATTCCGGAAGATCACCTGCTTCGTTAGAAGATTTTGAGGATTTCCCTTGATATTTTCCTGAGACCCTTGTGCTCATCGCCTTTGCAATTCACTACCACCGATATATCCCTATGGATATCCGCATGCACTTGTCATTCTCTTGATCATTCGTCGTCGCTCTTGTTGTTACAAGATGCCTCGAACTATTCTCCGTTGCCCCGAGAATGCTTTGAGTTTACTGTCTTGCAGCTTTATTTCACATGAAAACCCTTACGGTTTTTTCCTCACATTTATCGAGGATCCGTTCTTCTCAATTGTTCATGTGTCTCACGTAATTCTTTGGAATACTTTTCGATCTTTTGAAAATCCTCTACAACCTGTTATTCTTGAAATTCTTGCCTACTTACATTATGGTTAATTCCATATGACTAGTAGTCCTCGATAATATCCCTTGTCTTAGTCATTTTGAGCCTATTAATTCAATATGTGCGTACGCCCGCAGTCATCAGGTTACCCTTTTTAAAATTTTCTTCCGACTCAGACGTCATTCCGGACATGAGTTGGTTCTCGGCAATTCAAACCTTTATTGATTGTCCAACTAAGTGTTTTCAACTCATCCATCCTTGATCAGATCGTCTACTTCTGATCCTTCGTTTTGAAAACCATAATTTCTTTCTATTTAAGCATCAGACTAATCAGGTGATTCTTGAATCTAATGCCTCTGCATTCTTTCTTTCTCTGAGTGAGTACCGATACTCACATCAGCTTTGTTTTGGATCGCCCGATCCATTGTTGGATTTTTTTATCCGACGGTGTCCTTCATATTCAATCACCTTGTGAGTTCTTCCCTTGATACATAATGCATGTGGTAAATTGTATCCTCTGCTTGGCCAACCATGTTCTGCTTTCGAGCCTGTGTATTTACTTTTGAAACTTGTGGTATATGTTACTAAGATGCCCGATGGGTTGAACCTATGCCTTCCCCTCATCCGTGGGAACCCAAAAGTTTTCACAAGTCATACTCTTCCGGTGTTCTACCAGATAAAATTCCAACACTACAATTATATCAAAGCGAGAGGTGAATGAAATGATCTGCATTAAAGAAGTGGGAGTCAACCTTGAACTTGTGTTCATGCCCATGAAAATGATGTAGACCGTCTCGGGAGCTTCTTTCAAAATGATTATCCAGCTGTATGATTCTTTCGGTATTATTGAAATTGATTCCTTTCAGTTATGGTTCCGACCATGCTGTCCTGATCTGATATATCTAATGGGAATTCATTCCAGTGCCTCGTCTATTCTTGACAAGGTTGAAGTATCTACTGTCATAGGTCGACGACCCGGTTCTACTTCTATCATTTTCTACCTTTGAGTATTACCGCCTGGTATCTCGAAGATGTTTTGCCATTGCACCACATCTTACTAACTGTGTTGAAGTAATGTCTTTCCTTGTCGTAATCACTATACGGGATCTGGGTTGTTGTCAACCGAGGACACCGACTAGTGAAATTATTTCGCACTACAAATCAAATACCCCTAGTATTTTTATTAGGAAATTCTGAAATCAATCTGGTCATTCCTAGACTATTGGCTGCATCCTGGTGTTGCTACCTTTGACTGTGCTACCTCATCCTTCTCTGGTACACGAATTCTTCAGTGTGTGAGTGCAACTTACATCGAGCTTTCAACATCATGTTGCTTCTCTTGAAAGGCAACTTTGGTTCCGACCTTGCATCTTATATATTGATCCTATAACTTGCCACTTCGTCATTCCCTTGCTTGTTGCCTTTGTTGTTTGATTGCATCCTCTTGATACCTCCCGGCATATGTGTCGGATCACCTTCAACACTTTGACTTCTTCTGAGATGTCAACTATGTTCATGATGAGAAATACCCTCCTTGCCCTCGATGATTTTTTATTATCATCGACAACACCCTTGACTTCCTTTCATCACGAACTTGTCCACATTATGAATACAACTTGCTCTCCAGCTAGTGTTGTGTTCTGCCTTGAAGTATTACTGTCTTTTCTGTCGAGAATGTTGTATGGATTGCTCCACCTCTTAGAAATTCTCGGTATGATGATACTTCTCACCATCACCATTCTTCCTTGGTCCCCATGTTGTTTTTAACCAGGATACCAATATGCTAACGATGTTGTTTGAGTTCTGTACTTCTAGCAACCCTATTGCTTTGAAGTTAACAATCGATAGTTCATTCTTAGACCGTTGGTTATCGAATCGTCACTCTAACATTGATCTTGATGCCTAAGGTCATATTTCGGGCACACCTTTCAACTAATGATTGATGGTGTATGTTTTCCTAGAGCATACAACATTATATCATTTGAATTGACAAGTGCCATCTTCTTGTTCACATTATTGTGGAAATCCATCTGTTTGAAATTCTTGATGAATTGTCGCTGAGCCCATCAGCCACCTTCTCATCCCCTCCTTGGTTTAATGATGAACTGTTGCTTCAGGAACCCGCTCCCATAGTTCATTTCCCGAGAATCTTGCAATGTCATTTCGTTGATTTGTGTCGCACCTTTACTTCTCGGACATCCTGAGTCTGAGGTATCATGACCCAATCGGATCTGAATCTCGGCCAGATATGATGGTTGGAACAACTTTCTAGGAGTTATGATGTTGGTCCTTTGATGACCCGGTAATATGACGTCATGCCTAGCAGCCCCCTGGCTGGAGGACCTATCATTAAAATTTCTTTTGCAAGGATAACCATTCTTCCTGGAGGAAATTGTAAGACTTATTTTATAAGTTGCTCCTAATGGATCATTTGTGTATCCAAAGTCCGGCCCTTGATTGAAACACCATATCATTGCTACCTCGAAGCATGACTATGATACCCCGCTCATCAACAAGAACATTGGAGGCGCGGTGCTAAATGTTTCTTGGTCAGTTATCCAAACACCGTTGTATGGTTAATATCTTGATTAATCCTTGCCTCTTATGTGAATGGTTGGGTACTTGCTCTCCTACCCTGTATGCCATGTTTTTCTTGTACATGGTAAGGATATACTCCTAATAATTGTGTGTAAACACAATTTTCCCTTCCGTTGGTCCGTTTAATCCGATAATTTAATTTTCCTTTCCATTGTTTAACCTTTGTTGTGGTCTATATGACCTAAGCAAAATTAATTCTCTTCCTATGAAAACACCTCAGCCTACAACTCTGTCAGTGTGACCCTGTTATTATTGTTGATGACATTCCAGTAACTATCGATGGATGAGAACTTTGCCTAATGGCCCGCCTCATTACAACGAGCAGGAAAATGGTTCTCTTTGTTCCTCACCCTTGGTACCAACATTGTTGCCGACATAGCTGACAAGCTATCCACTGACATGCATCCCTGTCGCGGCTGTGCTAGATGTCACCACCCTTCCTACTTTCAACCCACATGGTGGGCCCATAATCCACAGGTCCACTGGATCGAATCCTGACTCTTCTTTACAACCCGGATTCTAATGTATCCTTTGCACCTGGCTTCGTATGTGATTCACGAGCTAAATTCTATACCATTATTCATCCTGGAATCAAACATCATGTTATTCTCGTTGTTCAAACCCCCATTCCAGCTTTTGTCTCGTCACCGAATGATTGCCTACCCATTTGAAACTTTGGTACCATCGTATATTGCACTCAACGAATTCCCTGAAATACAAATCGTGGGGTACCTTTTGTATTTCCCATTGAGTTCACCGTCAGATGTCCAGCTTTGTGGAGATGCGTTGTTCCGGAGTTTTTCCCCTTCGTTGCGTTCGTAGGACGATGGAGATCCCGAAGAAAGGATGCCGGCTTCATCATGATGACTTGAAGCAGAGAAATGAATACATGAACGGAAGGGATAAACCTCTTCGAAAGGGCATCCAAGACCGAGAAGACTCATTAGGTTTTTCACTACCAGCACCTCCCCCCTTACTCCACCGCTTAAATCTCGGGACGAGATTTCTTGTAGTGGAGGAGAATTTTGACGCCCTGATAATTAAACTATAGTAATTCCGCGTTAATGATGCCACATCACCTCGGTTACTGTTGATAATCTCGCGTTAGATCGAGACAGGTTCAAATTCGAAATTTGAATTAATGTTAAAACAATTAAAGTTTTCAAAAGTCAAAACAAAAATGTTCGATGTGTAGTACATACTCCCTAACTATTTGTCATGAAGAAACCATGTTTTTATATAAGGCCTTTATATTTAAAATGAGCAAAAACAGAAAAGAAATATAACGAAAAAGGAAAAAGAACTAAAACTAAAACCAACAAAAAGACAAAGAAAAAACAATTGCCCCCCTCCACCCCCCGACTGGGCCTTGGCCCAGTTGGCCGTGTGGCCGAGCGGCCTGCCGGCCCACTCCCCCTCGCGCCCGTGGCCTACTAGCCCCTCCACCGGTAAACCCTAACCCGCACGATCCCCCACTCCTCCCACATGAACCCACTCCTCCCCTCGCCCCCCTCCCCGACCCGATCTGGATCGGGGGCTCGACCCACCCCGCCGCCAAGACACCACCCGCCGCCCGCCGCCGCCCGGAGTCCTCCCTCTAGCCTGAGGACCCCGTTGCCCTCCACCTCGCTCCCTCGTCTCCCTCCTGGCGCCGCCCTGACCGCATCGCCCTGGCGCCGCCGTCCGTCGCCCCGCCTCTACCCCGCCGTTCGTCCCCGCGACCCATCGAAGGACGCCATCGCCGTCGTCCTCTCCGTCACCGGCGCTCCCCATCCTCGTCGTCGGTGCCGCCTGGACGGACCTCCCCGACTCCTCCTTGAGCCCACTGCCCTTTCCCTACGGCCCCCGTGAGCCTTTGCCTCCCCCTCTCCTCCTCCTGTCTCCCGCGTGCATGCGCTCACGGCCATGGCCTCGTGCGCGCAGGCTTGCGCGCTGCCCCAATCCGCCGCGTTAAGCTTGTTGCGCTTAGCGAAGCTCCGGCTACCATTCGTGGTCACCGCCGCGTGGCTGTGCTCACGTGCGCCCCTGGCCAAGCCCACGCGTGCCCCTGGCCATTCCCCTGCGTCGCCCCTGGGCGTGTGCCCGAACAAGCGGGTGTTGGGCACCCGTTGCGCCCGAACCCGATAACGCTGGCGCCCGCTAAGGCCCCTAGGGCCTATGACAAACGGGGCCTAGCCCCAGAACGTTTTCATTAAAAAAAAAGAATTTAAAAAATATTAATTAATTAATTAACTAATTAGTTAACTTAATTAATCATAATTAGATTAATCTAATCACCGATTAACCTAATTAACTGTTAGTTAATTAATCAGTCAATGACATACGGGACCCTCCCGCCAGTTTGACCAGTCAACACCTCGGTTGACTGCCGACGTCATACTGACGCAATAATACTAATTTTTTAAATTAATTTAATAATAATAATTTCTAAAATGATTTAAAACTTTAAAAATTAATGTAAAATAAACCGTAGCTCAGATGGAAAAACTTTGTACATGAAAGTTGCTCAGAACAACGAGACGAATCCAGATACACAGCCCGTTCGACCGCCACACATCCCTAGCATAGCAAACCTACAACATTTCACCTCTGGTTTATCTATCCGAAAACGCGAAACACCGGGGATACTTTCCCGGATGTTTCCCCCCTATCGCCGGTATCACCTACTACCACGTTAGGGCACACCTAACACTGCTCATTGTCATGTAATGCATCGTCATGCTTATGTTTGCATTGAATTTACTGTTTCTTCCCCCTCTTCTCTCCGGTAGACTATGAGACCGACGCTGCTGCCGCTCAGTTCAACTACGGAGTTGACGACCCCTCCTTGTCAGAGCAACCAGGCAAGCCCCCCCCCTTGATCACCAGATATCACCTATTCTTCCCTCTACTGCTTGCATTAGAGTAGTGTAGCATGTTACTGTTTCGATTAATCCTATTCCGTTGCATAGCCTGTCATTGTTGCTACATCTGTTGATACCTTACCTGCAATCCTAAATGCTTAGTATAGGATGCTAGTTTACCATTAGTGGCCCTACATTCTTGTCAGTCTGCCATGCTATACTATCGGGACGTCATCACTCGGGAGGTGATCACGGGTATATACTATACATACATATGCTATACAGATGGTGACTAAAGTCGGGTCAGCTCGTTGAGTACCCGCAAGTGATTCCGATGTGGGGGCTGAAAGGACAGGTGGCTCCATCCTGGTAGAGGTGGGCCTAGGTTCCCGACGGCCCTCGACTGTTACTTTGTGGTGGAGCGACAGGGTAGGTTGAGACCACCTAGGCAAGAGGTGGGCCTGGCCTTGGTCGGCGTCCGCGGTTACTTCATAATAACACACTTAACGAGATCTTGGTATTTGATCTGAGTCTGGCCACTGGCCTATACGCACTAACCAACTACGCGGGAAAAGTTATGGGCACTCGACTTCGTGGTATCAGCCGAAGCCGTCTTGACGTCAGCGACTGAGTGGCGCACGCCGAGTTGGACCACGTAAACTTCCTTTGTAATGGAGGGTGCTAGGTCTACTCACCGGCCGCCCACGCAACATGCAGGTGTGCAATGGGCGATGGGCCTGCACCCTGCACAAGATAGGATTTAGACCGACGCGTCTTGACCTCTCTGTTGTGCCTAGGTGGGGCTGCGGCGTGTTGATCTTTCGAGGCGGGCATGACCCAGAAAGTGTGTCCGCCGAGGGATCGGCGTGTTGGGTTATGAGGTGCACCCTTGCAGGAAGTTTATCTATTCAATAGCCGTGTCCCTCGGTAAAAGGACGACCGGAGTTGTACCTTGACCTTATGACAACTAGAACCGGATACTTAATAAAACACACCTGCATAAGTTCCATGCACAACCCGGTGATTGCTTTTTCACAGGCTGCACGAGGAGGATCGCGGGTAGGATTATGCTATGCGATGCTACTTGGAGGACTTCAGTCTACTCTCTTCTACATGCTGCAAGACGGAGGCTGCCAGAAGCGTTGTCTTTGATAGGACTAGTTATCCCCCTCTTATTCTGGCATTCTGTAGTTCGGTCCACCGATATTGCCTCTTTACACATATACACATGCATATGTGGTGTAGATCCTTGCTTGCGAGTACTTTGGATGAGTACTCATGGTTGCTTTGCTCCCCCTTTCCCCCCTTTTCCTCTTCTTCCCGGACGTCGCAACCAGATGTTGGAGCCCAGGAGCCAGATGCCACCATCGAGTTATTGACTCCTATTACACTGGAGGTGCCTACTACTATGTGCAGACCGCTGACAACAACCAGGAGTAGTTTAGGAGGATCCCAGGCAGGAGGCATGCGCCTCTTTCGATCTGTATCCTAGTTTGTGCTATCCATCTTATGGCAATTTGTTTAACTTATATCTGTACTCAGAAATTGTTGCTTCTGCTGACTCGTTTATGTTCGAGCACTTGTATTCGAGCCCTCGAGGCCCCTGGCTTGTGATATGATGCTTCTATGACTTATTTTACTTTTCGTGTTGTGTTGTGATATCTTCCCGTGCGTCCCTGATCTTGATCGTACACATTTGCGTGCATGATTGGTGTATGATTGAATCGGGGGCGTCACAGCTGCCACTGACATGGACATCGACAAGGCACCAGGAGACGAGGAGACCGACGATGTGGCCACTTCCCGAGCTGGTAAGTCCATTTGACTAGGCTTCATTTACTCGAGTGGGTTGTCAGTCGGCTAAATTTCTTATATTTATCTCTTTCTGTAGTTCCGCAAGAGGTCGTCATGCTCCGTGACGATGAAGAAGAAGAAGCGCCTCTACATGAGAGGAGGAAGAGGAGTGCAGGCTCAAGCAGGAGGAGGCTTGAAGTTCAAGTCCCTCAGTCAACGCCGGCGCTTGAGGCGGTGGTCGAACATTCTGGAGATCCGGTTTGGACCAACGTCACATTCGCCAACCCGCTGACGACTGATCGTCCGTCGGGGTCGACTGCTCCGACTCCTGCCGCTCCAGTGCAACTCCACGTGTCTGACCCAGTAGCTGCTTCAACTGCCTTGGAGCCATCACTCTTCGCTGAATATCAGACCCCGGATGATTCACCGAGTGTTGCCAGGGAGGATCTTTGCCAGGTGAACCTTGTCATGGAGCAGGTGAATGTGATGCACGAGGCTAGTCATGTGGCTTATAACGCCAGCACTGCCCTGCAGACCAATGTTCAGGTCAGCGAACTCCGACTGAACTTTTGTATGTTGTTTTATATCCGATCACCCACTGGGGTGTGCCTTTCTTTAGAGTTTAGGAAATCTTCCACTTCACTCGACTCGTGCTGAGTCTTAGTAATCTGTCCGGACCAGTGGGGGCACGCCGAGTGCACCCACTGGGTGTAGTCCCCGAGACCATGGTAGACGGCTGGCAGTCGGCTGAGGTCTTAGAATCTACTCTTTTTTTGACTCACGCTTGGCAGACCCTGCTGAGTGTTGATCTAAACCCTTGGGGGCACGCTAAGTGCACCCACTGGGTGTAGTCCCCGAGACTACTGTTGAATATTTGATTCGGTAGTAGTCTTAGAGTAACTTTTCACTGTCATTGTCTCTTATTTTTGTCGACTGACATATCTCTCTCGCTGACTGCAGAGGTCTTGTGATCTTGGAGCTCGACTTTCCGAGTTGAAGAAGAAGCATATCAGCGTTGAACTTGATCTTGACCTTGCAAAGAAGAACCTCAAGACTGCTCAGGAAGAGACGGCCATCATGGGAGGTAACCATTCGACTCTCACTGCTTTTTCTTTCAGTCTCTTTGAACCGAGTGACTTCACACAAGCAGATGTGCGTAGCGAAAACCGTCAACATCAGGCTCGTCTGAAGAGTGTTGTTTCTTTAGAGAGAATGAAGGAAGCTTTGGAAAAGAAGGGCCAGGACCTTGCTGCTGCTTAGAAGGAAGCACGTGAGAAGACAACGCTTGCGGACAAGAAGCTGGCTTCAGTCGGCAAGTTGGAAGAGGAGAACGCGAAGTTGAAGACCGCCATCTCGGAAGCCACTCGGCAAGTCGAGCAACTGAAGAAGGACAAGGAGAACCTGACCACTGAAGTTGGAGGCCTCAGAGCCAAAACAGGCAAGCTAGAGTCCTATCTAGGACAACTTGCCGTGAAACTAGTTCTGAAGCTTGAAGGTACAGCCGCTCGACTGGTTAATTGTCGTCGATTGAAGTACGTTGTAATATTGTCGACTCACTATTTTTCAGGATGGAACAGGACTTTGTCAGGACTTTGAAGCTAAAACCGGGCGGGTTGAGACAGGTCTCAGACCCATCAATTGTCCTGTGAAAGATGACGTTGCGATGAACTTGCTGCGGTTGGAATCACGCTTGGACGACGCTGTTACCTATCTGGCTCGGCTGAAGGCTGCGATGACCAGGGTGAACGCCGAACTCTGGCCTTAGGCGGAACTTTCTCAGGACCTCGAGTCGCTGATGACTCGACTCAATCAGATTCCTGGTCGAGTGGAGGAGTGGAAGAAGTCATCCGCTCGTTGTGGCGCTGACGTCGCCCTGTCACTAGTTCAAGTGCACTACAAGGACGCCAGGGAAGACAAGTTGGCAGCTCTCAAGGTTGTGAATACTACGAAGCACACATTTCAGTCCTTCATGGACACCTTCATTGAGGCAGCCACTCGTATTGCTGACAGCATTGACCTCGACAGATTTTGCTATCCAGCCAGCCCTTCTCCCACCGAGTGATCGCAAAAAACATTATGCTTCACCCTCATTTGCCTCGGAATGCCGAGTGATTTTGTAATCGTTAAGACTCCTTCAGGCCTGACGCCCGAGTACTTTAATCGGCGGTTAGAAACCTTTGGACTTATCTAAACTTGGCTTATCTTTGAATATGTTGTGTTTATATTTGAGTGAAACTCGTTATTCTCTTGGATTGGTTTTTGTACTTTCGATGTAGCTTCTGAGGAAGAATTCGCAATAGACCTGTTGGATGAGCCTTGAGAAGCATTGATCAGCTCATCAGCGAGGCATTCAGCAATGGTCTTGATGTTCCTGAAAGCGGCTCGCCTTGGCGTCGGCTGTCGTATGAGCCTTTGACAGCGCGCACAATCTCATCCTTCTTCTTGACGGTGCAGCCCCGAGGGGAGGGGTCGTGGTCGACCCGTATCATTCGGTCGGATTTTTCAAACTTAGGCGAGTATTGAACTGCAGCTAAGCCCCCGAGTGAGAGGATTGCCCGCCACTCGGTAGGATTTTTCAAACTTAGGCGAGTACTGGACTACAGCTAAGCCCCCCCACGAGTGAGAGAATTGCTCGCCACTCGGTAGGATTTTTTTACACTTAGGCGAGTACTGGACTGCAGCTAAGCCCCCGAGTGAGAGGATTGCTCGTCACTCAGTAGGATTTTTCAAACTTAGGCGAGTACTGGACTGCAGCTAAGCCCCCGAGTGAGAGGATTGCTTGCCACTCGGTAGGATTTTTCAAACTTAGGCGAGTACAGGATCGCAGCTATGCCCCGAGTGATAGGATTGCTCGCCACTCGGTAGGATTTTTCAAACTTAGGCAAGTACTGGACTGCACCTAAGCCCCCGAGTGAGAGGATTGCTCGCCACTCGTTAGGATTTTTCAAACTTAGGTGAGTACTGGACCGCACGTAAGCCCCCGACTGAGAGGATTGCTCGCCACTCAGTAGGATTTTTCGACACTTAGGCGAAACGGATTCGCAGCTAAGCCTCCGAGTGAGAGGATTGCTCGCACAATCTCGTCCTTCTTCTTGACAGTGCAGCCCCCCCCCCCCCCGGGGGGGGGCGCTCGTGGTCGACCCGTACTGTTTGGTAGGATGTTTTAAACTTAGGCGAGTACTGGACTGCAGCTAAGCCTCCGAGTGAGAGGCTGGCTCACCACTGGGTAGGATTTTTTAACACTTAGGTGAGTACTGGACTGCAGTTAAGCCTCCGAGTGAGAGGCTGGCTCACCACTCGGTAGGATTTTTTAACACTTAGTCGAGTACTGGACTGCAGCTAAGCCTCCGAGTGAGAGGCTGGCTCACCACTCGGTAGGATTTTTTAACACTTAGGCGAGTACTGGACTGCAGCAAAGCCTCTGATTGAGAGGCTGGCTCACCACTCGGTAGGATTTTTTAACACTTAGGCGAGTACTGGACTGCAGCAAAGCCTCCGATTGAGAGGCTGGCTCACCACTTGGTAGGATTTTCTCTTCAACTTAGGCGAAATGGATTCGCAGCTAAGGCACCCACTGGGGGATTTTAGAACATGTAAAAAATGAACAACAATCATTCGGAAGACTGTAAAATCATGTCTTTTGATAATCAAACTAAAAGGTATTTCTTATTACATCTCAACAGTCTGAATGCTTTAAGAGTAAAAGGGCGGAGCAGTTCCGCATTCCAAGCGAGTGGCTCATCTTTATTGTGCTCGACGTTCAAAAGACGATATGCTCCGTTGTGGAGCACATTGGTGACGACGAAGGGGCCCTCCCAAGCAGGAGCAAGCTTGTGTGGTTTCTGCTGGTCCACTCGAAGAACCAAGTCTCCCTCCTGAAATGCCCGACCCCTTACGTTTCTAGCATGGAATCGACGCAGGTCTTGTTGATAAATGGTCGACCAGATCAAGGCCATCTCTCTTTCTTCTTCCAGGAGATCGACTGCATCTTGTCAAGCCTGTTCTGCTTCTTCTTCTGAGAAGCGCTCGACTAAGGGCGCATTGTGGTGCAAATCACTCGGGAGTACGGCTTCAGCTCTGTAGACTAAGAAGAATGGAGTTCGTCCAGTCGACCGATTAGGAGTTGTCCTCAATCCCCAAACTACTGATGAAAGTTCATCAACCCAGGCACCTGCTGCATGCTTGAGGTCACGCATCAATCGGGGTTTCAGTACATTGAGAATCAATCCATTTGCTCTTTCAGCCTGCCCATTCGACTGAGGATGGGCGACTGAAGCGTAATCGACCCTCGTGCCTTGGGAAGCACAAAAGGCTCTGAACTCGTCAGAGCCGAAGTTTGACCCGTTATCCGTGATGATGCTGTGTGGAACACCATATCTGAATATCAAATCTGTGATGAAACTTACAGCTGTACTTGCTTCAAGGTTTTTAATGGGCTCGGCTTCGATCCATTTGGTAAACTTGTCGACTTCTACCATCACATGGGTAAAGCCACTCCTGCAGTCCTCATAGGTCCAACCATGTCCAATCCCCAGACAGCAAAAGGCCAGATGAGTGGAATAGTCTTCAGAGCTAACGCAGGCTTATGGGACATGTTGGAGTAAAACTAACAGCCTTCACATTTGTCTACTATTTCTTTCGCCATCTCGTTGGCATGTGGCCAGTAAAATCTGGCTCGGTATGCTTTGGCCACGATGGTCCGAGAGGAAGCATGGTGACCACAGGTCCCCGAGTGATATCATTGAGGATCATTCGGCCTTCTTCTGGCGTGACATTTCTGGCAGACTCCAGTTACACTTTCTCTGAACAACTGACCTTTTATCACAGTAAAGGCTTTAGATCATCGGACGATCTATCGAGCCTCTTCTTCATCCTCTTGAAGTTCTTCCCTAAGAATGTATTCAACGTATGGCACTGTCCAGTCGGGATTTCAACTTCAGTCGGATCTGTGGCACTCTTAGGCTATGGGGACTCTTCAGTGAAAGGATCTTCCTGAACTGAAGGTGAATGAATATGCTCCAAAAACACATTGCTGGGAATGGCCTCTCTCTTACATCCTATCTTTGCCAATTCATCTGCAGCTTGATTTTTCAGTCGGGGTATATGGTGAAGCTCCAACCCTTCAAACTTCTTTTCCAGCTTTCTTACTGCATTGCAATAACCACTCATGGCTGGGCTCTTGACATCCCACTCTTTCATCACTTGATTAACCACCAAATCCGAGTCGCCGTAGACCATAAGGTAATGGACGCCAAGTGAAATGGCCATACGCAGCCCGTATAAAAGTGCCTCATATTCAGCTTCATTGTTGGAGGAATCAAAATGAATCTCTAGAAAGTAGCTAAGCTTGTCTCCACGGGGAGATACCAATACTATCCCAGCACCTGAACCATTCAGCATCTTGGAGCCATCGAAGAACATGGTCCAATGCTCCGAGTGAACTTGAGTCGGCAGTTGCTGCTCAATCCACTAGGCAAGGAAATCTAGATTGCTTGGGACTTGCTAGCTTTCTTTGCCTGAAACTTGATATCCAATGGAAGGAGTACAATCGCCCATTTTGCCACTCGACCAGTTGCATCTCTATTGTTCAGAATTTCAGATAATGGTGCGTCGCTGATGACTGTAATGCAGTGATGAGATAAATAGTGTGCAACCTTCTTCATGGTCATGTAGATTCCATAGACAAGCTTCTGATAATGTGGATATCGTTGCTTGGACAGAGTCAAAACTTCAGAGAGATAATATACTCGGCTCTGAACTTTGTAAGCCTTTCCTTCTTCTTCCCGCTCGACCGTGAGTACCGTACTGACAACTTGTCCAGTGGCTGCAATATAAAGCAGTAAAGGCTCTTTGCTGATTGGCGCAGCGAGCACCGGCTGGGTGGAAAGCACGGCTTTGAGCTCTACAAACGCTGCGTCAGCTTCATCAGTCCACTCGAACTTATCAGATTTCTTCATCAATCGGTAAAGAGGTAAGGCCTTTTCACTGAGACGAGAAATGAATCGACTCAAGGCGGCCAAACAACCGGTAAGATTCTGAACGTCATGCACACGCACATGGCGTTTCATTCGGAGGATGGTATCAACTTTTTTTGGATTGGCGTCGATCCCCCGTTCGGAAATGAGGAAACCGAGTAACTTTCCACCAGGAACTCTGAATGTGCACTTTGACAGATTAAGCTTGATATCATACCTTCTTAGGTTGGCAAAGGTTTCTGCGAGGTCAGTCAGTAGGTCGGAACCTTTACGAGACTTGACCACAATGTCGTCCATGTATGCTTCCACATTCCGACTGATTTGAGTGAGCAGGCACTTCTGAATCATTCTCATGAATGTGGCTCCGGCATTTTTCAGACCAAATGGCATGGTGACATAGCAAAAGCACCCGAATGGGGTGATGAAGGTTGTTTTTATTTCATCGGGACCATACAGTCGGATCTGATGATACCCGAAATATGCATCTAAAAAATACAAGCGCTCACACCCCGCAGTCGAGTCAACAATCTGATCGAAGCGGGGGAGAGGGAAATGATCTTTCGGGTAGGCCCGATTGATATGCTTGAAATCGATGCACATACGAAGTGAATCGTCCTTCTTAGGGACCATGACTACATTGGCAAGCCACTCGGAGTGGTAGATCTCATGGATGAACTCTGCTGCTAGGAGCCGAGCCAATTCCTCGCCAATTGCTTTTCACTTCTGCACGGCGGACCGCCGAAGATGCTCTTTGACGGGTTTTACCTTGGGGTCGACACGCAAACGGTGCTCAGCTAGTTCTCTGGGTACACCCAGCATGTCAGAAGGTTTCCATGCAAAGATGTCCCAGTTCTCACGGAGGAACTGGATGAGCGCTTCTTCCTATTTGATGTCGAGTGTCGTTGAGATATGAGTAGGTGCGGCATTGGGATCGGTCGGGTGAATATGAATCGGCTTCGTTTCACCAGACGACTGAAATGCAAAATATGTGGCAGGCTTCTTAGCTCGGAGCAAATCACTCGGATCTGCATTCCTCTGATATTCTTGAAATTCAACTGCTGCCATTTGTGCATCGGCAATTTTGGAACCCTTCTGGAAGCACTCCTCCGCATTCTGCCGATTGCCAGAATGCGTATCGTCCGCCTCGCGCATTGATTTTGGAACCCAGACTCCTCGGCGCTTATGCAAAAGTTTCTGGCAGGCGTCCACCGAGTGGCCACCGTGACCGCAGGATGAGCATCGCACGGCTGAGCGGCGCTGGTTGCAGGTGGGTGTTGAGAGGAAGTGGCATTTAATTTCTGTGGTAAAATTCCAGACAAGACGCGATCATTATCTTTCCAACGATACTTTCGATGAACCCCAGCAGTAGAATCTTTGACCGAAGGAGATGTATCAATTACTGATAAGCCAGAATTTTGTGCACGTAAAATTGGTTTCCAAAATAAGTATCTAGCCCCCGGGGAGCCACATTTACTACTTAAGTGGCCCAAAAGCCCACAAGCCCCACAGTATGATTTGGCCGAGCACTCAAAGAAAACATGGGCCATAGAGGCACAAATGGTGCATGCTGGAGGTGTTGAGGCAGGTGGGCTGGGAACATGACTAATCTGCAAACACAAACAAGGGCTTTGAGAGCAAACCTGACATACTCGACTCGGGCAATTTGCCACCCGATGATCAATGCCATTGCATTCACTGCAAATGACTAATTTATTATGAATGAATTCCAGGGTGGGTACCGAGACCAATTTCCATATAGAAGCAATTTTTTCCTCCGATACACCCATGCGGTGATGGTCCAGAATGTGCCGCAAAATAAATCCAGGAATTTGGTCCCAAGCATTAAGTTGGAAGTTATGTCCCTCAAATCGCCGTTGATTGGTGTCCACAAATGGTTGACCGACCAGACAAATCCACATTAATGTGACCGAAAGTCAGGGAATTAGCCATTAAAGGCTCATTACTAGGTGTTGCACTTTCCTTACCAAAATATTCCTGTCGGCCAGCCAGAGGCTGCTGGAGAGTGACCGGTGGCGAGCATGAAAGATTGTCCACACCATTAATCTCAACCGAAAACCCAGCTTTCGCGAGAACATTCAGAGATGAAGCTCAATCACATGACCCCGGTCAGACGTAAAACGATGTAAGGACTTGCATGCAATAGGTGATCTGGTGCTGATCTCAAGGTTTGGCTGATCCGAGTGCCAAGAGAGGGTGTTATGCATTGTAGAGTGCAATCCTGGTCGAAAGAGGCTAAAATGACAGACGAAATCTGGCCAAACTCAGTCCTTGAGACCATTGATGAAATGACCAACCCGATTAGAGGCAACCGAGAACCGAAAATGACGTCCATCCAAATGCTTAACATGCAATCCCGAAGGAATACCTCAAATGGAACATTGTAGAGACAATGCAACAGATTCTTCATTAAGAGTAAAGGAGGCCGAAGAGAAGCTAACCACCAAAAAGAATTCCCTGCAACCATCGGAGGGGGAGAAGTGAACCGTAGAACCAAAGCGTTGACGCACCTGAGCCGGACCGCAAGGCCGGGGGAGAAATCCCAATGTAGAAGACCATCCATGATGATCTAGATCCTTAGGCGCCATTGTTGGGTGGAGGTGGGAGTAGCTGGGCGGGAGGGTGAGAGAGAGCCATCCGCCTCTATATGGTCATTCACTTTGCTTGGTGATGAGTGCATGTATTCAATTATTATCATTTTGAGCGCTCCACCAAGATGTATGTGACATGGAAGAGTAACCCATGATTCTAACTCTTTGTGTATTTGCAGTCCAAAGAAAATTTTAAATAATGCATAAATTTAGGGGGAAAGAGAAAATGTTTTTCAATCTTATTATCATTTGTCGAAGCTTTGATCTATATGTTGTCATCAATTACCAAAAAGGGGGAGATTGAAAGTGCAACTATCCCTAGGTGGTTTTGGTAATTCCTAACAACATATAGCTCATTGGGCTAACGTTATTCCAAGATGAATATTTCAGGAAAATCTCAATGAATGGCATGGCATGGATGAGAAAAGTGGACCCCTCAAAATGCTAAGGACAAAAGGATTGGCTCAAGCTCAAAAGCTCAAGACTCTACATTTTATATTTTAGCGATGCAAGATCATATTGAGTCTATAGGAAAAGCCAATACTATCAAGGAGGGATGAGGTGTTGCTTAATGAGTTTCTTGCTCCATAGTGCTTAGTGATATGCTCCGAAGCCCTCAACTACTTTCTCACATCCACATATGACCTAAACCAAAAGTCAAACTCGGCCTTACCAATTCTTTCTATCCGGCGCCACCGAGTTCAGATGTCATAGCCACTGCCACAAACCCTAGGCAAATTGGTCTCACCGATAGGGATCTCGGTCTCACCGAGATGGGATTGTAATCTCTCTGATTCCCTTTGTAATGTTTCGGTACCACCGAGATGAGCGATCGGTCCCACCGAGATTGCAATGTAAACTCCCTGTTTCCTTTTCGTAACATTTTGGTCCCACCGAAATGAGCGACCCTGTCCCACCGAGTTTACCTGACCAACTCTATGGTTAGCTTATTACCAAAATTGGGCCCACCGAGTTTGTGTAATCGGTCTCACCGAGATTACGTTATGCCCTAACCCTAACCATATCGTTCCCACCGATTTGCATGTCGGTCCCACCGAAAATCCTAACGGTCACTAGATTTGCTGAATCGGTCCGACCGAGTTTCTCAATTTGGTCCCACCGAGTTTGGCAAGTTGTGTGTAACTGTTAGATTTTGTGTGGAGGCTATATATACCCCTCCACCTCCTCTTCATTCATGGAGAGAGCCATCAGAACAAACCTACACTTCCAACTTGTTGTTTCTGAGAGAGAACCACCTACTCATGTGTTGAGGCCAAGATATTCCATTCTTACCATATGAATCTTGATCTCTAGCCTTCCCCAAGTTGCTTTCCACTCAAATCTTCTTTCCACCAAATCCAAATCATGTGAGAGAGAGTTGAGTGTTGGGGAGACTATCATTTGAAGCACAAGAGCGAGGAGTTCATCATCAACACACCATTCGTTACTTCTTGGAGAGTGGTGTCTCCTAGATTGGCTAGTTGTCACTTGGGAGCCTCCGACAAGATTGTGGAGTTGAACAAGGAGTTTGTAAGGGCAAGGAGATCGCCTACTTCGTGAAGATGTACCGCTAGTGAGGCAAGTCCTTCGTGGGCGACGGCCATGGTGGGATAGACAAGGTTGCTTCTTCGTGGACCCTTCATGGGTGGAGCCCTCCGTGGACTCACAAGAACTGCTACCCTTCGTGGGTTGAAGTCTCCATCAACGTGGATGTACAATAGCACCACCTATCGGAACCACGACAAAAACATCCGTGTCTCCAATTGCGTTTGAATTCTCCAAACCCTTCCCTTTACATTCTTGCAAGTTGCATGCTTTACTTTCCGCTGCTCATATACTCTTTGCATGCTTGCTTGAATTGTGTTAAGATTGCTTGACTTGTGCTAAGATAGCTAAAATCTGCCAAAGACTAAAATTGGGAAAAGGATAAGCTTTTATTTGGTCAAGTAGTCTAATCACCCCCCCCTCTAGACATACTTTCGATCCTACAGGATCTCGTCCTGGGGCCGCGCGCCTTGGAGCCAGGGCGCCTTCTTGGGGAGGAGGTGGCGGAGGCACCTCCTGATCTATGCCTCCTGCGCAGGATGGAGGGCGAGGCAGCGATAGGGACGGCGCAGGGGAGCCCCCTGCGGCACTGACGAGCTCGGTGATGCGAGCGAGCCAGTCCTCGTAGAGGTCATTGACGGGACGGTAGTGCAGGAGCTCACAAGCCAGGAGCAACGCGGCGTGCGCGTCTGTGGGGGCGCGACGAGCGTGGGATGACGAACCAGCTAGAGTCAGCGACGGGGTGGCGGTGCGGCCTTCCCGCCGCACCGAAGGATGCAGCAATGAGGCCTGCTGCTCGTTCCCCGCCGGGCCGGTGGCGGCGTTGGCGGCAGGCGACGGGGAACGACGGTGACACCCACCGACAGGAGCCGTCTGGGCGACACGGGCGGCAAGAGCAGCCCGACGCTCGGCGCGAGCCTGGCGAGCGTCAGCCATGGACACGACGGAAGACCGAACGCGAAATAGAGGAAGAAAGATTCCGGTGCACCCCTACCTGGCGTGCCAAATGTCGGATGTTGGGTTTCGGCAGACCCTTAAGGTTTGAACTCTGGGGTGCGCACGAAGATCTTTCCCCTACCGATCTACGTCCGATCGTCTCGCGAGAATCTAAGCTAAAATGATGAACAACACGAGGGACACAAGATTTATACTGGTTCGGGCCAACGTTGTGGTGTAATATCCTACTCCAGTGTGTGGTGTGGTGGATTGCCTCAGGGGCTGATGATGAATAGTACGAAGGATGAATAGCCTCGCGAGAGGTGTTCTTGGGCTGGTGCGATGAACTGCTTGGGTGAGTTCGATCGCCTCTCGGTCTAATGAGCACTCGATCTGTACTCCTTTCCTCTGTGGTGGCTAGTCCTATTTATAGAGGCCCTGGCCCTCTTCCCAAATATTGAGCGGGAAGGGCGCCAACAACGGCTATTTTGAAGGGGAACATCTAGTACAGGTTATCCTGACGAAAGTTGGTCTTTGGCTGCCAAAGGCACTCGCAATGATGCCGTCTTGGGCTCCACGGTGACCTCCGTCCTACCGCTCTGCTGGTCTTGGTCTCGTTGCACTGAAATGGCAACCTTTGCCTGATGCCTCGGTACTCTACGCCTGTGCTTGCCCCCTTTGCACCAAAGAGGAAACAAGGACACTACGCAGGTCGGCGCCCGCCTGGCGCCCGCCTGGTCAGTATCGTCATGGCTTGCGTCATGAGCACCTCGCGAGTTACCCTGCCTTGATCTCTCCGCCTCCTCGTGAGCCTGCCTGGTGAGGCCGTTCCTGAGGAAGTCGTGCGTCGTCCGCCCAGCGAGGCTTGGCCCCTCGTGAGTGTCTTGAGTTTTGTGCTGATGAAGATGGGTCGTACTGGGCTACCACTCAAGCCACGCCGCAGGCCACAGGCAGGCAAGTCTGGGGACCCCTGTTCCTAGAACGCCGACACCTGCAGGCTTAAATAATCCACAAACTTCATCCACATAGATTAGGTGCAAATCGGGATGCAATGTTCCATCTCCTGTAAAAGGATTAGCTAGCAGTTTATCTATCATACCCGAAGGAATTTCAAAGTAAACATTTTCATAGGTTAAGTAGGTTGAGGAGCAACTCTTCGCTCTACTGGTCGGGGTGAAGATACCCCAAACAAACCCCTCAAAGGGTTACTTTCTATAGTAACAAGTGACAGTAAATTTCAGCAAAATATATAAATTTTTCCTTACCAAATTCCACTTACCAAAGGCGCTTCACTCCCCAGCAACGGCGCCAGAAAAGAGTCTTGATGACCCACAAGTGTAGGGGATCTATCATAGTCCTTTCGATAAGTAAGAGTGTCAAACCCAACGAGGAGCAGAAGGAAATAACAAGCGGTTTTCAGTAAGGTATTCTCTGCAAGCACTGAAATTATCGGTAACAGATAGTTTTGTGATAAGGTAATTCGTAAGGGGTAACAAGTAACAAAAGTAAATAAGGTGCAGCAAGGTGGACCAATCCTTTTTGTAGCAAAGGACAAGCCTGGACAAATTCTAATATGAAGGAAAACGCTCTCGAGGACACATGGGAATTATCGTCAAGCTAGTTTTCATCACGCTCATATGATTCACGTTCGTTACTTTGATAATTTGATATGTGGGTGGACCGGTGCTTGGGTACTGCCCTTTCTTGGACAAGCATCCCACTTATGATTAACCCCTATTGCAAGCATCTGCAACTACAAAAGAAGTATTAAGGTAAACCTAACCATAGCATGAAACATATGGATCCAAATCAGCCTCTTACAAAGCAACTCATAAACTAGGTTTTAAGCTTCTGTCACTCTAGCAACCCATCATCTGCTTATTACTTCCCAATGCCTTCCTCTAGGCCCAAACAATGGTGAAGTGTCATGTAGTCTAAGTTCACATAACACCACTAGAGGAGAGACAACATACATCTCATCAAAATATCGAACGAATACCAAATTCACATGACTACTTATAGCGGACTTCTCCCATGTCCTCAAGAACAAACATAACTACTCACAAATCATATTCATGTTCATAATCAGAGGGGTATTAATATGCATATAGGATCTGAACATATAATCTTCCACCGAATAAACCAACTAGCATCAACTACAAGGAGTAATCAACACTACTAGCAACCCACAGGTACCAATCTGAGGCTTTGAGACAAAGATCGGATACAAGAGATGAACTAGGGTTTGAGAGGAGATGGTGCTGGTGAAGATGTTGATGGAGATTGACCCCCTCCCGATGAGAAGATCGATGGTGATGACGATGGTGACAATTTCCCCCTCTCGGAGGGATGTTTCCCAGGCAGAACAGCTCCGCCAGAGCCCTAGATTGGTTCCGCCTCGTGGCGGCGGTGTCTCGTCACGAAAGCTTGCCTATGATTTTTTTTCGAGGGTAAAAGACTTCATATAGTAGAATATGGGCACCGGAGGCCTGCCAGGGGGCCCACGAGGCAGGGGGAGCGCCCCCCACCCTCGTGGACGGTGGGTGGCCCCCTCTGGTATTTTCTTTTCTTAGTATTTTTTATTAATTCCAAAAATAACTTCCATGGAGTTTCAGGACTTTTGGAGTTGTGCAGAATAGGTCTCTAATATTTGCTCCTTTTCCAGCCCAGAATTCCAGCTGCCAGCATTCTCCCTCTCCGTGTAAACCTTGTAAAATAAGAGAGAATAGGCATAGGTATTGTGACATAACGAGTAATAACAGCCCATAATGCAATAAATATCAATATCAAAGCATGATGCATAATGGACGTATCAACAACATACAGGTTCATAAGAAAGTTTGACAAGGGACTAGATAGCTCGAGAGTGGGATTTTCTCCTCCAATAATGGAGAGATGTTCTTAGGGCCCTCTCGGTGTGATGGCATCCATCATTGTCTGGCCAGACACCGGTGACTACGTCAAGGGGATGTCGGAATGTAGGATCGAAAGTATGTCTAGAGGGGGTGATTAGACTACTTGACCAAATAAAAACTTAACATTTTCCCAATTTTAGTTCTTGGCAGATTTTAACAACTTAGCACAATCAAGCAATCTTAACACAATTCAAGCATTCATGCAAAGAGTATATAAGCAGCGGAAAGTAAAGCATGCAACTTGCCAGAATGTAAAGGGAAGGGTTTAGAGAGTGCAAACGCAATAGGAGACACGGATGTTTTTGTTGTGGTTCCAATAGGTGGTGCTATCGTACATCCATGTTGATGGAGACTTCAACACACGAAGGGTAACGACTGCGCGAGTCCATGGAAGGCTCCACCCACGAAGGGTCCACCAAGCAACCTTGTCTATCTGTAATGCCCCGGATTCGATGCGCCAGGTGTCTACCAGTTATTCGTCGTCATTGCCATGTCATTTGCTTGCGTGTTGCAATTTATCATGTCATCATGTGCATCTCATTTGCATATGTTTTCGTATCATGCATCCGAGCATTTTCCCCCGTTGTCCGTTTCGCAATCCGGCACTCCTATGTCATCCGGCGTCCCCTTCTTGCCTCTCTTCATGAGTGGGTGTTAAACTTTCTCGGAATGGCCCGAGGTTTGTCAAGTGGCCTTGGTATAGCACCGGTAGACCGCCTGTCAAGTTTCGTGCCATTTGGAGGTCGTTTGATACTCCAACGGTTAACCGGGTAACCGTAGAGCCCTCTTTTGTTTGCAGCCCAACACCCCTTCCAAAGTGGCCCAAAACCCAGCAAACTCCCCTCCATGCTCTCGGTCGTTCGATCACGATCGCGTGGCCAAAAACCGCTCCTCATTTGGACTCTCCTAGCTCCCCCTACCTATATAAAGGCCCTCCCCTTCCATTTTCGCGGAGGAAACCCTAGCCTAGCCTCTCTCTCGCCCGCCGGACATGTCCGCCCGCCGCCGGACGAAATCGCCGCCTCCGCTCCACCCAATCCCGGTGCGCCACCTGTCCCTGCGCCGCTGTCCCGCCGGCCAAGGCTCTGCGAGGCCCACGGCCAGCCCGCCCGCACAAGGCGGGCCCGAGCTGTGCTTCTCGCCCACGCCCGCGGATCGCTCCGCCGCCTCCGCCCTCCGGTCCGTCGCCCGGCGTGTTGCTCCGCCGCCGCCGTCGGCCAGCTCCGCCCGCCGCCTCGGACCAGCGCGCCGCCTCGATCTCACCGCCCGGGCCCGTCTTCGCCCGCCACAGACGCATGGCCGAGCCCGCTCCCCTTTAAGCGCTCCGCCCGCGCGCCCGCGCCGGCCATCATCGGTCGCTGCCGGCCGCCTCCTCTCCGCGCCGCCCGAAGCACGCCGCCGCCCGCCGCGGCCACCTTCGCCCGTCGTCGCGGATGACCTCGCCATCCGCCGCCGCCTCAAGCGCCTCCCGGCGTCGCCGACGCTCGCCGGGCCGCCGCCTCGCCGGATCTGGGCGGGTGGATGAGATCCACCCGTCCCGCAATCCAAACGCGCCCCGAGCCGCCTGGATCTCGCCCTCCCGAATCACTCCATCCCGTTTTCCCGGAGGTTGTTTTTCCACAAGTCCTAGATTATTTACATTATCATGCCTTGTTCATCATACTGTATCTCTGCATCCGTAGCTCCGTTTCGTGCGTGTAATATGTCAAATTATTCGTATCGACGTGTACTTCATTTCATTCCATTGAATCATTTTCATTTGAGCTCATCTTGATGCCTGAAATGCTGTTGGAAGAGTGCATGTTGATGTTAATCTGCTGAAACTGTTATAACTTGCTCATTTGTCATTTTTGCCATGATTTATGTGTGCATCCTATGAGGTTGAGCTCTACATGTGTTTTGATCTATGCCATTCCATCTTTCCAGGGGTGCCAACCATGTATTTTTGTGAGTTGTGTGCTGAGTGTATCAAGCTTGCTAAGTAGGGTAGTTGCTGTTGCTGTTTTCCTGACAGATTTTGTTATATTTTGTTGCTATGTAAACATGCTTCAACTATCATTCTATGCATAATCTGGAGATGTTCTATAAACATGTTTTGATCTACATGTCATCCTCTATCCATCCATGCCCCTGGTTGCATTTATAGGTTGCCTTAGCTTGTTGTAATCTTGCTCTAAAGTTGCTTGAAAATGTTGCTGTCAACCTGTTAACATGAAGTTCAGTTTTGGCCATATGCTTTTCTAGTGATCCATGCGCCCTATGACCTTGCTCTTGCCATGTATAGCTTCACAAACATGTCTTCTTACTGTTGGTTGCCTTGCCATGCCATGTATTGCTCTATGGTGAGTGGTTCAAGCTCACCAACATGCCTACTTATTATTGTTCCTGCCATGTATGAATCTGTAATATAACTTGCCATGTTTACATGGGTGCCATCATATTTTCTATGCCTTTTTGGCTCATGGTCAGTAAGGGACTTTTGTTCTATGCATTTAGTAGTATCATGCCATGCCTTTTTTTGCCATTATAAGTTCCTGTAACATGTCGTTTGATAGCTCTAAACATTGCAACCTGATGTTATTTCCTGATAAGTCTGAAACTGTTATAATTTGCAATCTTTCCATGTCTTTTTGAGCATGATCTATTGATTTCTGGAGATAGCTCAGTGTTCATGTTTTGTTATGCTTTACCTGTACTTCATGCCCATGCCTTTTGTTAATATGTTGGGATGTTGTAGCATATTGTTTTGATGCTTGCAATATGCCTAGTAGCTGTTTTGGGCAGATAGTTATGACTTGTATAGTGTGCATGTGTTGAACCGTTGCTCCGTTTTGAGTGTGATCTATATGAAACTTGCTTAGAATTGCATGTAGTTCCATATTATCATGTTGCATCCTTGTTTTGGTGTGTTTGCTTGATGTTTGGGTGCATTTTGCATCGATGCCATGTTTAACTTGTTTTGCTCATATCTTCTAGGCCGTAGCTCCGAACCTAATGAACTTTATATGTAACTTGACTAGAATTTCGTGTAGATCATCTTGGTGCATCTTAACTTGCTGTTTAACAACTTGAACATAAGGTTTATTCAGTTCTGGACCAATTTCGAAATTTGCATATGAGGACTTACCGAAATTGTTATATGTTGTTTCCGGCCTCATTTAAACTTGCCTTGATGTGTTGTTCTTGTTTGCATCATCTCTTGCCATGAGTAGCTTCATGTAGCCTTGTCATGCATCATGCTTGTTGTGCATCATGTCTTGCCTATGTGTGGTGTGTCTACCATGTTGTGTGTTCTTCTCGATAGTTCCCGTTTCATTGCGATCGTGAGGATGCGTTCGTCTACGCTTGGTTCGTCTTCGTGGCTTCATCTTCTTCATGGACTCATTCTTCTTCCTTGTGGGATTTCAGGCAAGATGACCGCTACCCTGGATCTCACTACTATCATTGCTATGCTAGTTGCTTCGTTCTATCGCTATGCTGCGTTACCTACCTTTTGCTCATCAAGCCTCCCAAAATGCCATGAACCTCTAACCTTTGACACCATTCCTAGCAAACCATTGATTGGCTATGTTACCGCTTTGCTCAGCCCCTCTTATAGCGTTGCTAGTTGCAGGTGAAGTTGAAGATTTCTCTTATATTATTAATGCATCTGTATATTTGGTAAAGGGTGGAAGGCTCGGCCTTATGCCTTGTGTTTTGTTCCACTCTTGCCGCCCTAGTTTCCGTCATACTGGTGTTATGTTCCCGGATTTTGCGTTCCTAACGCGGTCGGGTGATTTATGGGACCCCCCTGACAGTTCGCTTTGAATAAAACTCCTCCAGCAAGGCCCAACCTTGGTTTTACCATTTGCCTCACCACCACCTACCTTTCCCTTGGGAGTAATTAACCCAAGGGTCATCTTTATTTTAGCCCCCCCGGGCCAGTGCTTGTCTAAGTGTTGGTCCGAACTGAGCAGCCTGCGGGGCCACCTCGGGGAAACTCGAAGTCTGGTTTTACTCGTAGCTTGACTTATCCGGTGTTGCCCTGAGAACGAGATATGTGCAGCTCCTATCGGGATTGTCGGCGCATCGGGCGGCTTTGCTGGTCTTGTTTTACCATTGTCGAAATGTCTTGTAAACCAGGATTCCGAGACTGATCAAGTCTTCCTGGGAGAAGGAATATCCTTGGTTGATCGCGAGAGCTTATCATGGGCTAAGTTGGGACACCCCTGCAGGGTATAAACTTTCGAGAGCCGTGCCCGCGGTTATGTGGCAGATGGGAATTTGTTAATGTCCGGTTGTAGATAACTTGACACCAGATCCGATTTAAAATGCATCAACCGCGTGTGTAGCCGTGATGGTCTCTTCTCGGCGGAGTCCGGGAAGTGAACACGGTTTCTGTGTTATGTTTGACGTAAGTAGGTGTTCAAGATCACTTCTTGATCATTGCTAGCTTCACGACCGTTCCGCTTGCTCTCTTCTCGCTCTTATTTGTGTTGGTTAGCCACCATATCATGCTTAGTCGCTGCTTTAACCTCACCACTTTACCCCTTCCTTTCCCACTAAGCTTTGCTAGTCTTGATACCCATGGTAATGGGATTCCTGAGTCCTCGTGGCTCACAGATTACTACAACAACAGTTGCAGGTACAGGTTTATGCGATGGTCATGACGCGAGAGCGATGTTTGCTTGTTTGGAGTTCTTCTTCTTCTTCTTCTTCGATCAGGGGATAGGTTCCAGGTCAGCAGCCTGGGCTAGCAGGGTGGATGTCGTTTGAGTTTCTGTTTGTGTTTCATCCGTAGTCGGATGGTGCTCTTATGTATGATGATGTTGTATTCGTGTGGCATTGTATGCCTTTTGTATGTATCCCCATCTATTATGTAATGTTGATGTAATGATATCCACCTTGCAAAAGCGTTCCAATATGCGGGTCTATCCTTGGTGGGACCTTCGAGTTCCTTTTGGATAGGGTCGCATATTGGGCGTGACCCTATCCCACCATGGCCATCGCCCACGAAGGACTTGCCACACTAGGGTAGATCTTCATGAAGTAGGCGATCTCCTTGCCCTTACAAACTCCTTGGTTCACTCCGCAATCTTGTCGGAGGCTCCCAAGTGACACCTAACCAATCTAGGAGACACCACTCTCCAAAAGGTGATAGATGGTGTGTTGATGATGAACTCCTTGCTCTTGTGCTTCAAATGATAGTCTCCCCAACACTCAACTCACTCTCATAGGATTGGATTTGGTGGAAAGATGATTTGAGTGGAAAGAAACTTGGGGAAGGCTAGAGATCAAGATTCATATGGTTGGATTGGAATATCTTGGTCTCAACACACGAGTAGGTGGCTCTCTCTCACAGAAATTGGGTAATGGAAGTGTAGGCACGATCTGATGGCTTCCCCCATGAATGAGGAGAGGGAGGATGGGTATATATAGCCTCCACACAAAATCTAACTGTTACACACATTATACCAAACTCGGTGGGACCGAATCAGGAAACTCGGTCGGACCGATTCAGTACATATGTGACCGTTAGGCAATTTCGGTGGGACCGACATGTCATCTCGGTGGGACCGATATCATTAGGGTTAGGGCATAACGTAATCTCGGTTGGACTGATTACTCAAAATCGGTTGGATCAACTTTGGTAATAAGCTAACAGAGAGTTGGTCAGGCAAATTCGGTGGGACCGATTCGCTCGTCTCGGTGGGACCGAAGCGTTATGAAAAGGAAATAGAGAGTTTGCATTACAGACTCAGTGGGACCGATCGCTCATCTCGGTTAGACCAAAATGTTATGAAGGGGAACAGAGAGTTTGCAACCCCATCTCGGTGAAATTGAGATCCCTATCGGTGAGACCGAAAAGACTAGGGTTTCTGGTAGTGGCTATGTCAAATGAACTCAGTGGCGCCAGATGGATCAAATCGGTGGGGCCGAGTTTGACTTTTGGTTTGAGACATATGTGGATATGAGAAAGTGGTTGAGGGCTTTTGGAGCATATCACTAAGCATTTTGAGCAAGCAAGCCATTAAGCAACACCTCATCCCCTTTTAATAGTATTGGCTTTCCTATGGACTCAATGTGATCTTGGATCACTAAAGTGGAAAAATGTAGAGTCTTGGACTTTGAAGCTTGAGCCAATCTTTTGTCCTTAGCATTTTGAGGGGTCCGCATTCCTTATCCATGCCATGCCAATCATTGAACTTTCCTAAAATATTTATCTTGTAATGGCATTATTTCAATGAGCTATATGTTGTTAATCATTACCAAAACCACCCAGGGATAGTTGCACTTTCACAGAACACTTCAACGAGAAAGAAGAACAAAATTGGTAACGAGGATAACAATATAGTGAGCATGTGATGACTCAGGAGGATACCGATGCATCCTGGGTTTCATGAAGTATCATGAAGCAAAGGGAACATCACATAGTAACCAAAGTTTCACTTGAATATCATTTGTGTGCTCATAGGGATCGATATGGACGTCCATGGTTCCGCTGTCAGTCATTGAACGAAGGGGTTTTGTTCATGTCTATGAGTTACCGAACCTACGGGGTCACAAGCCTAAGGAAATCATTATCTTCTAAGGTTAGTAGGATGGGAGTGATGAGAATATATTTGTGGAATTGTTTCATTAATATTCAAAATAGATTTGAGAGGATCTGGAAGCGTTTCGGGGTCACCGGAAGGGTTTCGATGAATATCGGGTAATATCGGGTATTACCGATAAATATATATTGGTGGAAAATGTTTCTAGGGATGTTAAATTATATATAAAATGGTTTAAAGTATTTATAACTATTTTATATTTAATTTAATATCAAGGGGCCTAAAAAGGCCAAGAGGTGGAAGGCAACTTGGGCCACAAAGGCCCAAGTGTGGGAGGCGCCTCCTTCCCTTAGGAAGGGGGCCCAATTGGGGCAGGGGAGGAGTCCAACTCCTTCCCCCTTAGGCTGGCGCCGCAACGAGGCTCTCCCTCCTTGGTGGAAGCCCTCCTCTTCCCCTCCAACCTTTATGTATACTTAAGGTATTGGCCACAATTGAACATACAAGTTTTGGAGCCTCCTCTAGTTCTTCTAGTTCTAGTTCTAGTTGGTCCTAGTTGACTAATTAGAGCTAGGCTAACCCTCTTGTCCTCATAATTAGAAGCCCAGTGTGGTTCTAATCTCCTCCTACTAATTCTCTAGCAACGATTAGCTCTAGATGGCGAAGCGCTGTCGGATCCTGAAGGTTGCATGCTTGCAACCAAGTAGAGAGGTTGTGCTTTCGGTCTTCAGTTTGAGGGACTATTCATGGGCCGTATGAGGGATCGTTCATCGACTGTTCGAGGGACTCCAAGTAAGATCTACATCTACATGTTCTTCTTCCGCTGCAAATCGGTAATGATAACGATCGCAATACCAACTCGTTATGCATCTTCATATTGATCTTGGGTCATCGTAGGCGCGATTTTTTTTATTTTCTACTATGTTTCCCAACAGTGGCATTATGTGAAGTTATATGAGTAGGTGCAGGTTGCAATCTAGATCACATGTGATTGTGAGGGTTGATGTTCTTGATATGCTTCCCTCGAGTGTTGCTTCAGTTCAATTCATCATCGACATGGTGTCACTTTTACAAGGTTCTGTCAATCGATCAGCTCTGGTTGTCGGCGATCTGCTAACAGTTCCTTGGGCTTCACCATACTTGAGAATAGTGAACCGTTGCATACAAAAGAGGGTGCTGAAGATGGATGATTTTCTAGTGGGTCGCACGTATTTGACGAAATTTAGTGTGGGCTAGACATTTTTTAATTCAGTCTCTTGTTTCACACATCCCGAAGATTAATCTAGCGTCAAGAATCATTGCCTAAATTGTGGACGTATGTGGCAAGTATTATTTGTTAAAACTAGTTAACCGCATAAATAAAATGTTGCTAAAACTGATTGGAGGACGTCTAACTTGGTTTTGCAAGGTATGCATATGATGTGGTATAGCCTTCGTCATGATAATGAGTTTATGTATGAGGTGGTTATATGTTGTAATGTTAAGTGTCCTGCGCGTCATGGCATGATGGCTGGAGCCACGAGATTGCCACATTAATGTAAATATTGTAGAGACAGCCTACATGTTAAGGGTGGCGATGGCGACCGTACATAGAGGACTCCGACATGGAGAAGGTGTACTTGGCACAGGACAAGGAGCTATAATTTTGTGCCACAGCTGAATTTTTGAATATGGTGCCACAACAGCGCTTTCCGAAACAGTCGTCACGACAATGTTTTATAAAATTGCTGCCACGGCAACATATTTGAAACCGGTGCCACGACAATGAAATATTGGCTTTCACAACTCTTCAACTAGAGATTGAAGATGATCACGGAGATTCCCGGCGCCTAGGGCTATACCATATTGATGGTGTCCTGGACTAGGGGGTACCAACCTAGTTGGCCCACAGTCCCTGGGCCAAACTTATGGGCCACCATTCACACAAGGAAGGACTCCGAAATCCTTGTACCTTGACCTGGTCAAGATAACCTGTGCTGAAGACTTGATGTGTATGTAATGCCCCGAGACCGACGCTTCAGTTGCCCTTCCATTTGTTTTAGTTGTTGACGTGTGTTTATTATGTTTGTTGCATTATCATAATTGTTTTGCATATTTCATTCTATATGTTATGCCATGTTCATGTTGAGTGCCTTGTCATATTTGCTTCTTGCTTCATGATCATCATTGTTTACGTTGCATTGTGCCTTTTGTCATTTTGCATTTCATCATAATCACCATGTGCATCGCATTCTTCAGGATGTTGTCTTGCTCTATGCATGTTGCATGTCACCAAACCCCTTGCTATGTCTCTCAAATCTACCCATGCATCAACACCTCCTTCTTCCTTTTTATTCCTTTCCGTTTTGCTAGTGCCATTTTCTGTCCTCCATAAATGTTCATTCTTTTCCTATAAATCCTGCTCATTGCCTACACCCTCTCTGCCAGTTTTCGGCTCATATGAATATGATCTGGTTGGGTTCAAAAATGGCTCAAGTTTGAATTTAATTCAAACTTGAATTATTTTCCTACCTCTAAAAAAAATTGCCAGATCAATTTATTCAAATCCTACATAATCTCAGGAGCTCATAACAATTTTCATCTTCGCCACATCCCTTTTCAAACTCTCTACACTTTTCTCTCTCTCTTCCTGTTGTTGAAAAATGGAAGCATAGGGAGCAGCAGCAGCCCACTCACCTGACCGAAGCCACCTGGGCCTTCCTACTTCCTCCCGGTCCGGCCCAGCCCCAGGCGCCTAGCGGCTACCTGCTCCGCTACAGCGCCGTCTCCCTCCTCTGCCTTCAGGAGCGCCAGCGCTGTGAGCTCTGCTTCACGGACGTTGAGGTCTCCCCGTCCGCGCCCCTCCTAGCCACCTATAAGAAGCCCCGCTTGGCGTCCGTGCCCCTAGAGTTTCCCTCTCGCCGCCGCCACCCCTTTCCTTCCCTCTGTTTCTCCTTCTTCCTAAGGAAACAGAGGAGCAGAGAACCACCCAGCGCGTTCCGCCGTCGTTTGTGAGGCCTCCTCGTCGTCTTCTTCAACTTCAAGCAAGGCTAGGAGCAAGAAGGGTCCAAGGGCGCCGTGATCTTCTTCCTCTACTTCGTCTGCTTCCTCTGCGTCGCCAAGTCACGCGCCTGGCGTCCTCCCCTGCTTCCTTCTTCCTCGGACAGGAACTGCGTCAGGTTCAGAGCTCGTCCTCGTCGCCTCCGGTTCGTCTCCGTGGCCGTAGCCGTGTCCTAGGGTGAGTTAGGTATACCTGCTTCCTTCTCTATCCTTCCTGTCGCGTTTAGGTCACTGGAGTCACTACTAGATCCATGCCATCGTCGTGCTCTCGCTGCTCCGGCGAATCTCTGAAACTTTCAGAGAAATGCTGCCGTGGCCCGTCCGGATTTTGTCCCCGCTCGTCTCGCTCGGGCCCCTGCTTCGCTTCACCTCGCCACAGCCGCTGCACGCATCAGGTCGAGGCCACAGTCGTCGTGTTGTCGCGCCCGTGCCCGAGCGCAAGCTCGTGAAGCTTCCTACCCCTTCTTCCGTCCTACCACACGCCAACAGAGGATGATTTCCTCCGCCGCACCCGCATGCCGCAGCCGCCCACACATGATCTGTTCTGCGCACGCGCGCTTCGCCGCAGCCGTACGCCCGAGCCGAGCCACACTCGCGCTCGAGCACAACCCCTTCACCGCCTCGCTGCACGCCAGCCGTGCCATGGCCGAGCGCCTCGCCCCGGAAGGCCGGCCTTTGTTTTTCTCTCCGGTTCGTCTTCTGATTCTCTTAGAGCCGAGCTGCTTCTTTAGCATGATCCACACATACCATTCAGCACAGGCGCTCATGCGCACAGCTAGCGCCTCGCCGTTCCTCGCTGCCGCGTCTGAGAAGAGCTCCTACTCGAGCGCGTCCTCGAGTCTTCCCGCGCACACAAGCCTTCCGCACGTTCTCAGCTCACAGTGCACCACCCTCCCTTTTCCGCACACCCGCCACTGCTCAGCCGCCCTCGCCGCTGGCGCGTTTGCTCGCCGGCAGCGTCTCCGGGCTCCCTGTGCGCCATGGGGAAGAGAACCCGGATTTTCGCTAGTTCAAAACCGGCCGAACCTCTTCCAATGCACAAGCACATCTCAGCTCAGCTGGTCATCGCCCTGCCCGTTCACCCAGGAGGCCAGGGATCGAATCCCAGGGTGCCCCCATCTTTTTGCCCCTCTTTTGTTTATTTTTTTCCCCAGCGTGCACACATATGGCCTGTTGGGCCTGATCCACTCCTGGGCTGCTGCGGTCTACTGCAATTCGGCCTGTGCATGTTTTTTTCCTGTTCCATGCATTTTAGCATTTATTCTTTATCATGCATATTAACAGGAAATTGCCATTATTTTAAAATGATCATGTTTAATTAACCGTGCATCATATTGTAACGCCCCGGATACAACTTTCCATATTCGTAACTCCAACTCTTGCCTTTTCCGGAGATGCGATATGATTTTTTTTTCTTCGTGGTTGGGTTTTTGTCTGTTGTTTTGCATTTTGTTTTTGTTATGCATCTCGTCTCATAGCATCATTCGCATTGCATCGGCACTCCGTTGCCGCCATATTTTTAAAACTTGCATTCGTTCGTCGTTGCCGTTTCTCCCTTTGCCTTCTTCACCTTCCCTCGGATCGCCTTGCCCGCGCTGACCGTTCCACACCAACCGGGTTTTGCTTCCCTCTTGACCGTGACCACCTAACCTCTCTTGCCAGCTCGCAGCCCCGTCTTTCGTGCGTCCGAAAACTTCCCCGAACCCGAACCGCTCAGTCATCACCGATGGGTCCGGATCATCCCCTAACATCTCTAAATCCTCATCGGTTTCTCTTCTAGACTCCCTAGCTATTTTATTCGTGACCGTCCGATTACGATCGGAGGGACCTAACCGCCCTAAACGGTTTTCATCTGTTATAAATATAAGGTCCAACCCTAGATCCTAGGGAAGATGTCCCATCCATCCTCCTGCTCGCCGCCACTCTCTCCAAATCCCCCTCGGGATCTATCCCTCCCCAACCATCGCTCGTCACCTACAGCCTGCCAAATCCCCTCGCAGTCAGGCTCCTCCCCTCGATCCACCTGGTCAATCGGAGGAGCTCCTCCTCTCCCGATCCTCCCTGCGCCTCTCCCGCGCGTCCTCACCAGATCCTCTGCCTTCTCTGCTTCGTCATGACCGAGCGCCCCATCTCGTTGACCAGATCAAGCGCGAGAGCTCGATCGCCCGCTCCAGCGCCCTGCTTGGGCCTCCTCCCGAGCCGGCCTCCTCCATCCCCGCCGTTTCCCGTGACCCTTCCTGGCCGGATCCTGCCGCCGCGCTGCCGTTCCTCGCCCCGCGCCGTCGACCTGCTGACCCAACGCCCTGCTCGCCTCCTCTGCTTCGTTCGAGCAGGAGGACGACGAGCGTTCGACCGGAGCCCCGTTTTCCCGCCTCCGTTATGGCGCCCGCAGCCCCGAGCTCGTCGCCTGCATCTCCTCCATGGCCTCGCTACCAAGCCGCTCCAGTGACCAGCAGCAGCTAAGCTACGTCGCCTCCCTTCCCTTCTTGCCGCACCTCCTCTCTCTCTCCCCCTCCTGACCTCGTTTTCCCTCTCATGGTTCAACAGCAGCAGGAGTCCTGCCATGGCTGTCCGAACCCCGCTGCTGCATCGCGCTGCCGTCGGCGCCTCGTCTCCACCACCAGACCCGGCCGGCCTTCGTCGCCCTTGCCCATTCCCGGCCGGATCCCGCCGCGATGCCCGTCCCGGCCACGGTGCCCTCGCGGAGGCCATCTGCGCCTCGTCCGCTGCGGCTGCTTACGCTCTTCAGAGAACGAGCAGCAGCGCTTCGCCCGTCGGCCAGCGTTGATCGCACTGGCAGCTTCGTGGTGAGGCCTCGCCAAGGCCCAGTAGGCGCCCCCCGACAACCTCCCAACCACGACCGACTGGGCTTGGCCCATGGTGAGGCCACCCCAAGCGCCCCCTCCTTTTTTTTCTCCTGTTGTGGCCCAGCCAGTTTCGACCCATATCATGTTTTTTCCCAGATCTACGAATTTAGCTAATTTCCAGGAACTGCAGTTTTACAGTTTGGACCCTAAACTTCATGCATTTAATAACTCATCAACCGTGCATCACATGTAAAACTTTATATATGAAAAATGCTTAGTTTTTCATCGATTTTCATATTTTGACACTTTCATCCATGTTTAAAATGTTTAAATTGATGTTTGTTTAAATTTGCTCAAACGCATGTTAAAATGATTTATTTCATAACTAATTAACCGTAACTCGGAATTTAATAAACTTTATATGCAAATGGGGTGGAAAAATGCATAGATTAACATGGTGCACTTTATTTTCCTGTTTAACAATAGTAAAATATGTTTTAGGGCAGAACACTAACGAATCTAAAATATGCACATGGGGATTTTCCGGAATTGTTGTTTGTGTTTCCGGCCTCATTTAAACTTGCCTAAATAGTTAGTTTAATTATGCTTCACCCCTTGCCATGTTGAACAACATTTAATATTGACGAGTAGCATAACCGAGAGAGAACTAAATAATTGATGTGGTGTTTTGTCAATATGCAACTCGTTGCATATTGAGCTCCACTTAACTTGTAGTATTGCTTGTTGCACTTTGCCATGCCATGCCTCATTAAACCGGTCATGCATCATACTTGTTTGTGCATCATGCCATGTTTATGCTTGCGTGTTTACCATGTTGTTTGCTTCTTTCCGGTGTTGCTTCTTAGTTCTGGTAATGTTGCGATTGTGAGGATTCGTTCGACTACTCCCGTTTGTCTTCTTCATGATGGACTCGTTCTTCTTCCTTGCGGGATTTCAGGCAAGATGACCGCTACCCTGGATCTCACTACTATCATTGCTATGCTAGTTGCTTCGTTCTATCGCTATGCTGCGCTACCTATTACCTGTTTATCAAGCCATCCCATATTGCCATGAACCTCTAACCTTTGACACCATTCCTAGCAAACCGTTGTTTGGCTATGTTACCGCTTTTGCTCAGCCCCTCTTATAGTGTTGCTAGTTGTCGGTGAAGTTGAAGATTTCTCCATGGTGGACAGGGTTTATGTTGGGATATCACAATATCTCTTATATTATTAATGCATCTATATATTTGGTAAAGGGTGGAAGGCTCGGCCTTATGCCTGGTGTTTTGTTCCACTCTTGCCGCCCTAGTTTCCGTCATACCGGTGTTATGTTCCCGGATTTTGCGTTCCTAATGCGGTCGGGTGATTTATGGGACCCCCCTGACAGTTCGCTTTGAATAAAACTTGTCCAGCAAGGCCCAACATTGACTTTTACCATTTGCCTCACCACCACCTATTTTTTCCCTTGGGAGTCGCTCTCTCGAGGGTCATCTTTATTCAGCCCCCCGGGCCAATGCTTGTCTAAGTGTTGGTCCAAACTAGAGCCCTTTGCAGCGCCCCCTCAGGGAAACTTGAGGTATGGTTTTAGTTGTACGGATTGCTCATCCGGTCGTGGCCTGAGACGAGATACGTGCGGCTACTATCAGGATGCGGCACGCCGGGAGGTCTTGCTGGTCTTGTTTTACCATTGTCGAAATGTCTTGATGTACCGGGATTCCGAGACTGATCGGGTCTTCCTGGGAGAAGGTCTATTCCTTCGTTGATCGCGAGAGCTTGTCATGGGCTAAGTTGGGACACCCCTGCAGGGTATAAACTTTTGAGAGCCGTGCCCGCGGTTATGTGGCAGATGGAATTTGTTAATGTCCAGTTGTAGATAACTTGACACCAGATCCGAATTAAAACGCATCAACCGCGTGTGTAGCCGTGATGGTCTCTTCTCGACGGAGTCCTGGAAGTGAACACGGTTTCTGTGTTATGACTGACGTAAGTAGGAGTTCAGGATCACCTCTTGATCATTGCTAGCTTCACGACCGTTCCGCTTGTTCTCTTCTCGCTCTTATTTGCGTTGGTTAGCCACCATACTTGCTTAGTCGCTGCTGCAACCTCACCACTTTACCATTTCCTTTCCCATTAAGCTTTGCTAGTCTTGATACCCATGGTAATGGGATTGCTGAGTCCTCGTGGCTCACGGATACTTCAAAACCAGTTTGCGGTGCCTATGTTACCGAAAGCGGTGGCGCAACCAAGCTCAAGGAGGAGCTCGTTGAAGATCTTGCCCTTTGTGTTGTTTCATTCTAGTTGATCAGTAGTGGAGCCCAGTTGGGGTCGATCGGGGACCTTTGTCGCATTTGGCGTTCTTCTTTTATTTTGGTTCCGTAGTCGGACCTTGATTGTATCTGGATGATGTAATGCTTTATTCATGTATTTGTGTGAAGTGGCGATTGTAAGCCAACTATGTATCTTTTTCCCTTATGTATTACATGGGATGTGTGAAGATTACCTCACTTGCGACATTGCTTTCAATGCGGTTATGCCTCTAAGTCGTGCTTCGACACGTGGGAGATATAGCCGCATCGAGGGCGTGACAAGTTGGTAATCAGAGCCTTCCCCGACCTTAGGAGCCCCACTGCTTGATCGTTTTTAGCGGCCGAGTTGTGTCTAGGAAAATGTTTTGAGTCATTTAGGATTATATATATCGGAGAGTTAGGAATTCTTTTTACTCCTCAGTCCCTTCGTCGCTCTGGTGAGGTCTCCTAACGTAGAGTTTTGACTCTTCTCTTCTCAAATTTCACTAAATTTTTTTTTAGGATCACGCGGGTATTTTGGAATCGTTCCGATGGTTTTATGATGAGAACATTGTCTTGGTGCCTCCTGTCAGGGGTTTAGTGGAGGTGTCCCGGGGAGTTGAGCTCTGAGGTGTTGTCATCATAATTTTATCGTGGCAGTTCTGGAATACCTGAGTTTAGTACGCCGACATCGAAAATCTCTTTTATGCGGTTGTTGGTGAGATAACCCGATAACCCAAGATCGAGGTGAGTACGGAGTATTGCCATGACTCGTATAACGGATGCTTTTCAAAGGTGGAGGTACACGATTTCGAAGGTTTCTTGGTTATGTGTTGGTGATGGATACAGCTTGGATGTAGGTATTGTTAGTTTGGGTGAGATATATTGCTTCCCCTGTATCCCCAACACCAGATTGCATAACCAGAAAGTTTCGGGAGTTTTATAGGTGGGAATTCAAGTAGCTCCTAGTATATCTTTCCGACAGATGCATGATATGGGATTGGGTAAATCTCTATCATATGTGTTTGTTCCGGCTTATTCTGCAAGCCAGTCCTTTGTTTTTGTTTTGAGTTGTGGTATTCGAGTTGCTTCAATGTCAAGTGTTGATTCCATACCTTTCCGAAATGGTGGTCTCATACTTTGATGTGAATACCAATCCTTCTCGACAATCGAGATTGTCATGTCAATCCTTTTCAACCGGCGTGTTTCTCTTCAAGTGGATCCGATCACTTCAACATCAGCAAGACCAATTATCATTTCTTCTTAATGGTGTTTGTTTCATGCGTCTCCAAGTTGCCTTTGTTCTTTCCCGCCCACCCACCCTTTTTCCTCAAGGACTAAGATTTCTTTATCAAGTATCCTTTTATTGATGGGAAGTCTCTTCATTCTTTTCTTTCAATGTTCTTATCCGGTGATTTCCCATGAAGATGCTCAACAACTTCAAGTTCATCATCCTCCATTGTTGTTTCTTCTCCGGTGGACCCAATTCAAGCTTTCGATATTCATCATATTCCTTTCCTCGTTTCTAATGTTTCTCATGTCGATGCACCTCTTAATCTCACCTCTTGCTATTCATTTGTTCTGGAGTGTTGAAGATATCTCAGAAGATTGGTGTTTCCATTCTCAATCTGTTCAAGATATCTCGAGATTGTTATCTCATTCAAGCCATTTAATTCAACCGGTGCAATCTCTCTTTAAAATCATTTCCAACGGTGTTTTCTTTTGAGTGGGCCCTAACCCACAGGTCTTTTCCCAGGATCTTACCTGACTCTTCTAATTTTCCCGGAGCCATTCCCAAATTCTTTTCAAAGTGTGACGTAAGAATGGATTTCATCAGTCACATGCCTTCTCCAAGATTAATTTCAAATTCTTTTCATTGTTGGTTCAACCTTTCTAATTTTCTCCCGAAGTATCTCAACAATTCATGGTGGTGTTTCTCCTTGTCATTCTCGGATTTTGAAGACCGAAGAAGAGTTCCTCTTAAATCCTTACCCGTTCTTCCAAAGATGCGTAGTTCAAGCTTGATGCCATCATCTCATAAATTGTTTTGATTGTGAAAATTCTTTTCTTACCATCCGGAGCATTTCTTGAGTTGTTTCCATTTCTTTCCGCTGAAAGCCATCATGTCATAATTCTTCATTCTCAGCGTGTAGCTATTGTTCTCCAAATCTTACCGGTGATTCGTTCAAATATCCTCTAATCAGTTCATGTTCTCTTCGTTCTCATGTATCTAAATCCCCTCAAATATCTTCATTCGTTTTCCAATTCTTCCCGGTGAATTGTGCCTTTGCTATGTTCATTTTTCAATTCCTACCCGTGGTTCATGAAGACTTCCTCAAGTTTTGCGCTATATCCCTCTTAATCCTTTCTACGAGAATAAGTAGTATGCCAAATCCGTTGTTTGTCATCAATTTAAATTGGTGAAGGAGATGCATAACATAATTGTTATTCTTGTTTCATCCAAGTGATTAAATTCTTCTTTCCGGAGTTGTTCATCATATCACATTCTTGGTTCGAGATGCTTCATCTTTTCTTTTCCGGAGTTCCAAGTTTTCCGCTTTATCTTGTCGTGAAGCTCTATCTAAATCATCGCAAGGCTTCACCTTGTGTTCTCAACTTCCTTTTCTTTTTATCATCCTTTTATTACCGGAGTTCTTCATGGAGGCTCTACATGGTGGTTTGTCAAGGATTCTTTCATTGTTCAATTGTTCTTCAAGATTTCTCTTGAAGTTATGACCCGCCAAGCTTTACTCTAAAAATAAACATGGTGCTCAACACATGTTTTGTTTTGAGGCGTTCAAGTATTCTTTGTCTTGCATTCCGAAGTGCAATTCTTTCTACCTTATCTTTTGAGGTGGTGTTATGTCACTCTTGACAATTTCCTTCTTGTTTCATGATTCATATGTTGTCAAGAATGAGGTATTTTAAATCCATCAATCCCTTTGTTGGAGTTATCTTGGGTTATATTTCAGCTAAAGCTTTCCCTAAGGATTGTTGCTATTTATGGTGCTTATAAATGACCCAAGTTCTTCATTTGTCCTCCCGGTGAAATAAGTTTCTCGTCTCCTTGTTGATATCAATCCAATCATTTGTTTCCGTTGGTGGGAGAAGCTCACCTCATAATTTTGAGATGTTTTCATAAGCCCGCCACAAGCTTATTCTTTTCGTTGTTGGTTTTCCAACAACTCCGTTATAACCTTCTTGGAAGGGTGCTTTCCGAGCTCATTTGTGGCAGAAGTTTGCATTTTCTCCTACATTCTGTTATTCCAATGATCTATCTTCTATTCTTTTATTCCAGAGGCATTGTGATGTTACTCTCTTTGACCCATCATCTCATTTTGTAAATATCATGTAATTTCCCTTGCTTATCCGTTTAGCCGGAGTGTCGTGTTTTCATTCGAGTTCTCTCATCTTATCAAGTTTTGCCTCCCTTCTCAACCGGAGTGCGATTTGTAATGTTTCTTACCCCTTGTGCCATTCTTTCAATTCCGGAGGCAGTGTGTGGTTGATTTCATAATGTATCCTCTCATCTTGTCAAGTTCATGTTCAATTCCTTCCATTTACAGTCGGAGTGCTGCCCAAATTATATCAATCTTATTCCTCCTCTATCTAGTTTTAACCGGAGTGGTTTCAATATCAATCTTATCACTAAACCTCTTGGTTCTCGTCGTATCCCTTGTTCCTCTTTTCTAACGGAGTGTTTTCAACTTTGCTCATCTTCATTGTTTTCTTTCTTTCATTTTGCTCAACATCTCAAGGTTATTTGGTTTCACTCATTTGTCAAAGCAACTTTGTTTTACCTCTCCTCTTCCTTTTCCCTCCGGTGCCATCCTAGATCTCGGGACGAGATCCTCTCGTAGTGGTGGAGTGTTGTAACGCCCCGGATACAACTTTCCATATTCGTAACTCCAACTCTTGCCTTTTTCGGAGATGCGATATGATTTTTTTTCTTCGTGGTTGGGTTTTTGTCTGTTGTTTTGCATTTTGTTTTTGTTATGCATCTCGTCTCATAGCATCATTCGCATTGCATCGGCACTCTGTTGCCGTCATATTTTTAAAACTTGCATTCGTTCGTCGTTGCTGTTTCTCCCTTTGCCTTCTTCACCTTCCCTCGGATCGCCTTGCCCGCGCTGACCGTTCCAGACCAACCGGGTTTTGCTTCCCTCTTGACCGTGACCACCTAACCTCTCTTGCCAGCTCGCAGCCCCCTCTTTCGTGCGTCCAAAAACTTCCCCGAACCCGAACCGCTCAGTCATCACCGATGGGTCCGGATCATCCCCTAACATCTCTAAATCCTCATCGGTTTCTCTTCTGGACTCCCTAGCTATTTTATTCGTGACCGTCCGATTACGATCAGAGGGACCTAACCGCCCTAAACTGTTTTCATATGTTATAAATATAAGGTCCAACCCTAGATCCTAGGGAAGATGTCCCATCCATCCTCCTGCCCGCTGCCACTCTCTCCAAATCCCCCTCGGGATCTGTAGGATCGTTGAAGGTGAGAGTGTCTAGAGGGGGGTGATTAGACTACTCGACAAGATAAAAATTATGCCTTTTGACAAAGACAAGTTTTTGGCAAGTTCACAATGGAGATCAAGTCAAGCATCATACATACAAGTCAAGTAGCATACTACACATGCAATTCTAGAGTATGGGCAGCGGAAAGTAAATTGCACAAGTAGTAAAGAGAAGTGGAGAAGATCAAACGCAGTTTGGAGACACGGAGATTTTTCTCGTGGTTCCGATAGGTGGTGCTATCGTCAATCCACGTTGATGGAGACTTCAACCCACGGAGGGTAGCGGCTGCGAGAGTCCACGGAGGGCTCCACCCACGAAGGGTCCACGAAGAAGCAACCTTGTCTATGCCATCATGGCATACGCCCACGGAGGACTAGCCTTACTCGGGGTAGATCTTCACGAAGTAGGCGATCTCCTTGCCCTTACAAACTTCTTGGTTCAACTCCACATCTTGACGGAGGCTCCCAAGCGACACCTAACCAATCTAGGAGGCACCACCCTCCAAAAGGTAATAGATGGTGTTGGTGATGATGAACTCCTTGCTCTTGTGCTTCAAATGATAATCTCCCCAACACTCAACTCTCCTCACTGATTTGGCTGTGGTGGAAGAAAGGATTGAGTGGAAAGCAACTTGGGAAGGCTAGAAATCAAGTTTCATATGGTGGGAGTGGAGCAACTTGATCTCAACACAAGGGTAGGTAGTTTTCTTCTCGAAATGTAAGGTAGGAGTGGTAGTTCTTTCTGATGGCTCTCTCCACGAATGAAGAGGAGGTGGAGGGGTATTTATAGCCTCCACACAAAATCCAACCGTTACACACATTTGACCAATCTCGGTCAGACCGAAGTTGACAACTCGGTGAGACCGAAAGTTCAAATCTTGTGAACGTTGGGATTTTCGGTGGGACCGAAAATACAATCTCGGTGAGTCCAATTCTTCCAAAGACTAGGGTTTGCCAATCTCGGTGGGACCGACTTTATCATCTCGGTGACACCGATTTGATGACAGAAGGTTACAGAAGCTTGGCAACACTAGTTTCGGTGAGACCGAGTTTGGAATCGGAAAAACCGAAATTTCTAGGGTTTGGCTATATGGCTGAGGTGGTTCATCTCGGTGTGACTGAGTTTATGGAATCGGTGAGACCGAGATTACTTATGAGTGTGTATTGGAAGTGAGAGGTGCTGATAGTTTAGGAGATGTATCACTAAGCACTTTGAGCAACCAGATCATTATCATAACCTCATCCCCTTTTAATAGTATTGGCTTTCCTATGGACTCAATGTGATCTTGGATCACTAAACCAAAAATGGAGTCTTGAGCTTTTGCCAATGCCTGCCTTAGCATTTTGAGGGGTCCACTTCTTCAGTCCTTTTGCCATGCCAATGTGATTGACTTTCCTGAAACATACTTGATAAAAGCATTAGTCCAACCACAAAGTATGTTGTCATTAATTACCAAAACCACCCAGGGAGCAAATGTGCTTTCAATCTCCCCCTTTTTGGTAATTGATGGCAACACACAAAACAAGACATCAAAGCTTACTAAAATAAAGACAGAATTATCACTAAAGCTTTGACAATCATGTAGTACACAGTTTCCCCCTACAAGTGTGCAAGATTTTCATAAATTATGGTTTTGGACTACCACAAGCACACAAGAGAGAAGAACAAGATGTGCTACATGCAGCTTGGCTATATGCATCAGAGCAGATGAGGATAAGTGAGTGATAAAGCATATGTGCATGGTGATTTCTTGCAAACAGATATTCACAAGCAAGTCACCATCATGCACATTTTGCAAGATGCATATACTTACCTTGAGATTCCTTGGCATTGTACCTGAAGAAATAGACTTGGGAAAACAGGGTTAGATGACACAAGATTATTTCTTCAACCAACAGCAAGAACATCAAGAGTACCAAGCTAGGGATGACATGTATAAAGAGTGTCTCATATTGAGCACAAGCTTGAATCAGCAAACATGTCTCCCAAGATTAAAAGATTTTCAATTAACTCTGAGAGATTTTGCTTTCCATAAGATACCAATTGTGAGAGCGAAGAAAGCAGAATCAATAGAATGATGCCAAATGTAATATCCAATGTGGAACACGGCAAAGCTTTGATGTGATTCTCTCCCCCTTAAGGTAAGATTACTCTTCAAATCTTCTCTTCTCCCCTTTATCTCCCCCTCCCCCTAAATCTTCTCCCCCTTTGACATCAAGTGCCGAAAAGGACAGCAAACTAGGAAGGTCAGTAAAGATAGAAGGAAAGAAGTGGGATCCTTAAGAATCACAACTGGGTAAAAAGAAATATGCATAGAGAATCATTGAATAGAGCTGCAGAAGATGATATCCTGAAAGAAAAAAAATCGGTGACACCGAAGTGAGATGGATCGGTGGATCCGAAAGTCTGGGACTTAGGGCAGATCCTTTTTCGTCGACCGAAATTGTTAAGTCGGTGGCCTTGAGTTTAATTCAAGGAAATATAGAAATAATTCAGCTCACTTTGCAAGGAATGTCTCAAAAGATTTGCAATGAATTTGTAAATGATTTTCAAGGAATTGATCAGAGCCAAAAAGATATTCACAAAAACAGAAGAATAGAAATGAAAAAGATTGCTAGATGAAGTTTTTTTTTCATAAGAGAAAATAGAGAACTCCAAAACATATGTACTTCATCTAGATAGGGGTCGGCGACTAGGTCACCTATGTTTGAGTATATTGACTTAGGAGTCAAATGAGAACATTTGATCATAGGTCATACTCATCGTTTAAGCTCAAAATGGGGTTGCCATTTTTCGATTAAGCATTTGATGTGATCACATCTTATGAAGCTGCTTGTACTCATGACTTTGAGCAAAGCTCCTTCAAGATGTGAAGAACATACCTTGGGCTTGTTGTTGCTTGTACTCATGTAGGTGAACTTGAAGTAGATGCTCATAGAATGTGAAGTTGAAGCACCATTTCCAATTGTATAGTTCATCTTCCTACATGGGTTAGGCAAGCAAGGAAATACTCTAGAATATCCAAGATGACAAGAGTGAAATACTAGATGTATTAGGTGTCAAAAAGGATATGTGAAATTTTGTTCCTTGAACTCAACATCCCAAAGGGCTAGATACTTGGTCAATGACAAGATTACTCATGATTTGAGTGTGTGGTAATCTTGTGGAATGTAGATCATCCAAGTACCTGCAAGGAGTTAGATGCAATACAAGGGGCAAATGTGTCCAAGACATATGATCATCATCATAAGAGAAATATCAAGGATTAGTCAAGTAGGCTCATGCCTTGCATGCATCAATGGAGTTTTCACTCCAAGTTTGAAGCATCGATGATGTTCAACTCACTCCTTAAGCGACAAAACACTTTCTCATCAAGTGGTTTTGTAAAGATATCGACAAGCTGTTTGTCGATCTGAACATGCTTAAGATCGATGTCACCCTTGGCAATGTGATCACGAATAAAATGGTGACGAACTTCAATATGTTTCGTACGAGAGTGTTGCACAGGATTGTGTCCAATCTTAATTGCACTCTCATTGTCACAAAGCAAAGGAACATGTCTCGCATGTATCCCATAATCCTTAAGCGTTTGTGTCATCCATAGCAACTGAGCACAACATGAACCAGAAGCAATATATTCTCGCTTGGCGAGAGATAATGATATCGAATTTTGTTTCTTGGAGGACCAAGATACAAGGGATCGACCAAGGAATTGACACGTACCCGAAGTTGACTTTCTATCAACCCTGTCTCCGGCATAGTCCGAGTCGGAATAGCCAACAAGATCGAAAGAGGCCCTCTTACGATACCAAATGCCAAAGTTTGGTGTGTGTATCAAATATCTCACAATTCTTTTAACAGCTTTAAGATGACATTCTTTAGGGGCTGCTTGATATCGAGCACACATGCATACACTCAACATTATGTCAGGACGAGAAGCACAGAGATATAGTAGAGAACCAATCATGGATCGATAAACCTTTTGATCAACAGGTTCTCCATCTTTTGTCAAGTCATTATGTCCACTAGTAGGCATGGGGGTTCTCATACCTTTGCTTTCTTGCATGTTGAACTTCTTGAAGAGATCCTTGGTGTACTTTGTTTGTGAGACAAAGGTACCCTCCCTAGATTGCTTGATTTGCAACCCAAGGAAGAATTTGAGTTCACTCATCATGGACATCTCATACTTCTCCGACATAAGCTTTCCAAACTTCTCGCTAAAATGGGGGTTAGTTGAACCAAAGATAATATCATCAACATATATTTGGCACACAAATAGTTCACCATCAACCCTTTTCGTGAATAGCGTTGAGTCTATTTTACCAATCTCAAATCCTTTTTCAAGAAGAAAGCTAGTCAAGCATTTGTACCAAGCTCTAGGAGCTTGTTTAAGACCATAAAGAGCTTTGTGCAACTTGTAAACATGATTAGGCTTTTAGGATTCACAAATCCGGAGGTTGTTTCACAAATACTTCCTCCTCAATTTCACCATTTAGGAAAGCACTTTTAATGTCCATTTGATAGAGAGTAATATCATGGTGGTTGGCATAAGCAACAAGAATGCGAATGGACTCAAGTCTAGCAACGGGGGCATAGGTCTCACCATAGTCCATACCTTCGACTTGTGTGTAACCTTGAGCTACGAGACGAGCCTTGTTGCGGATGACTTGTCCATCCTCATCTTGCTTGTTCCGAAACACCCATTTGGTTCCAATGACGTTTTGGTCATCATTGGGCTTCTCTACCAAAGTCCAAACGTTGTTCCTCTCGAAGTTGTGTAGCTCTTCATGCATAGCGTTCACCCAATCCGGGTCTTCAAGCGCTTCTTCTACCTTCATAGGTTCAAGACTAGAGATAAATGAGTAATGCTCACAAAAGTTAGCTAAACGAGTTTTAGAGCGAGTAATTCTCCCGGAGTCGATGTCATTCATCCTTTGTTCCACGGGATGATTCTTCTTGACTGTTGCTCGAACTCGGGATAGCTTTCGTTGTTGTTGTGGTTGAGCTTCCTCATCATCCTCATCTTCCTCTTCTTCTTCATCATTGTTGGTGTTGTCTTGAGGTGGTGGAGAAGGAGGTTGTGGTGGATCTTCTTGTCGCACTTCCTCATCTTGGTGAGTTCCACTTGTGGAGGCCTCCATGTTGCCTTGAGGTTCATCTTGCCGTGAGGTAGGGGGCTCCACATATGTAGATGAGGTACTCTCCTTCACTTCCATGGGACGGATCTTTCCAATAGATAAATCTTGAATGGCTTCCGATGGGTTCTTGTCTCCTACATCAATAGGCATTTGCTCTACTTGCGAGCCATTAGATTCATCAAACTTCACATCTACCGTCTCTTCAACCTTTCGGGAGAAATTATTGTAGACACGGTAGGTGTGGGAGTTTGATCCATAACCGAGGAAAAAGCCTTCATGAGTTTTACCAGCAAATTTAGACCGACGATGCTTATCAAGGATATAGCATTTTGAACCAAAGACACGAAAGTATCCCACTTGGGGTTTGTTACCGGTAAGGAGCTCGTATGAAGTCTTGCCGAGGAGCTTATGAAGATAAAGCCTGTTGATAGCATGACAAGCCGTCTCGACCGCTTCACCCCAAAAGTGCTTCGGTGTCTTGTATTCATCAAGCATCGTTCTCGCCATCTCAATGAGCGTTCGGTTCTTCCTCTCAACAACTCCATTTTGCTGAGGTGTGTGCGAGTCGAGAACTCATGTAGAATCCCTTCCTCATCGAGAAAAGAGTCCACATGGGCGTTCTTGAACTCCGTTCCATTGTCACTCCGAACATTCTTGATCTTCACCTCAAATTGATTTTGGGCCTTTCTAGCAAAGGTTTTGAAGATTCTCTGAACCTGCGATTTGTCATCAAGGAAAAATACCCATGTAAATCTGGAATAATCATCAACTATAACTAGACCAAAGGAGTTACCACCAAGGCTTTTGTAAGCATTGGGACCGAAGAGATCCATATGAAGAAGCTCAAGCGGTCTCCTTGTGGTCATGATGTTCTTCATGCGATGACTTCCACCTACTTGTTTTCCTGCTTGACAGGCACTACAGAGTCTATCTTTGTCAAAGAAAACATCTTTAACACCAAGAATGTGATCACCTTTGATTAGCTTATCTAGATTACGCATACCAATATGTCCAAGCCTTCTATGCCATAACCAACCTTTAGCAGATTTAGCAATGAAGCAAGTTCTAGGTTGAGCTTTCTTAGTGAAATCAACAATATATAAATCACCTCTACGGATACCGGTAAAAACCATGTTATGATTGTCACGACGAAAGACTTGGCAATCTACTTGATGAATAGCACATTGAATCCAAAGTCAGCTAATCTAGACACGGAAAGTAAATTGTATCCAAGTGATTCAACAAGCATGACATTTTGAATAGAGCTATCATGAGATATGGCCACCTTACCAAGGCCAAGTACGTTACCCTTGGAGTTATCTCCAAAAGTCACATACTTGCGTGGACCATCGTTCTTTGCAAGCTCTCCAAACATGTCTTCGTCTCCGGTCATGTGATCGGTGCATCCACTATCAAGAATCCACTCTTTTCCACCGGATATGTAGTCTCTCAGATTTGCCATAAGATTGAGACTCTTCATGATCTTGTCTAGCTCGGTGTCCGAATCGGAGTAATCGTCATCATGCTCATGCTCATTATCATATTGACCCATAGATAATTCATCATCAATACCTAGGTCAATTTGACAATGACTTGCATTAGTTTTGTCAATGTGACAATAATCATCGGAATGCAATACAAGAGCATTTCTAATTAGAACATTGATAAGTCCGGGATCACCCTTCCTTTTCATAAGGTCACGAAGCTCAAAGAAGCATTTATCAAAGTTGGGATCATTGGGGCGCATCATGTCAAATTCAATAGTCTTGTATAGAATTTCATCAAGACCTCTCAAAGAGTAGTCCGGATAAAGTTCTTCCAAGAACTTCCACATAGCATAGGCACACTCAAAGTTTGTGACAAGCTCAAGCAAGTTATCGGGCAAGCCTCTAATGATGAGATTTACAGTTCTAAGGTTACGAAGCAAATCAAGCTCTTCATCCATAGTAGGGTGCAAGGGGTCAAATGGAGGTACATATGGGGTTTCAACATATTTGCGCAAGTTGTACATCTTAAAGATAGCAAGCATTTCAATCCTCCACGAGTTATAGGACACTCCATCAAGAATAGGCACTCTATGACTAACACTCCCAAACGTAGACACGTCCATCTTCCTCCAATGGTGTGCAAACCAAAGCAATGGAGACCAAAGCTCTGATACCAATTGTAGGATCGTTGAAGGTGAGAGTGTCTAGAGGGGGGGTGATTAGACTACTCGACAAGATAAAAATTATGCCTTTTGACAAAGACAAGTTTTTGGCAAGTTCACAATGGAGATCAAGTCAAGCATCATACATACAAGTCAAGTAGCATACTACACATGCAATTCTAGAGTATGGGCAGCGGAATGTAAATTGCACAAGTAGTAAAGAGAAGTGGAGAAGATCAAACGCAGTTTGGAGACACGGAGATTTTTCTCGTGGTTCCGATAGGTGGTGCTATCGTCAATCCACGTTGATGGAGACTTCAACCCACGGAGGGTAACGGCTGCGAGAGTCCACGGAGGGCTCCACCCACGAAGGGTCCACGAAGAAGCAACCTTGTCTATGCCATCATGGCATCGCCCACGGAGGACTAGCCTTACTCGGGGTAGATCTTCACGAAGTAGGCGATCTCCTTGCCCTTACAAACTTCTTGGTTCAACTCCACATCTTGACGGAGGCTCCCAAGCGACACCTAACCAATCTAGGAGGCACCACCCTCCAAAAGGTAATAGATGGTGTTGGTGATGATGAACTCCTTGCTCTTGTGCTTCAAATGATAATCTCCCCAACACTCAACTCTCCTCACCGATTTGGCTGTGGTGGAAGAAAGGATTGAGTGGAAAGCAACTTGGGAAGGCTAGAAATCAAGTTTCATATGGTGGGAGTGGAGCAACTTGATCTCAACACAAGGGTAGGTAGTTTTCTTCTCGAAATGTAAGGTAGGAGTGGTAGTTCTTTCGATGGCTCTCTCCACGAATGAAGAGGAGGTGGAGGGTATTTATAGCCTCCACACAAAATCCAACCGTTACACACATTTGACCAATCTCGGTCAGACCGAAGTTGACAACTCGGTGAGACCGAAAGTTCAAATCTTGTGAACGTTGGGATTTTCAGTGGGACCGAAAATACAATCTCGGTGAGTCCGATTCTTCCAAAGACTAGGGTTTGCCAATCTCGGTGGGACCGACTTTATCATCTCGGTGACACCGATTTGATGACAGAAGGTTACAGAAGCTTGGCAACACTAGTTTCGTGAGACCGAGTTTGGAATCGGAAAACCGAAATTTCTAGGGTTTGGCTATATGGTGAGGTGGTTCATCTCGGTGTGGTGAGTTTATGGAATCGGTGAGACCGAGATTACTTATGAGTGTGTATTGGAAGTGAGAGGTGCTGATAGTTTAGGAGATGTATCACTAAGCACTTTGAGCAACCAGATCATTATCATAACCTCATCCCCTTTTAATAGTATTGGCTTTCCTATGGACTCAATGTGATCTTGGATCACTAAACCAAAAATGGAGTCTTGAGCTTTTGCCAATGCTTGCCTTAGCATTTTGAGGGGTCCACTTCTTCAGTCCTTTTGCCATGCCAATGTGATTGACTTTCCTGAAACATACTTGATAAAAGCATTAGTCCAACCACAAAGTATGTTGTCATTAATTACCAAAACCACCCAGGGAGCAAATGTGCTTTCAGGATCCATCCCTCCCCAACCATCGCTCGTCACCTACAGCCTGCCAAATCCCCTCGCAGTCAGGCTCCTCCCCTCGATCCACCCGGTCAACCGGAGGAGCTCCTCCTCTCCCGCTCCTCCCTGCGCCTCTCCTCCGCCCAAGCCGCAGTAGCGCAGCCGCCTTCGTCGAGCGCCACCGCAAGCAGCGGCAGCAACCAGGCTGGTTCCCGCGCGTCCTCGCCGGATCCTCTGCCTCCTCGCCCGTCATGACCGGCGCCCCATCTGTTAACAGATCGGCGAGAGCTCGATCGCCGCTCAGCGCCTGCTTGGCCTCCTCCCGAGCCGGCCTCCTCCATCCCGCCGTTTCCGTGACCCTTCTGGCGGATCCTACCGCCCGGCTGCCGTTCCTCGCCCGCGCCGTCGACTCTTGACCTAACGCCCTGCTCGCCTCCCTCGCCCGTTCGGCAGGAGGACGACGAGCGCTCGACCGGAGCCCCGTTTTCCCGCCTCCGTTATGGCGCCCGCAGCCCCGAGCTCGTCGCCTGCATCTCCTCCATGGCCTCGCTACCGCGCCGCTCCAGTGACCAGCAGCAGCTAAGCTACGTCGCCTCCCTTCCCTTCTTGCCGCACATCCTCTCTCTCTCCCCCTCCTGACCTCGTTTTCCCTCTCATGGTTCAACAGCAGCAGGAGTCCTGCCATGGCCGTCCGAACCCCGCTGCTGCATCGCGCTGCCACCGGCGCCTCGTCTCCACCACCAGACCCGGCCGGCCTTCGTCGCCCTTGCCCATTCCCGGTCGGATCCCGCCGCAGTGCCCCGTCCCCGGCCACCGGTGCCCTCGCCGGAGGCCATCTGCGCCTCGTCCCGCCTGCGGCTGCTTCTGCTCTTCAGAGAAACGAGCAGCAGCCGCTCGCCCGGTCCAGCCGCGCGTTGACCGCGCTGGCCAGCTACGTGGGCTGAGGCCTCGCCAAGGCCCAGCGCGCCATCCCCGACAGCCTCCCCAACCCGCTGACCGACTGGGCTTGGCCCATGGTGAGGCCACCCCCAGCGCCCCCTCCTTTTTTTTCTCCTGTTGTGGCCCAGCCAGTTTCGGCCCATATCATGTTTTTTCCTAGATCTACGAATTTAGCTAATTTCCAGGAACTGCAGTTTTACAGTTTGGACCCTAAACTTCATGCATTTAATAACTCATCAACCGTGCATCACATGTAAAAACTTTATATATGAAAAATGCTTAGTTTTTCGTCGAGTTTCATATTTTGCCACTTTCATCCATGTTTAAAATGTTTAAATTGCTGTTTGTTTAAATTTGCTCAAATGCATGTTAAAATGATTTATTTCATAACTAATTAACCGTAACTCGGAATTTAATAAACTTTATATGCAAATGGGGTGGAAAAATGCATAGATTAACATGGTGCACTTTATTTTCCTGTTTAACAATAATAAAATATGTTTCAGGGCAGAACAGTACCGAATCTAAAATATGCACATGGGGATTTTCCGGAATTGTTGTTTGTGTTTCCGGCCTCATTTAAACTTGCCTAAATAGTTAGTTTAATTATGCTTCACCCCTTGCCATGTTGAACAACATTTACTATTGACGAGTAGCATAACCGAGAGAGAACTAAATAATTGATGTGGTGTTTTGTCAATATGCAACTCGTTGCATATTGAGCTCCACTTAACTTGTAGTATTGCTTGTTGCACTTTGCCATGCCATGCCTCATTAAACCGGTCATGAATCATACTTGTTTGTGCATCATGCCATGTTTATGCTTGCGTGTTTACCATGTTGTTTGCTTCTTTCCGGTGTTGCTTCTTAGTTCCGGTAATGTTGCGATTGTGAGGATTCGTTCGACTACTCCCGTTTGTCTTCTTCATGATGGACTCGTTCTTCTTCCTTGCGGGATTTCAGGCAAGATGACCGCTACCCTGGATCTCACTACTATCATTGGTATGCTAGTTGCTTCGTTCTATCGCTATGCTGCGCTACCTATTACCTATTTATCAAGCCATCCCATATTGCCATGAACCTCTAACCTTTGACACCATTCCTAGCAAACCGTTGTTTGGCTATGTTACCGCTTTTGCTCAGCCCCTCTTATAGCGTTGCTAGTTGCAGGTGAAGTTGAAGATTTCTCCATGGTGGACAGGGTTTATGTTGGGATATCACAATATCTCTTATATTATTAATGCATCTATATATTTGGTAAAGGGTGGAAGGCTCGGCCTTATGCAGTGTTTTGTTCCACTCTTGCCGCCCTAGTTTCCGCCATACCGGTGTTATGTTCCCGGATTTTGCGTTCCTAATGCGGTCGGGTGATTTATGGGACCCCCCTGACAGTTCGCTTTGAATAAAACTTGTCCAGCAAGGCCCAACATTGACTTTTACCATTTGCCTCACCACCACCTATTTTTTCCCTTGGGAGTCGCTCTCTCGAGGGTCATCTTTATTCAGCCCCCCGGTCCAATGCTTGTCTAAGTGTTGGTCCAAACTAGAGCCCTTTGCAGCGCCCCCTCAGGGAAACTTGAGGTATGGTTTTAGTTGTACGGATTGCTCATCCGGTCGTGGCCTAAGACGAGCTACGCGCGGCTACTATCGAGGATGTCGAGACGCCGGAGGTCTTGCTGGTCTTGTTTTACCATTGTCGAAATGTCTTGATGTACCGGATTCCGAGACTGATCGGGTCTTCCCGGAGAAGGTCTATTCTTCGTTGATCGCGAGAGCTTGTCATGGGCTAAGTTGGGACACCCTGCAGGTATAAACTTTCGAGAGCCGTGCCGCGGTTATGTGGCAGATGGGAATTTTTTAATGTCCGGTTGTAGATAACTTGACACTAGATCCGAATTAAAACGCATCAACCGCGTGTGTAGCCGTGATGGTCTCTTCTCGGTGGAGTCCGGGAAGTGAACACGGTTTCTGTGTTATGACTGACGTAAGTAGGAGTTCAGGATCACCTCTTGATCATTGCTAGCTTCATGACCATTCTGCTGGCTCTCTTCTCGCTCTTATTTGCGTATGTTAGCCACCATATATGCTTAAACGCTGCTACAACCTCACCACTTATCCTTTCCATACCCATTAAGCTTTGCTAGTCTTGATACCCATGGTAATGGGATTGCTGAGTCCTCGTGGCTCACCAGATACTTCCAAAACCAGTTTGCAGGTGCCTATGTTACCGAGCAGGTGACGCAACCAAGCTCAAGGAGGAGCTCATTGAAGATCTTGCCCTTTGTGTTGTTTCGTTCTAGTTGATCAGTAGTGGAGCCCAGTTGGGGTCGATCGGGGACCTCTGTCGCATTTGGGGTTCTTCTTTTATTTTGGTTCCGTAGTCGGACCTAGATTGTATCTGGATGATGTAATGCTTTATTCATGTATTTGTGTGAAGTGGCGATTGTAAGCCAACTATGTATCTTTTTCCCTTATGTATTACAAGGGATGTGTGAAGATTACCTCACTTGCGACATTGCTTTCAATGCGGTTATGCCTCTAAGTCGTGCTTCGACACGTGGGAGATATAGCCGCATCGAGGGCGTTACACATATGTAGAAACTTCATATTTGTAAAATGCTTAGAATTTTGTGTAGATTAATAATATTCAACTTTCATCCATGTTTAAAATGCTGTTTGTTTAAATTTGCATAAATGACATGTTAAAATGATTTATTTCATAACTAAATAACCGTAGCTCGGTTTTGAATAAACTTTATATGTAAATGGGGTGGGAAAATGCCTAGATTAACGTGTTCCACTTTATTTTCCTGTTTAACAACCTTAAAATATGGTTTAGGTCAGAACAGTACCAAATTCGAAATATGCACATGGGGATTTTCCGGAATTGTTGATTGTTGTTCCAGCCTCATTTAAACTTGCCTAAATAGCTAGTTTAATTATGCTTTCCCCCTTGCCATGTTTAACAACATTTAATATTGTTGAGTAGCTTATAACGAGATCAAACTAAATAATTGCATGTGGTGTTTTGTCAATATGCAACTCGTTGCATATTGAGCTCCATTTAACTTGTAGTATTGTTTGTTGCACTTTGCCATGCCTTATTAAACCGGACATGCATCATACTTGATTGTGCATCATGCCATATTTATGTGATGGTTGTTTACCATGTTGTATTCTTCTTTCTGGTATTGCTTCTTCTTGATAGTTCCGGTAACGTTGCGATTGTGAGGATTCGTTCGACTATGTCCGTTTGTCTTCTTCATGGACTCGTTCTTCTTCCTTGTGGGATCTCAGGCAAGATGACCATACCCTCGAAATCACTACTATCTTTGCTATGCTAGTTTGCTTGCTCTTTTGCTATGCCAATGCTACGATGCCTACCATTTGCTTGTCAGCCTACCAAATTGCCATGAACCTTCTAACCTTTGACACCATTCCTAGCAAACCGTTGTTTGGCTATGTTACCGCTTTGCTCAGCCCCTCTTATAGCGTTGCTAGATGCAGGTGAAGTTGAAGATTGCTCCATGGTGGACAGGGTTATGTTGGGATATCACAATATCTCTTATATTATTAATGCATCTATATATTTGGTAAAGGGTGGAAGGCTCGGCCTTATGCCTGGTGTTTTGTTCCACTCTTGCCGCCCTAGTTTCCGTCATACCGGTGTTATGTTCCCGTATTTTGCGTTCCTTACGCAGTCGGGTGATTTATGGGACCCCCTGACAATTCGCTTTGAATAAAACTTGTCCAGCAAGGCCCAACCTTGGTTTTACCATTTGCCTCACTACAAACTATCCCCTTCCCTTGGGTCGGCCAACCCGAGGGTCATCTTTATTTTAGCCCCTCCCCCCCCCCGGGCCAGTGCTTGTCTAAGTATTGGTCCGAACCGAGCGATGTCCGGCGCCCCCTGGGCAACCAGGGTCTATGCCAACCCGACGTCTTGCTCATCCGGTGTGCCCTGAGAACGAGATATGTGCAGCTCCTATCGGGATTTGTCGGACATGGGAGGCTTTGCTGGTCTTGTTTTACCATTGTCGAAATGTCTTGATGTACCGGGATACCGAGTCGATCGGAGTGTCTTGGGAGAAGGTCTATTCCTTCGTTGATCGCGAGAGCTTGTCATGGGCTAAGTTGGGACACCCTGCAGGTTTAAACTTTCGAGAGCCGTGCCCGCGGTTATGTGGCGATGGGAATTTGTTAATGTCGGTTGTAGAAAACCGAAGTTGACCTTAATTAAAATACATCAACCGTGTGTGTAACCGTGATGGTCTCTTTCCGTGAGTCCGGGAAGTGAACACGATGTTGGAGTTATGCTTGTCGAGGTTGCTATAGGATCACTTCTTGATCATACTTTTATCGACCGTGCTTTGCCTTCTCTTCTCGCTCTCATTTGCGTATGTTAGCCACCATATATGCTAGTCGCTGCTGCAGCTCCATCTCATGCCTTTACCTTACCCATAAGCTTAAATAGTCTTGATCTCATGGTGTGAGATTGCTTTGAGTCCTCGTGACTCACGGATACTTCAAAACCAGTTTGCGGTGCCTATGTTACCGGCGGTGGCGCAACCAAGCTCAAGGAGGAGCTCGATGAAGATCTTGCCCTTTGTGTTGTTTCGTTCTAGTTGATCGAGAGTGGAGACCCGGTTGGGGTCGATCGGGGACCTTTGTCGCATTTGGGGTTCTTCTTTTATTTTGGTTCCGTAGTCGGACCTTGTTTGTATCTGGATGATGTAATGCTTTATTCTTGTAATTGTGTGAAGTGGCGGTTGTAAGCCAACTATGTATCTCTTTCCCTTATGTATTACATGGGTTGTGTGAAGATTACCTCACTTGCGACATTGCTTTCAATGCGGTTATGCCTCTAAGTCGTGCTTCGACACGTGGGAGATATAGCCGCATCGAGGGCATTATAAGTTGGTAATCAGAGCCTTCCCCGACCTTAGGAGCCCCACTGCTTGATCGTTTTTAGAGGCCGAGTTGTGTCTAGAAAAATGTTTTGAGTCATTTAGGATTATATATATCGGAGAGTTAGGAATTATTTTTACTCCTCAGTCTCTTCATCGCTCTGGTAAGGCATCCTGACGTAGAGTTTTGACTCTTCTCTCCTCAAATTTCACTAAAAAAAATTTTAGGATCACGCAGGTATCTTGGAATCGTTCCGATGGTTTTATGATGAGAACATTGTCTTGGTGCCTCCTGTCAGGGGTTTAGTGGAAGTGTCCCGGGGAGTTGAGCTCTGAGGTGTTGTCGTCATAATTCTATCGTTGCAGTTCTGGAATACCTGAGTTTAGTACGCCAACATCGAAAATCTCTTTTATGCAGTTGTTGGTGAGATAACCCCAATAACCCAGTACTGAGGTGAGTACGGGAGTATTGCCATGACTTGTATAACGGATGCTTTTCGAAGGTTGAGGTACACGATTTCCGGAGTTTTCTTGGTTATGTGTTGACGGATGGATACAGCTGGATGTAGGGATTGTTAGTTTGGGTGAGATATATTGCTTCCCCTGTATCCCCAACACCAGATTGCATAACCAGAAAGTTTCGGGAGTTTTATAGGTGGGAATTCAAGTAGCTCCTAGAATATCTTTCCGATAGATGCATGATATGGGATTGGGTAAATCTCTATCATATGTTTGTTTCCGGCTTATTCTGCAAGCCAAATCCTTTGTTTTGTTTTACTTGCGGTATTCGAGTTGCTTCGAAGTCAAATGTTGATTCCATACCTTTTCCTAAAACGGTGTTCTCATATTGCTATGTGAATACTAATCCTTTTGATCATTGAGGCTGTCATGTTAATTTTTTTCCAACCGGTGCGCTTCTCTTCGAGATGATCCCATCATTCTCCCCATCCGCAAGATCAATTCTAAGTTTTCTCAATGGTGTTTGTTTCGGTCATCCCAAGTTGTCTTTGTTTTTCCCCACCCTCCCACCCTTTTTCTTCAAGGACTCAGATTTCTTAATCATGTATCCTTTTATTTGTGGGAAGTCTCTTCATTCTTTTCAATCAATGTTCTGATCCGGTGATCCCTCGTGAAGATGCTCACGAGCTACAAGTTCATCATCCTTCATTGTTGTTTCTTCTCCGGTGGATCCAATTCAAGCTTTTAGTGTTGATAATATTCCTTTCCTCGTGTCAAATGCTGTCTCATGCCGGTGCACCTCTCAATCACTCACCTCTTGCTATTCATTTGATCCGGAGTGTTGAAGATATCTCACAAGACTTGTGTTTCCATTCTCAATCCGTTCAAGCTATTTGGAGATTATTATCTCATTCAAGCCATTTAATTCAACCGGTGCAATTTCTCTTTAAAATCATTTTCAATGGTGTTTTCTCTTGAGTGGGCCCTAACCCACAGGTCTTTTCCCAGGATCTTACCTGACTCTTCTAATTCTTCCGGAGTTATTCTCAATTCTTTTCAGAGTGTGATGTAAGAATGAATTTCCATCAGTCACATGCCTTTCCAAGGTCGATTTCAAATCATTTTTTATTGTGGTCTCAAATTTTTTGCTTTCCATTCTACCGGAGTATCTCAATAATTTTGGTGGCGTTCCTCATCGTCATTTGAAGACCAAAGGAGAGTTTATCTCTTAAATCTTGGTCCATTCTCTTGAATATTCATGGTTCTAGCTTGATGCCATCCTCTCATAATTGTTTTCGATTGTGAGAATTCTTTTCACCCATCCGGAGCATTTCATGAGTTGTTTCTTTCCTCAGAAGGCCATCATGTCATAATTCTTCATTCTCAGCGTGTAGCTATCGTTCTCGAATTCTTCCGGTGCATCGCTCAAATATCCTCTAATTAGTTCATGATCTCTTCGTTCTCATGTATCTAAATCCCCTCAAATATCTTCATTCGTTTTCCAATTCTTCCCGGTGAATTGTGCGTTTGCTACGTTCATTTTCAATTCTTACGATGGTTCGTTCAAGATCTCACCTCTTTCGTTATCATTTAATTCATTCGTTCTTTCCAATCCTACCGGTGGTTCATTGAAGACCTTCCCAAGCTTGCGCGTATCTATCTTAATCCTTTCTACGAGAATAAGTAGTATGTCAAATCCGTTGCTTGTCATCAATTTAAATTGGTGAAGGATACGCATAACATAATTCTTGTTCTTGTTTCATCCAAGTGATTAATTCCTTCTTTCGGAGTTTGTTCATGATGAATAAATTCTCGGTTTCAGTTGTTTCATCTTTTATTTTCCCGGAGTTCCAAGCTCTCATCATCACGAAGCTCCATCTAAATCATCGCAAGGCTTCACCTTGTGTTTTCAAGTTCTCTTTTTTTATCATCCTTTTATTACCGGAGTTCTTCATGGAGGCTCTACATGATGGTTCGTCAAGGATTCTTTTCATTCTTCAATTGTTCTTCAAGATTTCTCTTGAAGTTATGATCCGCCATGCTATACTCAAAATTAAACAGGGTGCCCAACACTTGTTTTGTTTTGAGAAGCTCAAGTATTCTCCGTCTTGCATTCCAAAGTGCAATTCCTTCTATCTTATCTTTTGAGATGGTGTTATGTCACTCTTGACAATTTCCTTCATGTTTCATGATTCATATTGTTGTCAAGAATGAGGTATTTTAAATCCATCAGTCTCTTCATTGGAGTTATCTTGGGTTATATTTCACCTAAAGCTTTCCCTAAGGATTGTTGCTATTTATGGTGCTTATAAATGACCCAAGTTCTTCATTTGTCCTCCGGTGAAATAAGTTTCTCGTCTCCTTGTTGATATCAATCCAATCATTTGTTTCGTTGGTGGCGAAGCTCACCTCATAATTTTGAGATGTTTTCATAAGCCCGCCACAAGCTTATTCTTTTCGTTGTGGGTTTTCCAACAACTCCGTTATAACCTTCTTGGAAGGGTGCTTTCCGAGCTCATTTGTGGCGAAGTTTGCATTTTCTCCTACATTCTGTTATTCCGTTGATCTATCTTCTATTCTTTTGTTCGGAGGCATTGTGATGTTACTCTCTTGATCCATCATATCATTTTGTAAATATCATGTAATTTTCCTTGCTTATCCGTTTAGCCGGAGTGTCGTGTTTTCATTCGAGTTCTCTCATCTTATCAAGTTTTGCCTCCCTTCTCAACCGGAGTGCGGTTTGTAATGTTTCTTACCCCTTGTGCCATTCCTTCAATTCCGGAGGCAGTGTGTTGTTGATTTCCTCATGTATCCTCTCATCTTGTCAAGTTCATGTTCAATTCCTTCCATTTACAGTCGAAGTGCTGCCCAAATTATATCAATCTTATCCCTTCTCTATCTAGTTTTAACCGGAGTGGTTTCAATATCTATCTTATCACTAAACCTCATGGTTCTTGTTGTATTCCTTGTTCCTCTTGTCCAACAAACTGTTTGTAATCTTCTTCGTCTCCATTGTATTCTTTCTTTCAATATTTTTTCCTTAACCTCTCAAGGTTCATGGTTTCACTCGTTTGTCCAAGAAGCAACTTTGTTTTACCTCTTATTTTCATCTTCCGTTTGCTCTCCGGTGCCATCCTAGATCTCGGGACGATATCCTCTCGTAGTGGTGGAGTGTTGTAACACCCCGAGACCGACGCTTCAGTTGCCCTACCATTTGTTTTAGTTGTTGACGTGTGTTTATTATGTTTGTTGCATTATCATAATTGTTTTGCATATTTCATTCTATATGTTATGCCATGTTCATGTTGAGTGCCGTGTCATATTTGCTTCTTGCTTCATGATCATCATTGTTTACGTTGCATTGTGCCTTTTGTCATTTTGCATTTCATCATAATCACCATGTGCATCGAATTCTTCAGGATGTTGTCTTGCTCTATGCATGTTGCATGTCACCAAACCCCTTGCTATGTCTCTCAAATCTACCCATGCATCAACACCTCCTTCCTTTTTATTCCTTTCCGTTTTGCTAGTGCCATTTTCTGTCCTCCATAAATGTTCATTCTTTCCCTATAAATCCTGCTCATTGCCTACACCCTCTCTGCCAGTTTTCGGCTCATATGAATATAATCTGGTTGGGTTCAAAAATGGCTCAAGTTTGAATTTAATTCAAACTTGAATTATTTTCCTACCTCTAAAAAAAATTGCCAGATCATTTATTCAAATCCTACATAATCTCAGGAGCTCATAACAATTTTCATCTTCGCCACATCCCTTTTCAAACTCTCTACACTTTTCTCTCTCTCTTCCTGTTGTTGAAAAATGGAAGCATAGGGAGCAGCAGCAGCCCACTCACCTAACCGAAGCCACCTGGGCCTTCCTACTTCCTCCCGGTCCGGCCCAGCCCCAGGCGCCTAGCAGCTACCTGCTCCGCTACAGCGCCGTCTCCCTCCTCTGCCTTCAGGAGCGCCAGCACCGTGAGCTCTGCTTCACGGACGTCGAGGTCTCCCCGTCCGCGCCCCTCCTAGCCACCTATAAGAAGCCCCGCTTGGCGTCCATGCCCCTAGGGTTTCCCTCTCGCCGCCGCCACCCCTTTCCTTCCCTCTGTTTCTCCTTCTTCCTAAGGAAACAGAGGAGCAGAGAACCACCCAGCGTTCGCCGCCGCCAGAGGCCTCCTCGTCGTCTTCTTCAACTTCAAGCAAGGCTAGGAGCAAGAAGGGTCCAAGGGCGTCGCGATCTTCTTCCTCCACTTCGTCTGCTTCCTCTGCGTCGCCAAGTCCCGCGCCTGGCGTCCTCCCCTGCTTCCTTCTTCCTCGGACAGGATACGCGTTGGGTTCAGAGCTCGTCCTCGTCGCCTCCGGTTTGTCTCTGTGGCCGTAGCCGTGTCCTAGGGTGAGTTAGGTATACCTGCTTCCTTCTCTATCCTTCCTATCGCGTTTAGGTCACTGGAGTCACTACTAGATCCATGCCATCGTCGTGCTCTCGCTGCTCCGGCGAATCTCTGAAACTTTCAGAGAAATGCTGCCGTGGCCCGTCCGGATTTTGTCCCCGCTCGTCTCGCTCGGGCCCCTGCTTCGCTTCACCTCGCCACATCCGCTGCACGCATCAGGTCGAGGCCACAGTCGTCGTGTTGTCGCGCCCGTACCCGAGCGCAAGCTCGTGAAGCTTCCTACCCCTGCTTCCGTCCTACCACACGCCAACAGAGGATGATTTCCTCCGCCGCACCCGCATGCCGCAGCCGCCCACACATGATCTGTTCTGCGCTTGCGCGCTTCGCCGCAGCCGCACGCCCAAGCCGAGCCACACTCGCGCTCGAGCACAACTCCTTCACCGCCTCGCTGCACGCCAGCCGTGCCATGGCCGAGCGCCTCGACCCGGAAGGCCGGCCTTTGTTTTTCTCTCCGGTTCGTCTTCTGATTCTCTTAGAGCCGAGCTCCTTCTTTAGCATGATCCACACATACCCTTCAGCACAGGCGCTCATGCGCACAGCCAGCGCCTCGCCGTGCCTCGCTGCCGCGTCCGAGAAGAGCTCCTGCTCGAGCACGTCCTCGAGTCTTCCCGCGCACACAAGCCTTCCGCACGTTCTCAGCTCACAGTGCACCACCCTCCCTTTTCCGCACAACTGCCACTGCTCAGACGCCCTCGCCGCTGGCGCGTTTGCTCGCCGGCAGCGTCTCCGGGCTCCCTGTGCGCCATGGGGAAGAGAACCCGGATTTTCGCTAGTTCAAAACCGGCCGAACCTCTTCCAATGCACAAGCACATCTCAGCTCAGCTGGTCATCGTTGCCTGCTCACCAGAGGCCGAGGATCGAATCCTGTGGTGCCCCATTTCTTTTTGCCCCTCTTTTGTTTATTTCTTTCCCCAGCGTGCACACATATGGCCTGTTGGGCCTGATCCACTCCTGGGCTGCTGCGGTCTGCTGCAATTCGGCATGTGCATGTTTTTTTCCTGTTCCATGCATTTTAGCATTTATTCTTTATCATGCATATTTACAGGAAATTGCCATTATTTTAAAATGATCATGTTTAATTAACCGTGCATCATATGTTGAAACTTCATATATGTAAAATGCTTAGAATTTTGTGTAGATTAATAATATTCAACTTTCATCCATGTTTAAAATGCTGTTTGTTTAAATTTGCATAAATGACATGTTAAAATGATTTATTTCATAACTAAATAACCGTAGCTCAGTTTTGAATAAACTTTATATGTAAATGGGGTGGAAAAATGCCTAGATTAACGTGTTCCACTTTATTTTCCTGTTTAACAACCTTAAAATATGGTTTAGGTCATAACAGTACCAAATTCGAAATATGCACATGGGGATTTTCTGGAATTGTTGATTGTTGTTCCGGCCTCATTTAAACTTGCCTAAATAGCTAGTTTAATTATGCTTTCCCCCTTGCCATGTTTAACAACATTTAATATTGTTGAGTATCTTATAACGAGATCAAACTAAATAATTGCATGTCGTGTTTTGTCAATATGCAACTCGTTGCATATTGAGCTCCATTTAACTTGTAGTATTGTTTGTTGCACTTTGCCATGCCTTATTAAACCGGACATGCATCATACTTGATTGTGCATCATGCCATATTTATGTGATGGTTGTTTACCATGTTGTTTGCTTCTTTCCGGTATTGCTTCTTCTTGATAGTTCCGGTAACGTTGCGATTGTGAGGATTCGTTCGACTACGTCCGTTTGTCCTCTTCATGGACTCATTCTTCTTCCTTGCGGGATCTCAGGCAAGATGACCATACCCTCGAAATCACTACTATCTTCGCTATGCTAGTTTGCTCGCTCTTTTGCTATGCCCATGCTATGATGCCTACCATTTGCTTGTCAGCCTCCCAAATTGCCATGAACCTTCTAACCTTTGACACCATTCCTAGCAAACCGTTGTTTGGCTATGTTACCGCTTTGCTCAGCCCCTCTTATAGCGTTGCTAGATGCGGTGAAGTTGAAGATTGCTCCATGGTGGGATGTGGTTATGTTGGGATATCACAATATCTCTTATATTATTAATGCATCTATATATTTGGTAAAGGGTGGAAGGCTCGGCCTTATGCCAGTGTTTTGTTCCACTCTTGCCGCCCTAGTTTCCGTCATACGGTGTTATGTTCCCGGATTTTATGTTCCTTACGATCGGGTGATTTATGGGACCCCCGACGGCAGTTCGCTTTGAATAAAACTTGTCCAATGAGGCCCAACCTTGGTTTTACCATTTGCCTCACTACCACCTATCCCTTCCTTGGGTCGGCCAACCCGAGGGTCATCTTTATTTTAGCCCCCGGGCGGTGCTTGTCTAAGTGCTGGTCCGAACCGAAGCGATGTCCGCCCCTGGCAACTGTGGTCTATGCCAACCCGACGCCTTGCTCATCCGGTGTGCCCCGAGAACGAGATATGTGCAGCTCCTATCGGGATTTGTCGGCACAGCGGAGGCTTTGCTGGTCTTGTTTTACCATTGTCGAAATGTCTTGATGTACCGGATACCGAGTCGATCGGAGTGTCTTGGGAGAAGGTCTATTCTTCGTTGATCGCGAGAGCTTGTCATGGGCTTGTTGGGACACCCCCGCAGGTTTAAACTTTCGAGAGCCATGCCCGCGTTATGTGGCAGATGGGAATTTGTTAATGTCGGTTGTAGAAAACCTGAAGTTGACCTTAATTAAAATACATCAACCGTGTGTGTAATCGTGATGGTCTCTTTCCCGTGAGTCCGGAAGTGAACACGATGTTGGAGTTATGCTTGTCGAGGTTGCTATAGGATCACTTCTTGATCATAGTTTTATCGACCGTGCTTTGCCTTCTCTTCTCGCTCTCATTTGCGTATGTTAGCCACCATATATGCTAGTCGCTGCTGCAGCTCCATCTCATGCCTTTACCTTACCCATAAGCTTAAATAGTCTTGATCTCATGGTGTGAGATTGCTGAGTCCTCATGACTCACCGGATACTTCCAAAACCAGTTTGCGGTGCCTATGTTATCGAAAGCGGTGACGCAACCAAGCTCAAGGAGGAGCTCGATGAAGATCTTGCCCTTTGTGTTGTTTCGTTCTAGTTGATCAGTAGTGGAGACCAGTTGGGGTCGATCGGGGACCTTTGTCGCATTTGGGGTTCTTCTTTTATTTTGGTTCCGTAGTCGGACCTTGTTTGTATCTGGATGATGTAATGCTTTATTCTTGTAATTGTGTGAAGTGGAGGTTGTAAGCCAACTATGTATCTCTTTCCCTTATGTATTACATGGGTTGTGTGAAGATTACCTCACTTGCGACATTGCTTTCAATGCGGTTATGCCTCTAAGTTGTGCTTCGACACGTGGGAGATATAGCCGCATCGAGGGCGTTATAGTGTACTCCAAGGATAGCTTTGACCGCCGCCATGTTCATCTTTAGATAAGCAACCGACCATGTAACCCTAGGTAACCCCTAGTGTGTATGTAAGCTGGGAGGTTTAGCCTGTAGAAGGGATCCCGATCATAATCACATCCACCTAGCCCTAGGGTTAGAATACTACTTACGATCTCGGGGTATATCAAGCTTGTACTTGATACGCAATCATCACTACAATCAATGTAGGACGTAGGGTATTACCTATTCGAGAGGGACTGAACCTATGTAAATTCTGTCTCCTTCGTCCCCTGTTACCCATTGATCCAAGATCCATAGCTCGGGACCCCCTACCGCGAGGTTTGTTGGTTTTAGTATCGACATTGGTGCTTTCATTGAGAGTTCCGGTGTGTGATCAAAGAAAAGATCGATGGCTCATTTTCAGATACACTACAATGCTGGTCACGGCGGCATCTTCATGCCCAACAAGCTCTTCGTGTTCGGTAGCATGGTCCTATGCATTGACTCAGTGGGCCATCTAGCATGGTCCTATGTATCAAGTCGTCACCTTTGAGAGCTTCGAATACACCACGGATTTGCGTGGTGAGCTCATCCTCTCAGGCTGGGCGCCAAGATGGATCGAGGACTCCCAGGCCATCGTGGGCTCGACCCCAGAGCAGATCTCCGCTCTGGACCTCGGACTAGATTCCTTGGAAATTCCAGCCCATGTGGAGGAACCGATCACCCCCGCCTCAGGTGACCTCATCCCGGCATCCCAAATCCAAACTTGGATCCTACGTCAAGTTCAGATCTGGCTTCTATTGCTGGCGGTCCGGAATCGACCCTGACCCATCACTACAAAAAAAGACACATCCGTGACATTTTGGCCCGAATGAAAAGTTTTTCTGTCATGCTTATGACACTTCTATGACGATAATTGTGACAAAACCACGTATCATCATAGATGTGGTGGGCTCCTACTTCTATGACAAAAATCATGACAGAAAATTGGCTTTTCGTCTTGGGTGGGCCGGGGACGCACATGCATGACATTCTTTGGGCCGGCCATGACGGAAAAAATCATGGTAGAAGCGAGGGCGAGGAAAATTTTGGGGAGTTCCCGGTTATGGTGGGTGGTCGGGGCCGGGCAATGCACTGTGGTTTGCGCATTTCTCTCGTGTACATGTGTTTGTCTGAGGCATTGGCTAATTGAACCCAAGCGATCACACTAGCTACATTACTGAACCCGAGCGATTGATCCCTTGGCTCTTAACTGAACCCGAGCAATTCATTCGCTGCTGACTGAACCCGAGCGATTCCTTCCCTACTGCTGCTAACCGAACCCAAGCGACCGATCAGTGCTACTACTTACTGAAGTTGATCGAGCCCCTTGTGAGATGTAGCTAGTAGGTGTTGGGTTGCCCCTCGATGAACAGTGACCGTTGCTACCGTGCGCGGTTACGTAGAACAAGTCGAGACGTGGTGAGTTGAGCCAGTTGGTTGGGTGTGGATGAACAATTCTCGGTGGGGGTTGGATGAATAGGACCCCGTGGTAGTAGGCCGTTGCCGCTGGATGAACAGGACCCAGAGGAGGCTGTGGCACCCCAGCCGATTGGGGGTGGATGAACAGGACCCCATGGAGGCTCTATGAATAGTAGCCGGTGGAGGCTGGAGGACGACGGTGGATGAACAATATAAAGGAAATATGCCCTAAAGGCAATAATAAAGTTGTTATTTTATATTTCCTTACATCATGATAAATTTTTATTATTCATGCTAGAATTGCATTAACTGGAAACTTGATACATGTGTGAATACATAGACAAAAACACTGTGTCCCTAGTATGCCTCTACTTGACTAGCTCGTTAATCAAAGATGGTTAAGTTTCCTAGCCATAGACATGTGTTTTCACTTGATGAACGGGATCGTATCATTAGGAGAATGATGTGATGGACAAGACCCATCCGTTAGCTTAGCATAATGATCGTTCAATTTTATTGCTACTGCTTTCTTCATGTCATATATATTCCTCCGACTATGAGATTATGCAACTCCCGGACACCGGAGGAACACCTTGTGTGCTATCAAACTTCACAACGTAATAGGTTGATTATAAAGATGCTCTACAAGTATCTCTGAAGGTGTTTGTTGGGTTGGCATAGATCGAGATTAGGATTTGTCACTCCGAGTATCGGAGAGGTATCTCTGGGCCCTCACGGTAATGCACATCATATAAAGCCTTGCAAGCAATGTGACTAATGAGTTAGTTGCGGGATGATGCATTACGGAACGAGTAAAGAGACTTGCCGATAATGAGATTGAACTAGGTATCAAGATACCGACGATCGAATCTCAGGCAAGTAACATACCGATGACAAAGGGAATAACGTATGTTGACATAGCGATACGACCGATAAAGATCTTCGTATAATATGTGGGAACCAATATGAGCATCCAGGTTCCGCTATTGGTTATTGACCGGAGAGGTGTCTCGGTCATGTCTATATAGTTCTCGAACCCATAGGGTCCGCACGCTTAACGTTCGATGACGATATGTATTATATGAGTTATGTGTTTTGGTGACCGAAGGTTGTTCGAAGTCCCGGATGAGATCATGGACATGACGAGGAGTCTTGAAATGGTTGATAGGTAAAGATTGATATATTGGAAGGTAGTATTTGGACACCGGAAGGGTTCTGGAGTGTATCGGGTACATACCGGAGTACCAAAGGGGTTACCGAAACCCCCCGGGGAAAGATATGGACCATATGTGCCATAGGAGGGAGGCTAACCAGCACACAAGGGGCTGGTGCGCCCCCCACAAGGGAGGAGGCTGGATTAGACTAGGGAAGGGGGCGCCACCCCCTTTCCTTCTCCTACTCCTCCTCCTTCCCCCTTTCCCCCTCCGTTAGAAGGAAGGGGAGCGAATAGGACTTGGAGTCCTAGTAGGACTACCCCCCCATGGGGCGCGCCCTAGGCCGGCCTCCTCCCCTCTCCCTCCTTTATATATGGGGGTGGGGGGCACCTGTAGGCACATCAATTGTTCTTAGACGTGTGCGGTGCCCCCCTCCACCGTTTACTCCTCCGGTCATATTGACGTGGTGCTTAGGCGAATCCCTGCGCGGATCACATCACCATCACCGTCACCACACTGTCGTGCTGACGGAACTCATCTACTCCTTCGACCCTCTGCTGGATCAAGAGCTCGAGGGACATCATCGTGCTGAGCGTGTGCATGACTCGGAGGTGTCGTACATTCGGTGCTTGGTCGGTTGAATTGATAAGACGTTCGACTACATCAACCGCTTTAAGATAACACTTCCGCTTTCGGTCTACGAGTGTATGTGGACACACTCTTTCCCTCTCGTTGAAATGCATCTCCTAGATAGCACTTGCGTGAGCGTAGGAAATTTTTTGAAATTGCATGCTACGTTTCCCAACAATGGCGTCCGAGCCAGGTCTATGCGTAGATGATATGCACGAGTAGAACACAAAGAGTTGTGGGTGGTGATTGTCATACTATTACCACCAATGTCTTATTTTGATTCGGCGGTATTGTTGGATGAAGCGGCCCGGACCAACCTTACATGACCACATTCATGAGACCGGTTCCACCGACAGACATGCAACTAGTTTTGCATAAAGGTGGCTGGCGGGTGTCTGTTTCTCCAACTTTAGTTGAATCGAATTTGACTACGGTCGGTCCTTGTGAAGGTTAAAACAGCAAACTTGATAAATCACCGTTGTGGTTTTTTTGCCGTAGGTAAGTACGGTTCTTGCTAGAAGCCCGTAGCAGCCACATAAAACTTGCAACAACAAAGTAGAGGACGTCTAACTTGTTTTTGCAGGGCATGTTGGGATGTGATATGGTCAAGACATGATGTGATATACGTTATTGTATGAGATGATCATGTTTTATAAAAGTTATAGACAACTGGCAGGAGCCATACGGTTGTCGCTTTATTGTATGAAACACAAACGCCATGTAATTGCTTAACTTTATCTCTAAGCTGTAGCAATAGTCGTAGAAGCAATAGTTGGCAAGACGGCCACGACTCTACGATGGAGATCAAGGTGTGAAGCCAGTGACGATGGAGATCATGACATTGTTTTGGTGATGGATATCAAAAGCACAAGATGATGATGGCCATATCATGTCGCATATTTTGATTGCATGTGATGTTTATTTTTTTGCATCCTATTTTCTTAGTACGGCGGTAGCATTATAAGATGATCCCTTAACTAAATTTCAATGTATAAGTGTTCTCCCCGAGTATGCACCGTTGCGAAAGCTCTTCGGGCTGAGACACCACGTGATGATCGGGTGTGATGAGCTCTATGTTCAAATACAATGGGTGCAAGCCAGTTTTGCACATGCAGAATACTCGGGTTAAACTTGACGAGACTAGCATGTATAGACATGGCCTCGGAACACTGGAGACCGAAAGGTCAAATGTGAATCATATAGTAGATATGATCAACATAGAGATGATCACCATGGATGACTACTCCATCTCACGTGATGATCAGACATAGTTTAGTTGATTTGGATCACGTATCATTTAGATGACTTGAGGGATGTCAATCTAAGTGGGAGTTCTTAAGTAATATGATTAATTGAACTTTAATTTATCATGAACTTAGTCCTGATAGTATTTGCAAATTATGTTGTAGATCAATAGCTCGCGTTGTAGCTCCCCTATGCTTTTTGATATGTTTCTAGAGAAAACTAAGTTGAAATATGATAGTAGCAATGATGCGGATTGGGTCCATGATCTGAGGATTATCCTCATTGCTGCATAGAAGAATAATGTCCTTGATGCACCGCTAGGTGACAAACCTATTGCAGGAGCAGATACAGACATTCTGAATGTTTGGCAAGCTCGATATGACGACTACTTGATAGTTTAGTGCACCATGCTTTACAGCTAAGAACCGGGACTTAAAAAATGTTTTGAACGCCACGGAGCATATGATATGTTCCAAGAGCTGAAATTGGTATTTCAGGCTCATGCACGTGTCGTGAGGTATGAGACCTCTGACAAGTACTTCGTCTACGAGATGGAGGAGAATAGCTCAACCAGTGAGCATGTGCTCAGAATGTCTGAGTACTACAATCGCTTGAATCAAGTGGGAGTTAATCTTCCAGATAAGATAGTGATTGACAGAGTTCTCTGTCACTATCACCAACTTACTGGAACTTCGTGATGAACTATAATATGCAAGGGATGATGAAAACAATTCCCGAGCTCTTCGTGATGCTGAAATCGACGAAGGTAGAAATCAAGAAAAGGCATCAAGTGTTGACGATTAAACAAGACCACTAGTTTCAAGAAAAGGGCAAAGCGAAAGAAAGGGAACTTCAAGAAGAATGGAAAGCAAGTTGTCTCTCCCGTGAAGAAGCCCAAAGCTGGACCTAAGCCTAAAACTGAGTGCTTCTATGCAAGGGAAATGGTCACTAGAAGAGGAACTACCCCAAATATTTGGCGGATAAGAAGGATAGCAAAGTGAACAAAGGTATATTTGATATACATGTTATTGAAGTGTACCTTACTAGTGCTCGTAGTGGCCCCTGTACTTGATACATGTTCAGTTCTAAGATTAGTAACTCGAAATAGGAGTTGCAGAATAAATAGAGACTAGTTGAGGGTGAAGTGACGATGTGTGTTGGAAGTGGTTCCAAGATTGATATGATCATCATCGCACACTCCCTATACTTTCGGGATTAGTGTTGAACCTGAATAAATTTTATTTGGTGTTTGCTTTGAGCATGAATATGATTAGATCATGTTTATTGCAATACTATTATTCATTTAAGACAGAGAATAATTGTTATTTTGTTTACATGAGTAAAACCTTCTATGGTCATGCACCCAATGTTAATGGTTTATTGAATCTCGATCGTAGTGATCCACATATTCATAATATTGATGCCAAAAGATGCAAAGTTGATAATGGTAGTGCAATATACTTGTGGCACTGTTGTTTAGGTCATACTGGCATAAAGCGCATGAAGAAACTCCATGCAGATGGACTTTTGGAATCACTTGATTATTAATCATTTGATACTTGCGAACCAGGCCTCATGGGCAAGATGACTAAAACTCCGTTCTCCAGAACAATGGAGCGAGCCAATGACTTATTGGAAATAATACCTACTGATGAATGCGGTCCAATGAGTGTTGAGGCTCGCGGCGGGTATCATTATTTTCTGACCTTCTCACCTTCACAGATGATTTGAGCAGATATGGGTATATCTACTTAATGAAACACAAGTCTGAAACATTTGAAAAGTTCAAAGAATTTCAGAGTGAAGTGGAGAATCATCATAAAAAGAAAATAAAGTTTCTACGATCTGATTGCAGAGGTGAATATTTGAGTTACGAGTTTGGCCTTCTTTTAAAACAATGTGGAATAGTTTCACAACTCATGCCACCTGGAAAACCACAGCGTAATGGTGTGTCCGAACATCATAACCGTACTTTATTAGATATGGTACGATCTATGATATCTCTTACTGATTTACCACTATTGTTTTGGGGTTATGCATTAAAGATAGCCGCATTCATGTTAAATGGGGAACCGTCAAAATCCATTGAGACGACACAGTATGAATTGTGGTTTGGCAACCTAAGCTACCATTTCTTAAAGTTTGGGGATGCGATGCTTATGTCAAAAGGCTTTGGCCTGATAAGCTCGAACCCAAAACGGAGAAGTGCATCTTCATAGGATACCCTAAGTAAACAATTGGGTACACCTTCTACCACAGATCCAAAGGCAAGATTTTTGTTTCCAAGAATGTAGCCTTTCTAGAGAAGGAGTTTCTATCGAAAGAAGTGAGTGGGAGGAAAGTAGAACTTGATGAGGTAATTGTACTAATACGTTCATTTTGCATCATGCTTTTATACCAATATTTATTGCATTATGGGCTGTTATTACACATTATATCTCAATACTTATGGCTATTCTCTCTTATTTTATAAGGTTTACTATGAAGACGGGGAATGTCGGCAGCTGGAATTATGGCTGGAAAAGGAGCAAATATTGGAAACCTATTCTACATAGCTCCAAAAATCCTGAAACTCCACGGAAGTCAGCTTTGGAATTAATAAGAATTATTGAGTGAAGAAAGCACCAGAGGGGGCCCACACCCTGGCCAGGAGGGTGGGGGCGCGCCCCCTGTCTCCTGGGCCCCCTGGTGGCCCTCCGGTGCCCATCTTCTGCTATATGAAGGCTTTTACCCTGGAATAAAAATCAGAGTCAAGCTTACGGGACGAAACTCCGCCGCCATGAGGCAGAACTTTTGCGGAACCAATCTAGGGCTCCGGCAGAGCTGTTCTATCAGGGAAACTTCCCTCCGGGAGGGGGAAATCATCACCATCGTCATCACCAACGATCCTCTCATCGGGAGGGGGTCAATCTCCATCAACATATTCACCAGCACCATCTCCTCTCAAAACCCTAGTTCATCTCTTGTATCCAATCTTGTATCAAAACCACAAATTGGTACCTGTGGGTTGCTAGTAGTGTTGATTACTCCTTGTAGTTGATGCTAATTGGTTTACTTGGTGGAAGATCATATGTTCAGATCCTTAATGCATATTATTACTCCTCTGATTATGAACATGAATATGCTTTGTGAGTAGTTAGGTTTGTTCTTGAGGACATGGGTGCAGTCTTGCTATTAGTAGTCATGTGAATTTGGTATTCGTTCGATATTTTGATGAGATGTATGTTGTCTTTCCTCTAGTGGTGTTATGTGAACATCGACTACATGACACTTCACCATTATTTAGGCCTAGAGGAAGTCATTGGGAAGTAATAAGTAGATGATGGGTTGCTAGAGTGACATAAGCTTAAACCCTAGTTTATGCATTGCTTCATAAGGGGCTGATTTGTCTAATGCTCTGGTTAGGTTTACCTTAATAATTCTTTTGTAGTTGTGGATGCTTGCAATAGGGGTTAATCATAAGTGGGATGCTTGTACAAGTAACGGCAGTACCCAAGCACCGGTCCACCCACATATTAAATTATCAAAGTACCGAACGCGAATCATATGAGCGTAATGAAAACTAGCTTCACGGTAATTCCCATGTGTCCTCGGGAGCTCTTTTCTCATTATAAGAAATTGTCCAGGCTTGTCCTTTGCTACAAAAAGGATTGGGACACCTTGCTGCGCTTTCTTTACTTTGATTGCTTGTTACCCCTTATGAATTACCTTATCACAAAACTATCTGTTACCTACAATTTTAGTGCTTGCAGAGAAAACCTTACTGAAAACCGCTTGTCATTTCCTTCTGCTCCTCGTTGGGTTTGACACTCTTACTTATCGAAAGGACTACGATAGATACCCTATACTTGTGGGTCATAAAGACTCTTTTCTGACGCCATTGCCGGGGAGTGAAGCGCCTTTGGTGAGTGGAACTTGGTAAGGAAACATTTATATGGTGTGCTGAAATTTTTTGTCACTCGTTACTATGGAAACTAATCCTTTGAGGGGCTTGTTCAGGGTATCTTCACCCCGACCAAAAGAGCAAATAGTTGCTCCTCAACCTACTGAACCTACTGAAAATATTTACTTTGAGATTCCTTCCGGTATGATAGAGAAACTGCTAGCTAATCCCTTTGCAGGAGATGGAACATTGCATCCCGATTTACACCTTATCTTTGTGGATGAAGTTTGTGGATTATTTAAGCTTGTAGGTATTCCCGATGATGTTGTCAAAAGGAAGGTCTTCCCTTTATCTTTGAAGGGAGATGCATTGACATGGTATAGGCTATGTGATGATACGGGGTCCTGGAATTATAAACGATTGAAGTTGGAATTTCACCAGAAGTTCGATCCTATGCATCTTGTTCATCGTGATCGTAATTACATATATAATCTCTGGCCTCGCGAAGGAGAAAGCATCACTCAAGCTCGGGGGAGGCTTAAGTCAATGTTCTATTCATGCCCCAATAATGAGCTCTCTAGAGAAATGATTATTCAAAAATTTTATGGTCGCCTTTCTCCCAATGATCGCAACATGCTCGGTACTTCCTGTGATGGTTCTTATATGCTGAAGACTATTGAATTCAAATGGGATTTATTGGAAAGAATTAAACGCAACTCTGAAGATTGGGGTTCCGACGATGGTAAGGAGTCAGGTATAACACCTAAGTTTGATTGTGTTAAATCTTTTATGGATACCGATGCTTTTCGTGGATTTAGCGCTAATTATGGACTTGACTCTGAGATAGTAGCTGCTTTTTGTGAATCTTTTGCTACTCACGTTGATCTCCCTAAGGAGAAGTGGTTTAAATACAATCCTCCCATTGAAGTAAAAGTAGTTGCACCTATTACAGTTGAAGAAAAGACTGTCACTTATAGTGATCCTATTGTTCCTACTACTTATATTGAGAAACTTCCTTTTCCTGTTAGGATAAAGGATCATGCTAAAACTTCGACTATTATTCGTAAGAGTAATACTAGGACTTATACACCTCCTGAGCAAATCAAAGTTGAACCTAGTATTGCTATGGTTAAAGATCTCTTGGATGATGATTTAGATGGGCATATTATTTATTTCTGTGATGAGACTGCTAATATTGTTAGACCAAATGCTAAGATACATAGACCTGTTGTAGGCATGCCTGTTATTTCTGTTAAAATAAGAGATCATTGTTATCATGGCTTATGTGATATGGGTGCTAGTGCTAGTGCAATACCCTATGACTTATATAAAGAAATTATGCATGATATTGCACCCGCTAAAATAGAAGATATTGATGTTACCATTAAGCTTGCTAATAGGGACACCATTAAACCAGTAGGGATTGTTAGAGATGTCGAAGTCTTGTGTGGGAAGGTTAAATATCCAGCTGATTTTCTTGTTCTTTGTTCCCCACAAGATGACTTTTGTCCCATTATTTTTGGTAGACCCTTCTTGAATACTGTTAATGCTAGGATTGATTGCGAAAAAGATATTGTTGAAATTGGCTTAGGGGATATGTCTCATGAGTTTAATTTTGCTAAGTTTCGTAGACAACCCCGTGATAAAGAATCACCTAGTAAGGATGAGATTATTGGTCTTGCTTCTATTGTTGTGCCTCCTACTGATCCGTTAGAACAATATTTGCTAGACCATGAAAATGGTATGTTTATGAATGAAAGAAGGGAAATAGATAAAGTGTTCCTTCAACCGGAACCTATTCTGAAACACAACCTACTCGTTGAAATTCTAGGGGATCCCCCTCCACCCAAGGATGATCTCGTGTTTGAACTCAAACCGTTACCTGATAATCTTAAGTATGCTTATCTTGATGAAAAGAAAATATATCCTGTTATTATTAGTGCTAACCTTTCAGAGCAAGAAGAAGAAAGATTATTGAAAACTCTGAAGAAGCACCGTGCTGCTATCGGATATACTCTGGATGATCTCAAGGGCATTAGTCCCACGCTATGCCAACAAAAAATTAAATTGGAGGAAGATGCCAAACCAAGTAGAGATCCTCAACGATGATTGAATCCTAAGATGAAAGAAGTGGTAAGAAAGGAGATACTAAAGCTCATTGAGGCAGGTATAATTTATCCCGTTGCTGATAGTGATTGGGTAAGCCCTGTCCATTGTGTTCCTAAAAAGGGAGGTATTACTGTCGTTCCTAATGATAAAGATGAATTGATCCCGCAAAGAATTATTACAGGTTATAGGATGGTAATTGATTTCCGTAAATTAAATAAAGCTACTAAGAAAGATCATTACCCGTTACCTTTTATTGATCAAATGATAGAAAGACTATGCAAACACACACATTTCTACTTTCTAGATGGTTATTCTGGTTTCTCTCAAATACATGTGTCAGCGAGGGATCAATCAAAAACTACTTTTACTTGCCCTTTCGGTAGTTTTGCTTATAGACGTATGCCTTTTGGTTTATGTAATGCACCTGCTACCTTTCAAAGATGCATGATGGCTATATTCTCTGACTTTTGTGAAAAGATTTGTGAGCTATTCATGGATGATTTCTCCGTTTATGGATCCTCTTTTGACGATTGCTTGAGCGACCTTGATCGAGTTTTGCAGAGATGCGAAGACACTAGTCTCGTCTTGAATTGGGAGAAGTGCCACTTTATGGTTAATGAAGGAATTGTCTTGGGGCATAAGATTTCTAAGAGAGGTATTGTAGTTGATAAAGCTAAAGTTGATGCTATTGAAAAGATGCCATGTCCCAAGAACATAAAAGGTATAAGAAGTTTCCTTGGTCATGCTGGTTTTTATAGGAGGTTCATTAAGGACTTTTCTAAAATCACTTGGCCTCTGACTAATTTATTGCAAAAAGATATTCCTTTTGTCTTTGATGATGATTGTGTAGAAGCATTTGAAATACTTAAGAAAGCTTTGATCACTGCACCTATTGTTCAGCCACCTGATTGGAATTTACCCTTTGAAATTATGTGTGATGCTAGTGACTATGTTGTAGGTGTTGTTCTAGGGCAAAGAGTTGATAAGAAATTGAATGTTATCCAGTATGCTAGTAAAACCCTTGATACTGCCCAGAGAAATTATGCTACCACTGAGAAAGAATTCTTAGCAGTTGTGTTTGCATGTAATAAGTTCAGACCTTATATTGTTGATTCTAAAGTAACTATTCACACTGATCATGCTGCTATTAAATATCTTATGGAAAAGAAAGATGTTAAACCTAGACTGATTAGATGGGTTCTCTTGCTTCAAGAGTTTGATTTGCATATTATTGATAGAAAGGGAGCTGAGAACCCCGTTGCAGACAACTTGTCTAGGTTAGGGAATGTTCTTGATGACCCACTGCCTATTGATGATAGCTTTCCTGATGAACAATTAGCGGTCGTTCATGCTTCTCGTACTGCTCCTTGGTATGTTGATTATGCTAATTACATTGTTGCTAAATTTATACCACCTAGTTTCACATACCAGCAAAAGAGAAAGTTCTTTTATAATTTAAGACATTACTACGGGATGACCCACACCTTTATAAAGAAGGAGTAGATGGTGTTATTAGACGTTGTGTACCGAGCATGAACAGAATGATCCTACGCAAGTGTCACTCTGAATCATATGGAGGACACCACGCTAGAGATAGAACTGCACATAAGGTATTGCAATCTGGTTTTTATTGGCCTACTCTCTTCAAGGATGCTCGTAAGTTTGTCTTATCTTGTGATGAATGTCAAAGAATTGGTAATATTAGTAGACGTCAAGAAATGCCTATGAATTATTCTCTTGTTATTGAACCATTTGATGTTTAGGGCTTTGATTATATGGGAACTTTTCCTTCCTCTAATGGTTACACACATATTTTAGTTGTTGTTGATTACGTTACTAAGTGGGTAGAAGCTATTCCAACTAGTAGTGCTGATCATAATACCTCTATTAAGATGCTTAAAGAAGTTACTTTTTCGAGGTTTGGAGCCCCTAGATATCTTATGACTGATGGTGGTTCACATTTTATTCATGGTGCTTTCCATAAGATGCTTGCTAAGTATGATGTTAATCATAGAATTGCATCTCCTTATCACCCACAGTCTAGTGGTCAAGTAGAGTTGAGCAATAGAGAGCTCAAATTAATTTTGCAAAAGACTATGAATAGATCTAGAAAGAATTGGTCCAAAAAACTTGATGATGCATTATGGGCCTATAGAACTGCATACAAAAATCCTATGGGTATGTCTTCGTATAAGATGGTTTATGGAAAAGCATGTCACTTACCTCTAGAACTTGAACATAAAGCATATTGGGCTATTAAAGAGCTCAACTATGACTTCAAACTTGCCGGTGAGAAGAGGTTATTTGATATTAGCTCACTTGATGAATGGACAACCCAAGCCTATGAGAATGCCAAGCTATTCAAAGAAAAAGTCAAACGCTGGCATGACAAAAGGATACAAAAGCGTGAGTTTAACGTAGGTGATTATGTGTTATTATTCAACTCCCGTTTAAGATTTTTTGCAGGAAAACTTCTCCCTAAATTGGAAGGTCCTTACGTTATCGAGGAGGTCTATCATTCCGGTGCCATAAAAATCAACAACTTAGAAGGCACAAGTCCGAGGGTGGTGAACGGTCAAAGAAGTAAACATTATATCTCAGGTAATCCTATCAATGTTGAAACTAATATTGTCGAGACCTTAACCTCGGAGGAATACATAAGGAACACTCCCCAGAACGTTCCAGACTCCAAAAAAGAATAGGTATGTGGTACGGTAAGTAAACCGACTCCAAAACAATTCTAATGGCAATTTTTATCCGTTTTGGAATATTTAAGAATTTTGGAAAGAAAGAAGTAGTCCGAGAAGGACACGAGACCTCCACGAGGGTGGAGGGCATGCCCCCCTGTCTCGTGGCCACCTTGTGTGCCTCCTGGACTCCGTTTTCTTGCACGTTACGCATTTTGGTCGGTAAAAATTCATTATATAATCTCCCGAAGGCTTTGACCATCGTATCTTGCAAATATCTTCTGTTTTCGTTTCGAGCTATTTTTCTGACAGATCTAGAGCACCATGACGTCGCCCTCCTTCAACAATGAAGACAAGGATGCTTGGCTATTGAAGATAGAGCTGAAAAGAGAAGAACCGGAAGAGATCAACAAGGATGAAGGGATCAAGAAGGCCATGGAGGTTCAAGCTCCGGCGGTGGAAGAAGAAGACATCCCCCAACCTTTACCTAACCTCTTTACTCCAACTGAGATTGAAGCTTTCAAGATGATTGAGTTAGCTCGCATACAGAATAAGTATCTCACACAGGAGAACATTTTGTTGAAGGATCATTGTCGGTGTCAAAACCGGCGGATCTCGGATAGGGGGTTGATAACCCACAAGTATAGGGGATCGCAACAGTTTTCGAGGGTAGAGTATTCAACCCAAATTTGTTGATTCGACACAAGGGGAGCGAAAGAATATTCTCAAGTATTAGCAGCTGAGTTGTCAATTCAACCACACCTGGAAACTTAGTATCTGCAGCAAAGTGTTTACTAGCAAAGTAATATGATAATGGTGGTAACGGTAACAAAAGTAAAGACAGCAAAAGTAATGTTTTTGGTAATTTGTAGTGATTGTAACAGTAGCAACGGAAAAGTAAATAAGTGAGAACCAGTATATGGAAAACTCGTAGGCACCGGATTAGTGATGGATAATTATGCCGGATGCGGTTCGTCATGTAATAGTCATAACATAGGGTGACACAGAACTAGCTCCAATTCATCAATGTAATGTAGGCATGTATTCCTTATATAGTCATACATGCTTATGGAAAAGAACTTGCATGACATATTTTGTCCTACCCTCCCGTGGCAGCGGGGTCCTATTGGAAACTAAGGGATATTAAGGCCTCCTTTTAATAGAGAACCGGAACAAAGCATTAGCACATAGTGAATACATGAACTCCTCAAACTATGGTCATCACCGGGAGTGGTCCCGATTATTGTCACTTCGGGGTTGTCGGATCATAACACATAGTAGGTGTCTATAGACTTGCAAGATAGGATCAAGAACACACATATATTCATGAAAACATAATAGGTTCAGATCTGAAATCATGGCACTCGGGCCCTAGTGACAAGCATTAAGCATAACAAAGTCATAGCAACATCAATCTCAGAACATAGTGGATACTAGGGATCAAACCCTAACAAAACTAACTCGATTACATGATAAATCTCATCCAACCCATCACCGTCCAGCAAGCCTACGATGGAATTACTCACGCACGGCGGTGAGCATCATGAAATTGGTGATGGGGGATGGTTGATGATGACGACGGCGACGAATCCCCCTCTCCGGAGCCCCGAACGGACTCCAGATCAGCCCTCCCGAGAGAGATTAGGGCTTGGCGGTGGCTCCGTATCGTAAAACGTGATGATTTCTTCTCTCTTTTTTTTCTCCCCGAAAGCCAATATATGGAGTTGGAGTTGGCGTTGGAGGGCCACCAGGGGGCCCACGAGGTAGGGGGCGCGCCCCCACCCTCGTGAGCAGGGTGTGGGCCCCCTGGTCTTCATCTTTGGCGAGGATTTTTTATTGTTTTTTCTAAGGTGTTCCGTGGAGTTTCAGGTCATTCCGAGAACTTTTATTTTCTGCACATAAAACAACACCATGGCAATTCTGCTGAAAACAACGTCAGTCCGGGTTAGTTCCATTCAAATCATACAAGTTAGAATCCAAAACAAGGGCAAAAGTGTTTGGAAAAGTAGATACGACGGAGACGTATCAACTCCCCCAAGCTTAAACCCTTGCTTGTCCTCAAGCAATTCAGTTGACAAACTGAAAAAGAAAAAGAAAAACTTTTACAAACTCTGTTTGCTCTTGTTGTTGTAAACATGAAAAGCCAGCATTCATGTTTCAGCAAATATTATGAACTAACCATACTAACAATAACACATAGGTCTCACAATTACTCATAACAATAGCATAATCAGCTAGCGAGCTATAATAGCAAAACTCGGATGACAACACTTTCTCAAAATAATCATAACATGATATAACAAAATGGTATCTCGCTAGCCCTTTCTGAGACCGCAAAATATAAATGCAGAGCACCTTTAAAGATCAAGGACTGACTAAACATTGTAATGTATGGTAAAAGAGATCCAGTCAACTCATACCCAATATAAACCAATTATAATGAATGCAAACGACAGTGTGCTCTCCAGCGGGTGCTTTTAATAAGAAGGATGATGACACAACATAAAAGTAAATGGATAGGCCCTTCGCAGAGGGAAGTAGGAATTTGTAGAGGTGCCAGAGCTCGGTTTTGAAATAGAGATAAATTATATTTTGTGCGGCATACTTTCATTGTCAACATAACAACTAAAAGACGACGATATCTTCCATGCTAAACAGATTATAGGCGGTTCCCAAACAGAATGGTAAAGATTATACTCCCCCTCCTCCACAAGCATCAATCCATGGCTTGCTCGAAACAATGAGTGCCTCCAACATTCAACGGGTCCCAGGGGGAGTTTGTTTGCAGTTATTTTGATTTAGTTTGCATAAAGCATGGGACTGGGCATCCCGGTTACCAGCCATTTTCTCGTGAATGAGGAGCGGAGTCCACTCCTCTTGAGAATAACCCGCCTAACACGGAAGATAAGGGCAGCTCTAGTTGACATTTGAGCTATTCGAGCATGCAAAACAGAATGTTTATTTGAAGGTTTAGAGTTTGGCACATACAAATTTACTTGGAACGGCAGGTAAATACCGCATATAGGTAGGTATAGTGGACTCATATGGAACAACTTTGGGGTTTAATGAGTTTGGATGCACAAGCAGTATTCCCGCTTAATGCATGTGAAGGCTAGCAAAAGACCGGAAGCGATTAATCGAGAGAGCGACAACAGTCGTAAACATGCATTAAAATTAATTCACACCGAATACAAGCATGAGTAGGATATAATCTACCATGAACATAAATATCATGAAGGCTATGTTGGTTTGATTCAACTACATGCGTGAACATGTGCCAAGTCTAGTCACTCAATTCATTTAAAGGAGGATACCATCCCATTATACCACATCATAATCATTCTAATAGCATGTTGGCACGCAAGGTAAACCATTATAACTCATAGCTAATCAAGCATGGCACAATGTCGGTGTACTAAAGTAGGGGTACCTTAGTATCCTAACATGTGCACGGGCAGTCGCAGCGCCCCGCGGCAAGGCTTGCCGGGTGCTCGCCAAGATCCTCCGTAGTTCCTATTAAAGCCATTCAAGAACAAAGTGTTTTAACTGAGAAGACAAGGCCCCGGAAAGAGGAGCTTGCCGGGAAGGACAAGGCCCCGGCAAGAGGAGCTTGCCGGGAAGGCCAACCAAGGCATTTCAAGAAACTTGTCGCGACGTGCCGCACGTCCCGGCAAGACCCGGCGAGCGACGAGCTTCCGGGCGCGACAAGACAACGACCGCGGCCAGGCGCTTGCCGCAGCGAAGCCACCGCTCTGTGCCCACGCTATAGCGCATTCGACAACGTGTCGCCACAGGATCGTTCCAGGCGCACGTGGCGGGCGGTTGTGCAGCCAAGCGGTGCGAGGTGGCAAGCGAAGATGACGAGATGGCCATCGTGGCGAACGGTGGCGCCTATGATCGCTTTTACGCCTTTGTTAGGCTATACACGGACGGGCATTGAATGCTCTTGTCCCGCCGTCGAGTTAGGTAGGGTGCATCAGAGAGGCAGTTGTACCAACCCTCTTTTACATTTGTACTGCTGCGTTGCCACCTGTCGGTGACCCCTTTAGCCTATAAAAGGAGGCCCGTGCGCAACGTAGAGGGGGTTCGACTCATTCGAAACTACAGAACGCTCACGCTCTAGAGCAAGAACACAATACAAATCACAAGCAGCAGTAGGAGTGTTATCTCTCCGGAGAGCTCTGAAGCTGGGTAAATCCCTCGTGTGCTTCGCTTCGATCCGCTCTTCGTGCGCCCTCTGCTCCCTGCCGGACCGAAAAGGGGCCCTGCCCCATAGGTGCTCGTTTCCCACGACACACAAGCAACTATAATCTCTAAATGTCATTGCAAATATGTTTACTTCATAATAGCTGACTCAGGAACGATGAATCATCATATTTACAAAAACAAGAGAGGTCGAGTTCATACTAGCTTTTCTCATCCCAATAAATCCATCATATATCATCATTATTGCCTTTCACTTGCACGACCGAACGGTGTGTATAATAATAAGAGTGCACGTGCATTGGACTAAGCTGGAATCTGCAAGCATTCAACTCAAGAGAGAAGACAAGTAATATGGGCTCTAAGTTAAATAAACAATCATGCATATAAGAGCCACTAACATTTTCAATATGGTCTTCTCGACCCCCAAAAGAAAGAAAAGAAAATAAAAACTATTTACACGGGAAAGCTCCCAACAAGTAAAAGAAGAACGGGAAATATTTTTGGGTTTTCTTTTCAATTCGACTACAAGCATGGAAAGTAAACTAACTAATTTTTTTTGGTTTTCTTAAGGTTTATTAAACACACAAGAAGAAAGCAGGAAAAGGAAAATAAACTAGCATGGATATTACAGTGAAAGAGTATGAGCACCGACATCTAGCAATGAGTGTGTGAACATGAATGTAATGTCGGTGGGAAATACGTACTCCCCCAAGATTAGGCTTTTGGCCTAAGTTGGTCTATTGCCAGGGATAGCCTGGCAGATACCCGTAGGTGAAGCTGGGGTCATACTGTGACGAAGAAGGCTCCGGCTGCCACTGGCTGGCAACCTCCTCTGGATCCCAAGAATAAATAGATAGTCGTTGAGGCTCATCTTGTGGCTCCGGTTCCTGGGCTGGTGCAGGATTCCGATAGGCTTGAACAGCCGACCACGGAACGATGTGAGGACCTGCAGATAAGTTAAACAAAGAAGCGGCAGGCAAAGTAATAGTCTCAGGGTGATGTTTATCAAAGTATAATTTGTATTTGAGCTCCCCTTCACAATTCTTAACAAGAAAGTCATGCGCTATCATACTCTTATGATCTAAATAAGCACGGGGCAGCGATGTTTCTTCTTTCTCCTCATGCCTAATAGGTATTTCAAAATTTTCAGCTAGGCGTGAAGCATAAATGCCTCCAAAGATGGGGCCCTTAGTACGGTTCAGACTTAACCGTCTAGCAACAATTCCACCCATACTAACAGAGTTATTGCGGTATAAACAATGGAACAAAATAATAATATCAGGAATACTAAGGTTCCCACAGTTCCCGCGTCCAATCAAGCAACGACTAGCAAATAAGGCAAAGTAGCGTAAAACAGGAAAATGTATGCTAGTGATCCTTGCATCAAAAACCTTCCTGGTTTCTCCCACAGTGATAGTTTTAATAAAAGCTTCTACTTCGTTACGGTGGGGTTCATCTAAGGTGCCCTCAAAGGGTATTCTGCAAACCTCGCAGAATTCAGCTAATGTCATCTCTTTAACAACGTCATATAAATGAAACTCTACTATTGGAGGTGATTTCTTAGGGAAAAAGTAGAAGTTTTGCACAAAAGTATTTGTGATTAAGAGATACTGATGACGTTGGTCACGGAGGAAGTCGGTTAGGCCAGCATTCTCAATCAATAAATAGAAATCCTCATAAATCCCGGCTCTCCTCAAGAAGTCATCGGAAGGCCATTCACACGGCCGGACCTCCACGGTGCGAGGCAAATTAAATTTGGGCGTCTACTCTTCTTCCTTTTGTTTTTCCTTCGAGCTTCGGCTCGACGAGCCCCTCAAAAGTCTCTTCATTATTTTCTGAAATAATCTGGAATTTTTAGTAACTTCAAATAAAAGTGAACCAACTTCAATAAAATTGATAGCAACAACTCCCACAAGTGCCTAGAGCCTATATCAAGCATTAGAACTACTTGGAACCATATAAATATGACATGCAAGCTCGAGAACATGGTCACCTATGCAGCACAAATTTGCAATGAATAAAGCACTAGAACAAAAACTAATTGGACCAATGGAGGAGTCACATACCAAGGAACAATCTCCCCAAGCAGTTTTGCGAGAGGTGCTTTGAGCAAGGAGATCGAAAATCATAGCAACAAATTTGGAACTCGTGCTTGAGTTGGTTTTTCGTGTTTGTGTGAGGCAGAGGAAGAAGATGGGTGCAGGGATAAGTGGAGGAGGGCCACCGTGGGCCCACGAGGTAGGGGGGTGTGCCCGGGGGGTAGGGAGCGCCCTCCACCCTCGTGGCCAGGTGGCAGCTCCCCCCGCGGTAATTTTTGCATAGTAAATCCTCAAATATTCCCGAAAAAATCATATTAAATTGGCATGGCATTCTGACGACTTTTATTTTCGGGGTATTTTTATAATGCACGGATAAGTCAGGAAACAGACAGAAAAATATTATTTTACTTTATTTCTACTAAATAACAGAAAATATAAAGAGGGTACACAAGGTTGTGCTTCTAGTTTCATCCATCTCATGATCATCAAAATGAACCCACTAACATGGTTGATCAAGTCTTGTTAACAAACTCATTCCGAATAATCACGGAACCGGAGAAATTTTGAATAACACTAAGTTACCTCAACGGGGATATGAAAATCCCCAACAATAAGAATATCATACTTTTTCCTTACAGTAGGGAGAGGAAATTCAAAACCTCCAAATATAATCGATGGAATTTTTCCAATAGAGTTGATACTATAAACTTGAGGTTGTTTCCTCGGAAAATGTACCGTGTGCTCATTGCCATTAACATTAAAAGTGACATTGCCTTTGGTGCAATCAATAACAGCCCCTGCAGTATTAAGGAAAGGTCTTCCAAGAATAATAGACATACTACCATCCTTGGGAATATCGAGAATAACAAAGTCCGTTAAAATAGTAACGTTCGCAACTACAACAGGCACATCCTCACAAATACCGGCAGGTATAGCAGTTGATTTATCAGCCATTTGCAAAGATATTTCGGTAGGTGTCAACTTATTCAAATCAAGTCTACGATATAAAGAGAGAGGCATAACACTGACACCGGCTCCAAGATCACATAAAGCAGTTTTAACATAATTTCTCTTAATGGAGCATGGTATAGTAGGTACTCCTGGATCTCCAAGTTTCTTTGGTATTCCATCCTTAAAAGTATAATTAGCAAGCATGGTGGAAATTTCAGCTTCAGGTATCTTTCTTTTATTAGTAATGATATCCTTCATATACTTAGCATAAGGATTTGTTTTGAGCACATCAGTTAATCGCATACGCAAAAAGATGGGTCTAATCATTTCAGCAAAGCGCTCAAAATCCTCATCATCCTTTTTCTTGGATGGTTTCGGAGGAAAAGGCATGGGTTTCAGAACCCATGGTTCCCTTTCTTTACCATGTTTCCTAGCAACGAAGTCTCTTTTATCATAACGTTGATTCCTTGATTGTGGGTTATCAAGATCAACAGCGGGTTCAACTTCTACATCATTATCATTACTAGGTTAAGCATCAACATGAACATTATCATTAACATTATCACTGGGTTCATGTTCATCACCTGATTGTGTTTCAGCATCAGAAATAGAGATATCATTCGGATTCTCAGGTGGTTCAGCAATAGGTTCACTGGAAGTTTGCAAAGTCCTATCATTTTTCTTTTTCTTCCTTTTAGAAGAACTAGGTACATCAATATTATTTCTCTGAGAAGCTTGCTCGATTCTCTTAGGGTGGCCTTCAGGATACAAAGGTTCCTGAGTCATTCTACCAATTCTAGTAGCCACTCTAACCGCATAATCATTTTCTTACTATTCATTTCATCAAGCACTTCTTTCTGAGCTTTGAGTACTTGTTCTACTTGAGTGGTAACCATAGAAGCATGTTTGCTAACAAGTTTAAGTTCACCTCTAATATCAGCCATAAAATCACCCAAGCATTTAATCATAAAGGTATTCTATTTTAATTGTCTACCAAAATAAGCATTAAAGTCATCTTGCTTAAACATAAAGTCATCAAACTCATCCAAGCACTGACTAGCAATTTTAGTAGGAGGGACTTCAGCTTTATCATATCTATAGAGAGAATTTACCTTTACTACTTATGTCGGGATATCGGGAGGTTCTTCAGTGAATAAGTAATTGAGATCATATACTTCTTCAACAGGCGGTAAATTAAGACCATGTATTTCTTCAATAGGAGGTAAATTCTTAACATCTTCAGCTTTAATACCTTTTTCTTTCATAGATTTCTTTGCCTCTTGCATATCTTCGGGACTGAGAAATGGAACACCTCACTTCTTCGAAGTTGGTTTAGGAATAGGCTCAGTAATTGGCTCTGGATCTGGCTCAGGAGGTGCCCAATTATTTTCATTTGTCAACATATTATTCAATAGAATTTCAGCTTCATCCGGTGTTCTTTCCTCGAAAAGAGAACCAACACAACTATCGGGTAATCTCTGGAAGCATCGTTAGTCCATTATAAAAGATATCAAGTATTTCGGGTTTCTTAAGAGGATGATCAGCAAAGCATTATAACTTGAGAAGCCTCCCCAAGCTTGTGGAGACTCTCTTCTTCAATTTGCACAAAGTTGTATATTTCCCTCAAGGCAGCTTGTTTCTTATGAGCAGGAAATATTTAGCGAGAAGTAATAAATCATATCACGGGACTTTGCACACTACCAGGATCAAGAGACTTAAACCATATCTTAGCATCACCCTTTAATGAGAATGGAAATATTTTGAGTAAATAAAGGTAGCGTGATCTCTCATTATTAGTAAACAGGGCAGCTATATCATTTAACTTAGTAAGATGTGCCACAACAGTTTGATTCATAGCCATAAAAGGATCAGATTCAACCAAAGTGATTATATCTGGATCAACAAAAATCATAATAATCCTTATCAGAACACGAGATAGGTGAAGTAGCAAAAGTGGTCGGGTCTCATCCTATCTCTAAGAGATTCTTTACTCCATTTAATTAGCAGACTCTTAAGTTCAGTATCTATCCTGGAAAGCAAAAATAGTTGCGTAAGATTCAAGATCAAAAGATAACCCTCAGGAATAGCAGGCATATTCTCATCATCAGTATCATCATCATATTCAGATTCAATAATTTCTCTTTCTATAGACCTAGCAACTTGCTCATCAAGAAATTCACCAAGGGGCACAGTATTATCAGGCATAGAAGTAGTTTCATCATAAGTATCATGCATAGCAGAAGTGGCTTCATCAATAACATGCGACATATCAGAATTCATAGCAGTAGTAGGTTTAGGTGTCGCTAGCTTACTCATAACAGAAGGAGAATCTAGTGCAAGGCTAGATGGCAATTCCTTACCTCCCCTCGTAGTTGAGGGCAAAATAGTAGTTCGATCATCTTTCAAGTTCTTCATAGTGTCCAGCAGATATAAATCCCAAATGACTCAAAGAATAGAGCTATGTTCCCAGGCAACGGTGCCAGAAAAAGGTCTTGATAACCTACAAGTATAGGGGATCGCAACAGTTTTCGAGGGTAGAGTATTCAACCCAAATTTGTTGATTCGACACAAGGGGAGCCAAAGAATATTCTCAAGTATTAGCAGCTGAGTTGTCAATTCAATCACACCAGGAAACTTAGTATCTGCAGCAAAATGTTTAGTAGCAAAGTAATATGATAATGGTGGTAATGGTAACAAAAGTAAAGACAGCAAAAGTAATGTTTTTGGTAATTTGTAGTGATTGTAACAGTAGCAACGGAAAATTAAATAAGCGAGAACCAGTATATGGAAAACTCGTAGGCACCAGATTAGTGATGGATAATTATGCCGGATGCGGTTCGTCATGTAACAGTCATAACATAGGGTGACACAGAACTAGCTCCAGTTCATCAATGTAATTTAGGCATGTATTCCGTATATAGTCATACGTGCTTATGGAAAAGAACTTGCATGACATCTTTTGTCCTACCCTCTCGTGGCAGCGGGGTCCTATTGGAAACTAAGGGATATTAAGGCCTCCTTTTAATAGAGAACCGGAACAAAGCATTAGCACATAGTGAATACATGAACTCCTCAAACTATGGTCATCACCGGGAGTGGTCCCGATTATTGTCACTTGGGGTTGCCGGATCATAACACATAGTAGGTGACTATAGACTTGCAAGATAGGATCAAGAACACACATATATTCATGAAAACATAATAGGTTCAGATCTAAAATCATGGCACTCGGGCCCTAGTGACAAGCATTAAGCATAGCAAAGTCATAGCAACATCAATCTCAGAACATAATGGATATTAGGGATCAAACCCTAACAAAACTAACTAGATTACATGATAAATCTCATCCAACCCATCACCGTCCAGCAAGCCTACAGTGGAATTACTCACGCACGGTGGTGAGCATCATGAAATTGGTGATGGGGGATGGTTGATGATGACGACGACGACGAATCCCCCTCTCCGGAGCCCCGAACGGACTCCAGATCAGCCCTCCCAAGAGAGATTAGGGCTTGGCGGCGGCTTCGTATCGTAAAACGCGATGATTTCTTCTCTCTTATTTTTTTCTCCCCGAAAGCCAATATATGGAGTTAGAGTTGGCGTCGGAGGGCCACCAGGGGGCCCACAAGGTAGGGGGGCGCGCCCCCCACCCTCGTGAGCAGGGTGTGGGCCCCCTGGTCTTCATCTTTGGCAAGGATTTTTTATTGTTTTTTCTAAGGTGTTCCATGGAGTTTCAGGTCATTCCGAGAACTTTTATTTTACGCACATAAAACAACACCATGGCAATTCTCTTTGAAAACAGCGTCGATCGGGTTAGTTCCATTCAAATCATACAAGTTAGAGTCCAAAACAAGGGCAAAAGTGTTTGGAAAAGTAGATACGACGGAGACGTATCAGGGGTCCCGATATGTGCGTCTAAGGCTAATGCTAACTGGAGGCAAGGGACACGATGTTTTACCCAGGTTCGGGCCCTCTCGATGGAGGTAAACCCTACTTCCTGCTTGATTCATCTTGATGATATGAGTATTACAAGAGTTAATCTACCATGAGATCGTAGAGGCTAAACCCTAGAAGCTAGCCTATGATGATTATGATCCTTTTTCTATGGGCTAAACCCTCCGGTTTATATAGACACCGGAGGAGGCTAGGGTTACACAGAGTCGGTTACAAAGAAGGAAATCTAATATCTGAATCGCCAAGCTTGTCTTCCACGCCAAGGAGAGTCCCATCCGGACACGAGACGAAGTCTTGAGTCTTGTATCTTCACGGTCCAATAGTCTGGCCAAAGTATATAGTCCGGCTGTCCGGACACCCCCTAATCTAGGACTCCCTCAGTAGCCCCTGAACCAGGCTTCAATGACGATGAGTCCGACGCGTAGATTGTCTTCGGCATTGCAAGGCGGGTTCCATCTCCGAATACTCCAAAGTAAGTCTTGGACACTTAAATCGTTTCCGGATCATGGTCGAGTCATTATCGAACCGTCTTCCCACAGCCGGCCACCGCACATATTGCGAGGCGGTTTCCCAGGCGCGTCTTGTCGAAGCAAAGATCGTGTTCCCCTTATCGCGGGGCTTTCATCAATACGGGCACGGGTAGCCCAATCACACCGCCAATCGCGGCGAGTGGGGAACGAGCGGGTTCCACTAGGCAAGTGAGGAGGCGCAAAAGTTTTTATTGCCTCTATAAAGATATAAGGCCTCTTCTTCTTTATCCACGCCTTTCCCTTCCGCTCGTCCATTCCCCTTCGCTCGAGCCCTAGCGCCCAAGCACTCATCTCCTCCACCGAAAAGAGGTTCTCCAAAGATGTCCGGATCCGGAGCAGGAGGCAAATGGATGGCCTCTACCGTCCGGGAGAAGGATATCGAAAAGCTTCGAGAGGCCGGGTACCTAGCCAAGAAAATCGGACACCGTCTTCCGGCGGCGGCACAGATCGTTCCCAATCCGGAGCCCCACGAGAGGGTCGTGTTTCTTCCTCATTTTGTCTATGGGCTTGGGTTTCCCCTCCACCCATTTGTTCGCGGCATCATGTATTATTACGGGATTGATTTTCATGATCCGTCCCCTAATTGTTTCCTTAACATCTCGACGTTTATCGTCATGTGTGAGGCCTTTCTCCGTATTTCGCCCCACTTTGGCTTATGGCTGAAGATCTTCAATGTGAAGCCCAAGGTGGTCAACGGCGAGCACGCTGAGTGCGGTGGCGCCATGGTAAGCAAGATGCCCAAGGTCACGTGGCCGACAGGCACCTTCAATGATTCCGTCAAGCAGTGGCAGCAACATTGGTTCTATATCACCGAGCCGCGCGGTAAAAAGTGGGCCGCCGCTCCTGAATTCAGATCTAGAGCCCCCCTGCGGCCCACGTCCTGGCCCAAGAAGGGCCTGAACTGGTCCTTATCCGATGAGCTGTCGGTACTCCAAACACGCGTCCAGAGCGTGGTAGACAAGGATGTCAAACTCATCAATGTAGTCTAGGTGATGTTAGTTCGCCTGGTTCTCCCTTGCTAGCACCGAGCCTGCAATTTGTGGGAATACAACCTGGAGCACCAGACCCTACGGGAGCTCTATGGTTCCTCACACAAGGATATCTAGAAGGTGCTCTTCAAGTCCGGTAAACCGTGGTCGGGTTCCGCCGAGGACCGCGGGTATCAACTGTCCCGCTCCGCAAGTCCGGTAAGTAATCGCTATGTTCTGTCTATCCATGTTTAGCTGGCATATCCTGAGGGAGATGCTTTATCATACTTTCTATGATTATCCCACGAATGGATGAAGAAGGTGGGGCGGATACACTGTTCGGCCCCGCTGCCGGAGGAACCGGCAGTACCTCTTCTAATGAAGATGCTGGTCCCAGCACCTTACAAGGCGCCGAAGAAAGAGGCCTCCAAGAAGGCCAAGGAGACCTGGAGCGGCCTCCATCGCCGCGGTGCTTCAGACACAAAATCTGAGGACTCTAGCGCCCATCCTTCCTCCAAAGACGAAGAGGAGGAAGAAGAAGACGAGTCCTCCACGGGGGGAAGAAAGGACGGCCTCCTCATCCTTCGAGGCCGAATCGCCGAAGAGGGGAAAAAATTCCCTCTCGGAGGCATCCACCACGGCTGCTAATAGCAGCCCAGAGTGGGATCCCAGGGCCCATCCCCTGGTAAAATCGTGAGTACACGAAATCCGAATACGCCTAAGCGCCCAAGATTACTAAGGTGCAATTTTTTAACTTGCGCCCTACTTTGTGCAGCCCGGCAAGGTCTTGTGCCGAACAGTCCTCTTCGGAGGATTCACTGAGCTCCGATGCCCTAGAGAGCGAGACGCCTCCGGAGGCCCCCTCCCCGAAGCCTGGACGTGACACCGAGGTGTCGTCCCAGCAGGGCCCAGACCAGGGAGGGCACACCTCTAGAGCCGGATACACGGGAGCAATGTTTCCCATAAACATCGATGGCGGGGGCGATCTTAGATTTGGCCTGGAGCCGGACACAGTCCTGGAGGCCTTTAAAGCTCCAGGATCGGGCGGGCAGCCCCCCTTGACGGAGGGAGGCAGGCCCGCTCCGCCAGCAACCTCTGTCCAAGCAGAGCTGCAGGGCGACCTATCGACGGCGCTAAAGAATGTGTCCATCGTCGATGAACACCGCGCCCTCATGGGTGCGGTGATTGAGAAGATTCAGTCCGCTGAGAGCGGACTGATTGAATCCTGCCTTAGCCTTATAAAAGGCTTTGAGGTATGTTTTTAGAAACTTTGAAGATTGTCATAGTATGACCGGTAGCCCCTGATGCACTGTTCGGTGAGAGAAAGAGAGAACCGGACAGGGGATTAAATTTCCGCTTCTCAGGAGACTCGGCTGATGACACATGTCTCTTTGTTTGAAAAACAGGCGTCTATAGCGACAACTGCCTCTTGTACTACGGAGGTGTCCGGACTAAAGCAGAGTCTAGAACGGGCCGAAGAAGAACTTGGCCGAGTGAAGAAGCAGTTGGAGGACAAGCAGGGTATATCGAAACCTTTTGATGAGTTAAGCACCAATGAGTAGTTGTGCCTGATGAAAATACTTGTATTGTGTGCTCTAGGAGCAAATGCCGAAATTGAGGCACTGAAGAAGGCTGTGGCCGAAGCCGGCAAGAAGGCTGCCACGGAGCAGGCTCTTCGTGAGAAGCACGAGGCCAGGGTCCTTGAAGCTGAACGAGAGCTCCAAGAGGCCGTGAAGAAAAGCGAGACCTTAGAGCAGAATCTAGCAGGGAAAGAATCCAAACTCGCCCAAGCTCACGAAGCGGCAAATGTTGCTCAGGAGGAAGCCCGAGGTGCTTTGAAGGACATTTAGGAGGCAAGGAGGATTGCAGCTGGTAAGGCTTTTTTACTCAAAGCAATTTTTATATAGTAATAGGAGAAACTCTAAGTGACAAACTGAACTCTTATTTCTCCAGGAGCGTTTGCGAACCTGCCACGTAGCATATCTGATGCTGCCCAATTCTACCGGGTTGAAGAGAAGAAGTCTGCGGAGAAGCACTTCTGGTCGCAGTATTTGGCGCCGAATTATCCGGTGCCCTTTGTCGATCAGCTGAAGCAGCTGATCAAACTGCACCAGGAGGACGAACTAGCCATGAAGGACTTAGTTGTCTGGCTGTGGCCCGCTGAGCCAATTCCAAGCAGTTACTTCGGACTCGTGAAGCAGATTGTTGGTGCTTGCCCTCGGCTCGAAGTCATTAAGCGGTCGGTCTGTGTAGAAGGTGCCCGCATGGCATTTGCCCGTGCAAAGGTGCACTGGGGGAAGCTTGATGCTGAAAAGCTGATGACTAAGGGACCACCAGATTGTAAGGAGCATCGCAAGCCCGAATTATATTATGATGGTGTCCTTAAAGGAGCCCGCCTTGTGGCAGAACAGTGTACCAAAGACACTATATTTCCCTGAAGGCAGTCATGCTACCCTTTGTAATGCGGGATACTGGCACTGTTGTTATTTATTGCCTGTTATATGAAAGTTTTTCTTCCTGTGTGGCCGTTTAGTATATATAAATCTTGAGAGTTGGCCAGTCGTCGGCTTCTCCCCCCGCGTAGAAAGTACGGGGGTGTTCAGGAGGTACCTAAACACTCTTTATCCCATTTTTGGGTCCTTGAAGGAGGTGTTCATCACCACGAACCAGGCAATCAGACTATAGGGCTTTATCACTCTCACTTAGCCATAGGAATTCGAGTATGGTAGGCGCAACCCCTGGTGTTCGGAAGACCATACGAGGGGCTCTAATAGCGCCTGATCGGAAGACCGATCCATCACACTCTGCATTTGTTATGGCATTATGCGGAATAAATCCTTAAAGATTTTACAACCTCTCGAACAGCTGACCAGCTCTCGCCGTATCATGACAGTCAGTTTTCGGCTTTCTCTACTGAGTTCCTCGTCCGAAAGAACCGGGACACAATCACAGTAGTTGTCCTAGCGCTACCTTAGCCGATGGAGCGGAACATAAGGTACCAAAACATGGGAGCCGGGCAAACCCAACTAATGACCCAAGACATGATTCGGAGCTGATGCATATAGTGCTATAAGTTCGGGGTGCTGAGCGACCGAGAAGGTGGCCGGACTTTGTTGCCATATTATGAGTACAATGAAGCCCCTGGCATAATGGGGCATGACACTAAGTGCGGGTGCCACTATGACGAAAAAAGCGTCAATGAGGAACGACGGCCGGTAAGTGTTATTTAAGTCTACGTGTTGTAGTGGATTGACACGTCTATGCGTATGAGTACGGTTTATGCTTATGAAAAGAGGTATGCTGGCGGAACCTAGCGTGGCTGGACGGGAGGAGGCTGTGTGCGGATCCGAAGTGTATCCGGACTGTCTCCTTGGGGGATACTTATGTGTTCCCACCTTGTGCGTCCGAGCTGATTCCATGTCGCCAGTCCTGTTCTACGCAAAAGTGAGCATGTGAAGAAAAATGCTTAGAGGCAATTGCATGTCATATGGTGGTTGAACCGCGGGTGCCTGATCGGAGCCTGGTCAAGCCGGGCTATCATGCCGTAAAGTAGCTTGGACTCCTCTGTTGGTGTTCGGGGGGTTGGCTGTCGAATTGAAGTTCGATAAACGGGCACAACTTGCTATCTCGGCGGCGGTATAATTTACAATCTCGGGGTGGAGTTCGGCCTTGCCCATAAGTGTGACCATGTCATGTGGGTTTGGCATGATATGGTACCATGTTGAGTCGAGCCAACGTGGTTCGTCCCGGTAGTATATAGTAGTTACTTTATAAGGGGACAATGCCGAAGGCTTACTCTTCGGCATGGTGTTTGTTTGGCGATCCGAAGACAACCTACAGGGTGATGGGCCTGTAAGACTTGGCATTTACACCTGGAACGACATCTTTGAGAAGATGTTTTTAGTGGGTTTGATCCTCAAGCGATCAATACCTATCTGGTGAACTGTGTCTTGGCGCAACAAGTTTGAGCTGCTGTTTATGCCCATGGGGGCTCGTGTGAGGTGGAACCCACCAACTGTTGGGTCGATGGTAAGTTTTATTGAATTGCCATGGTTGAGATTGGCTAGATGGTCTGTGTGATTGGAGATGATAGGCCGTATTTTGGTGCCGTGGGGTGACTTGTATTGTTGAGTCGGCATCCCGAGGAGTGCACCTTCGTTCCCTTGTTGGCTTGCGGAGGATTTTCCTTTTACCTCGCAATGTTTGGTGGTATGGGCTCCTCGTTGTTTGAGACCTCTTTTCATTGTTTCCGGCGCACGACCGGCCGTTTTGTTTTGAAGATCCGACATTCTCTATTGGTATGATTGGCCGCCATTCTATGGGTACCATGAATTTGACATGGTTTGTCGAGTATGTTGACCGGGCCGGATGGGCCTGAGTTGTTCTCCTTCCGCTGACCGAACTGGGGGGCTTGGAATCCGGCACCAACTGTCTTGTCTTGGGCGTCGTCATTATTTTTGTGACGCTTATGTCTGTTGCGTCGAGGCTTATGGATGCTGCCTCGCGTTTCCTGCGTGTTGCTCCGGACCGTGGTGTATTGGCGTTGGGGTGTGGGTTTTAGGACCGCCTTCTCAAGTTGGGGTAGCAAGTTGTGCTTTAGGTATCCTTTGGTGGGGCGGTCGAGTCTGTATTCCTCGGCTGTCAAGACCTTAGTCCATCTGTCTGTGAGCAGATTTTGGTCAGCTTGGAGCTCTTGCTGCTTCTTCTTTAGGCTTCTTGCAGTGGCCATAAGCCATCACTGGAAGCGAACCTGCTCTACGGGATCCTCAGGTACGCCGAATTCATCGTCGCTGAGGCTCACCTCGTCTTCGGAGGGAGGCATCACTACAAAAAAATACACTTCTGTGATGATACGTGTTTGTCACAGTAGGTCGCGTTTTTTGTCATGCATGTACATCCATGACGATTTTATGACAGAATCAAGATAGTCATACCTGTGCTGTCATAGAAGTGTTCCATGACATTACCAAAATTATCATCACGGAAGTGTCCACTTCCATGATGATAAATCGCGTGCCACAGAAGTGCTTTCGTCAAGGGTGACCGACACGTGGTATCCACCGTAACGGAACGCCGTTAAGCTATCGGGTCGGGTTTTGGATCCGATAACCCGTTAACAGCCCCGACCAATGGGAAATTTCCACATGTAAAATTCTAATTGGCCGGACGAAACATGTGTCAGCTCATCAGTGGGTCAGATAGGCGCCTATGATATGTCGACACGTGCCACGGCCCACCACTGGCCCATTGAGCTTACAAAGCCGGCCCGTTTGAATTGGTCAAAAGTTAATGGGCTGGCCCATGAAAAGCCTGTTAACGGTCTCTTCGCAAATAGCCCATTTTACGGCCCATTAACTCACAGCCCATTAGGCACTACAGGAAACCGGCCCAACAATGTCATGTGGGCCGTCGAATATAACACCAGCCCATTTCACTTTCGGCCCATGTATGGCCCACGACGTCTTTCGGCCCATATGAGGCCTTCGTATCTTTCGGCCCTTTACAGGCCCACGGTGACTCTAGCCCATAATGAATAGTAATTTTCTTTATACCCGTTAACGGCCTGTGATTTACATGGGCCGTTTCCAGCCCGTGTTAGCTTTCGACCTATTGACGGCCTATACGTTCTTGGGCTCCTTTTCGGCCCTCGATTACTTCCGGCCCGTTACTAGCCTGTTCCCCTAATGGGCCAAATTCGGCCCATGGCAAGAGTCAAGCCGTTACTGGCATGTTCCCCTAATGGGCCAAATTTGGCCCATGGCAAGAGTCGGCCCGTTACTGGCCTGTTACCCTAATGGGCCAACTTCGGCCCATGGCAAGAGTCGGCCCTTTTCTGGCCTGTTAACCCGTTGTGCCTTTTCTAGACCATCCTATATTCTAGCCCATTAACGGCCCATTATGCCTGTGATAGCATTAAGCCTTTGCTGTCCTACGGCCTATTAACGGCCCATTACCGTGCTGGGCCAATACCAATTACGCCCGATTACAGCCCATGTAGACCCATTTATCCGACGGCCCGAGGCCCACCGACTACAGGCCCATTAATCGACGGCCCGTAGGAGACCCATGGATCCTACGGCCTGTATATGGCCCATGGTAGTTGCGGCCACTAGCAAACCAGGGAAAAAGAAGACTAGGAAATAAATAAGGCCGAAACTAACACTAGGCTATTAAGGCGATTGCACAGATTACATCCACTCGGCATCAAAGATCGCCACCAGTGCAAATATAGGGAACACCCTACACTATACAAAAATGGCTTGTTGTTTTCTTCAGCCGGTGGCTGCACGTTAAGAATAAATTTTGTATCGCACCAAAACAAATTACAACTATATAACAAAAGGAAGGTTGGCATAAAACTTAACAGTCTAGCAGATAAATGCACCACCAGAAGTTCAGAAGCTCGGTTCATTTGACCTGACTGTTACATTTTCATGTTGTATTGTCCGATGGAGCACCATAACCCTCGCCTTCATTTCCCCTAGGCTCCTGAACAACATAGCAAATGTCTGATAGTCTGGTTTCAAAACCATGCATATCTTGACGACATCGAACAATTTCTCTCCTTGTTTCACAAAGGGTCTCTGTTAGGGAATGGACTTGTGTCTGGAGCGCAGATACAACATTGCTTTGAGCTTGCATATCTAGATCATGAGGCAGTTTGGACGATATTGCCTTAACAACCAACCCAGTATTACTCAGGAATGTGCTTTTGGCACTGATAGTGGACAGGTACTGACCCACTGCAGCAAGAGCTGACATTGCGGTTATAGTTGCCTCGCCACCTTCAGAAGGTGGCGGTTCCACCATTTTTTCCATAGCTCGCTGAAAATTTGAGGTTTTACATTAGTAGTACCAGAACAGAAGATATTAAGGAGGCAGCAAAACCAAACAAAATAGCTTTGGTCTATATACAGAACTTATTCTGGTGAACCCATGTAAAATATTGGTTGTATTCTATTGCAAAGTACATAATAAAACCAGGTTCCAAACATATGACCATGTACCATCGCTAATGTATTGTCTATTTCTTCACATTGTATTGAGGGCTAAGGATAAAGAGATGAAGTTTATAATACAGTAAGCATAGTATGACATCATTCATATCACAAAACAACTAAGAACAGACAAACAGGCAATTGTAGCGTTGTGTGGGCAAGTCCAGCACGGAACTAGATTACGGTTCAAGATCAAAGGAACATCACTCCTCTCTTTTAAACCTTGTAAGGTGCAACGATACGCTAAGACAATTGTGTATAAAATTGTAAAGAGTAAATGACATTGGCTGCAAACCATGCAGTTCAAGGCACAAGTCAGAGTAAGTAGTAGTTAAAAGGCATGAGGATTAAGGACTTACAATAGCGGCTTTGACTGGTGCAGGCATACCCTTCTTCTTGCTGGTGTGACAGTCCTTGAAGATTTCCACAGCATTTGGTTCAGATACTTTTTGGTCCTTGCGTGCTTTCCTCTGCATTTCGAACAAGTCAATATAGATCTGATAATATGGTACAGCGAAAAGAGTGAAACAGCAGCTAATTACAAGAGCCTCGCAGTGTGCAATATAGCTACGAGATCCCGTCGTCTATTGGAATTTCACTTTCATATGGTTGGCCTTGTTCTTTGAACAGTTCACCTACAAGAAGATAGATTTGTGTGGCACATGCATAAATAGGACTTCAACATGTGATCTGATCACATATATATAATGTACCTGATACTTCGGATCAGACCAGTGTTTAACAAGGCCCCTCCAGTCTTCATCCGATATATTTTCCACTGGAGATGTTTGGGAAAGTTCACTGTTAGCCTTGCCTTCAAAGTGAGTTTTCCTCAAGTTATACCAATCTTGTCATGAGAAAGACTTGAAAACATGGGTGCAAGCTTGTGCAGTTGCATCATCTTGGCTATCCAACTTGAACCTCATCTGTTGAAAATTATGGGAGTCTCATTATCAGCAACCTAGAAAGTATGGGACAGAGCAAGATGATATTAATAGTTTCCATACATAACCATACTTACAGATAAATGGTCGAGGAAGGTGTTGAACTGGGTTTTGTCTTTGTCATTCCTATACTGAATCCATGTTGGGAAGATACGTACATGACACCTAACGGCAACCGCTGCCTCTGATACTAACTTGGCTGACTCTGTAGCATCACGTGGCCTTTTTGAACCTGCCTCAAAACGGATCTTGTAGGATCGAAAGTATGTCTAGAGGGGGGGTGATTAGACTACTTGTCAATATAAAAATTATGCCTTTTGACAAAGAACAGTTTTTGGCAGATTCACAATTATGATCAAGTCAAGCATCACCCTACACATGCAATTCTAGAGTATAGGCAGCGGAAAGTAAATTGCACATGTAGTAAAGAGAGGTGGAGAAGAGCAAACGCAATTTTGGAGACGCGGTGATTTTTCCCGTGGTTCCGATAGGTGGCGCTATCGTACATCCACGTTGATGGAGATTTCAACCCACGGAGGGTAACGGCTGCGCGAGTCCACGGAGGGCTCCACCCACGAAGGGTCCACAAAGAAGCAACCTTGTCTATTCCATCATGGCCTATGCCCACGGAGGGCTAGCCTTACTCGGGGTAGATCTTCACGAAGTAGGCGATCTCCTTGCCCTTACAAACTTCTTGGTTCAACTCCACATCTCGATGACGGAGGCTCCCAAGCGACACCTAACCAATCTAGGAGGCACCACCCTCCAAAAGGTAATAGATGTTGTAGATGATGATGAACTCCTTGCTCTTGTGCTTCAAATGATAATCTCCCCAACACTCAACTCTCCTCACTGATTTGGCTGTGGTGGAAGAAAGGATTGAGTGGAAAGCAACTTGGGAAGGCTAGAGATCAAGCTTCATATGGTGGGAGTGGAGCAACTTGATCTCAACACAAGGGTAGGTAGTTCTCTTCTCGAAATGTAAGGTAGGAGTGGTAGTTCTTTCGATGGCTCTCTCACGAATGAAGAGGGGTGGAGGGGTATAAATAGCCTCCACACAAAATCCAACCGTTACACACATTTGAGCAATCTCGGTGGGACGAAGTGGACAACTTCGGTGAGACCGATAGTTCAAATAATGTGAGCGTTGGGATTTTCGGTGGGACCGAATATACAATCTCGGTTAGTCCGATTCGTGCAATGACAAGAGCATGCCAGTTTGGTGGGACCGACTTCATCATATCGATGACACCGATTTGATGATGAATGTTCTGAAGCTTGGCAACTCATGTTTCGGTGAGATCGAGTTCGAATCGGAAAATCCGAGTTTACTAGGGTTTGACTTATGGCTGAGGTGGTTCATATCGTTGTGGTGAGTTTGGAATATCGGTGGGACCGAGACTACTTATGAGTGTCTATGGCGGTGAAAGTTCTTGATAGTTTAGGAGATGTATCACTAAGCACTTGAGCAACGGATCATCATCATAACCTCATCCCTTTTAATAGTATTGGCTTTTCCTATGGACTCAATGTGATCTTGGATCACTAAACCAAAAATGGAGTCTTGAGCTTTTGCCAATGCTTGCCTTAGCATTTTGGGGGTCCACTTCTTGATCCTTGCCATACCCATATCCTTGAACTCTCTGAAATGATTCTCAAGTAACTATTAGTTCAATGATATATATGTTGTTATTAATTACCAAAACCACCCGGGGATTAGTTGCACTTTCAATCTCCCCCTTTTTGGTAATTGATGACAACATATAGATCAAAGCTTCGACAAAGGATATATTCAATGAATAATATCGTCGCTTTGAGAAGTATGTGATAAGCAAGAGCTCCCCCTAAGTTTGTGCATTATTTAAGATTTGCGTTTGAATGCAAATGCACAATCGATTAGGATCATGGGTCACTCTTCCATGTCACATACATCTTGGTGGAGCGCACAAAATGATAAGAATGAACAGCATGCACCCAATCACCAAGACATGAGTAAATGGTCATACGAGATAGGAATGGCATATGATAAGCATTAAGCACACATTAAAGCATAGTACGACCAAGCACTCATTAAGGTAGAATCAAGCGGAGTATCAAACACCTTTGAATGTCTCGAAAACCAAAAGTATCTCAAAGAAACCGCAAAAGAACGAAAGAGCAAAAGCGCAAAGACAACAAAGACTCTCTCGAAGCCTTATGATCTATACAATTTCTCCCCTTTGGCAACAAGTTACCAAAAGTTTGAAAAAGCATAGAGCTAAGCGTCACTGTGGACTCTGTTGGCGGCTCCGTGCAGGTTGATGTCGGAGTGGATATGACAAAGATCGGCGAAGACTTGGTGATGTCTGTCTTTGGAGGAGTGGACACTAGATTTGGAGCTGGAGTAGGAGCAAGCGCTGGGCTGTGGGAGGTCTTGAAGTTGTAGTCCCGTGTCGATCCCATCGAATAGCATCGATCGGGATCCTTTGGGAACCGGAGCAGTTTGTCGATGAGAATCTGGACTAAGTCATCCTGCAACTCACGCATAAGCTCGCCTTTTCTGCTTTGCTTCCTCAATGTCCGCCTCGAGCTTGTTGGCGGTCACTTGTATTTGATCGACTTCACGCCCGAGTGTGGATCTTATCGTCAACAATCCTCTCTAAGCTCTCCGAGACTGTTCAATGCTGGCGGTGTTGTTCAATCCTTTGAGTAGCTTCAAGAATTTGCTCTCCGAAACTCTTTGGTTTAGCTGCTGCTGCCTTCTTTGCTTCCTAGCTTTGGCTTTCTTAGCAGTGCGATCTTGGCTTGACCTTCAACAGATGTCGGATCCCCTCATCCATCACAACAACATTGTCTTCATGCTCGCTGCAACGGTAAATGTTCTCTATCCAACAAGAATGTGCCCATGCCAAACTTGGCATTGATAAGCATCTGAATCGGGGCAAATCCACATGACCTTTTACGGTCATTGCAGTCCTCTTAATGGTCTCTACCATCAAGTCCATCACCTTGAAAGGTGCTCTCTCATCAAGTATGTGCAGCATGTTGATAGAGTATCCTCGATCATGCGATCATCTCCAGATTTGGGCATCAAGGTATGCCTCAAAATGGTATTAGTGGTAGGTAAGCCTGCTCGAGATAGTAGATCGAGCCGAGCTTCCAGATTCCCAAATCCTCTGCTGGAACCTCTTTGTACATGTTTTCATGGATTCATGATTCTTCTTTGGAATCCCATATACATCAATATCATCTTCTCGTTGCCTTTGGAGCATTCAGAATTTCTGCCCATTCTTCAACGAAGAAGAAAACCTTTGACCTTCAGTCATCCACATAATCTTTCCATCGGGGTAGAAGTGAGTGTGGCATAAAATTGCATTATCATCTCATCGTTCCAAGCTGGTCAATTTCGACCTATAAAATCTGCAACTCCACATGCGGTGAAACTTTCATGCACATGTGGAAAGAAATCTCTGTGCTCTTATTTGTCAATGTACTTCCAATCAACATATCCGTGTGTCTGCGACTATGGGCTTCTTGTCCATCAAGACGGTCTCATAAAAGTCCCTTTGCTCTCGGTGTGAAATCTGGGATCTCAAAGCAGTTCTTCTCCTCACGGCATATGGGTCAGTTTGTCTCCATAGCACGAGACCTTTATCTTTCCTTGCCTTCATATCCTCGGCTTGAGGATGAGCATCATTATGGAGTGGCGTTTTGGACGAAGTTTCAAGAAACTGGTCCTTCATCATCGACTCATTTGGTGGCACATCATCCTTGTTCTTTTCAGACACTGGAATGTTTCGATGGTCCTCTTGGGCTTGGCAAGAGCTTTTTTGGAGCTGCCTTAGCTGGAGTAGATTTCTTGGGCTTTGATGTGGCTCCGGCCTTAATGGCATCACCCATGAGCTTGGCTTCGAGGAGGAGGCTGGGGTGCTTCCTCATCCTCATCCTCTCACTGCATCTGCATGAGGATCAATATACATATATGCTCTAGCTCTGTCACATGCACTATCCTCTTTCTCTTGGTGGTTTTCTTCACTTTGCTTGCTTGTTGCCTCTCCCAAATTCAGCTTCTTAGCAATAGTTGATTGCTTGACTTTCTTTGGTGCCCTTCTTAGATTGTTGATCTTGTTGCTCTTTGGCAACAACCTTCCTTTAGGCTTTGAGGTCACCTCTTCCTCAACAACAAAATCTGAATCCTCATCATCTGAATTCCTCTTCTTTCTAGCTCTGGTGGCTGCAGGAGGCATGCCACTTGGTGTACTCCTCTCACCATCATCGGATGAGCAACTAGGATCGGGACTAGTACCTACCTCTGGAATGTCGCAATGGGTGTCTCGACCTGTTCTCACCATCCACGGCATCGACATGGTGACAACCTGTGAATAGATAAGGTGTAGGCAGAGAAGAAGAGTCATCACAAAGCTGCGAAGTTTTGCAAAAAAATGAGTTCAAATTCTAGTATTAAGTTTTCACAGAAGACATTTGGTCGACCGAGTTTAAGGTTCGTGAATCCGAAGTGTTAAACAGAGCTTGGCACACCACTTTCGGTTTGACGAAGTGGGTTTCGATCTGCCGAAAACACTAGGGTTTCATAGAATCTTCATTTGGTCACACCGATTTTGCACAACTTCAGTTGGACCGAAGGGTGCGAAGGCAATGGCCATAGGCCAAATCGGTCATACCGAAAATATAAAATCGGTCTCACCGAGATGTGTTCATGAAACCTAACCCTAAAACTTTTACTCGAATCTAGTTCAAACGAACCAATCTGGTGTCTGGGAGGATTTCAATCGTGGCAAGATACTAGGCAATCCAAGCGTGCATTGAATCGGAGATGGGAGCACGAGTGGGATCAAAACTCACCCTAACTTGGTGGAGTTTTTCACGGCGGCAACGGCTCGGAGGAGATGGCCGTTGACGGCGACGGAGACTGGGCGAGGCGCATAAGCGGCAACGGCGACGATCCGGAGACCGGCGGCGGCAAAGGGTGTGGGGCGAAACATTTGAAGGAGGAATCAACGACGCGCCCTCGGAATATATACCCCTTCATTGTCGGTGGGACCGAGTTGTAAAACTTCGGTGGCACTGAGATGGATAACTGCTAAGCGATTATGCACTTGATCACGCCGAAAATCACAACTCGGTTTCACCGAGATGAAAACCTAGATCGTCTAAATGCTTTCGGTTCGACCGAGTTTGAGTGAGTTGGTCCGACCGAAATCAATTAGAAGGTTTTGGAAATTAGCCCTTGACGGATCGGTGGCTCAAGTGCTCCTCACCGGAGGGTCCAAAATGACTTGTTCAAAATTTGTGATGTAAGCATGAATAGAATTTGAGACAAGAAAGCATAGATAGCTAGGGGAGGCACTTAGGCATTCTTGTCCATCCATTTGGTCAGAAAAATCAAAACGACCAAAACAACAAATGGATGTCCTCGAATGGATAAAATCATGCATCCAACATGCTCACACAATAATATAGCAAATGAAATATGTGTCAAACATGCACAACCAAAACTCTAGCAACTAACACACAATTTGTCGATGACTAGGTCATCTTTATATGAGTATATTGACTTAGGAGCCAAATGAGAACATTTGATCATAGGTCATACTCATCGCTTAAGCACAAGTGGGGTTACCACTTTTACATAAAGCATTGATGTGTTCACATCATTTGAAGATGCTTTAGCTCAATTTTTAGAGCAAAGCTCCCCTAGATGTGAGAACCCTTTAAAGGGTCAAACTAACCTTGGGTTGTCGAGAAGACTTCATGTAGATGTTGAAGATGTGGATGCTCAATGTTGATGGAGATCATCAAGAGTTGGGAGCTATCCTTTGGATTCGGCACTTTCAATACCTACATGGGTTAGTCCCACAAGGAACAAACAGGATATCCATGGACATAGATTGAAGTTCACAATAGATGATGTCCATGAAAGCAATGATTACCTTGTCCCTTGACTTACCAACAAGAGGGTTTGTGACTCCATGAACTAGTGCACGATGTGGAAGTTGATTGCACAAGTTTTTGCCAAAATGAATGTGAGTGAAGTATGTTGGCGGAGTCACCCTCAAGAACTTTCTAGTTCTTCTTCTTCGGGATCCACATCATCTTCATGGGAATCCTTGGGGTTGTAGTTGAGCTTGACGAAGTAGAACTTGACGTTTCCTTGGGAACCCACTTGACCATGGCTTGAGGTGCTTCAACAAATGCATCAATCTCCTCTTGAAGCTTGTCCATGCCTTTTAGCTTGTGGTCTTGTGGTGAAAGGTCATCTTGAGCTTGTTCCACATTGGAAGAAGTAGGATCATACTTCTCCTTTTGAGGAACAAACTGTGGAGTAGGATATTGACCTTCTTCCCACTCAACGCCTTCGGCGTTGAACTTTCGCTCAAAATCAATTCCTTGATTCTTCCGGTGCCTTCCTTGCTTGCGAACAATTTCCTCAAAGTTCTTGCTTCCGGCAAGGCTCTTGTAGACACCTTTTCTATGATCCCTTTCAATAAACTATTCTCTTGCTCAAGTGTAACTTGGCTTGAAACATTGTTAGTGGAATCAAGAGAACTACTAGAAGCAACAACATTGGATTTAGCATGGTTATTGTTACTGCTAGAGGAAGAATTTTTCTTATGCTTGTCATGCTTAGTCTTAATGGGTGGCAAAAATTAGACAAGAGAAGTCGTTTGGCAAGATATGATGAACTCTTCTTTCGAAGATCGTCATTGATTGCTTTTAGAAACTCATGTTCTTGCTCTAGAGTGAGCTTCTCGAAGCGTAGCTTCTCATGAGATCTTAGGAGCTCTCTATGATATTCTTGAGTTGTTTCATGAGCTAACTTAAGAGTGTTTAGTTCTTTAGTTAGACGCTCAATCTCCTTCATAGCATTGTCATTCGACTCTTCTCGACTATAAAGACTACTAGCATGTTCATCGTTACTAGGCTCCTTTGGATTTGTCATGCAAGAGCTCATCTTCACCAAGCAAGTCATCCTCATCACTATCAAGTCAATGAATTCAGGGTGTGATACCTTGGGGCCTTTAGCCATGAAGCATCTTCCAATTCCCTCATTTGGTGAATCAAATAAGTCGAGGAGTTGTAGTTGGAGGATACGAGAGCAAGACCGCAACACCTTCATCTTGACTGTAGTCGGAGTCGGAGTGATAGCTTCCTTGGATTGATTGCCGAGTCGGAGCCGAGACCCATTCACCTACATGAGCTTGATGTTTTCTTCTTGTGTAGCTCCTTGATGACTTGTCTTTCCTCTCCGAATCCTTGCTTCTCCGAGAGGGTCTTCGTTCATAACGATCATCTCTGCTCCTTCTCTCTTTCCTAGGTGACTCATCTCTTGAGCTTCTTCTTCTTGGAGATTCTTCTCTTCTCTTGTGGGGAGCCGTACACTCATTTGAGTAGTGTCCGGGTCTTCCACAATTGTAGCAGTTTCGATCACGACTAGAAGATCTCTTTTCATCATATGATCTAGACTTTGAGCTTCTCTCTTTGCCTCTATTCTTGTAGAATTTGTTGAAGTTCTTGACCATTAGGCTTATCTCTTCATTGGAAACTAACTTGTCACTTGAGGTTGTGGGAGCATCACTTGTAGCTTTGTAAGCACCACTTGACTTGTTGTGAAGCTCTTCCTTATCCTTAAGTGTCATCTCATGAGCAACAATTCTTCCAATGACTTTGGTTGGCTTGAGAGTCTTGTAGTTTGGCATCATTTGGATCAAAGTGCACACGGTGTCATACTTTCCATCCAAAGCTCTGAGAATCTTCCTGATGATGAATCGGTCGGTCATTTCTTCGCTTCCTAAGCCGGCAATCTCATTTGTGATGAGAGCAAGCCTAGAGTACATTTCAGCGACTCCTTCACCATCCTTCATCTTGAACTTGTTAAGTTGACCTTGAAGAATATCTAGCTTTCATTCCTTCACGGACTCGGTACCTTCGTGCATTTCAACCAAAGTATCCCAAATCTCTTTTGCATTCTCAAGACGGCTGATTTTGTTGAACTCCTCGGGACACAAGGCATTGAAGAGAATGTCACAAGCTTGAGCATTGTTTTGCAACATCCGCAATTCTTCGGTGTAAGCCGCGATCCGGAACTTTTCCTTCCTCAAGAATTCACCTTGCATACCAACACAAATAATTCCCCATGCGGCTGGGTTATGACCAAGAATATGCATTTTCATTTTATGCTTCCAACTAGCAAAATTTGTACCATCAAAGTAAGGACCTCTCTGAAAATTACCCTCACTAGACGCCATACTCTCCTAGGTTGTGAAACCAAGCTTATGGAGTCCAATGCAATGGAAACCAATACAATGGAGACCAAAGCTCTGATACCACTTGTAGGATCGAAAGTATGTCTAGAGGGGGTGATTAGACTACTTGTCAATATAAAAATTCTGCCTTTTGACAAAGAACAGTTTTTGGCAGATTCACAATTATGATCAAGTCAAGCATCACCCTACACATGCAATTCTAGAGTATAGGCAGCGGAAAGTAAATTGCACATGTAGTAAAGAGAGGTGGAGAAGAGCAAACGCAATTTTGGAGACGCGGTGATTTTTCCCGTGGTTCCGATAGGTGGCGCTATCGTACATCCACGTTGATGGAGACTTCAACCCACGGAGGGTAACGGCCATGAGTCCACGGAGGCTCCACCCACGAAGGGTCCACAAAGAAGCAACCTTGTCTATTCCATCATGGCCTACGCCCATGGAGGGCTAGCCTTACTCGAGGTAGATCTTCACGAAGTAGGCGATCTCCTTGCCCTTACAAACTTCTTGGTTCAACTCCACATCTCGACGACGGAGGCTCCCAAGCGACACCTAACCAATCTAGGAGGCACCACCCTCCAAATGGTAATAGATGTTGTAGATGATGATGAACTCCTTGCTCTTGTGCTTCAAATGATAATCTCCCCAACACTCAACTCTCCTCACTGATTTGGCTGTGGTGGAAGAAAGGATTGAGTGGAAAGCAACTTGGGAAGGCTAGAGATCAAGCTTCATATGGTGGGAGTGGAGCAACTTGATCTCAACACAAGGGTAGGTAGTTCTCTTCTCAGAAATGTAAGGTAGGAGTGGTAGTTCTTTCGATGGCTCTCTCACGAATGAAGAGGGGTGGAGGGGTATAAATAGCCTCCACACAAAATCCAACCGTTACACACATTTGAGCAATCTCGGTGGGACCGAAGTGGACAACTTCGGTGAGACCGATAGTTCAAATAATGTGAACGTTGGGATTTTCGGTGGGACCGAATATACAATCTCGGTTAGTCCGATTAGTGCAATGACAATAGCATGCCGCTTCGGTGGGACCGACTTCATCATCTCGGTGACACCGATTTGATGACGAATGTTCTGAAGCTTGGCAACTCATGTTTCGGTGAGACCGAGTTCGAATCGGAAAATCCGAGTTTACTAGGGTTTGACTTATGGCTGAGGTGGTTCATCTCGGTGTGACTGAGTTTGGAATATCGGTGGGACCGAGACTACTTATGAGTGTCTATGGCAGTGAAAGTCGCTGATAGTTTAGGAGATGTATCACTAAGCACTTGAGCAACCAGATCATCATCATAACCTCATCCCCTTTTAATAGTATTGGCTTTTCCTATGGACTCAATGTGATCTTGGATCACTAAAGCAAAAATGGAGTCTTGAGCTTTTGCCAATGCTTGCCTTAGCATTTTGGGGGGTCCACTTCTTCAGTCCTTGCCATACCCATATCACTGAACTCTCTGAAATGATTCTCAAGTAACTATTAGTTCAATGATATATATGTTGTTATTAATTACCAAAACCACCCGGGGATTAGTTGCACTTTCAGATCTCCATTCTTCCTCCTCTAGATTTAGTTAACCTATCGAGCATTATCCCTGATGTTTGTTTCCTCTTGCGCCTAGGTGCTAGTCCAACAACGAACATAGGAAGTGTTAGTGTACATCAAACTGTGAGACTACATATAAAGAAGCATGCAACTGTAACTTGACTCCAGCAACTACCTTCTTGCTATTGAAGCTCACAAGGTTCATCTGATATTTCCAACTCGTCTTGTGTCAAGAGTGCTTGGGAAGTAGTGTCAGGTGGCAAGGGAGCTTGGGAACGTGCTGCTAGCTCAGTTGACGCACGAGTAAGTCGTGCAGCTGCTAGTACTGTGGTAGGTGTTGCAAGAACTAGGGTTGTCTCTGCTTGTTTGGTGGCAGCTATTTGTTTTTGTTTGGCTTTTTTTGCAACTCGTGTAGCATGGGATGTCGTGTTTGTAGAATTTTCCGCTGGACTTTGACCTTCTATTGCACCATCGCATTACCCAATGAGAATCTGCAGGATTCATCCGCTTCTCATTCCTGCCATTCTATGTTTCTTCCTCTTTCTCGTGCCATGTTAAGTCAAGCCGACAAGAAAATGAATAACAATTTAGTTCTTGTAACAAATTGATGCGTGATGCGATGAACTGAACTTTGATGTTAGACAACCACATGATAGGAGGATGTAATATGTATGAAAAACAGGACGGAAGAGATAACCAGAACTATGATGTGTAAACTGAGAAGAAGACATTTCACAAAATTAGAAGCAATGCAATGGAAGTTAGGCACCATATGAAAGATGCTACAAATATCGCTCTGCCAAGTTAACAATGTCTCATCATAAATGGTGTTTAAACAAATGTGAAGCAGTACAAGAAATAAATCATATGCAAGATGCAAACAACATCACACTACCATGTTAGAGGTCTCTCGTCATTAGTGCCATTGCATATTCACAGCATTGCATATTCATAGCTTATGATGTGTAAACTAAGGAGAAGGCATTTCAACAAATTAGAAGCAATGAAAGCTAGACACCATATGAAAGATGCAACGAATATCACTCTACCAAGTTAAAATTTTCTCGTCATAAGTGCCATTTCAACAAATTAGTAGTACAAGCTAGAAAAGAATGTGAGATGTAACCTATATCACACTCCGAAGTCAAACGTGTCTTATGATAAGTGATTGTTGCAGGTTACACAACAGTAGTAATTTGATGTAAGAACATGGTGTGATAGATAGATATTGTATGTTCTAGAAACAGGAACACGTGTCTTATTCAAGTATAATGTGTAAAGTAAGCAGATGGAATTCAACAAAATTAGAAGCAATACAAGCTAGACATCACACATAACATGCAACCACATATAACAGTGCCAAGTTAGAGGGAGCATCGGTGATGCTGCACTAGGGGAGACGTGCTCATCATAAACACAGCTTTGTTGAGTGTCTATGCATGTGTTGTCTTGGAAATCATGTTGGGGTTGTGGAGGAGTAGAAATTGTAGAGGCCCTCCATTCGGAAGGAGCACCATTATCCGCTGCCTTGCTAACTACCTTCCACTTTATTGATTTTGAATTGTCAAGTAAAACCGACAAGAAAAAGCAATAAAATTCTCTCTTCAGAACTCATTCATGCATGATACTGACAATCACTACTTTGATGTAAGGCAAACACATGATACCAGGATGGAATATGTATGAAAAACAGGACGGCATGGCATGTTCACAACTGTTTGTGTAAACTAAGCAGAAACCATTCCAGCAAATAAGAAGCAATGCAAGCTAGACACTACATGAAAGATGCAACCAATATGACTCTGCCAAGTTAAAAGCGTCCCATCATAAATGGAATTTCAACAAATTAGAAGCAGTGCATGCTATAAATCATATGAAAGATGCAACAAATATCGCACTGCATATACTAAAGGTGTCTCGTCATGTTGATTGATGCGGGATACAAAAAAACAATAGTTTTATGTAAGGTCAAGCTTAATAGACAGATGTGCTATGTACTAAATACAGGAAGGCATGTCACATTAACAGGTATAATGTATAAGCTAAGCAGACTAGCACATGCAGTTTAACCAGATTGGAAGAATTACAATCTAGACACCATATGCAACATGCAACCACATATCACGCTGCCAAGTTAGAGCAAGCACCTACGATGCTAGTGTAGGGGAAATGTTGTAATCAACTACAGAGCTACGTTCACTATCTTCATCTAGCATTTCTGTTTCTTGAGAATCATGTCAGGAGGCTGACGCTGCATTATTTAAATGAGGAGTAGTCCCCTTGCCTGCCTGCCTCGTCATAAGTGACTGACAAGGGATACACAAGAACATTAGTTTGATGTAAGAACATGGTTATACACAGATGTACTACTATGTACCAAAAACAGAAAGGCATGTCATATTCAAAGGTATAATGTGTAAGCTAAGCAGATGCAATTTAACCAAATTGGAGGCAATACAAGCTAGACATCCGGCTGGAGTGGTGAGCATGATCATCTAGGACCTGAGAGCCTGGTGGGAGGCGGGCTGCTTCGCCACCATCACAGCTTTTTAGTTGGCTTCCAGGTGATGCCTATCTTTGTTGGGCTTGTCACTGGCTCGGCCAGTGCCCTGACTAGCTATTTGTCTTCTAGTGCTCACAGGATGGTGGTTCAAGTAAAAAAATATCTTTCCTTATCTCACCAACTTCGGCCTTTCGAATACAAGCTAGACACCATATGAAACATGCAACCACATATGACACCGCAAAGTTAAAGAAAGCACCTGGGATGGTGGTTCATTGCGAGCGAGGTCATCAACTCCAGAGCTACGTTTACCGTCTCCATCTGCTGACAATGCACCCTTTATAGCACTGTAACGTGTCGTGCATACCCGTGAAGAAAGCTGGTGCGACTTCTCTCTTTTCTTTGCTGCTTCTCTTTCAGCAGACTCTGAAATACCCTTGCATAAAAACACAATAGTGAGAGTATGGGTGAAGTGTGTGCAGAACTAGTGCACTGTAAAAGTAGCAAATAGCAGGTGGCTGAAAAATAAATGACAGGAGACATATGATAGCTCTACAAAATTGCTTGGCAAACAAAATTAGATTCTACTCCGTATGATTTTGTAGTATATGAGCACACGAAATGCAGGTACTCCTCCAGCACACCACCACATGTGGTCATATCTAAGATAACAGTCGACTGAAAACAAATAGGTCAGTCGATTTTTTTAATGAACCGTCCGGTCTATAAGGAACGGGCAGATGGTCTTCGTCTACCTCCCGCGAGTCACTGTTGACGATCTTTCTCGAACAGCCAGCGACCACCGGCCCAGACCCCTGCCTCCGCCGCCCCGCCCTCCCATCGACCTCACACCACCGCCGTGCTTGGCAGCACCCCCAGGCCATCCCTTTAATCCCGACCGACCTCCAGATCGGGCGCCAGTAGCTCTAGGCTGCACACGCCCCTAAGATAAACACCAAGGCGCTGCTTCCCCGATGTAATAGGCGTACTAGCACCTGTTAAGCTGGGAATGCTTCCGTTAATTGGGAATCAACTGGCCAGAAATTGAAATTCAGGGGGGGCGACGGACCTCTAGCTAAGGTGAAATAGTATATGAGGAGAAACCTTGTGCATCGCGAGTTACTAGGAACATCTAGTATCAAGAAGAAGCGGTCAACTAGTATCTTCTGTGGGATGAATACCGTACAAGCAGAGACGTAAGATTTGCACGAATAAGGGAAGAGGAGTACCTTTTCGGTTGCTGGTGTGGTCACCTCCACATGTCGCACCGATCTTCTTCTTTTTACCGGGGAAACCGATGTTTTGGAGGGTGCAGGCTTGGACGAACCCATGGCCAAATTGTTGACTATGTTGCCGTGGCCGTATGTCAGCGGAGAGGAAGCAGATCCGAGGCGGCGAAGGACGGCGTAGCAGGAACAGCTCCGGTGTGGTTGAGGGTGGCGAAGTTGGAGCGGCAGCGGTGAGGCGCAGGATGGCATGGTTGAACTGGCTCGGGTACGGACGGCTTGGCCTCGGCTTCAACTACTAGCTGTGGAGGGCGTTGCGGTTGAGGTTGTGGTGGACGACGACATCGGGGTATCGGCTCCGGCGTGATGGAGGAGGGCTGCGGTTGATGGGTGGGATGGGGTGGCGGATGGAGGACGTCGGGGTTTCGCGGCTGGTGGAGAGGTAGTTTTGGCACCCACGGAGTATGAATGGGGAATCGGACGGGTGGGGGGCCATGTTTCGGTCTGGGATGCGCTAGTTTTTGGCTTTTTTGAACAGAAGATGGGACGCGCTTGTTTGAAATTTGGGGAAAGTACAAACTTTGCCCCCCTCTTAAATTTCAGACCTACTGCGGGTCGGAGGTAGGATGGTAATCCCAGGTATCCCAAATAGTGGGCGGGAGCGATTTCGGCCGCGCGCATGTGTGCTTAGGCGGCCATTGCGTATGAATGTTTTTCGGAGGCGGTTGCGTGGCGTCTAGATGAAGCTACAAACCTACCCCGGTTTAGACCTTTGGACGTCGGGTCGGTAGGTTTCACGGGTCGGAGTTATTAGAAAAGTAATTTCCTTGTACTACCAAACATTGGTCTCACGCGGTTTCGGGCGAGTAGAGGCTCTTTTGGCGCTTCGTTCGAAATTTTGAAACACAAGCATTCATGTTTAGAATACTCTTGAACTATGAGGATTGACCTAAATATACAACATTATATTTGACCTTGTATGTTTGAAAACCTCATTAAACTATCCGCTTCTTTTTCAAATTTTGACACTTGAAAATCCTATAACTACGATTATTTTGGAATGGAGGAGCTAAATTTTAATCTATTTTGTACACGACTACATATGCTATTATGTACAAAATCAGAGCAAAGATTGGTGCCCCCATAATTTAGGTATGGTTTACAAATGCCATGATATCAAATTCAAATAATTGAATGGACTTCATGTTGAATTCAATTTTTTTAAACCACCTTAAGTTGAATTCAAATGTATGCTAGTTCATAGGTAGCTATTTATAATGTCCATTGTGTAACTTTCGTATGTATAATGTGCTTTACACACACAACATGAACTATACTCACGTTTATATTCAAGTGCTAAAGCGATGCATTGTCTAGAGTTCAAAATACTAACTATGTGGATCAATTGTGTCGAATAGTAACATAGACATGCTCAAATTCGATAGAATCTAGATGTCTGATGGATCAATGACCGCTCCTTACACGAATTGCAAATATCATGATCCCATCCTAATATTTGGATACAATTTATATCTTTAATCAATGTGTAGAACAGTCTTTTACGTGTAGTTTCACTCTCCATCGGTGGTCTCTCACACATGCTCACACACTCTCTCCCTAGGTGTGTTTCTCACACACATGCTCTAGATATAACCCTCCCCCCTCTCGTAAACATTTACAACTGTTTTCACTAACCTTTATCACAAGCACTCTTCCTCTCGCAAACATACACACGCACAATCCTCATCGACCCTTTCTATATACATGGACCTGCCTACGCGTCTCATGTACGCACATTATCTTTACGCCTGTCTCTCACGCATTGTCTCACACCTCTCTTCCTAATCGACGAGTATGATTCTAGCAGAGCATTCTGTAGGATGCCCCTTAAAGTTAGGTTGGATGAATAGTAATATCAAAGATAAAGGGGTTACCTCTCTCGAGAACCTAGGGTTACAAATCCTAGCTGGCTTTGTCAGTGGACACAGAGTCCTTCACAATTGTGCTATCTTTGTCTTGTACGACTAGTCATCCATGGGTCTTCCTAAATGCGTCATGGGCCGACCAATGTGGCGCAGGACGGAACCGAACGAAGGGCCTCACCTCGACCCACCGGACCTCACGCGGTGACACACCCTTTGCCCCCACGTCTCATTATCTTCTCACACCCACACATACCAACACAAACACCACACACACAGAAAATTTCTCCTAGTGCCTCTATTCCCTCCCCCCTTGCATATACACACTCAAGGGAATGGAACCTGTTGTTGTGACGTCATATTCGTCTCTCTCTAGACCACTCTCATTTCTCGTGCTATCTCTCCCCCCCCCCACGTCGGCCCCTCTATCCATGCCTCTCTCGAATACGTAATACACACACATACCTCTCTAGGCCCCTCCAAATGCATCAACTACACATTCACACATGTTACATCATGTACCCCATTGATCTAAAAAGCCCTCTCTTCATGTTTATTTCGCATACAACATTCCTTGTGAATAAAGTGTGGCCAAAAAATTATTTTAGAGTTTCTACATATATACGATATTACAAAATTATATGGAGGAGTACGAACGCTAATTTGCATTGCATGGTGCCCACAATGATATTTATTCCGCACTGTGAATTTGTATATTATTATACTATATACAAAGTTAGTCATAATAAAGAGAAACGAAGAGCATCTCTCTCTCCATCGCATACCCCCCCCCCTATACGCCCCTTTCACGTATGCACACAAAACTATCTCTAGGTCCTCTAAAAATAAGTCCCCCAGAAAATTCACGCATGTTTCATCTTTCTCTCGCGATATATGCAATGACGATCATTGTATTTGAAGCGAAAGCACGATACGTACATTGGACTTCAGAATCCACTCATTACGGTTACCATTTATGTTTAGTGGTTATTATACAGTCACGGGCTCACCGTACAACTCTGTATTTGCTCATGACATGACTAGTTGACCAGTTAAACGCTCCACGTGGCACCTCTAGTGTTGCATCACATTATCCCACTACCATCGTGCCCACCTGTCGATTTGTATCTACTCTACATCTACACTCTTATAAAATACATTAAATACACTCTTATAAAAAATAGAGTTGGTGATGATGGTGTGCCTGCCATCCTACAATATAGGTCGTCCGATTTATATCTGATGGATAGGAAAGAAACTATGGCAATTTTGCAAAAAGGTACCCACACACCTCTCCACATTTGCAAATAAGGCCTTCCCTCGTTCATCCTTTTCTCTCACAAGATAAACAAGTCATACAAATGCATCTTGATGTTACGTGCAACGCACGGGCATCTTGCTAGTAAGAATGAAAACAAACGACAAAAAAGTATTTGGACGGTGGTTCGAAGTCATGACCGCAGGCAGAGCGGACAAGGTGGCCTTGTATTGGTATGCTGAGCCGTTTGTTTTAACACACAGGATCTGGTGTGGTGATTATACACACACGCACGCATGCACACGAACTGCGTCCACGCAACACTCACACAAACACATGCACCCACGCACGCACGCACCACTCACATGTACACACGCAGCCACACACGCACGCAACACTCACATGCACACACGCACGCATGCATGACTACACCAGTACACCACACGACCAACACACACTCTCACGCTCAAGTGCTCAACCTACACGTGCATGCGCACACATCAGGCCCTGACAGACACATACACAACCAGGTGAATCCCGCGCACGGGTTGGAGCCTTGTCGCGCTTGCGTAAATTTGTGTTTATCTGACCTTTTCCCTATGTGAACTGATAGGTGGGACCCACAAGGAACGTGGTCAATTTAACTAGTCAACATGGCGCCACGCAGACTATTTGGCCGGTCAACAGAGTGCAATCCGATGCTTAACTGTGAGCAAGTGACCGTATAATCACCGCAAAACGTATATAGTGACCGTAATCAGCTTATTCTGAAGTTCGGTGACCGTATTACGCTTTTCTCTCTGTAGGCCCTCCAAAACTACATCTCTACATGTTCTCGCATGTTACATCTAACAACTATGCAATACAGCACTACTACTACACTCTAACACAATAAATCATATGTGTTTTTAGTTTTACTAGATATCATATTGTTACTTATAATTATTCAGTCTGCATACATTAAAATTGCCTTTCAAATGTATGGCCGATATCATCTACCACGCGGGAAAAATCCTGCCCTTTCCTATTTAATCGGGTTTGTATCGATGGATCGTGTGAAATAGCAAAACTATAGTACTATACAGTACAAGTGATAGTTCACTGGGCCGTCGTGTCGTCTACTCCTCCGTCTTAAGAGTGGAGCGCTTGCTTTCATAAATCTTCTAGTCCCTTTCGCCGACATGTGGGACATCAAGCTACCGGGTCCACGTGCCATACCGGAATACAATGCAGAGCAGCCGGGGTGAAGCACCCCAGTCATGGCGCCGGCGTAGTAATTAGCAATGAGGCGTCAAATCACAAAGTTGCACCTTTCCCGCAGTTAAGTTGGAGGGACAAAGTAATAATTCTAAAAAAAAGAAGTTGGAGGGACGAAGCAACCATCATTTCACTCATTGTTGAATCTGTTTCTCTCTCATCTTCTTCAACTTAACCAGGTGTTGCTTCTGCCATTGTTCTGCCTCATGTGGGACACGGATCGGCTTGGTAAAGCACTGACACGTGGGACCGCATGTTAGCAAACCGCCAGGACAACGTCCTCCGAAAATAAGAAGCCTAATCCTAGACTTACAAAGGGCTACGTAGCTGCTACATATACTTTCCATCTAATCTATATATGCCCCCTGATTTTCAGGTGGGGTGGGCCTAATCCTCTCCTTTAATCCAATCAAATAGTCCCACATCACATCAGTTCGTAACTTTACGTAAACCATTACGTGGATGTAGCATTGCTCAAATAAGAAACCTCCCCCGCCATCCGCGACCTCCTTTTTACTAATCTTGATTCTATATTTTTTTTAGATCAATATAATTGAGATTTATATAGATAGCACACAGGAGCAAAACCAAGTGGTATGGTTAAGGGCATCCATAATGTGTAGCCAAATGTGAAAATAGCTTTTGGCATCGTGGGAACCATTGTGGACGGTGTTGCCAAAGCCAAAAAGATGGAACCGAAGCTCCCTGATTCATTGATTGAAGGAATAGAAAAATGCAACGTCTCTCCTCTTTCTCCCATGCTTGGACGCATGTAGTATAGTATAGAGCACAGAGTCTACTCCCCTGTCCCTTCTATCACAAATAAAAGCAGTGAGGCATCAAATCACAAAAGCACGGACGAAGCAACCATCATTTCACTCTTCGCTGACTCCGCTTCTCCATCGTCTTGTTCGAGAAACCATCTCACCGCACTAGTACTCCTAGTAGTACTAGTAAAGGACTTCCTGGATGCAAATAAGGCGGTTGTCTCGGCTTGCAGGCGGCACTTGCGAATGACTAACCGTGGTCTCCCTCAATGGTGTTCTCCGTCGAATGCACTTCGCCAAACCACAAAAAAAAAGATATCGTCGACGTCACCGCAATGGGGAAGGAAGTCAAAGATAGTTACTACCTCCATTTTTTTGTACACAAGTCCAGTATATCGAAATTACAATTTTCAAAGGGCCACTAACACTAATCGAGGCAAAATTGATGGGGTTAGCAACCAAGGACATTAATATCCCCTGCATGCATGCGGAAGTGAGAAGGTTGGTTTGCATGGCACTGCATTAATCAAGCGATGAGGAGTGAGATGGTTAGCTCTTTGGTCTTTGGAGAAAAAAATACACATTAATTGACACGTGAAACGAGGATTTGTATCGATTAAATCCCGCCAATGGTGTTTGTCGGTGTCAAAACCGGCGGATCTCGGGTAGGGGGTCCCGAACTGTGCATCTAGGCGGATGGTAACAAGAGACGAGGGACACAATGTTTTTACCCAGGTTCGGGCCCTCTCGATGGAGGTAAAACCCTACGTCCTTCTTGATTAATATTGATGATATGGGTAGTACAAGAGTAGATCTACCACGAGATCAAGGAGGCTAAACCCTAGAAGCTAGCCTATGGTATGATTGTTGAGATGTATATTCGTCCTACGGACTAAGGCCCTCCGGTTTATATAGACACCGGAGAGGGCTAGGGTTACATAGAGTCGGTTACAATGGTAGGAGATCTACATATCCGTATCGCCAAGCTTGCCTTCCACGCCAAGGAAAGTACCTTCCGGACACGAGCTGGAGTCTTCAATCTTGTATCTTTGTAGTCTGGGTGTCCGGCGGATATTGATAGTCCGGCTGTCCGGACACCCCCTAGTCCAGGACTCCCTCAGTAGCCCCCGAACCAGGCTTCAATGACGTTAAGTCCAGCGTGTTTATAGTCTTCGGCGTTGCAAGGCGGGTTCTCCCTTCAAATTCCATGTACCTGCTAAATAGTGTCCGGCTTCATCTTGAATACTATGTTCCTCGGCTTCTACGCCAAATAATGGCCTTCTTCCACGCGTCGCACGAATGCGAAAAGCCAGGGTATCTTTTACATTTCACCCCCTGATTGTGCGAGTCGTCCGCCTATAAAAGAGGGAAGAATCCAGATCCGAATCGCACCATCTTCCTCCTGCGTATACTCCATCGAAGCGCCTTCGACCTAGAAATCCATTCCACCATGGATCGTCAACGCGGCTCTTCTTCACGCGCTCCCAGCCCACCGCCGGGGAATTGGAGGAGATGCTCTGTTTCGCACAATGAGCTGGTTAAGCTCCAAATGGAGGGGTTTCTTCCTCCGGCCTTCATGGTCCCAGTCCGAGCCGGACTGGTTACTTATCAAGGTGGGAGGCAGGCGGAGAACACTCCAAGCCCCAATAAGGGGGAGCGGGTGTGCTTCATCCCCTATCTGATAAGGGGGCTCGGATTTCCAATACATCCGTTCCTCCGCGGGCTCCTGAAGTTCTACGGACTCCAGCTCCACCACCTCACGCCCGCCTCTGCTTTGCATATCGCGGCTACGTAGCTCTTCTTGAGCTATTCCAGGCATCGAGCCCCATTTCGCATTGTGGAAGAGGCTGTTTTGCCTCGCACCCGTTCTCACCAGGGTCCATATATCAAGTGGGCGGCGCCAAATATGGCGCATCACCGGGACGGATACCTATCCGCACTCCTAAGAAGGCGTCCAAGACGGCCCTCGGAGTGGTTTTATATAGTAGACGCCCGTTGCCCGACCCAGTCCGGATCGGCCTCCGGAGTTTGATGTTGCTCCCTTGAAGAACGCCTCGGTGGCGCCCATGAACCCCGTTTGGAGGAAGACAAGAGCGTCCATTACTTGATGGGCCGGATAAGATTAATGGCTCATTCCGGCTTGACCATGATTGGAGTCATGGCGACGTGCATTAAGCGGGGGGTGCAGCCGCTGCAATATAGAGGCCACCCATGTGGGATTTCAACGGGAAGACGATGCTACGCAAGACGGCAAGAAGGGCGAATTCGACCGAGGATCTGGTGAAGATCCTGTCCGGCCTATACAAGGGGGAGAAGGAGGATTTCCTTTGCCCGAACCCTTTGGATGGGTTTTCCATGATCAACCCTAGAGGATGAGTAAGCGAACACCTCGAAGGGTTCTACCGTCTTTCAAGTTTAAGCTTCTTACATTATGTCTTGGTAGCAGGTCTACGCCGGACTGTGGAGGACATGGTGAGTCCTGCTCCACAACCCGAGGACCCAGAAGGATCCCTGGGTCCGGCCTCCGAAGAGGATCCGGACATCGAGGTGGAGCTGATCGACGGGGTGTATCACCAGCTCAGCATAGACAATGCTTTGGTTGCCATTACGGCGGACTACCCCGGGCTAAGTTCGGCTTCCCAGGTGACCACGACCGAAGTCCGGACACCGTCATCTTATCCTTGCCTATTTCTGACCTTCGCGAACGATGGTATTTTGTAGGAAACGCCATTACGGCAGGAAGCCGAGCCTGCGGTGGCCGACCTACAGAGGTCAGTCCGAACTAGCAGGAGGAAAAGGAGCGCCGTGCGGACGGAAACATCACCGCAGAGGTATAGCTCATGTTTGAACTTTTCGAGCAACGTTCCGAGGAAACGTCTAAGTGCTCATGATCTTTATAGGAGAAAAGCGCGCCGGATCATGAAGCGCAGGAATTGCCGATCCGACCAACACCAGCCGGGCTCGGCGCCCGGACCGAGGGGGGAGCGGCGCAAGACGCGAACCGGATCCTGCTCCAACGGAGGATACCCGCTGCATCGTCCGCCACCAAGTCTCGAGGTGGAGAGCGCTATGAATCATAAGCGCGCCACGACAGTATTTCAAGAAGTGCTTTTCCCCGAGGCATTGGATGCCTTTACGCGAGGGGACGCGCATCTCCGTGCTGCTCAAAATGGTTTTACCAGAGCCGCGAGCAAAGATGTTAAAGACATACGGGTAAGGGAATTTTAATGGTTGTATATACCAAGAGCCCCGAGACTTAGATTAGTTATTCTAAGCGATCTAAGGATCATTGTAAATTCGGGCACTTAACAAGAAGAACGCCCAACTGTCTCGGGAGCTGCAAGATTGCAAGGCCCAACTTGAGGTCAAGATTTTGCCGCAGGAGGAGACGTAAAGACCCTCTGGTAACACATTTTACTAAGAAATATAAGCGTTGTGCAGCGGCGTATGCGTGAGTCTAATAAGAACGTTGCGAGTACCGCGGACAAGATCCGGACAGGCAAACATTGCTGCGCCAGCTAAAGGCTGGCGAGAGTGTGCTTAATAGGGTTCAGCAGGAAAGGAACAAGCTCCAAGATGCCAACACCAAGCTCGGAGAAGAGCTGAAAGGCGCACAAGCCGAGCTGTCCGGCTCCGTCAAGGAGAATCAGCGGCTTCGTCGCGGCATATATAGTAAGTGCTTGAGCGAACTCTTTTGAAAAGAAGAGTTCGGCGAGGAAGTATTTTGACATGATATGTCTTGTAGGTATACTCACGGGTCGTCCTACAGAGGAGATGCCCATATCAATGGGTGATCAACTTCCCGAACTATTGCAGCTACTCGAACGAGTTCGGCAGGCAATGAGTGGCGCCGTACAGGCTTTATGGCCAGCCCTCACCCTGCCCGAGGGCCTTGGGGAGCTTGCAGAGAAGCTGCAGGGAGTACGACAGCGCTTCCGTTTGTGGAAGATTTCGGCTTGCCGTCAAGGTGCCAGGGAGGCTTGGGCCATGGTGAAGATGCGGTACAAGAAGGCGGACCCCAACCATATGGCCGAAGTTGTACCGGTGGGGCCCGATGGGAAGGAGATCCCTGTGAGTTTAGTGTACAGCCAAGTAGAGTTGGCTACTAAGTTTTCCCAACGGGACTGTAAACTAGACAGCCTATTAGATGGGATTGAGGAGGAATACAATCAATAAATTTGACAATGTATGTTTATCCTTTAAAATGACATGTTGATAGTGCAACTAATCCCCGGGTGGTTTTGGTAATTAATAACAACATATATATCATTGAACTAATAGTTTCTTGAGAATCATTTTAGAAAGTTCAGTGATATGGGTATGGCAATGACTGAAGATGTGGACCCCTCAAAATGCTAAGGCAAGCATTGGCAAAAGCTCAAGACTCCATTTTTGGTTTAGTGATCTAAGATCACATTGAGTCTATAGGAAAGCCAATACTATTAAAAGGGATGAGGTTATGTTAATGATCCGTTGCTCAAAGTGCTTAGTAATATATCTCCCAAACTATCGCAACTCTCACTTCAAATATACACTCATAAGTAATCTCGGTCCCACCGATTTCCTAAACTCACCACACCGAGATGAACCACCTCACCACAAAGCCAAACCCTAGAAATTTCGGATTTTCCGATTCGAACTCGGTCTCACGAAACTGGTGTTGCCAAGCTTCAGAACCTACGTCATCAAATCGGTGTCACCGAGATGATGAAGTCGGTCCCACCGAGATTGGCAAACCCTAGTCTTTGGAAGAATCGGACTCACCGAGATTGTATTTTCGGTCCCACCGAAAATCCCAATGTTCACATGTTTTGAACTTTCGGTCTCACCGAGTTGTCAACTTCGGTCTGACCGAGATTGGTCAAATGTGTGTAACGGTTGGATTTTGTGTGGAGGCTATAAATACCCTCCACCCCTCTTCATTCGTGGAGAGAGCCATCGAAAGAACTACCACTCCTACCTTACATTTCGAGAAGAAAACTACCTACCCTTGTGTTGAGATCAAGTAGCTCCACTCCCACCATATGAAGCTTGATCTCTAGCCTTCCCAAGTTGCTTTCCACTCAATCCTTTCTTCCACCACAGCCAAATCGGTGAGGAGAGTTGAGTGTTGGGGAGATTATCATTTGAAGCACAAGAGCAAGGAGTTCATCATCATCAACACCATCTATTACCTTTTGGAGGGTGGTGCCTCCTAGATTGGTTAGGTGTCGCTTGGGAGCCTCCGTCGAGATGTGGAGTTGAACCAAGAAGTTTGTAAGGGCAAGGAGATCGCCTACTTCGTGAAGATCTACCCCGAGTAAGGCTAGTCCTCCGTGGGCGTATGCCATGATGGCATAGACAAGGTTGCTTCTTCGTGGACCCTTCGTGGGTGGAGCCCTCCGTGGACTCTCAGCCGTTACCCTCCGTGGGTTGAAGTCTCCATCAACGTGGATTGACGATAGCACCACCTATCGGAACCACGAGAAAAAATCTCCGTGTCTCCAAATTGCGTTTGCTCTTCTCCACCTCTCTTTACTACATGTGCAATTTACTTTCCGCTGCCTATACTCTAGAATTGCATGTGTAGGGTGATACTTGACTTGATCATCATCGTGAATCTGCCAAAAACTTGTCTTTATCAAAAGGCTGAATTTTTATATTGTCAAGTAGTCTAATCCCCCCCTCTAGACATACTTTCGATCCTACAAGTGGTATCGAGCTTTGGTCTCCATTGTATTGGTTTCCATTGCATTGACTCCATAAGCTTGGTTTCACAACCTAGGAGAGTATGGCGTCTAGTGAGGGTAATTTTCAGAGAGGTCCTTACTTTGATGGTTCAAATTTTGCTAGTTGGAAGCATAAAATGAAAATGCATATTCTTGGACATAACCCCGCCGCATGGGGCATTATTTGTGTTGGCTTGCAAGGTGAGTTCTTCGAGGAAGGAAAAGTTCGGATCGTGAAGCTACAAGCGGATGAATTGCGGATGTTGCAAAACAATGCTCAAGCTTGTGACATTCTCTTCAATGCTTTGTGTCCCGAGGAGTTCAACAAAATCAGCCGCCTTGAGAATGCAAAAGAGATTTGGGATACTTTGGTCGAAATGCACGAAGGTACCGAGTCCGTGAAGGAATCAAAGCTAGATGTTCTTCAAGGTCAACTTGACAAGTTCAAGATGAAGGAAGGTGAAGGAGTCGCTGAAATGTACTCTAGGCTTGCTCTCATCACAAATGAGATTGCCGGCTTAGGAAGCGAAGAAATGACCGACCGATTCATCATCAAGAAGATTCTCAGAGCTTTGGATGGAAAGTATGACACCATGTGCACTTTGATCCAAATGATGCCAAACTACAAGAATCTCAAGCCAACCGAAGTCATTGGAGGAATTGTTGCTCATGAGATGACACTTAAAGATAAGGAAGAGCTTCACAACAAGTCAAGTGGTGCTTACAAAGCTACAATTGATGCTCCCACAACCTCAAGTGACAAGGTAGTTTCCAATGAAGAGATAAGCCTAATGGTGAAGAACTTCAACAAATTCTACAAGAGTAGAAGCAAAGAGAGAAGCTCAAAGTCTAGATCATATGATGAAAAGAGATCTTCTAGTCGTGATCGAATCTGCTACAATTGTGGAAGACCGGACACTACTCAAATGAGTGTTCGGCCCCCACAAGAGAAGAGAAGAATCTCCAAGAAGAAGAAGCTCAAGAGAAGAGTCACCTCGAAAGAGAGAAGGAGTAGAGATGATCGTTATGAACGAAGACCCTCTCGGAGAAGCAAGGATTCGGAGAGGAAAGACAAGTCATCAAGGAGCTACACAAGAAGAAAACATCAAGCTCATGTAGGTGAATGGGTCTCCGGCCCGACTCGACAATCACTCCGAAAGAAGCTATCACTCCAACTCCGACTACAGCCAAGATGAAGGTGTTGCGGTCTTGCTCTCGTGTCCTCCAACTCCAACTCCTATGACTTATTTGATTCACCAAATGAGGGAATTGGAAGATGCTTCATGGCTAAAGGCCCCAAGGTATCACACCCTAAATTCATTGACTTTGATAGTGATGAGGATGACTTGCTTGGTGAAGATGAGCTTTTACATGACAAATCTAGTGAGCCTAGTAATGATGAACATGCTAGTAGTCTTTATAGTCGAGAAGAGTCGAATGACAATGCTATGAAGGAGATTGAGCATCTAACTAAAGAACTAAACACTCTTAAGTTAGCTCATGAAACAACTCAAGAAGATCATAGAAAGCTCCTAAGATCTCATGAGAAGCTACGCTTCGAGAAGCTCAATCTAGAGCAAGAACATGAGTTTCTAAAAGCAATCAATGACGATCTTCGAAAGAAGAGTTCTTCATATCTTGCCAAACGACTTCTCTTGTCTAATTTCTTGCCACCCATTAAAACTAAGCATGACAAGCATAAGAAAAATTCTTCATCTAGTAGTGACAATAACCATGCTAAATCCAATGTTGTTACTTCTAGTAGTTCTCTTGATTCCACTAACAATGTTTCAAGCCAAGTTACACTTGAGCAAGAAAATAGTTTATTGAAAGGGATTATAGAGAAAGGTGTCTACAAGAGCCTTGCGGAAGCAAGAACTTTGAGGAAATTGTTCGCAAGCAAGGAAGGCAGGAAGAATCAAGGAATTGGTTTTGAGCGAAAGTTCAACGCCGAGGGTGTTGAATGGGAAGAAGGTCAATATCCCACTCCAAAGTTTGTTTCTCAAAAGGAGAAGTACGATCCTACTTCTTCCAATGTGGAACAAGCTCAAGATGATCTTCCACCACAAGACCACAAGCTAAAAGGCAAGGACAAGCTTCAAGAGGAGATTGATGCATTTATTGAAGCACCTAAAGCCATGGTCAAGTGGGTTCCCAAGGAAACGTCAAGTTCTACTTCGTCAAGCTCAACTGCAACCCCAAGGATTCCCATCAAGATGATGTGGATCCCGAAGTAGAAGAACTACAGAGTTCTTGAGGGTGACTCCGCCAACATACTTCACTCATATTCATTTTGGCAAAAACTTGTGCAATTAACTTCCACATCTTGCACTAGTTCATGGAGTCACAAACCCTCTTGTTGGTAAGTCAAGGGACAAGGTAATCATTGCTTTCATGGACATCATCAATTGTGTACTTCAATCTATGTCCATGGATATCCTTGTTTGTTCCTTGTGGGACTAACCCATGTAGGTATTGAAAGTGGTCAATCCAAAGGATTGCTCCCAACTCTTGATGATCTTCATCAACATTGAGCATCCACATCTTCAACATCTACATGAAGTCTTCTACGACAACCCAAGGTTAGTTTGACCCTTTAAAAGGGGTTCTCACATCTAGGGGGAGCTTTGCTCTAAAGAATTGAGCTAAAGCATCTTCAAATGATGTGAACACATTAATGCTTTATGTAAAAGTGGTAACCCCACTTGTGCTCAAACGATGAGTATGACCTATGATCAAATGTTCTCATTTGACTCCTAAGTCAATATACTCATATAAAGATGACCTAGTCATCGACAAATTGTGTGATAGTAGCTAGAGTTTTTGTTGGTGCATGTTTGACACATATTTCATTTGCTATCTTATTGTGTGAGCATGTTGGATGCATGATTTTATCCATTCGAGGACATCCATTTGTTGCTTTGGACTTTTTGGATTTTTCTGACCAAATAGATGGACAAGAATGCCTAAGTTCCTCCCCTACCTATCTATGCTTTCTTGTCTCAAATTCTATTCATGCTTATATCACAAACTTTGGACAAGTCATTTTCGGACCCACCGAGTGAGGAGCACTCGGAGCCATCGATCCGTCAAAGGCTAAACTTCCAAAACCTTCTAAGTAATTTCGGTCAGACCAACCCACACAAACTCGGTCAAACCGAAAGCACTTGGATTGATCTAGGTTTTCACCTCGGTGAAACCGAGTTGTACTTTTCGCGGATCAAGTGTGTAATCGTCTGCGATTATCCATCTCGGTGCCACCGAAGTTTTACAACTCGGTCCCACCGACAGCAGAGGGGTATATATACTCCGAGGGCAGCGCTGATTCCTACTTCAAACGCCTCGCCCCATTACCCTTCTTTGCCGCCGCCGTGGTCTCCGGATCGTCTCCGTAAATCGCCTGTCAGGCGCCGCCGCAGAGTTTCCGTCGCCGTCAGCGGACATTCTCTCCGCTGTTGCCGCCAGAGAGGAACTCCACCAAGTTAGGTGAGTTTCGATCCCACTCGTGCTTCAACCTCCGATTCTATGCACGAATGGTTTGCCTAGCATCTTGCCACGCTTGAGATCTTCCTATCCAGTAGATTAGTTCTTTGAACGAAATTCGAGTAAAAGTTTTAGGGTTAGGTTTCCGCCGAACACATCTCGGTGAGACCGATTCTACATTCTCGGTATGACCGATTTGGCCTCTGGCCATTGCACTGCACCTTTCGGTCCAACCGAGTTGTGCAAATCGGTGCGACCGAAATGAGGATTTAGTGAAACCCTAGTGTTCTCGGCAAGACCGAAACCCATTTCGGTCCAACCGAAAGTGGTGTGAATGGCTCCGTTTGGACACTTCGGATTCACCGAATTTTAGACTCGGTCTGACCGCAATGCATTCTGTGAAAACCTAAAACTGAAATTTGAACTCATTTTTTTTGAAAATGTTCTGCAGTTTGTGATAACTCTTCTACTCTGCCTACACCTAATCTATTCACAGGTTGTCAGCCATGTCAGATGCCAGTGAAAGCCAGAATAGGTCTGAGTCACCAATTGCTGAAATTCCAGAGGCAGGCACTAGTCCTGAGGCCAGCAGCTTTTCAGATGATGGTGAGAGGATCACACCAAGTGGTTTGCCTCCTGCAGCCACCAGGGCCAGAAAGAAGAGGAATTCTGATGAAGAAGATTCTGATTTCATTGATGAGGAAGAGATCTCCTCCAAGCCAAAGAGGAAAGTTGTTGCCAAAGAGCATCAAGGGCAGCAAACCAAGAAAGGCACCAGTAAAGTGAAGAAATCCACTGTTGCCAAGAAGCTGAGTATGGAAGAGGAAACTTCAAGCAAGGTGAAGAAAACTTCCAAGAGGAAGAGGATTGTGCATGATGAAGCAGCAGATGATGATGATGATGAGGAAGCACCCCAACCTCCTCAGAAGTCTAAGTTCATGGGTGATGCCATCAGGGCAGGAGCACCTTCAAAGCCCAAGCCATCTGCTCCAGCAAAGGCAGCTCAAGCCAAGCCTGCTGCCAAGCCCAAGAAGACTGTCAGGAACATCCCAGCTTCAGAGAAGAGGAAGGATAATGTGCCACCAGCTGAGTCAGATGATGAGGCACCAGATTCTTGAAACTTCGTCAGAAATTGCCAATTCACAATGATGCTCATCCTCGAGCTGAGAACATGAAGGAAAGAAAGGATAGAGGTCTCAGGCTATGGAGACAAGCTGATCCATATGCTGTGAGGAGAAGAACTGCTGTAGATCCAAGGTTCCACACCAGAGAGCAGCAGGACTTCTATGAGACTGTGCTGATGGACAAGAAGCCCATTGTTGCAGATACTAGATATGTTGACTGGGCATACATTGACAGTGAAGAGCACAGAGACTTCTTTCCACATGTGCATGAGAGCTTCACTGCATGTGGTGTTGCTGAGTTTGTTGGTCGGGTGTGATTGGAATGATGAGATGATTATGCAATTCTATGCCATGACTCATTTCTATCCAGATGGAAAGATCACATGGATGGTCAAGGCCAAAGATTCTCTTCAACTGTTGAAGAATGGGCAGCACTGCTGAATGCTCCAGTGCAGAGAGAGGATGATGTTGATGTCTATGGTATTCCCAAGAAGAACCATGAGTCTATGAAGAACATGTACAATGAGGTACTAGCTAAGGATGTGGAAATCTGGAAGCTCGGCTCAGTGTATCATCTCCAGGCAGGTCTACCTACTACAAACACAATTCTGAGGCATACCTTGATGCCCAAGTCTGGAGATCATCGCATGATCAGAGGGTATTCTATCAACATGCTGCATATACTTGATCAGAAGGCACCTTTCAAGGGATGGACCTGATAGTTGAGACTATCAAGAGGACTGCAGCAGACCAGAAGAGGTCGTGTGGATTTGCCCCGCACATTCAGATGCTTATCAATGCCAAGTTTGGCACGGGCACCTACTTGTTGGATAGACCACACTTGCCACCGCAGCCCGAGCATGAGGACAATGAAGTTGTGATGGATGAGGAGGACCCAACGTCCGTTGAAGGTCAAGCAAAGACCTGAAGCTGCCAAGAAAGCTAAAGCTGAGAAGGAAGCAAAGAGCAGCAGCAGCCTAAACCCAAGAGTGTTGGAGAGCAGCTCCTTGAAGCTACCAGAGGATTGAACAACGCCTGCCAGCATTGTGCGCCTCGGGAGAGTCTTGAGAGGATTGTTGAAGACAAGATCCATGCTCGATGTCAAGTCGATCAAGTGCAAGTCTTGTCAACAAGCTTGAGGCAGATATCGAGGAAGCAAAGAGGGAGAAGGAAGAGCTCATGCGAGAGATGCAGGATGACCTAGTCCGGGATGATTATGAACAGCCTGCTCCGGTTCCCACAAGACCCCGATCACTGCTATTCCAAAGGATGACACAGGACTACAGACCTCAAGACCTCCCACAGCTCCATCGGCCCAGCTCCAGCCCAAAGGACCACTCCTCCAGCTCCACAGACATCAGCTGAAGCCTTTGCAGATGCAGCCATCTCAACTCCATCAACCCAGACAGGAGCCGCCAGCAGAGTCCCTAGTGACGCTTAGCTCTATACTTTTCGAACTTTTTGGTAACTTGTTGCCAAAGGGGGAGAAATTGTATAGATCATAGGACTTCGAGAGAGAGAGAGTGCTTTGTCTTTGCGCTTTTGCTCTTTCGTTTATTTGCGGTCTTTTTGAGATACTTTTGAGATTTTCGAGACATTCCGTGTGTTTGATACTACGTTTGCTTTACTTTGATGAGTGCTTGATCGTACTATGCCTTCATGTGTGCTTAATGCTTATCATATGCTATTCATATCTTGTATGATCATTTACTCATGTCTTGGTGATTGGGTGCATGCTATTCATTCTTATCATTTTGTGCGCTCCACCAAGATGTATGTGACATGGAAGAGTGACCCATGATCCTAATCGATTGTGCATTTGCATTCAAATGCAAATCTTAAATAATGCACAAATTTAGGGGAGCTCTTGCTTATCACATACTTCTCAAAGCGATTTATATTATTCATTGATTATATCATTTGTCGAAGCTTTGATCTATATGTTGTCATCAATTACCAAAAAGGGGGAGATTGATAGTGCAACTAATCCCCGGGTGGTTTTGGTAATTAATAACAACATATATATCATTGAACTAATAGTTTCTTGAGAATCATTTCAGAAAGTTCAGTGATATGGGTATGGCAATGACTGAAGATGTGGACCCCTCAAAATGCTAAGGCAAGCATTGGCAAAAGCTCAAGACTCCATTTTTGGTTTAGTGATCTAAGATCACATTGAGTCTATAGGAAAGCCAATACTATTAAAAGGGATGAGGTTATGTTAATGATCCGTTGCTCAAAGTGCTTAGTAATATATCTCCCAAACTATCAAGCAACTCTCACTTCAAATATACACTCATAAGTAATCTCGGTCCCACCGATTTCCTAAACTCACCACACCGAGATGAACCACCTCAGCCACAAAGCCAAACCCTAGAAATTTCGGATTTTCCGATTCGAACTCGGTCTCACCGAAACTGGTGTTGCCAAGCTTCAGAACCTTCGTCATCAAATCGGTGTCACCGAGATGATGAAGTCGGTCCCACCGAGATTGGCAAACCCTAGTCTTTGGAAGAATCGGACTCACCGAGATTGTATTTTCGGTCCCACCGAAAATCCCAACGCTCACATGTTTTGAACTTTCGGTCTCACCGAGTTGTCAACTTCGGTCCGACCGAGATTGGTCAAATGTGTGTAACGGTTGGATTTTGTGTGGAGGCTATAAATACCCCTCCACCCCTCTTCATTCGTGGAGAGAGCCATCGAAAGAACTACCACTCCTACCTTACATTTCGAGAAGAAAACTACCTACCCTTGTGTTGAGATCAAGTAGCTCCACTCCCACCATATGAAGCTTGATCTCTAGCCTTCCCAAGTTGCTTTCCACTCAATCCTTTCTTCCACCACAGCCAAATCGGTGAGGAGAGTTGAGTGTTGGGGAGATTATCATTTGAAGCACAAGAGCAAGGAGTTCATCATCATCAACACCATCTATTACCTTTTGGAGGGTGGTGCCTCCTAGATTGGTTAGGTGTCGCTTGGGAGCCTCCGTCGAGATGTGGAGTTGAACCAAGAAGTTTGTAAGGGCAAGGAGATCGCCTACTTCGTGAAGATCTACCCGAGTAAGGCTAGTCCTCCGTGGGCGATGCCATGATGGCATAGACAAGGTTGCTTCTTCGTGGACCCTTCGTGGGTGGAGCCCTCCGTGGACTCTCGCAGCCGTTACCCTCCGTGGGTTGAAGTCTCCATCAACATGGATTGACGATAGCACCACCTATCGGAACCACGAGAAAAAAATCTCCGTGTCTCCAAATTGCGTTTGCTCTTCTCCACCTCTCTTTACTACATGTGCAATTTACTTTCCGCTGCCTATACTCTAGAATTGCATGTGTAGGGTGATACTTGACTTGATCATCATCGTGAATCTGCCAAAAACTTGTCTTTATCAAAAGGCTGAATTTTTATATTGTCAAGTAGTCTAATCACCCCCCTCTAGACATACTTTCGATCCTACACATGTGAAATGCCTTCTAGCCGGATTGTATATCGTTTGTCTTTGCCGACCTTTTCGCTTCGACCTCGGGACCCTAGAGTCCGGAGTGTGTCCGAATACCTTTTTGGTTAAGAAACAACCGTGGTATGCATGGAGACCAGGCGTAGGGGTCATTAGTGCTTTATCAGACAAGTGCCCAACTAGTTATCTTATATTACATGGTTAGTAAGAAACATCTTCTAGGGAGAATAGTTCCGTTAAGGGTTCCTTTATTTGGGAGACATGCCCTAAAGTGCATGTCCGGACTGCAAAGAGAGCGAAGAAACATCCGGGGCGGATAGATAAATAAGCAAGAAGTCATCTTTTAAATCACCGACCAAATATTCCCTAAGAACGCTTAGCTTTCGGCTTCACCCGGTCTGAGGTACACATCCGATCGACCCGCAAGAATAATCGCAGAGGTGCTCCTTTACCTCCTAGCCGAACAATCGGGAACGAGGGGTAAGCACAGAGCCGAGCAACCCAGCTTGGCCAAAACTTAAGTCATATCGATGCATATAATGGCGAGTAAAAGGTACATGTGGAAGCTTGACACATGTGTTGGGTATGAAACTCAGATAGTTGAGCTTCGTAAAAGAAGCCCCCAGAATAACGAGTGCGGATGGCACATCATGCGTATGCAAAGAATGCTAAAATAGGCCCCAAAGGTCTTTTAAGTTAAAAGGATAAAAAGAGAAACCAAAGACAGCCGAAGTATAAGAGGTTGGACGGGGGAAGGGGACGAACTCTTAGTCCGGCGCTAGGCATAGAATCGTCGGAGTTGGGCTGCGTTCCATGGGTTCGGCTCGAGTCGGTTGTCCTACGCATTTCATAGACGGTATGATCAGCCGGCCAGTACTTGATCAATAATGAAGGGGCCTTCCCATCTGGGCTTGAGCTTGTCCTTTTTCTTGTCCGGCAGGCGTAGAACTAGTTCGCCAACGTTGTAAGTCTTGGCCCGTACTTCTCTGCTTTGATATCTTCGGCCTGCTGGCGATAGAATGCGAACGAGCCTTCGCGACGTCACGTTCTTCCTCCAATGTGTCCAAGCTGTCCTGCCGATCGAGCTCGGCCTCTCTTTCCTCATACATGCGCACTCGAGGTGAGTCATGAATAATGTCGCAGGGCAAGACTGCCTCTGCGCCGTATACCATAAAAAATGGTGTGAATCCGGTAGTACGGTTAGGCGTTGTCCGCAGCCCCCAGAGTACGGAGTCGAGCTCCTCGACCCATTGGGTGTCTGATTTAGTGAGTGACCTCACTAGTCTGGGTTTAATGCCGCTCATTATTAGACCATTTGCTCTTTCCACTTGACCGTTGGTTTGAGGGTGATAGATCGACGATAGTCGAGCTTGATGCCCATATTTTTGCACCATGACTTAACCTCATCGGCCGTGAAGTTCGTGCCGTTGTCGGTGATGATTGTGGGGGACTCAGAACGGTGTACCACTTTCGATATAAAGTCTATCACTGGTCCGGACTCTGCCGTTTTGACCGGTTTGGCCTCTATCCATTTGGTGAACTTATCCACCATGACCAATAGGTACTTTTTCTTGTGGGTTCCCCCTTTAAGGGTCCAACCATGTCAAGCCCCTGCACCATGAACGGCTAGGTAATGGGTATGGTTTTGAGGCGGTGGGTGGCATATGGCTCGATTAGCAAAGAGTCGACAACCAACGATCGCTGGACCAAGTCCTGCAGATCCGCCCGAGCCGTCGGCCAATAAAAATCTGATGGAATGCCTTTCCTACCAGGCCGGGCTGCTACGTGGTGTCCGCCTAGTCCGCATGAATTTCAGCCAGAGGTTTCGCCCTTCTTCTTGGAGATACACCTTTGAAGGACTCGGTAGTACTTTTCTTATAAAGTTCTCCTCATGGACCTTGTAGGCCTTCGATTGCCGGACTATGCAATGGGCCTCATTTTGGTCTTCGGAAGTTCCTGCCTAAGTAAGTAGGCTAGAAAGGTTCATCCACGCCGCGATTCTGCCCGTTATGTCGTGGGTGGAGGGTGTTATGTCATCTGCCGAATCACCGATTGGTGCGGTTTTCTCCGGTTTGTCGCTGCGGGCTCCTCTTCCCATAGTACGGATGGCTTGAAAAGCCGCTCCAGAAGATATTTGGAGGACAGCATCACGTTTACGACCGATCGCGCGCCAGACGCCGGCCGCTTGGTTATTATCTCGGGCTATGTGATGGAATTGAGTCCTTCAAACCGGGTGACATTTTTAGGACAGCGTTGCGGTATGCTGCCATTTTCGGATTCTTGGCATCAAGTCTCCGCTTATTTGGGATATTGCAAGGTTTGAGTCCCCCGCACCTCTAGGCGTTGAATGCCCATGGAGACCGCCATCCGGAGACCATGTAGTAGGGCCTCGATTCGCTGCATTGTTGGAGTCCGTGTACATTATTTGAAGTACATATGGATCAGATCTCCGGTGGGGACGCCAAGACGACGCCCAGCCCCGATCCAGCCAACATTTTGGAACCGTCGAAGTGCATAGTCCAATTGCGAGTATGCGCCTGTACTTTTTAGGGAGTTCGGCTTCATCCATTCGGCGAAGTCAGCCAAAACTTGTGACTTTATAGCTCGTCGAGGTTTGTAAGTGATGTCGAATGGCAAGAGCTCGATGGCCCATTTTGCTATCCCGCCTGCTATGCGTCGCGGTTGTTTATGATGTCATTGAGTGGTACTTCAGAGGCCACTGTTATCGAGCACTCTTGAAAGTAGTGCCGGAGCTTTCGAGACGCCATGAACACCGTGATATGCTATCTTCTAATAGTGCGGGTAACGGGATTTGCGGGGGTTAACACAGTGGATACGTAATACACTGGTTTTTGAAGAGGGAATTTATGCCCTTACGCCGCTTCGCTCGACGACGAGGACTGCGCTTACAACTTGATGTGTTGCTGCGATGTATAACAACATTGGTTCGCCTAGAGTGGGCGCAGCCAGGACCGGGTTTGTTGCCAATATGGCCTTTATTTCTTCGAGTCCGGCAGTGGCAGCATCCGCCCACTGGTGTTGATGCACGCTCGAGGAGGCGATAGAGGGCAACGCCTTTTCTCCTAAACGGAGATAAAGCGCTCAAGGCTGCCACGCATCCCGTTAATTTTGTATTTGCTTGAGGTCTTTTGGAATATCCAGTTGTGACAGAGCTCAGATTTTGGCCGGATTTGCTTCAATTCCTCTACCGGATACGATGAAGCCCAGCAGCTTTCCGGCTGGTACGCTGAAAACGCATTTTTCCGGATTCAACTTTATGTCATATGCTCTGAGGTTGTCGAATGTGGGCTCGTCACTGGCATTGAAGGTAATAGCTGTGTCGCTCCATGGATTTGCTGTTGCTACTTAGTAGACTTCGGCGAGTTCACGGACTGTTCGTTTTCGCATATTATTTGATGCGAAAGTCTCGAAGACTGTTGATACCGTGCTGGCATTGTTGGAGTGGCTTCCCGGAGCTAGAAGCTTTTCGCCACTTTTGGCCACCTGCCGTAATATCCAACATGCTCGAAGGCTATGTGTTGGGACGGCTCCCTCTGTACTATGAAGTTTACAGGGTCCATTGAGCCATCCCTCCAAGACGGTTCCGCTTCCTTATTGGGTTTTTGTTTTTCGTTTTTGCATCCGGGGCCTGATTGTAAGGCGCCCTTTATCATGGATTGGGTTTGGGGCCGGATTATCCCAAAATTGATTTTTGGTCTTCCGGAAACTCTCCATCACACAGTACTTTCGTACAATGGATGTCAGATCGGTGAAGCGCGTAATTTTGCGACGATCAATGGCGTTTAGTATTCCCTTGTCCATGCAGTTATTGCAGAAGATTGATATTGCGTTTTCCTCTCGGCAGTCCTTTATCCTGTCCATAACCAGGAGGAATCTGGCCCAGTAGTGATGTACTGTTTTGGTAGGCTCTTGCCGAATTAGAGATAGATCGCATATGTCTGGGCGGGTGGGTGGAACAAAATCCGGATCCCTGCCCATCTTGAGGCTCAAAGGCCAAGGAGTTTCCGAATTCGGAAGCTTGGTTTCTTTGGACTTAATCCAATGAGTCCGGGCGATGCATGATTTTGAGTTCCATGCTCGATTGAAGTCCGTCCCTCCGGGATCCGCATGGAGGGTTCGGGAATCGGACATGAATTGTCTTCAATATTGGCAAAGAGTTGCAGATTGTTCCTCCACCACGTAGACGTGGTGGGTGGCCCGGGAGAGTTGATCTCTCTCGATCGGTTTAAGCCCAATCTGGTTGTAGTCCGTGGCGACTCGGTCAGGGCGATGCGATCCAAGAGCTCGTTAATGCAGAGAGCTCGATTGATCTAACTGCTCGGCAGCTTTAGGGCTGACGCGAAGATTGCTTCCGACGACTTGAGAAGTCATTGCCGAAGCGGCGGCCGGACAGGCAGCCATGAGGAAACCACCAAGCCGGATAGTTTGGCCGGCGGCCAAGGCCCCTCCGGCGAGAACACCGTCTTTGAGGACGGGTGGAGGCATCCGCTCTATCGGCGACGACACAGAGGAACTCTCAATGAAAGCACCAATGTCGGTGTCAAAACCGGCGGATCTCGGGTAGGGGGTCCCGAACTGTGCATCTAGGCGGATGGTAACAAGAGACGAGGGACACAATGTTTTTACCCAGGTTCGGGCCCTCTCGATGGAGGTAAAACCCACGCCCCGCTTGATTAATATTGATGATATGGGTAGTACAAGAGTAGATCTACCACGAGATCAAGGAGGCTAAACCCTAGAAGCTAGCCTATGGTATGATTGTTGAGATGTATATTCGCCCCACGGACTAAGGCCCTCCGGTTTATATAGACACGGAGAGGGCTAGGGTTACCTGAGTCGATTACAATGGTAGGAGATCTACATATCCGACGCCAAGCTTGCCTTCCACGCCAAGGAAAGTACCTTCCGGACACGAGCCGGAGTCTTCAATCTTGTATCTTCGTAGTCTGGGTGTCCGGCGGATATTGATAGTCCGGCTGTCCGGACACCCCCTAGTCCAGGACTCCCTCAGTGTTCTCCGTCAAACAGCTTGCAGGCGGCACTTATCAACGACTTACCGTGGTCTCCCTCAATGGTGTTCTCCGTCGAACGCACTTCGCCAAACCACAACGTTCAAGATATTGTTGACGTCACCGCAATGGGGAAGGAAGTCAAATATAGTTACTATCTCCATTTTTTTACACAAGGCCAATATATCAAAATTACAATTTGCAAAAGGCCACTAACACTAATCGAGGCAAAATTGATGGGGTTTGCCTCGTACTAGCAACAAAGGACATTGATATACCCTTGCATGCATGAGGAAGTGAGAAGGTTGGTTTGCATGGCGCTGCATTAATCAAGCGATGAGGAGTGAGATGGTTAGCTCCTTGGGCTTTGGAGAAAAAATACGCATTAATTGACACGTCAAACGAGGATTTGTATCGATTAACCCCGCGAAGGAAAACCCCGCATTTCTTTTTTAACACTAGTACTCCTAGTACGTACGTACTTATCCTGTTTGGGTCTAGGCCTTGCATTGCCAAACTTCGCCACACATTTTTGCCAAGCTTGCCTAAAGTTTTCAAAATGACAAGGAGGTACACTTGCGCACGGCTGTCGCGGTCGCACCGCATCCTCACACGGTTACTCCTGCACGCCGCTGTCACACCGCACCCTCACACAGTCGCTCCTGCACGCCGCAAACCCAACCAAGGGAACGCACCCATCGACACGTCTTTGTCGCATGTGAACAAACCAAACTCAGCCATCCTATCGCTGACACATAAATTTCGTTCATAGAGTATGTTTATCCAACCGCATGTTGGGGAGTATCCGTACGGCCCGTGCGGTGGTCTGTTGGGGAAGAAGAAGAGGTGAGGAAGAAGGAAAGAAGGGTTAGGAGACGTAGGATATTCATCCAACAACCTGAAATGGTAGACTGACCCAAGTCAGGCGACTTGCATAACAAATATGTGTTTTTACACAGCAAAAGATCCATAAAAACAACAACATAGAGAAAAACTATCACTGCTCGCAGAAAGAGACGGCCTCGTCGTCTTTGGCTACCGACGCGAACCAGCCGTCGCTGCCGACGTGTGTCTCCGCACCGTGGTTGTCCTCGGCCTCCAGCTACTGGTTCAAGTGGAGCGTGCGGGCGCTCTGCATGGATGAGAGCACAGCCTGGTTCAAGTCTAGGACGTCCGGTTCCGCCTGCAGGAGGGCCTCGATGGCAACGGCATCCGCGCGCTCTGCGTCGAGTCGAGCCTCCGCCGCCCGGTTCAAGCCTAGGACGTCCGGTTCCGCCTGCAGGAGGGCGTCGATGAGAGCGGCATCGGTGTGCTCTGCGTCGAGTCGAGCCTTCGCCGCCCGGTTCAAGTCTGTGACGCCCGTTACGCTGCGCAGAGGGCATCGATGAGAGCGGCATCCGCGTGCTCTGCGTCGAGTCGAGCCTCTGCCGCCCGGTTCAAGTCCAGGACGTCCGGTTCCGCCTGCAGGAGGACCTCGATGGCAGCGGCATCCGCATGCTCTGCCTCAAGTTGAGCCTCAGCCACCTGGTTCACGTCCACGACATCCGACTCCGCCTGCAGGAGAGCCTCGATGGCAGCGGCATGCGCGCGCTCCGCATCAAGTTGAGCCTCTGCCTCCCGGTCCTCCTTTAGTATCGCCATGTTGAACCGCTAGTCCACCTGCACCATGGGGGACTCGGACGCCGGCACGAAGTCGACGTCCATCGTCTCATACCCATCGGGGGCCTTCTGCGCCGCGACCTCCGCCATGAACATTGGATCGGCTTCCTACTCCTCGTAGCTTGGCTCCAAAGAACTCGGGGATTGGCCCGCCGCCAAGCGAGCTTGGGAACGGAAGTCTGTGGCGCCGACCGCCACCGTGATTTCTGTGCGGCGCTCTGGCGTCAGTATCTTGTAGTAAGTGATCTTGCGGCGCACCATGGCTTTCCGGCGAACTAGGGGACGCTTGATGCGGGCTAGGGGATTGAAAGGTGGGGGAATGGGCTGGAGATTTGGTGTGGTTTTAGGGCAGTGGCTGGCGTAGGCCGAGCAGCGAAGGTTCTGGTGTGAATAGTGGGTTCCGGTGATGACCGGTCAATCGGTTTTGACTATACATCGCTCTTGTCGCGTTTGCGTTGCAGCCCGGCATGCTGGACCCTCCACGTCGCTCACCGAATGGAACGCGCTTCGTCTTGTGGGACCGCAGTTGAGAGCAAACCGACTTCCCTCCCCCTCCCCCGCCCGCGTCATTTATTATACCACCACTCCCTCCATTTTATGCGTAGTAAATAAAAAAAGAGCGAGTATACTAGGGATGAGGATCGCCTGATGTGGTCGAACCCATTGAGTAACTGACATGCGGGGCCTAGCAAGCATGGGGTCTGCCAGTAAGTGACCGAAAGGGAGGGTAAGGCAGGGATACCTACGTTAGAGGATCCACTTCCACTATACTACTTTGACCAAATGTTAGAGTAATAATATATGACATGCAACTTACACAAAGCATACAGGGTCTAATGCGTTTTTCGAGGCTAACTTTGACCAAATGTTAGAGTAATAATATATGACATGCAACTTACACAAAGCATACGATCAAATTCATATGTGAATGGAGTTTCCAATGATATAATTTTCACATTATACATCTCATGTACTATTAATCTTGTCAATAGTCAAATTGGAAACCATGTCGAGTACAAATCTAGGAGTACGTACGAATCTAACAATATTAATTGGGCGTTGTTGAATGTTGATACCTTTTTGATCAAAGTAGAGATACTTTGACTACACATAAAACTTATATGTAAACTAGAAAGGATAGGAGGGAGTATATTGTACGTTCAAAAACGAAACGAACATTGAATACCCTTTATATATGATTTGTGGATGCTATGATCACCGGTTCAAAATTTTGAATCCGCCTTAGGTATCACGTGCCCCCACTCGTTCCCTCTCAATTTCATCTCGGGGTCCGGAGATCTATTGAAAGAGGACTAGGGTGGGTACATGCGAATGATACTCGGCGGAATGTTCAAATGAGGCATGCGGGAGGATGGACTCGACTGGAGGGCGACATGATCGATGGAGAAGAGGGTTGGATAGGAATGATAAATAAGCAAACACCACATGATTATACTTGAATGGCTCAAATAAACAATAAGTGGTGGCCTACATAATGAAAGGCCTAATGCGCAACGCGGAGCACTGACGCTCGAATATGGCCGGGAAAACAGGGAAACCGACATGTGGGGCACACCCGTCGGGACGACGTAGCACAGACTAGTCCAATGGATGAGCTGGCCCACGACCTCCTCGCCACCAACAACCGTTCATGTGGGTCGTTGGGGCCAACAACGAGGCGCAGCTCCAGCACCGCCTTTGGACACGACGACCGCGGTGAGCGACACGCTCATATCGTCGCTAGACATGGTCGGTTTCAGTGTGCCGAGGGTGGCGTTTGGTTTGTGCCCAAGGTTAACCCATCAAAGCATTGGGTAGCCAACATTTTGGTTGAGGTATTGGTTGCCCATGATTTGGCCGACATTTGCAAGAAAAATGAACTAGAGTTGGCTAGAGTTCATTGGCATGCCAAAGAAATGGCAACCATCAAACAAAGACGAATATTTGGGTCATGACCAAAATTTTGGTTGAGGTATTGGTTGCCCATAATTTGACCGACATTGGCAAGAAAAATTAACTAGAGTTGGCTAGAGTTCATTGGCATGCCCAAAAAATGGCAACCATCCAAACAAAGACCAATCTTTGGGTCATGACCAAAATTTTGGTAAGGTGCACTTTGGCCACAATCCAAACACACCCCAACACCTGGCTCGTCGAGGATGCACGGGGTGCCGCGACACGTCCGCGGAGTGGTGTAGCGCGGCCAACTGCATCCTCTGGACCTGAGACCATGTCGGGTCGTCTTGCTTTTTCAATGACACGAGAGGATCGCATGTGAGCAAAGGGCATCTCCAACATTGCCACGACCGCAGCTGACTACCCTGGCACACCAAAACCCTCGTCCCTCGCGCCGTCGCGTGGTGCGTTCCCAGCCGGCGCCAGCTGCCCGCATTCATGCCGTCCGTTCGTATGTCGTTGTTAAGAGGCTCGGTGCCCGAGGAACCAACTCCGGCGACTTAATGACGCACCCGGACGCTTGGCCTCACCGGAATGCGCTACTTAAAGCGGCAACACCCAGCTAACCTCCACACCATAGCGCATCGTCCTCCTACCTGGCACCACATCCGCCATGACCGCAAGTGCGAACGCTCTGCGGGAGAGCTTGTCTTTGGGGATGAAGCTCGAGGTCACCGCCCTCACTCAAGTCGCCTCTCGCGACGCAATAGCGGCGTAGCCGGACGCGGACGCGACCGCACAAGCGGTGGCCACGCTGGCGGCCGATGACGGGAGCACCGTCAGCCACGTGTCCTACTTGCCGCCGTCCAACGTCCGGCACCGCCGAGGCCGGGACTCCTCCGAGGATGAGTAGGGCATGGGAGGCGGCAGGGCATGGTGTGCCAACTGGCCGGTCCGTATCCCGTGTTCTACTCTTCCTCGCCGGAGACCGCACCTTCACTTCATGGGTCTTGAACCCCGCCCCCGTACATAGAGATCGCAGATGGAGGACGTCGGTCGCCGTTGTAGAATAGGTTTAGGGTCGGGTTTCTTTTATTTTTCTATCCTATAAAAGTTCAAAATGTAATGAAAATCTACCGTGTTTGCATTAATCTTGGCCGATGTATATGAACTTTCATAATAATATACATATTGTAGGAGTACTAGCAAGATGCCCGTGTGTTGCATGGAAGATCAAGATCTTGTGGGAGAAAAGGATGAACGACGGAAAGCCTTATCTGCAAATGTGGAGAGGAGTGCGGGTAAATTGTCATAGTTTCCTTCCTATCCGTTAGATATAGATCGGATGGCCTATATTGCAGGATGACAGGCACACCATCATCTCCAACTCTGCTTTTTATTGAACCGAGACAAATCTAACATGCGAAGTAAAATAAACACATAGGGTCTATACATACAAAAATTATCTTAGGCACTCCAATAGTACGTCCACTACACTGATTTTCATGGTGGTGGGCCCTTCCCTCCCCCCAATCTACAATCAACAGCTCACACGTTTCACATTACGTTAATTACGTAACTAGGATTACATAGGTGTAGCATTACTCATCCTAAAAAACCCAACTAAGCCAACCTCCCAGCATATCGCGCGGGAAAAGACCCGGCCGCGTCGTTTTAGTCAGGATTACCGGATTACTAGTAGTAGTATCGATGGATCGCGCGAAGCAACAAATTTTTTTTTTTGAGGGGACGAAGCACCTAGTTTAAAAGGAAAAAAGGCGGTACACTCATAGCACTCCTGTCGCGGTCGCATTGCACCCCACACACGTTCGGTCCTGCACACGGCTCACGCAAACGGAACGCGCTTCGGCTTGGCTCTTCACTGACACGTGGGACTGCACTTGGACAAACCGACCATGCGCCAAACTCCCCCCGCCCACCGCGCGAAAATCTTCCCCCCCCCACACACACACACACACCCAAAAATTCCCCCCAAATCCGATTCAACATCCCTTCAGCCAACTAGCCAATAATATTCCCCAAACCCCCCTCCCCCTGTCCCCCTCCACTCCATTCGCCCCGCCAAAGCCGCCCTCCCTGCCGCGCCGATACGTCGACGCCGTGGTTCGACGATCCTCTCGCTCCCACAGTACACTCTTGTAGACTGTCGTCCTCTAGCCGTGTCGCCACCTCTGGCTACGTTCTTGTGGAGGCGCACGGCGGTCAGCAACGCCACCGCTGGCGACGTTCGTGTGGAGATGCACGGCGGTCAGCTTCTCCCACGGTACGCACATTCTAGACTGAGGCCCCGTTCATGTCGGTGTAGCGTTGAATGTTAGCTGATAGACGCTGTTAATCTCACTGTTTGCCGATGTAGTTTACTGTCAATATGCTCTGCTTAAGAAGCTTCCTTGCCTTGTTCTGCACTCAACCTGCTTAGCTGAGATGGCATGCCAAGGCCAATTAGTTGCTAAAATATCCTGCCATATATTTATTGTGACGTAGATTGCCATGGTCTAGTAGCCAATCTGTTAGGTGAAATAGCTCTACACCGTTTTATACTCGATCTTTGTTGCTGCGATGGCCTTCGATAGGTCGATGGCTGTATGCTCGGCCTCACTGATTGCTGAAACAGCCTGCCATAATTTAGCACTCAAATATGTTTGCTGAATTAGCTTTACATATATTTCATTACTTAGATCTGCTTGTCCAAATATCTTGCCATGGCTTTAGACATCGACCTAGGTATTTTTTTCTGGACTTCATAAAAAAGCATATATGTTTTTCCTGTAATATCTAGTAGAAGAACTAATTTGTATGTCTAATAGATGGACAGGACTTGGATCACTTCTGCTCGAAGATTCTCCGCTGCATATGTCGAGGGAGTTGAAAACTTCATGAACTTTATCAGAGCTGAGTACAGTGGTCCGAAATCAGATGTGCTCTGCCCGTGTAGTAGTTGTATGAATTTAGTTACAAGACCCCAGTCAACTGTGCAAAATCATCTACACTTGTATGGGATGTCGGTCACATATACTAGGTGGGTTCATCATGGTGAAGCTGTGAACGTCAATGTTATTGACTACGTGGAAGCAGCAGATCACCATCTTGATCTGCCTGATGCTCAGGTGGAAGAGGAGGAGGAGGTGGTGGTGGCGGAGCCAGTGAGTTTGACCAACATTGAAATAATGCTACAAAATGCTCGTGCATTCCGTGAACTTTCACCTGTAGAAGAAAAACGGTGGGCCCGCATGTTGGAACAATGCAACGTTGTTGTCACCCAGGGAAATAAGCTGTCAGTATTCTCAGCTATGGTCACCTTTCTTCAGGTGAAGACATCTGAGCGGATGACCAACAAATCATTCGATGTGATGTTGGCTGCTTTCCGCAAATCTTTCCCAGATGCGTCTGAGCTGCCACACACCTACAGTAAAATGAAGAATTTCCTTCGTGCATTTGGAAGTGGATATATGATCCATGTTTGTAAGAATAATTGTGTTCTGCTCCGGAAGGATTATGCCAACTTAAGTGAATGCCCGAAATGCAAATCATCAAGATGGAAAGATGGTGATGCTGTGAAGAGGATTCCTCATAATGTTCTGAGACATTTTACAAGTACACCAAGATTGCAGAGGTTGTTTCATGATGCTAAAACAAGAGAGGATGTATTGTGGCATTCTAGGAACCAGGAGTACAGAGATCAAAATGTAATGAGCCATCCATCTCATGGTAGTGAGTGGAAAAGATTCAATGATAAACACAAAGATTTTGCTGCTGACCCAAGAAACATTAGACTTGGCTTAGCTTCAGATGGATTTAACCCATTTGGCCACCAGAGCACCACATATAGCATGTGGCCAGTGCTTGTTATCCCTTACAACATGCCTCCAAATGTCTGCACCAAAGAATCAAACTACATGATGGCCTTGCTCATCCCAGGTCCAAAAAGTCATGGGAAGGATTTTGATTTGTTCATGGAGCCTCTTGTGGAGGAACTTCAATAACTATGGAAGGGTGTTCTCACTTGAGACCTATATAGCAGTCCACCAGCTGATTTCTTTTTGCGTGTTGTTGTAATTTGGTGCATCCATGATTATCCGGCTTTGGGCACTATGTCGAACGACACATGGTTACAATGCATGTGTTCATTGTGACAGAATCATTGTCACGCAATACTTAGCAAGATCTGTTACATTGGACACCGTCGTTTCCTTGCCAAGGACAAGCCGCATCCTAGAAAATACCGAAGACATGTGTTCAATGCAAAGCATGAAAACTGTGATGCGCCAAAGAGGCTCACCGCTGATGAGTTGCAAGTGGAATCAGAGAAGGTCAGGCATATTACACCAGGAAACCATCCTGGTAATGGTAACAGGAAAAGGAAGCGTGGCACGGTAGAAGAGAGACTATTGTTTACCCACAGGTCCACTTTGTGGGACTTGGAGTATTGGGAAGATTTGGATCTGCGACATAATCTTGATGTGATGCACATCGAGAAAAATATATGTGACATCATTATCGGCACACTTCTTAACATTGAAGGCAAGACGAAAGATACCTTAAAATCTAGGATTGATTTGACACACCTGGGTATCAGAAAGGATTTGCAGGTGCAAGATGAAGGTAAACCATGGGATATGGCACTAGCTGTGTACATCTTGGACAAGGTAAAAAAAAAGAATTCTGCGAGGTCCTATCACGTGTGAGATTCCCACATGGATTTGCTCCCAACCCTGAAAGGAGAGTCAGTGCAGATGGAAACAAGGTACAAGGGTTGAAAACTCATGACTGCCACGTCCTACTTCAAAGGGTTTTACCTATTATCCTTAGAGGATTGGGCCTCCCTGACTTATACAGAGCAGTTGCAGAGTTGGGACAATCCTTCAGGGAACTCTGTAGTAGAAATATCAGGATAGATGCTTTGGAGCGTCTTAGAGACAAGATACCAACTATCCTATGCGACCTTGAGAAGATATATCCTCCAGCCTTCTTTGATGTGATGGTGCATTTGGCTGTTCATCTACCTGATGAGGCACTACTTAGAGGTCCAGTACAGTATGGATGGATGTACCCTATTGAAAGGCGGCTAGACACTTTCAAGGCCTATGTTAGGAACAGAGCTAGACCCGAGGGTTCCATTGCAGAGGCCTACATTGCTACAGAAGCGTTGACATTCTGCTCAAAATACATTGAAACAGCTTATCAGCTTAGCAAAGAGGTGGGTGAAGACAATCCCGGGCTCAATGTTTTCGATTATTCTGTTCGAGTTACGTGGAGTCGACAAGAGGACAAACCTAAAGATTTGGACAAAATGGTTTGGTATGTGTTGAATAAGCGTCCGAGATACTACCTTATATCAAGTAAGTGCAGTACTGCAGCTTATACATCGTAATCTACTAAACTTGCAGCACATTCTTATATATTTAGATGTTTGACGCGATCACTATGTTGTGCAGCATCTACAAAGAAGAGTTACTGCCGCAAAATCCAAGAGACATTGACAAACTGGTTATGGCAGGATTTGCGAAATGGTTCAAGAACCATGTAAGCTTTTGAAGTGCACTGTCAGTTTTTTTAATGTATTGAGTACATAAGATGATCAGCTTGTCTATTTTCTAACCATAGGTTAAGAAGATGCAGGAGGATGGGCAGGCAGTTGATGATGCCCTTTACTCACTAGCAATGGGTCCTGATACTCGGGTAAGACATTATGAATCTTGCGTTGTTGGAGATGTGCGCTACAACACCCTTGCACAAGACGAAGGCAGGAAGACACAAAACAGTGCCATCATGAGCACGGATACGTATGACAAAGAGACAACTGAAATATATGCTAACATAACAGACATTGTTCGGCTTGCAGATATCTCGATTTCGAGGATCATCGGTGTGTGGTTACATTGTCTTTGTCGTTGGTATAACCTGTTTTACAGGATCACAAAACCCAGAGCTGAGGATTATTTCAAATCCATCAATGTCAAGGCGGCATACTAGACCAACGAGCCTTTTATTTTGGCAAATCAAGCAACACAGATATTTTTCTTGGAAGACACATTTGCACGTAGCGATGACTGGAGAGTATTGCAAAGGTTTGAGCAGAGGAATTCGTTTAATGAAGTTGCACAACAAGATGATGCTTACACTGCTCCTGATGTACAAGATAACACAGATGTTCCTAATATCTTTGAGAACCATCACATCAATGACGCCGGCAAAACGATTGCATGTCGTGCTATGGACATACAAGAGTTGATCAAGAATAAGCCAACGTTCGAGGACGTTGAGGACGAAGAAGAAGATGACACCATGGGGAATTACGATTGGTGATCGATACACATGGCGAAGATGTTGACGCTGCTGCGGATGATGATTACATTGCTTTTGTCGATTTGCTCGTTAGAAGACGTTTTTATCTACTATGTGAAATTGTGTTTGCGATGACAACTGAAACCTGATGAACATGTTGTTTAGTATTTTGCTGTGAGAACATCACTTGTTATGTATGCTGATTTGTGTTTGGTGATTGTATGACAACTAAAACATGATGACATTGTTGTTTAGTTGTACTCGTATTTGGCTGTGAAACTTGAATTTGATGACATAGTTTGTTGTTGGACTGCAATTTGCTCGACGTCTTCGAATGAGAACAAAGCTGACCCGACAGGTCCTCTGCTATTTATTTATTTCTATGAGCAAAAGGGGATACCCCCTGATTTCCGTTAATAGAAATCATTAGGTGTTCACAATACTACGCCCAGCCTGCTACACAGGTTTCATTCATTACTAGTTTCAGCAAAGTGCTCATGTCATAGCCACTAAATACATCACGAGTGCTACATACACTGCAAATAAAGAGACAATCATCCTACAGAGCACATCGATTTTGCCCATTATCTTCACAAGCTCTTTCATCTCCTCATTGATGTCAAGGCCGTTCAACAGTTGTTGCTTGGCCATGACCAGAGGAACTGCATCTTTAACCTTCTGCTTTGCATCTTCCTCTTCTGCCGTTCCTTCAGTTACTTGTCCAACACCCCAACCTGCTAGTATTGGGATTCCTCGGCTAACCAAATAATCAGCGTAGTTGCATTCCCCACATCAAGAACTTCCCGAAATACAAATCACACGAATCTTCCCTTTCTCGCACGAATCAAATTGGAAGATCATCAACCAAACTATTAAAAAAACAGCAACTGAAAGCAGCAGAACAACACTTAAACATATTATTACCCCATGATTCGGGCATTTGAAGAAGACTCGGCCAGGGTTGCGGATTGTGGTTGAGACGCGACGGATGACTATGCGTGATTTGCAGCAGTGGCACCACACCAACGGCAGCGGGTTGCGATGAGCAATCGACTGCGGTGCGCGTGCTGGCGAGGGTGTGATGAGACCCACAGGCGATGGTACGGGTGGCGACTTGGCACATATCTGGTTGTTGCCTGCTGAAGAGAAGGTGGACGAGCAGCCAGTGGACATGGTTGCTGCGGCCAGAGCTTCTGATGCTAGGCAGAGTAAGTAGAGAAGGAGAAGTGAACGTTGGATATGTCAGTTTCATTACTTGCGGAGTAGCATAGCACCATATATAGTCATAGTCTAGGTTTGGATTTGAACCAGCTACAGGAGCACGTCTTTCTTTTTTCTAAAACTCGGCAACGTCTCTTTACTGGTACACTAGCTTGTTCTATACGCCTTCCCAAGTCTTTGATTTCTTTCCCTTTTTTACCAGGAAGGAAGGAGGACAAAATTGAGAATTCCTCGGACTCGAACCCCAGACCTCTCGGTTGAAAACCAAGGGTGCTAGTCACTTATGTGGCGAACGTTCCCTGTGAGGAGGACGGCAGACGAATGCATTTTCCTCGCAGTTTTCTTCCTACATATATAAAAGTATGCTACTTGGCGTCCGCTTAGTCAACAAACGATTGTGCCAACCTTGACCGTTGGATTTACATTCAACGTCTGTCGCGTTTCTTCAGTCTCTTCTTCCTTGAGCCGCCAAAGCCAAACCAGCACCGGCGGGACCGCCTGCTCCTGCCTCCCACGGCTGGCTGTGATCTTCCCCGGCTCCTGTTCGTTCCTGTCCGAGGCCTCACCATCGTCCTCCTCCTTGGTTCGCTCGCCATGGCGCCGCCCTCCGGTGTTGTCAACATGGTCAACAACCGAGAGGAATAAGGAGATGACTGTACATGGTGAGGATGACGAGAGGGACCCAAGAAGTCGCAGATAATTTTGTTTTTTCGGGACAGAGAAGGGTATCAACTGGGTTGTGCGGGACCCGTGGCCCGTCTAGCCCAGGCTTTTATTTCATATGTTTAGCACATGACCAGCCCAGTTTGTTTTTTTCCTTTCTGAAAATGGCTAGCCAGCTATTTTGTTTTTTGCAGAATAACCAACGTAGGCCTACTTGCTTTTCGCCTGCTTTGGTGGAAATCTTTCAAGACAAGGAGGGATGCATTTTGCCCAGAAAATGGGCTATAAGTAATAAGAAATGGGCTATAAGTAATAATAAATGGGCTGTAAAATGAAAAAATACAGCAAACAGGCAATTAGTTCCAAAATATTGTTTTCTTTCGGATTTTGATATTTTAAATTTCATTGTTTTTGTGCGGGTAAAATTTCATTGAATTTAAATTAAGGTATATTTAGATTTAAAATTAATTTGAATCTGGCTAGAAATTTCGGGATGTATGCTGTTTGGGACAGATTTGGAGGCTGACTTGTGGGTCTACTAGGTTGACGTGTACTTTGGCTTTGTTAACTTAGTCCACAAACGATTCTAGCAACAGTGACTGTTGGATGTTAATCCAACGGCCATGCTGCTTCTTCAATATCTGATCTTCTTGCTCCAGCTGCCCAAGCCAGCTCTGATGGGACTGCCTGCTCCCGCCTCCGTGGCGGTGTCTTTGCCGCCAGCCGCACCGCCCCATCCTACTTCATTCTTGGCGTGCCATTCCTCTACTCACCCACACCTCCTGTTATTTTTCGCGACACCGGACCAAGTCGCTCTCGTACTCCCCCCCGCGCAAGCAACCATTGCCAAGTCTTCCCGGCTCCGTGTCGTTCCTTCCTAGGCCTCGCGTCGTCCACCGCCGTGGTGCTCTCGGCGCGGCCTGGTCAACGTGGTCAACGAATGACAACCATCGGCCGTGGACTGTATGCGCAAAATAATGATTCCTCCACTTGACAGCTGGGACCCACCGGAAGGGCCTCTGTATTTCGTGAAAAAAACGTTCCCCCCGTTGACATGTCGGACCCACCAGCTATATCTTCGCATGCAAGGAAGTGCCTCCTTATTACGCACAAAAAAATGAATACCCCCTGCTAGCTGGGACCCACCATAGTGGGAGGATGACTTGTGGGCCAACTAAGTTGACAGGGATGGAGGGCTTTGTCAACTTAGTCAATATGAATGATTCTAGCTCCAGTGACCGTACGATGTCCATCCAAAGGCCGTAGTGCTTCTTCAACCTCTGGTCTTCTTGCTCCAGCCGCCCAAAGCAGCGCCGGTCGTGCCGCATGCTCCTGCCTCCCGTGGCCGGCTATGCTGCCGTGGAGGCCTCACCGCCCCCTACTATTCCCACCGTTGGTCAGGCCCTGCGGCGACGGCAGCCTCATGCTGCAGCCGAACCAGTGAACCCTCGTACTCCTCTTCGCGCGGGCTTCCACTGTCGCGTCTTCCCCGGCTCCGCGTCATCCCCTTCCTAGGCCTCGCCGTCGTCCACCGCCGTGGTGCTCTCGGTGTGGCCTGGTCAACGTGGTCAAGAAACGACTTCCATTAGACGTGGACTGTACGTGGAGAGGCTGATAGTTGGATCCATGGCCGCAGCAAGGAAGTGCCTCCTTATTACGCGGAAAATAATGATTCCTCCACCTGACAGCTGGGACCCACCGGACGGGCCACTGTATTTCACGAAAAAAACGTTCCCCCTGACTGCCGGGACCCACCAGCTTCATCTTCGCATGCAAGGAAGCGCGTCCGGGCAAAACAACGATTCGCCCCCCTGACTGCTGGGACCCACCAGCTACACCTTCGCACGCAAGGAAGTGCGCCCGAGCAAAAAATGATTCGCCCCCCTGATTGCTGGGACCCACCGGCTACACCTTTGCACGCAAGGAAGTGCGTCCGGGCAAAAAAAATGATTCCCCCCCTGACTGTTGGGACCCACCAGCTACATCTTCGCACGCAAGGAAGTTCCTGATAGTCGGGACCCACTTGGTCGAAGCGTACATAGTTTTGTCATTCTGGTCGCGAACGTGTACGTACATATATACTGGTGGATGTACAGGCGCGCACGTGTCATAGTAGAGGCGCGCACGTAGCATGTACACGTACGTACAGCGGCCAGGGTGCAAGAAAGAAAATACGGCCATGTATGTGTACATACGGGCGGGGTCTCGAACGCCTACTTGCGCATATGTACGGCGAGGGCTCGTGTACATGGCTGGGTCGGAACGGAGAAACAGCGTCATCGTCATGTTCATGGGGAGGCAACGGAATGTGTTGCGTTCACTGGGAGGCAACGGAATGCGTTGTGTTCATCGGGAGGCAACGGAACGCGTGGGAGCCAACCGGCTGGGTCGAAACGGAATGCATCGTCATGTTCATCGAGAGGGCTTGGACGGAACAGGTGATGGAAACGAGGCTGGCGCATGCAAAGCGGAGGAAGCGGACCTCCCACGTTGGAACAGGTCCTATTGATCGGGAGGGTCCGGCGCATCGCAAAATGGAAGAAGCGGACCTCCTACGGTCGAAGCAAACGGGGTCCTGTTGATCGGGAGGGTGTGGCGTACCACAAAAGCGGACGAAAACGGACCTCCTACGGTCGAAAGCGGGGTCCTGTTGATCGGAGAGGCGTGGCGTGCCGCAAAAGCGGATTTAAACGGACCTCCTACGGTCAAAACGGGGGTCCTGTTCATCGGGAGGGGTGTGGCGTACCGCAAAACGGGACTCCACGGGATATTGTTCATCTCCACCATCGACCTCCTCCAGCCTCCACGGGCTACCGTCGACCTCCTCCAGCCTCCACGAGCTCTTGTTCATCCAGCCTCCACCACGCGCTACTCCACCGGCTACTGTTCAACCACCCCTCCACCGTCTACTGTTCATCCAGCCCTCCACACCACGGGGGTCCTGTTCAACCACCCCTCCACGGGCACCCCTCCACAGTCTACTGTTCATCCAGCCCTCCACCACACCACGGGGTCCTGTTCATCCATAGGCAACGCCATCGCTCCTTGCTCATCCACCCCCCATAGCGCCTCCGCTCATCCAGAGGCTGCATCGATCGGCTTGATTAGCATCGATGGCGGCGAATCGCTCGATCGGGTTGATTAATGACCATCGATCGATCGGCTGGGGTTCGAGAACGCAGACTGCGGGCAATCACTCGGGTTGATTAGAGCCCAACGCCTCGCTCGGGTTCGATTAGAGCCAACGCCTTGCACACACGCAGCAGACGTGTACGAGAAAGCAGCGCATCACTCGGCCCCGACCTCCCACCATAACCGGAACTCCCAAAATTTTCCTCCCCTCGCTTCTACCACGGTTTTTCCATCATGGGACGGCCCAAAGAATGTCATGCATTGCGTCTCCAGCCCGCCCAGACGAAAAGTCCATTTTCTGTCATGATTTTTGTCACAGTAGGAGCCCACCACATCTATGAGGATACCGGTTTTGTCACAATTATCGTCATAGAAGTGTCATATGTATGACAGAAAAAAAATCGTTCGCCCAAAATGTCATGGATGTGTCTTTTTTGTAGTACATGTAGTTGTCCTCCTTGAGTGTCGGTTAAATCGCTTTGTTCATACGGGCTAATCGCCTGTCTTCTGTCCGGCCTGCTCAAGGCGGTGATGATCGGGATTGTATTAAGTCTTTTGTCCGGTGCTTCTTTGTGGCGGGGCTTGGAGCGGCGCCGATGACGCCCATGCTTTGCTTTCTTCCTTGAGGGGCTATCCTCCATTGCCTCATCGCCATTGGTTTCTTTGGGAGTGTCCACCATATATATATCATACGAGGAGGTGGCTGTCCAGCGCCCCGTGGGCGGTGGTTCCTGTTCTTCTCCTGCATCGTCGTCCACACCGTTGATGTCTTCAGAGTCGAAGTCAAGCACGTCGGTCAAATCGTCGACAGTGGCAATGAAGTGGGTGGTGGGTGGGGAACGAATTTCTTCGTCGCTTTGCTTCCCTCGAGCGGACATAGTTCGCCAAGAGTCTCGACAAAGAGAGACTTTAATGAGTTCAAGATGTCGCCAAAGGGCGAGTCTTTGAAGATATCCTTGGCGACTCCATTACCGGAGCCCAACCGGATTCGGCGGGCTCGGGGGCGCGCGGTCTAGAACCTGCAGCCGGACACAAGTCCGGGGGTCCAGTGACACAGACTTCCTTAGGGGTGGAGGATGTGTTTGGCTCAACCTCTGATGAGTGTGCGGCCTCCGGGACGGGGTCCATCCACCCGTCCTCGGACGATGCGATCTGCCTCGGCTTTAGGTCCGGAGCTATTGCAGGTGCGATATCCCGAGCATTGTTTGACAGCAGGTCTAAGCCGTGCTCGTCGTGACTATTCGGCGCTCCTGGCGTAGGCCCAAATCCATCGAAGATCAAGTCTCCGCAGATGTCGGCCGTGTAGTTCAAGTTTCCGAACCTGACCTGATGGCTAGGGACGTAGCTGTCGATCTGCTCCAGATGGCAAGTGAATTGTCCCGTAGTGCGAAGCCGCCGAACACGAAGATCTGTCCGGGGAGAAAAGTCTCACCCTGGACCGTGTTGTCGTTGATGATTGAAGGATCCATCGAGCCTTGCAGCAATGACACAGAGGAACTCTCAATGAAAGCACCAATGCCAGTGTCAAAACCGGCGGATCTCGGGTAGGGGGTCCCGATCTGTGCGTCTAAGGCTAATGGTAACAAGAGGCAAGGGACACGATGTTTTACCAGGTTCGGGCCCTCTCGATGGAGGTAAAACCCTACTTCCTGCTTGATTGATCTTGATGATATGAGTATTACAAGAGTTGATCTACCACGAGATCGTAGAGGCTAAACCCTAGAAGCTAGCCTATGATGATTATGATCCTTTTTCTACGGGCTAAACCCTCCGGTTTATATAGACACCGGAGGAGGCTAGGGTTACACATAGTCGGTTACAAAGGAGATCTAATATCCGAATCACCAAGCTTGTCTTCCACGCCAAGGAGAGTCCCATCCAGACACGGGACGAAGTCTTGAGTCTTGTATCTTCACGGTCCAATAGTCCGGCCAAAGTATATAGTCCGTTTGTCCGGACACCCCCTAATCCAGGACTCCCTCAATCATATAGCCGGACTCAAGGGCATTATCCACAAGTTGGAGGAGCTTTTACGATCGATGTGCGATTATCCACCGTCATCATCACCACCTCCATCACCTCTGGGGACATAATCACATGGGTATGGGCACTCCCCTTGGCAACTGCCAAGCTTGGGGGAGGTGCCTCGGTATCGTATCACTACTCCTATCTTTGCCGTTTTACTTAGTTCGATCCTTTTAGTAGTATTTTGATCTAGTAGATTGAAGTTTTGGTATCAATTAGTTTTGAGTTTTGCTTTGTGACCTCTTTATGTAATCGAGTCCGTGAGCTATCTATAATAAAGATTAGTGTTGAGTCAAGGGCTTTGCTATCTTGCCATGATCTTGAGAAAGTAGAAAGAATAAAAGAGTTCATATTTGTCACAGCCCTAGAATAATGTTTGTAAATAGTGGCCTTGCCACCCATGCATCATGTCTAGATTTCCTGAAACTTGAATTGAGGAATTTTGAAAGCCTCAAAAACTTAATTAAAAGTAGGGCAAAGAACCCTAGAAATCTCATTCTTTGTTCCAAGATGTCCTTTTGCAATGTTCGAGAATTTTGGCAAGAGCTATATATCAAACCAAAATTTAGGAACATTTTGAAGGAATTATTTTTGGACTTTGAATTTAAATCAATACTATTTTGAATTTGAGTTTATATTCAAATATATCTTGAATATATGTTCAAATAAGCTCAAACAATTTTATGTGCTTTGGTATAACTCCATTGTGCTAAATAAAATGTTCAGGGAATTTTGTCCTTGATCTTGAATTTGTTTTATTTAGAAACAGTGGCAAAAGGAAGTAAATTAAACAAAACAGAAGGAAATTAAAAAAGATGAAGCTTACCTAGCACTCACTGGCAGCCCCAGTGGCCCAGCTCTGTGCCGAGGCCCAGCCCACTGTATGGCAGTCGCCTTCAACCTCGCCGATGGCGAGGCGTGTCGCCAGGCGCTTCGCCCCAGCCACCTCCTGCTTCCTCCCGGCCCCTCTAGCGACGCCACGGAGATGCCCGTGTCCCTCGCTCCTCTCCCTCACTCACTTTGCACTGTTCCCTCTCTCCTGCTCCGCCTCTCTCCCTCTCTCTCACGAACCCGAAGGCCGTCGCCACCGACGAGCACCGCCCGTGGCCACAACCATTGCCTCGCCTCACCGACGCCCAGAAGCTCCGCCCGACCCCTCTTCCTCCCCACCGATCCACGGCCCTCAGGAAGCCCCCCTTGTCGCCCTCAAGCTCGCCCCAACCTTGGCCCCGCGAACTTTCGAGATTCATGAGCTCCAGCCCCTCCCGGCCTCGCCGTTGCCTCCACCAGATCCGCTGTGAGCTACTATTCCATTCCCCTCCTCCTCGTGCTCGTTCCCGTACTCTAGCCGCCCTTTCACCGGAGCCGATTGCTCCTCGCCGCCGGCCATGGCGTGGCCGTGGCCACAGCCACCGCAGCTCGCTCCCGAGCCCACCCGCGTGCTCACCGCAACCTCAGGAACCCAAAGCATTTAACCATTTGTCCTCCCGTGCACCGCAGCGCCGGTCCCGCGAACCCCCAAGCTCCGGCCGCCGCCTCGGGCTCCACTCCGCGAACCTCGCCACCCCGCACCTCCGTTGGTCCCCTAGATGCGCACGGCGCTGGCTACCTCTGGTGCTCTTGGCGCGCCCAACCGCAGCCCATAGCGCAACTCCGCGAGCCACCGCCGCTCTGGTCGTCGCCGTCGTCTAATCGCCGGCGAATCGGCGTGGCGTTGCCGTTAGCGGCTAATCCCCCAATTAGCACACTAACGAGACATCGACGGCCGGGCCCAGAAGGGTCAAAGCCCGAGTCAGCGGGTTAGTTTACGTGTCACTAACGTGTGGACCCGCACGTCGGGTTTGACTGGACCTGGCGCTGACTCGCTGACGTCATGTTTGGCGTCGGTCGACGATTAAATCATTTTTTGGAATTATTTTAATTCTAAATATTCAGGAAATTCCAGAAAATGTTCAAAACTTCAAAAATTCATAGTAATTCAACCGTAACTCCAAACTAAATAATTTATATATGAAAAATTATCAGAAAAATTCAAGGAATCCATCTGTACCATTTTCATGCATGTTAGAACAACTTATAGCTGCTGTATAGCACAAATCAATTAAATGGCATTTAAATAATCATATATGGAGTTTGAATTTGAATCTTGTATTGAACCAACTTCATTTAAATCATAGCTAGGTGCATTAGCTCAAACCACAGCATATTGCCATGTCATGATCATGCATCATATTGAGCATTGCATTGATTGTATTTCTTCTCATTGCGGTATTTGTCCCTCTCGATAGAGCGTTGTACAAGCGTTGTGATCGTTGACACCGATGAAGACTCAATGCTATCTTGAAGTGCCTGCAAGCAAAACCCCTTGTTCATTCGATAAAATCCCACTCTCGCTCCTGCTCTCTTTTCTGCATTAGGACAACAACGAATCATTTGTTACTTGCTGCGGTAGCTGAACCCCTTATCCATTGCATGACTGTCATTCCACGGTAAATAGATGAAACCCACTAGCATGAGTAGGAGTTGTTTGAGCCTGTTGTGCCTACTCATACATGCTTGTTTGTCATGCCTGCTCTTGCTTAGAGTTGAGTCGGTCGATTCATCGAGGATGAATCGGAGGTGTGTGAACATGACCTCTTGTGTGTGAGCTAAGTGTGTGAACACGATTTGGTAAAGGTAGCGGTGAGAGGCCATGTAGGAGTACATGGTGGGTTGTCTCATTGCCGCCGTCCTCAGGAACTGAGTTCTGTGTTTGTGATCCATGATTCAGCTACTACCACGCATTGGGCCCGAAACCAATGGACCCTCTCGGCTTCTTATTCATCCTTGTCCTCTGTCCAGGAGTTGCAAGTAGTTTCTAGTGTTTGTAGTATCTTTGGAGGCCGTCTTGCAGCGCTGGCCGTAGGGGTGGGCTGTGATGCGGTAGGCACGTGTACGGTGTCTGCAGGCGCCCGTTTGGTGTCTCGGGAACCCTGTTCACATCGTTTGGGGCTGTGAGCGAAACTTGGCGGAACTCCTCATAGATGGAACCCAAATAGGCGATAAACCTAGACTAGGGACTTGAGTGTTTAGGTAGGCCGTGGCCGACACCCACGTTGGGCTTCGCTTGAAGGTTGCCGAGTACATGTCGTGTATGGCGGTGAAGCGGTGAGCGTGTGTGAAGAAGTACACCCTGCAGGTTAACATCATCTATTGAATAGCCGTGTCGCATGAAAAGGACTTCGGGTTGCCTATAACAGTTCATAGACAAGTGAAAGTGGATACTTTAAAATCGCAAGATAAGCGTGAGTGCTATGGATGGCGTTCTCGTGAGGGAGGCGGGGCGGATCCATAGTGGTGTATTGATATGGTGAATATGTGGACTCGTGTGCGCCACCTCAAAAGAGTTACTTGCGAATGTAGTTCGGGATAGCCACCGAGTCAAAGCTGGCTTGTGCTGTTAAACTCCACCATCCCTTTGTTGAAAATGATGCATATGTAGTTAGTTACGATGTAAGTCTTCTTTGGGTACATTTGTACTCACGTTTGCCTATTTTATGTTTTTGCAGAGAGACCTCGGTCTCGCTAGTAGTACCACGTGGACTTGACGTTTAGCTTGATACCTCAGCTACGATCTTGTGCCCTCGGCGAGATCAGTAGTTAGTCGGGCTTCTAAGCCTTTTTCATTTGTAGATGTCGTACTCGGACATGTTGTGCTTCGCTTGTGCTTGATTTGTATGCTGTGAATGTTGGGTCATGAGACCCATGTTTGTAATATCTCGCTCCTCGGAGCCTAATGAATAAATACTTGAGTCGTAGAGTCATGTTGTGATGCCATGTTGTATTTGCACATATCGGGCATATTGTGTGTATGTTATTGAAATGCTTGGTATGTGTGGGATCTGACTATCTAGTTGTTTATCTTTAGTAGCCTCTCTTACGGAAATGTCTCCTAGTGTTTCCTTTGAGCCATGGTAGCTTGCTCTTGCTCCGAACACTTAGGCTGGCCGGCATGTGTCCTTCTTCGTTCTGTATACATCCTTCGGGAAATGTCACGCGTGAGTACCGGAGTCTGTTAGCCCGCCATGCCGGTTTATCGGAGTCTGCTAGCCAGTGCTACAGCCGGAACTTACTCGTGATGACCGACACGTTCGATGCTAGGTCATGGATGCTGTCCTGTAAGTCTGTGCCACTTTGGGTTTACGACTAGCCATGTCAGCCGGGCTCCTTTTCATATGGATGCTAGCGACACTATCATATCGTGTGCCAAAAGGCTAAACGGTCCCGGGCAAAGGTAAGGCGACACCGTGGGGATACCGTGCGTGAGGCGCAAAGTGATATGAGGTGTTACAGCTAGATCGATGTGACATTGAGTCGGGGTCTGACAGCTTTGGTATCGAGCTTTGTTGCTGTCAGGATTACCAAGCCAAACTGGTGCAGTTGTGTCTAGAAATGCTTTAGTTATGTAAGGGAATTGATTGTGGGATGGAGCGTAAGGCTCTTTTTACTCCTTATACCTCATGGCCTTCGATCCGAGTCAACCTCTTCTCTTCCACGGGATTTAAGAACTAGGCTTTCTCATCTATCTATCGAGGATGACGTGTTACTAATCCATAGACTTTAAGATTGTTGGTTTTAAGCCCCGATTCAGTTCTACTATTTCCGTATGTTTAGCTGTTGATCTTAAAACCCGATATTATGCTTGAGTGGTTATGCCACCATTTTGTAGCATGTCTAAAATCTTTTGGGCATTTACAGCCCTTATCTTTGTCCGAGTCATCCTGTGTTTCTAAATAGTCGAAGCATTTGCAAAATCCTTCCTTCATTACGATGTCCCTTTGGGCGGATTAACCACACCAAATCTTTGAGTTGAGGTATTCTATTGCCTCGACATATATGTTGGAATTATTATTATGACCCTAGGTGTCTTAGGGGATCATCTAGTAGTCTAGCCATGTTTTGTGTTCCCGTGTGATGATTCTCGCCATCATTCTCGAAAGCATCTGTGATGCCATTTAGTAGTAGGTATTCTATTCTGGGTTTTGAACCCAAGATTCACTCCACTTACCTCGTGTTGATAGTGTTGCTAGTTCCTTTAGGTTATTAGTAACCTTTGCATTAGTCCTCGAGGTCCGTGGTATTTCCTTCTTCAAATACTATGAACCACTTATGGCGAAGTTTGTTGGATCAAAAGATCACAACAGAGTGCCCTCGATGAGTTCTCCATTCATACTTGTGATTGTGCGGTTTACTTTCCGCATGGATTATCGGAAGAAATATGTTGAACTTGGTTCGACATACTAATCTATGCATCCACAACTCAGAAAATCATATGTTCCTTTGAGTTGTCCCCCTTTAGTTGTATACCGACCTTCGTCTATCGGTTGATAGTCAGGAGTAGTCGTGCATTCGTTCATCGATGCCTATTATTCTTGTGGTCCGTCAAGCCATTCTATTCCAGAATGACTAGGAGAAACAAACTCCAGTACCTTGTCCATTTCTAGGATTGGGTCAAAGCAATTGTAATTCGCAGATCAAATTGCTAATCTAGCTTTTGCTCTGTTCTACCTTGGAGTATTACCATCTTGACATTAAGAATATCATGAGAATTGCACTACCTCTTATGAATTCTTGATGTAGTGATACTTCTTGCCGTCATTGTTCATTTCTCGGTTCCCGTGTTGTTGCAACCGGAATGTCGACAAGTGAATCATGATGTGTGAAATCAATACTCCTAGCAACCTTGTTGCTTGGTAGTTAAAGGACAATAATTTCATTCTTAGCGTGTTGGTTCTTGAATCATCATTCTAAGACTGATTGTGCTACCTAGTCCTTGTTCGGTGCACTCTTGATTGATGAGTTAGGATTTTGTTAAGTCCTCGCTCATTTGATCATATCGTCTTGCCACGAAAAGCAAGATTGTTCTCGAGCTTAGTAACATATCGGTGGTTCGTGATTCTCCGATTGTCTTCTCGGAGGTATCACCAGGATGTCACTGACCGCTATGTTGAGCTCGTGATCAAGTTGGTTTCTTGTAAACCACCCTTCTCCAAGAGTCGTGTGGGATACCCCGAGCTAGTTGGTTAAGCCAAACAACAACTTGGAGAGTTGGAAGATAAAAGATTGCACGGCTTAGTTCATTTTAAGGGATATCTTTGTGTGTGTGTTGAAGAAAGATGATATCTTCATCAATTGATCCTCGAGACCGGTTGTTGGAGCTATTGTCTTGCCAAAACTTTGATTTGGGTGTGGGCTATTCTCAAATCAAATCAGAACCAACGATGTACGTAATGTTGTCTTACTCGTGGATATTCCTCGAGCATACACCATTATATCTTTTGGGTCTGACCAATACTATCACCTTGTTCACATAATTATGGAATTCCATCCCTATGGGAATCGGATGAATCGTTGTTGAGCCCATCGACAACATCCTTACCCTCTCCATAATCTGTTGAACATCAAGCTAGTATTGGAAACTTTCTAAAGCATTTGCTCATGCTAGCTCATGAAGCATATGTTCGGATGAAAGAAGTGACTTCCTCTAATTCATGTGCATTTGATGCAAGTTGCCGCCGTGAATTCGATAAAGTCAATGTTGCTTCCTTGGAATCATCCCAAGTTAGTCACACATGTGCAAAGTATACCATGGTTTGGTAGATTAATTACCTCCACTCCATATGTATTACAGAGCACACCAAGCCACTGATTGATTTGTTCAAGGAGAAGAAGCTCCTTCTTAAGAGTATACCCTATGCAAGGACTTCGATATCCTCGATGATGGTTTCCCTCCTGAACTCGCTAGTGTTTTATTATAAGACTACTATGTGGTCATGCTTGTCTTGGACAGCGTGTTCACAGTTTGTAGCAGAACCAGCTCATGTTTTGGAGCTTGCTATCGTAGTTCATTTCGAGAATCTCGCAACGTCATCTAAATCGATTTGTGTTGCAAACTTTCATTTTCTTTCTAGACTCGATAAGTGCGGATTATTCGACACCAACCAGATCTGAATCTCAGGCAGATATGATGGTTGGAACATTTCCCAAGAACTATAATATTGGTCTCGCGATAACCGGTAAAGCGGATGTCGTGGCCAACACACCCGCCGGAAGACACGCTATTGTAGTATCTTGATTGAGAAAGTTGGCCACCTCCCCATAAGGACTTCGAGGGTTTACTCCTAGTTGTGCCTTATGATTTTGTGTTTCAAGTCCGACCTTTACTTGATGTTCTAGATACCGCACCATATCTATGAATGGGATATGCTAGCACATCAAGGAGAACATTAGAAGCGGAGTGCTAAATGTCTCTCGGTCGATCTTCGATTTTGTTCCCCTTGGCGCACTAAGGTGAAATCGAGAAGGTGTTGTCTTCCTTTGCATCTGCATTGTCCATCACTATTCATCATGGTGGTATGTTGTGTTGCGGGATCCTTGACACGGATGTTGGTAAAACCTTGATGAATATGGAAATGCTCAAGTTCTTGAGAACACGCACAAGCACTATGTATTATCACCGCACTAACTGGAATTGTTCCTAGTCTTTTGGGTTATGCTATAACCACTCCAATAGTGGAATCACTCTCTCTTGTTGAGCTTCTCCCGATTACTAAAAATCATCCTTTGTGTTGTCTTCAACAAGGTAATCCACATCATCAACTGACCCGAGAATGTCACTCTTTGGACTCTTTCAAATAATTGATTGTGATTTGCCTTAGGCTGGTATAAAGAGTTTCAATGATCTACGAATCAAAGGTAATTCTTTTGCCACCTAAGGGATATATCTATGAGTTACCTTTCCTAAGGTCTCTCGTTGTGGTATCATGACAACCATTTTCCTCGCTACTTTGAAACCTCATCAAATTGTTTCCTCCGTCCTTCATGATGTGTGATTTACCTCTCAGCTCAAGAGATGTTCTACATCTCATTCCGTGAGTTGATCTTGTGATCATTAAGATGATCCATCCTTGTAGAGTGTCTTTGTCCTCGTGTTGGATGAAAATCTCAAAAGCAAAGACGTCAAGATCAATTGGAGCCTTGAATCGGCATCCTCGAGAAAAGCAGTTGGATGGTGAAAATTGTAATAGCTTGTGTCCCTCTGTCTTCTTACCTCACGTCTTGAATCTGGGGACGAGATTCTTGTTTAGTGGGGTGAGTTGTCACAGCCCTAGAATAATGTTTGTAAATAGTGGCCTTGCCACCCATGCATCATGTCTAGATTTACGAAACTTGAATTGAGGAATTTTGAAAGCCTCAAAACTTAATTAAAAGTAGGGCAAAGAACCCTAGAAATCTCATTCTTTGTTCCAAGATGTCCTTTTGCAATGTTCGAGAATTTTGGCAAGAGCTATATATCAAACCAAAATTTAGGAACATTTTGAAGGAATTATTTTTGGACTTTGAATTTAAATCAATACTATTTTGAATTTGAGTTTATATTCAAATATATCTGAATATATGTTCAAATAAGCTGAAACAATTTTATGTGCTTTGGTATAACTCCATTGTGCTAAATAAAATGTTAGGAATTTTATCCTTGATCTTGAATTTGTTTTATTTAGAAACAGTGGCAAAAGGAAGTAAATTAAACAAAACAGAAGGAAATTAAAAAAAGAGCAGAAGCTTACCTAGCGCTCACCTGGCAGCCCAGCTGGCCCAGCTCTGTAGCTGAGGCCCAGCCCACCAGGGCGAAGCGGTCGCCTTCAACCTCTGCCAGTAGGCAGAGGCGTGTCGCCGCGCGCGTGCTCGCCCCTGGCCACCTCCTGCTTCCTCCCCGGCCCCTCTAGCGACGCCACGGAGATGCCCCGTGTCCCCTCGCTCCTCTCCCTCACTCGCTGCACCGTTCCCTCTCTCTCCTCCTCCGCCTCTCCCTCTCTCTCTCACGAACCCGAAGGCCGTCGCCGCCACCGACGAGCACCGCCCGTAGCCACAACCATTGCCTCGCCTCACCGACGCCCAGAAGCTCCGCCCGACCCCTCTTCCTCCCCACCGATCCACGGCCCTCCGGAAGCCCTACGGCGTCGCCCTCAAGCTCGCCCCCAACCTTCGGCCGCCGGCGAACTTTCGAGGATTCGCGAGCTCCAGCCCCTCCCCGGCCTCGCCGTTGCCTCCACCAGATCCGCTGTGAGCTACTCTTCCATTCCCCCTCCTCCTCGTGCTCGTTCCCGTACTCTAGCCGCCCTTTCACCGGAGCCGATTGCTCCTCGCCGCCGGCCATGGCGTGGCCGTGGCCACAGCCACCGCAGCTCGCTCCCGAGCCCACCAGCGTGCTCACCGCAACCTCGGGAACCCAAAGCATTTAACCTTTTGTCCTCCGTGCACCATGGCGCGGTCCCTGAACCCCGAGCTCGGCCGCCGCCTCGACTCCACTCCGCGAACCCTGCCACCCGCACCTCCGTTGGTCCCCTAGATGCGCGCACGGCGCTGGCTACCTCTGGTGCTCTTGCGCGCCCAACCGCAGCCCATAGCGCAACTCCGCGAGCCACCGCCGCTCTGGTCGTCGCCGTCGTCTAATCGCCGGGCGAATCGGCGTGGCGTTGCCGTTAGCGGCTAATCCCCAATTAGCACACTAACGAGACATCGGCAATGGCCCCGTGGGGTCAAAGCCCGAGTCAACAGGATTAGTTTACGTGTCACTAACGTGTGGACCCCCGACGCGGGTTTGACTGGACCTGGCGCTGACTCGCTGACGTCATCTTGGCGTCGACGCTGATTAAATCATTTTTTTGGAATTATTTTAATTCTAAATATTCAGAAATTCCGAAAATGTTCAAAACTTCAAAAATTCATAGTAATTCAACCGTAACTCCAAACTAAATAATTTATATATGAAAATTATCAGAAAAATTCAAGGAATCCATCTGTACCATTTTCATGCATGTTAGAACAACTTATAGCTGCTGTATAGCACAAATCAATTAAATGGCATTTAAATAATCATATATGGAGTTTGAATTTGAATCTTGTATTGAACCAACTTCATTTAAATCATAGCTAGGTGCATTAGCTCAAACCACAGCATATTGCCATGTCATGATCATGCATCATATTGAGCATTGCATTGATTGTATTTCTTCTCATTGCGGTATTTGTCCCTCTCGATAGGCGTTGTACAAGCGTTGTGATCGTTGACACCGATGAAGACTCAATGCTATCTTGAAGTGCCGTGCAAGCAAAACCCCTTGTTCATTCGATAAAATCCCACTCTCTCGCTCCTGCTCTCTTTTCTTGCATTAGGACAACAACGAATCATTTGTTACTTGCTGCGGTAGCTGAACCCTTATCCATTGCATGACTGTCATTCCACGGTAAATAGATGAAACCCACTAGCATGAGTAGGAGTTGTTTGAGCCTGTTGTGCCTACTCATACATGCTTGTTTGTCATGCCTGCCATTGCTTAGAGTTGAGTCGGTCCGATTCATCGAGGATGAATCGGAGGTGTGTGAACATGACCTCTTGTGTGTGAGCTAAGTGTGTGAACACGATTTGGTAAAGGTAGCGGTGAGAGGCCATGTAGGAGTACATGGTGGGTTGTCTCATTGCTGCCGTCCTCGGGAACTGAGTTACGTGTTTGTGATCCATGATTCAGCTACTACCACGCATTGGGCCCGAAACCAATGGACCCTCTCGGCTTCTTATTCATCCTTGTCCTCTGTCCGGGGAGTTGCAAGTAGTTTCGGTGTTTGTAGTATCTTTGGAGGCCGTGCTTGTGCTGACCGTAGGGGTGGGCTGTGATGCGGTAGGCCGCGTGTACGTGTCTGCAGGCGCCCGTTTGGTGTCTCGGGAACCTGTTCACATCGTTTGGGGCTGTGAGCGAAACTTGGCGGAACTCCTCATAGATGGAACCCAAATAGGCGATAAACCTAGACTAGGGACTTGAGTGTTTAGGTAGGCGTGGCCGACACCCACGTTGGGCTTCCGCTTGAAGGTTGCCGAGTACATGTCGTAAACGGCGGTAAGCGGTGAGCGTGTGTGAAGAAGTACACCCTGCGGGGTTAACATCATCTATTGAATAGCCGTGTCATGGAAAAGGACTTGGGTTGCCTATAACAGTTCATAGACAAGTGAAAGTGGATACTTTAAAATCGCAAGATAAGCGTGAGTGCTATGGATGGCGTTCTCGTGAGGGAGGCGGAGGCGGATCCATAGTGGTGTATTGATATGGTGAATATGTGGACTCGTGTGCGCCACCTCAAAAGAGTTACTTGCGATCGTAGTTCGGGATAGCCACCGAGTCAAAGCTGGCTTGTCTTTGTTAAACTCCACCATCCCTTTGTTGAAAATGATGCATATGTAGTTAGTTACGATGTAAGTCTTCTTTGGGTACATTTGTACTCACGTTTGCCTATTTTATGTTTTTGCAGAGAGACCTCAGTCTCGCTAGTAGTACCACGTGGACTTCGACGTTTAGCTTGATACCTCAGCTACGATCTTGTGCCCTCGGCAGGATCTGGTAGTTAGTCAGGCTTCTAAGCCTTTTTCATTTGTAGATGTCTGTACTCAGACATGTTGTGCTTCCGCTTGTGCTTGATTTGTATGCTCTGAATGTTGGGTCATGAGACCCCTGTTTGTAATATCTCGCTCCTCGGAGCCTAATGAATAAATACTTGAGTCGTAGAGTCATGTTGTGATGCCATGTTGTATTTGCACATATCGGGCATATTGTGTGTATGTTATTGAAATGCTTGGTATGTGTGGGATCTGACTATCTAGTTGTTTATCTTTAGTAGCCTCTCTTACCGGGAAATGTCTCCTAGTGTTTCCACTGAGCCATGGTAGCTTGCTACTGCTCCGGAACACTTAGGCTGGCCGGCATGTGTCCTTCTTCGTTCACGGTATACGTCCCTTCGGGAAATGTCACGCGTTGAGTACCGGAGTCTGTTAGCCCTTCTGCCGGTTTACGAGTCTGCTAGCCAGTGCTACAGCCGGAACTTACTCGTGATGACCGACACGTTCGATCTTTGGGTCATGGATGCTGTCCTGTAAGTCTGTGCCACTTTGGGTTTACGACTAGCCATGTCAGCCCGGGCTCCTTTTCATATGGATGATAGCGACACTATCATATACGTGTGCCAAAAGGCGCAAACGGTCCCGGGCAAAGGTAAGGCGACACCCGTGGGGATACCGTGCGTGAGGCCGCAAAGTGATATGAGGTGTTACAGGCTAGATCGATGTGACATTGAGTCGGGGTCCTGACAATATTGATCTTATCGATAGTAATGACTTCACACATAAAAAGTATGAGGCATAAAAGTTGTTGAGAGTTGACAAACATAGTTTTGGTCATCGTCGCAATTAATAGGAAGTAATAAGGAAAGAGAGGTTTTCACATACAAATATACTATCTTGGACATCTTTTATGATTGTGAGCACTCATTAAGTCTGACATGCTAAAAGAGTTGATGTTGGACAAGGAAGACAACATAATGGTTTATGTTTTCTCACATCTCAGTTAAAGTATATTGTCATTGATCTTGCCAACATGTTGAGCTTGCCTTTCCCCCTCATGCTAGCCAAATTCCTTGCACCAAGTAGAGATACTACTTGTGCTTCCAAATATCCTTAAACCCAGTTTTGCCTTGAGAGTCCACCATACCTACCTATGGATGAGTAAGATCCTTCAAGTAAGTTGTCATGTTGCAAGCAATAAAAATTGCTCTCTAAATATGTATGACTTATTAGTGCAGAGAAAATAAGCTTTATACGATCTTGTTATGGAAGCAATAAAAGCGACGGACTGCATAATAAAGGTTCATATACAAGTGGCAATATAAAGTGACGTTCTTTTGCATTAAGATTTTGTGCATCCAACCCTAAAAGCCCATGACAACCTCTGCTTCCCTCTGCGAAGGGCCTATCTTTTACTTTATGTTTTTTACTTTATGCTTGAGTCAAGGTGATCTTCACCTTTCTCTTTTTCATTTTATCCTTTGGCAAGCCCCTCGTGTTTGAAAGATCTTGATATATATCCAATTGGGTGTAAGTTAGCATGAACTATTATTGTTGACATCACCCAAAGGTGAATACGTTGGGAGGCAACATAATAAGCCCCTATCTTTCTCAGTGTCCAGTTGAAACTCCATAACCACAAGTACTGCGTGAGTGTTAGCAATTGTAGAAGACTATATGATAGTTGAGTATGTGGACTTGCTGAAAAGCTCTATTCTTGACTCTTTCTGATGTTATGATAAATTGCAATTGCTTCAATGACTGAGATTATAGTTTGTTAGTTCCCAATGAAGTTTCTGAACCATACTTGACACTGTGAATTGATTGTTACTTGAGCATAAGAATCATATGACAAAATCTATTTATGTTCTTGTTATAAGAATGATCATGATGCTCTCATGTCCGTATTTTATTTTTATCGACACCTCTATCTCTAAACATGTGGACATATTTTTCGATTTCGGCTTCCGCTTGAGGACAAGAGAGGTCTAAGCTTGGGGGAGTTGATACGTCCATTTTGCATCATGCTTTTATATCAATATTTATTGCATTATGGCCTGTTATTACACATTATATATCAATACTTATGGCTATTCTCTCTTATTTTACAAGGTTTACTATGAAGAGGGGGAATGCTGGCAGCTGGAATTCTGGGTGAAAAGGAGCAAATATTGGAAACCTATTCTGCACAGCTCCAAAAATCTTGAAACTCCACGGAAGTCAGTTTGGAATTAATAAGAATTATTGAGCGAAGAAAGCACCAGAGGGGGCCCACACCCCGGCCATGAGGGTGGGGGCGTGCCCACCCCTACTGGGCGCGCCCCTATCTCCTGGGCCCCCTAGTGGCCCTCCGGTGCCCATCTTCTGCTATATGAAGGCTTTTACCCTAGAAAAAATCAGAGGCAAGCTTACGGGACGAAACTCCGCAGCCATGAGGCGAAACCAATCTAGGGCTCCGGCAGAGCTGTTCTGCCGGAGAAACTTCCCTCCGGGAGGGGGAAATCATCACCATCGTCATCACCAACAATCCTCTCATCGGGAGGGGGTCAATCTCCATCAACATCTTCACCAGCACCATCTCCTCTCAAAACCCTAGTTCATCTCTTGTATCCAATCTTGTATCAAAACCACAAATTGGTACCTGTGGGTTGCCAGTAGTGTTGATTACTCCTTGTAGTTGATGCTAATTGGTTTACTTAGTGGAAGATCATATGTTCGGATCCTAAATGCATATTATTACTCCTATGATTATGAACATGAATATGCTTTGTGAGTAGTTACGTTTGTTCCTGAGGACATGGGTGAAGTCTTGCTATTAGTAGTCATGTGAATTTGGTATTCGCTCGATATTTTGATGAGATGTATGTTGTCTTTCCTCTAGTGGTGTTATGTGAACGTCGACTACATGACACTTCACCATTATTTGGGCCTAGAGGAAGGCATTGGGAAGTACTAAGTAGATGATGGGTTGCTAGAGTGACAGAAGCTTAAACCCTAGTTTATGTGTTGCTTCGTAAGGGGTTGATTTGGATCCATAAGTCTAATGTTGTGGTTAGGTTTACCTTAATACTTCTTTTGTAGTTGTGGATGCTTGCAATAGGGGTTAATCATAAGTGGGATGCTTGTCCAAGTAAGGGAAGTACCCAAGCACCGGTCCACCCGCATATTAAATTATCAAAGCACCAAACGCGAATCATATGAGCGTGATGAAAACTAGCTTGACGATAATTCCCATGTGTCCTCGCGAGCTCTTTTCTCATTATAAGAAATTTTCCAGGCTTGTCCTTTGCTACAAAAAGGATTGGGCCACCTTGCTGCACTTTATTTACTTTCATTGCTTGTTGCCCGTTACAATTTATCTTATCACAAAACTATCTGTTACCTACAATTTCAGTGCTTGCAGAGAAAACCTTACTGAAAACCGCTTGTCATTTCCTTCTACTCCTCGTTGGGTTCGACACTCTTACTTATCGAAAGGACTACGATAGATCCCCTATACTTGTGGGTCATCATGTACCTTCTCTCAACTTGGAAAGTAGCTCATCCGAGAAATCCGTTCCCGTGATGTCTACACCAACTAGAGAGGAAGCTAATGATAATGATCATGAAACTTCAGATCAAGTTGCTATAGAACCTCGTAGGTAAACCAGAGCATGATCCGACCAGAGTGGTATGGTAATCCTATTCTGGAAGTCATGTTACTTGACCATGACGAACCTATGAACTATGAAGAAGATATGATGAGCCCAGATTCCGACAGATGGCTTGAGGCCATGAAATCTGAGATAGGATCCATGTATGAGAACAAAGTGTGGACTTTGGCGGACTTGCCCGATAATCGGAAAGCCATTGAGAATAAATGGATCTTCAAGAGGAAGACGGACGTTGATGGTAGTGTTACTATCTACAAAGCTCGACTAGTTGCAAAAAGGTTTTTAACAAGTTCAAGGTGTTGACTATAATGAGATTTTCTCAACCGTAGCGATGCTTAAGTCCGTCTGAATCATGTTAGCAATTGCCATATTTTATGAAATCTAGCAAATGGATGTCAAAACTGCATTCCTTAAATGGATATCTTTAAAGAAGAGTTGTATATGATGCAACCAGAAGGTTTTGTCGATCCTAAAGGTGCTAACAAAGTGTGCAAGCTCTTTATGGACTGGTGCAAGCATCTCGGACGTGGAATATATGCTTTGATGAGGTGATCAAAGCATATGGTTTTATACAGACTTTTGGAGAAGCCTGTATTTACAAGAAAGTGAGTGGGAGCACTACAGCCTTTCTGATAAGTATATGTGAATGACATAATGTTGATCGGAAATGATATAGAATTTTTTGGAAATCATAAAGGAGAGTTTGAAAGGAGTTTTTTTTCAAAAAAAGACCTCGGTGAAGCTGCTTACATATTGGGCATCAAGATCTATAGAGATAGATCAAGACGCTTGATAAGATTTTTTTTTCAATGAGTACATACCTTGACAAGATTTTGAAGTAGTTCAAAATGGAACAATCAAAGAAGGAGTTCTCGCATGTGTGTTGCAAGGTGTAAAGTTGAGTAAGACTCAAAACCCGACCACAGCAGAAAATAGAAAGAGAATGAAGTCATTCCCTATGCCACGGCCGTAGGTTCTATAAAGTATGCTATGATGTGTACCAGACCTATTGTGTACCTTATCATGAGTTTGGCAAGGGGGTACGATAGTGATCCAGGAGTGAATCACTGGACAACAGTCAAAGTTATCCTTAGTTACCTAAGAGGACTAAGGAAATATTTCTCTGTTATGGAGGTGATAAAGAGTTCGTCGTAAAGAGTTACATTGATGCAAGCTTTTACACCGATCCGGATGACTCTGAGTCTCAATCTGGATACATATTGAAAGTGGCAGCAGTTAGCTAGAGTAGCTCCATGCAGAGCATTGTAGACATACAAAATTTGCAAAATACATACGGCTATGAATATGGCAGACCCGTTGACTAAACTTCTCTCACAAGCAAAACAAGATCACACCTTAGTACCCTTTGGGTGTTAATCACATAGCGATGAGAACTAGATTATTGACTCTAGTAAACCATTTGGTTGTTGGTCACATGGCGGTGGTGAACTATGGGTGTTAAACACATACAGATGTGAACTATTGGTGTTAAATCACATGGCGATGTGAACTAGATTATTGACTCTAGTGCAAGTGGGAGACTGAAGGAAATATGCCCTAGAGGCAATAATAAAGTTGTTATTTTATATTTCCTTATATCATGATAAATGTTTATTATTTATGCTAGAATTGTATTAACCAGAAACTTGATACATGTGTGAATACATAGACGAAAACACCGTGTCCCTAGTATGCCTCTACTTGACTAGCTCGTTAATCAAAGATGGTTAAGTTTCCTAGCCATAGACATGTGTCGTCATTTGATGAACGGGATCACATCATTAGGAGAATGATGTGATGGACAAGACCCATCCGTTAGCTTAGCATAATGATCGTTCAGTTTTATTGCTACTGCTTTCTTCATGTCATATATATATTCCTCCGACTATGAGATTATGCAACTCCCGGACACCGGAGGAATACCTTGTGTGCTATCAAACATCACAACATAACTGGGTGATTATAAAGATGCTCTACAGGTATCTCTGAAGGTGTTTGTTGGGTTGACATAGATCGAGATTAGGATTTGTCACTCCGAGTATCGGAGAGGTATCTCTGGGCCCTCTCGGTAATGCACATCATATGAAGCCTTGCAAGCAATGTGACTAATGAGTTAGTTGCACGATGATGCATTATAGAACGAGTAAAGAGACTTGCCGATAATGAGATTGAAATAGATATGGAGATACCGACGATCGAATCTCGCGCAAGTAACATACCAATGACAAAGGGAATAACGTATGTTGACATAGCGATTCGACCGACAAAGATCTTCATAGAATATGTGGGAACCAATATGAGCATCCAGGTTCTGCTATTGGTTATTGACCGGAAAGGTGTCTCGGTCCAGTCTACATAGTTCTCGAACCCATAGGGTCCTGACGCTTAATGTTCAATGACGATACGTATTATGTGAGTTATGTGTTTTGGTGACCGAAGGTTGTTCGGAGTCCCGGATGAGATCACGGACATGACGAGGAGTCTCGAAATGGTCGAGAGGTAAAGATTGATATATTGGAAGGTAGTATTCAGACACCGGAAGGGTTCCGGAGTGTATCGAGTACATACCGGAGTACCGGAGGGGTTACCAGAACCCCCCGGGAAAGATATGGGCCATATGGGCCATATGAGACAGGCTAACCAGCCCACAAGGGGCTGATGCGCCCCCCACAAGGGAGGAGGCCGAATTAGACTAGGGAAGGGGGCGCCACCCCCCTTTCCTTCTCCTACTCCCTCTCCTCCCCCCTTTCCCCCTTTAATAGAAGGAAGGGGGGCTGAATAGGACTAGGAGTCCTAGTAGGACTCTCCCCCATGGGGCGCACCCTAGGCAGGCCTCCTTCCCTCTCCCTCCTTTATATACTAGGGTGGGGGCACCTCTAGGCACATCAATTGTTCTTAGCCGTGTGCGGTGCCCCCCTCAACTGTTTACTCCTCCAGTCATATTGTCGTAGTGCTTAGGCGAAGCCCAGCGCGGATCACATCACCATCACCGTCACCACGCCGTCGCGCTAACGGAACTCATCTACTCCTTCGACCCTCTGCTGGATCAAGAGATCGAGAGACGTCATCGTGCTGAACGTGTGCAGAACTCGAAGGTGTCGTACGTCCGGTGCTTGATCGGTTGAATCAAGAAGACGTTCGACTACATCAACCGCGTTAAGCTAACGCTTCCACTTTTGGTCTACGAGGGTACATGGACACACTCTTTCCAGCTCGTTGCTATGCATCTCCTAGATAGATCTTGCGTGAGCGTAGGAATTTTTTTGAAATTGCATGTTATGTTTCCCAACACAATACCCCGTGGAGGCTGGAGTGAGAGGCAGTAAACGGTGGATGAATAGTAGCCCGTGGAGTCCCGTTTTGTGGTACGCCACACCCCTCCCAATGAATAGGACCCCGTTTTGACGGTAGGTGCTCCAACAGAAGTCCGTTTTCTCTGTTTGCGGTACGCCAAACCCCTCTCGATGAACAGGATCCCGTTTCGACTGTAGGTGGTTGAACAGAAGGCCGTTTCCTCTGATTTGTGGTACATGAGGCCTTATTTCGGTTGTTCCGTCCAAGCCGGTTGGCTCCCGATGAACACGACGCATTTCGTTGCCTCCCGATGAACATGATGTAGTTTCTACGTTCCGACCCAGCCGGTTGGCTGCCGATGAACAGGATGTCGTTTCTGCCGTCCGCTGCCTCTCCATGTACACGAGCCCTGGCCGTACGTATGCGCGAGTAGGCGTTCGAGACCCCGCCCATATGTATGTACATGGTCGTATTTTTTGGCATGTGGTTGTACGCACGTGTACACGGTTTAGACTGGACTGCCTGAACTGCTATGTCGGGGGCTCTACTACTACATGTGCTGCTGCTTGCTCGGCCATGGTTCATCGTTGCAGAGAGACCGATCAACCAGTATATACGTACACGTTCGCGACCACATGGATAATGCTGCGTACACTTCGATCGGGTGGGTCCTAGCTGTCAGGGAGGATAAGGACGCACTTTCCTGCGTGTGAAGATATAGTTGCTGGGTCCCAGATGCCAGGGGGAGTCATTTTTATTTTGCGAGTAATAAGGAGGCACTTCCTTGTGTTCAAAGATGTAGCTGGTGGGTCAAGCTGTCAGCCTCACCGCCTAAAGTCCTCTTCTGATGGCTGCCCTTTGTTGACCATGTTGACCATGCCGCACTGAGAGCGCCAAGGCGGTGGATGATGGCGAGGCCTAGGAAGGGAACATCGCAGAGCCGGGGAAGACATGGCAGTGGATGCCCATGTGGAGGGGAGTATGATGGCTGACTGCTTCGGCTGCGGTGTGAGGTTGCCATCATTGGAGAATAACAGGAGCTGTGGGTGAGTAGAGGGATGTCATGGCCAGCGGTGGCAGCACAGCATGCCATGGGAGGCAGAAGCAGGCGGTAGGGCGGGCGCTGGTTTGGGCGACTCAAACAAGAAGACCAAAGGTTGAAGACACAGCACAACAGTTGGATTAACGTCCAACGGTCACTGCACCTAGAATCGTTTGTTGACTAAGTTGACAAAGCCCTGCGCATGCGTCAACTTAGTAGGCCCACAAGTCAGCATCCAAATCTGATGGGTCCCAGCTAGCAGGGGGAATCATTTTTTTGCGCGTAATAAGGTGGCACTTCCTTGCGTCCGAAGATGTAGCTGGTGGGTCCCAGCTATTAGGGAGAGGAAACTTTTTTTCGCATAATAAGGAGGCACTTGCATGCGTGTGAAGATGTAACTGGTGGGTCAAACCTGTCAGGGGGAGAAATCATTTATTTTCACATAATAAGGAAACACTTGCTTGCGTGCAGCCATGGACCATGTGGGTCCCTACTGTTAGCCACTCCACGTGCATCCCTCTTACAATGGTTGTCGTTTGCTGACAAAGTTGACCACGCCGCCCCGAGAAAACCAACGCAGTGGACGACAGCGAGGCCTAGGAAGGGAACGACCCAGAGCCAGCGAAGACACAACAGTGGATGACCACGTGGGGGGAGTACGTGGGTTCACTGGTTCGGATGCGATGTGAGGTTGGCGTCGTCAGAGCATAACAGGAGGTGTTGGTGAGTAGAGGAATGGATTGGACAGGGATGGGAGTAGGGTGGGCCGGTGAGGCTTGCCCAGCAGCACAGTCGGCCACAAGAGGCGGTATCGTCGGCGGTTGTTTGGGTGGCTAAAGCAAGAATATCCGAGATTGAAGAAGCACGGCAGCTATTGGATGAACATCCAACGGCCACATCTGCTAGAATCGTGTGTTGACTATAAGGTGAAAAGCCTTGCGTACGTGTCAACTTTTTTTGAGGTCTACATACGCGTCAACTTAGTAGGCCCACAAGTGAGGGTCACATCTGTGGCAGAGAGCATATAGCCCATTTGCAATTTGTAATAATTTACAACCCATTTCTTAATTCTAATGGAATTTACTGTAGCCCCTTTACTGTTTGTTAACATTACTGCCTATTTTTCTAGCCAGGACAACAGTTTATAATTTCAACCGAAATTTCCACATTTTGATGGGGTCCGATCTATTATTTATCCCAAAATTTTGAGCCATATTAAATCTAATTTCAAAATAAATTTATATTAGGTAAAATTCAATGAAATTTTGCATGCAACAATTAGCGAAATTAAAATTTTAAAAATCCAAAAAAAATGCAATACAGGAGCTCCCCGACCTCTAACGAGGTTCCATCAAGAAAATCCAAAAAAATAATTCTGAAACTAATTACCTGTTCAGAGCGTTTTTTATATTTACCATGCATTGTTTATAATTACATCCCATTTATTATTTTTAAAACCCATTTTCTTGGCAAGCCTAATGCATTCCTCATAGGAAAGATTTCCAGCCCAGTGGGCCGGAGAATAACAAGTTGGCCTAGGTTGGGTATTCCTCAGAAAAAGTATAGCTAAGCAAGCCATTTTCACTTTGAAAAATTTATATCTGGGCTCGATATTTGATCAACATAAAATAATATCTTGGGCTAGATGGGCCACAACCCGCCCAGTTGATAACAATAACAAAAACATCAGTCAAACAAAATTTTGCTCAGCCATCAAAAAACAAATACCGCTCGAGGTGTTGGGTCTCAGCTGTCGGGTGCTCCTTGTGCAATTCTCTCGTTTATTGACTATATACGTTGACAATGGTGTGGGACCGTGATGTCAGGAACCAAGAGGAATCAATTTTCTTTATATAGTTGTATAATAAGGAGGCACTTGCGTACGTAGGCGATGGCCTTGGTGTGTCCATACTGTCATCCTCTCCACGTAAAGTCATCTCCCGATGCCTCATGTTCGTTGACCATGTTGACAATGCGAGATGGCGGTGCCACGGCGAGCGCAACAACTCGAAGGTCGACGGAGAGGGCCTGACGGGCCATACGGATGGTGTGATACGGTGCCCACTGCTCATTCAGGAAGCCAGGATCATGGGGCCACATGTCCGCGGCAGCATTGGCGTCCGCTTGTTCGCCGTCGATTCGTCCCTCCGCGAGCCGGTGCTCGTTGAGGAGACAGAGCTTGCAGCACTAGTCCTCCTGAACTTGCCGAAATGCCGATTCCGGAGGCGCTGCTAGCTCTTCTGCCATTAGGGCATCAAAGTGCGGTCGCACTTGCTCTATGGTGAACAAGGCATGAACCGGCTTGGGCGATGGTGTCGGCTCCTGGTCAGAAGCCTCGTCCATCGTCTGGTTGCCGTCGCTGAGCTCGGTGAGCTCACTAGCGAGCCAGCATGTCTGGCTGTTGGACCGAACTGCTGCCAAGCACGAGTCTGACCGACCTGGGCTACCCAGACCCCCTCCCTCGTCGGCGCGCGCTTCCCGCCCGAAACAGTTAGCGTCGCCCGCGCCGCTTCCCGGTGCAGGCGACTGCTCCGCGTTCAAACGACACAAGTGCCATCCGTCCGTCCATCTGCCGCCCACATTAATGATACGCGGTTGCTCAGGCGACTACTCCAATGCCACCGTTCGTTCCTCTACCGCCCACCATTGCTATATAAACTACTGACCTGGCCATAGTCGCAGTCATCCGCGTCCATTCCCGTTCTCCTCCCCACACCACTCCCACCATGTCTTCCTCGCTTTCCACCGCTCTCCGGGATCGGCAGACGACAAACCAGAAGAACGACGACGTCCAAATGGAGAACGTGGTGGTCAAGGAGTCGACGCCAACCTTGTCCTCCATGCCATCCTAGCAGGTGCATTGCACCAAGACCATCAGCGATGCCCGTGCCCAATGCATGGACATGGTGAGGCAACAGCGAGAGGAGAAGTTCCGGGAGGCGCAGACCGACACTACCTACAACCACCAGTTCCTCCAGGAGCACCTACAAGTGGAGGAGCAGATCGTCGTGGAGCGGCGCAGTAGGACACGCTGCTCGAGTCGTACCGCTCCACCCGCGAGAGCCGCCTTGAGCGTTAGCGGTACCACATGCGGGTGGCGGAGCTTGCGTCCGCCTACAAGGAGGACGATGAAGGGGGCAAGGCATTGTTTGGTGACACCGACGACGAGGCAGAGGACTTCGCTGTCTCCGTCGAGGCCCTGTGTCACGCCCAATATGCGACCCTATCCAAAAGGAACTCGAAGGTCCCACCAAGGATAGACCCGCATATTGAAATGCTTTTGCAAGGTGGACATCATTACATCAACATTACATAATAGATGGGGATACATACATAAGGCATACAATACCGCACGATTACAATAATACATCATATATAAGACCAACATCCGACTACGGATGAAACACAAATAGAAGCTCAAACGACATCCACCCTGCTAGCCCAGGCTGCCGACCTGGAACCTATCCCCTGATCGAAGAAGAAGCAGAAGAAGAACTCCAAAACAAGCAAACATCACTCTCGCGTCATGATCATCGTATAACATGTACCTGCAACTATTGTCGTAGTAATATGTGAGCCACGAGGACTCAGCAATCCCATTACCATGGGTATCAAGACTAGCAAAGCTTAATGGGAAAGGAAGGGGTAAAGTGGTGAGGTTGCAGCAGCGACTAAGCATGATATGGTGGCTAACATACGCAAATGAGAGCGAGAAGAGGAGCAAAAGGAACGGTCGTGAAGCTAGCAATGATCAAGAGGTGATCCGGAACTCCTACTTACGTCAAGCATAACCCAAAATCGTGCTCACTTCCCGGACTCCGCCGACAAGAGACCATCACGGCTACACACGCGGTTGATACATTTTTAATTCGGATCTGGTGTCAAGTTATCTACAACCGGACATTAACAAATTCCCATCTGCCACATAACGCGGGCACGGCTTTGAAAGATAATACCTGCGAGGGTGTCCCAACTTAGCCCATGATAAGCTCTCGCGATCAACAAAGGATATTCCTTCTCCTAGGAAGACCCGATCAGTCTCGGAATCCCGGTTTACAAGACATTTCGACAATGGTAAAACAAGACCAGCAAAGCCGCCGAATGTGCCGACAAATCGATAGGAGCTGCACATATCTCGTTCTCGTGGCACACCGGATTGTCCAAACTTCCGGTAGGCCAGTCGAGTTGCCCTGGTAGCCACCGTGGTGACGAGTTGGACCAACACTCACGACGAGCACTAGCCCGGGGTAAAATAAGATGACCCTCGAGGCGCGACTCCCAAGGGAAAAAGGGCTAGGTGAGGCAAATGGTAAAACCAAGGTTGGGCCTTCTTTGGAGGAGTTTTATTCAAAGCAAACTGTCAAGGGGTCCCATAAATCACCCGACCGCGTAAGGAGCGCAAAATCCGGGAACATAATACCGGTATGGACGGGAACTAGAGGCGGCAAGAGTGGAACAAAACACGAGGCATAAGGCCGAGCCTTCCACCCTTTACCAAGTATATAGATGCATTAATCAAATAAGAGATATTGTGATATCCCAACATAACCCTGTCCACCATGGATCAATCTTCAACTTCACCTGCAACTAACAACGCTATAAGAGGGGCTAAGCAAAACGGTAACATAGCCAAACAACGGTTTGCTAGGAAGGGTTTCAAAGGTTAGAGGTTGACATGGCAATTTGGGAGGCTTGAAGAGCAAATGATAGGTAGCGCAGCATAGCGATAGAACGAAGCAACTAGCATAGCAATGATAGTAGTAAGATCCAGGGTAGCGGTCATCTTGCCTGAAATCACGCAAGGAAGAAGCACGAGTCCATGAAGAAGATGAAGCCACGAAGACGAACCAAACGTAGACGAACGAATCCTCACGATCGCAACGAAACGGGAACTATCGAGAAGAAGCACACAACATAGTAAACAAACCAAACATGAACAAGACATGATGCACAACCAACAATGATGCATGACAAAGCTACATGAAGCTACTCATAGCAAGAGACGATGCAAACAAGAGCAACACATCAAAGCAAGTTTAAATGAGGCCAGGAACAACATATGACAATTCCGGTAAGTCCTCATATGCAAGTTTCAATATTGGTCCAGATCTGAATAAACCTTATGTTCAAGTTGTTAAACAGCAAGTTAAGATGCACCAAGATGATCTACACGAGATTCTAGTCAAGTTACATATAAAGTTCATTAGATTTGCAGCTACAGCCTAGAAGATATGACCAAAACAAGTTAAACATGGCATTGATGCAAAATGCACTCAAACATCAAGCAAACACCTCAAAACAAGGATGTAACATGATAATATGGAACTACATGCAAAATCAAGCAAGTTTCATATAGAGCACACTCAAAACGGAGCAACGGTTCAACACACGCACATGAAACAAGTTATAATAACAATCTGCCCAAAACAGCAACTAGGCATATTGCAAGCATCAAAACAATATGCTACATCATCTCAACGTAAGAAAAAAAGGCATGGGCATGAAGTACAAGTAAAGCATGACAAAACATGAACACTGAGCTATCCCTAGAAACAACTAGAACATGCTCAAAAGGACATGGCAAGATTGCAAATAATAACAGTTTCAGACTTTGCAGAAATAACATCAGGTTGCAATGTTTAGAGCTATCAAACAACATGTTACAGGAACTTATCATGGCAAACAAAGGCATGGCATGAATCTACTAATTGCATAGAACAAAAGTCCCTTACTGACCATGAGCCAAAAAGGATCAGAAGATATGATGGCACCCAAGTAAACATGGCAAATTATATGACAGATTCAAACATGGCAGGAACAACAATAAGTAGGCATGTTGGTGAGCTTGAACCACTCACCACAGCGCAATACATGGCATGACAAGGCAACCAACAATAAGAAGAGATGTTTGTGAAGCTAATTATGGCAAGATCAAGGTCATAGCATGCTTGGATAACTAACAACAATCATGGAAACATTGAACTTAATGTTAACAGGCTGACAGCAACATTATTTAGCAACTTTGGAGCATGATAACAACATGTTACAACAGGCTATAAATGCAACCAAAGGCATGTATGGATAGAGCATGACATGTATAACAAAACATCCTTAGTGAACATCTCCAGATTATGCATAGAATGACTTGTAGCAGCAGGTTTACATAGCAACAAAATATAACAGAATCAGTCAGGAAAACAACAACAGCAAGTACCCTACTTAACAAGCTCGATGCACTCACTACAAAACCCACAAAAATATATGGACGGCACCACTGTAAAGATGGCATGACATAGATCAAAACACATGTAGAGCTCATGCTCATAGGATGCACACATCAAATGCAACAAAAATGACAACTCCTCAAGTTATAACAGTTTCAGCAGATTAACAGCAACATGCACTCTTGCAACGATGATTCGGGCATCAAGATGAACTCAAATGAACATGATGCAATGGAATGAAATGAATTACTCGTCGGGACGAACAATTTGACATATTACACACACGAAACGGAGTAGTATGCAGCAAGTTATGATGCGATGAACATGGCATGAAAATAACAAAACATCAGGGACAGGCAAAAACGGGGTCAACCTTAGGGTTCATCCGGATCTGAAACTGGCGCGTTTCACGAGGATCGCTGAAGCTGCATGCCGGCGAGCTCGGCGGGACAGCGGGACGGTGCAGAAGACGAGGGGAAGGGCGGATCCGGGGCGGTGGCGGCCGTCCGGCGAGGAGCGGCGCCAGCGAGGAGCGTGGCCGCGGATCCGGTCGTTAGGCGGCGACGGCTGCGACGGCCGGGAGGCGCGGGCGGGCGCGGAGGGCGCCAGCGCTGAGCGGCAAGCGCTCCGGTACCCGCGCGGGCGACGAGGCGAGGAGGCGGCGGGCGGTAGCCAAAGAAGGAGGCGGAGGTCGGCAATGGGCGGGACCGAGGCGGGCGCGGGCGGTGAGCGCGGCGGCGCCGACGCAGGCGGCGGACAACGGCAAAGTTCAGCGGATGCTGGTTTGGGCGCGGCGGTGGCGGCTTCGAGCCTGGCGGCCCGGGCGGGCTCATGATGGGCCCCGGCTGGCTGGCGGCGAGGTGGAGAGAGAGAGGCGAGTGGCGGCGCCCGAGTGGCTGAGGCGGCGGGGTTGCTGACGTGGCGCGACGGTATTGGCCGGAGCGACGTGTCCGGCAGACATGTCCGGCGCGGGCGGACGTGTCCGGCGGCGCGAGGAGGGAGACGCTAGGGTTTGGACCCGAAATTTCGGAGGGGGAGGTCTATATATAGGTAGAGGGAGCTAGGAGAGTCCAAATGAGGAGCGGTTTTCGGCCACGCGATCGTGATCGAACGACCGAGAGCATGGAGGGGAGTTAGGTGGGTTTTGGGCCACTTTGAAAGGGGTGTTGGGCTGCACACAAAAGAGGTCTTTGCGGTTACCCGGTTAACCGTTGGAGTATTAAACGACCTCCAAATGGCACGAAACTTGACAGGCGGTCTACCGGTGCTATACCAAGGCCGCTTGGCAAGACTCGGTCAATTCCGAGAAATTTTAACACCCGCTCACAACAGGAGAGAAGAGGGGACGTCGGGTGACATAGGAGTGCCGGATTGCAAAACGGACAACGGGGAAAATGCTCGGATGCATGAGACGAACACGTATGCAAAATGAAATGCATAAGATGACATGGCAAAATGCAACACGCAAGCAAATGACATGGCAATGACGGCGAATAACTGGCGGATACCTGGCGCAACGAATCCGGGGCGTTACAACACTCCTCCACTAACAAGAGATCTCGTCCCGAGATCTTAGGACCAAGACGGAAGGGAAAAGGGATGAGGTGAAACAAGAACTCAAAAGAAGTAGCAAAGAATCGAGAGCACTCGAGAAGAAGAGAGGAACAACGAGAATGACGAGAATCCAAAGCTCACTGAATCAGATAGACTTTGAAACAACTTCTGTTAGAATGAGATAAGAAACGAATAAGACTGAAAAGGATTTAGGCAGCACTCCTGCTGAAACATGGATGAATAGAACACAAGCTTCACAAGATGAAATGACACTTGACGAGATAAGCAACGCAATGCCTCCGAAAGACTTGAAAGAGTTGAACAAAAAGAACGGAGAAGAAGATGACATCTTCTACCATGAATGGAATAGAAAGCAACCTTAGACGAAAGGATTGAACGGAGTTGTTGGAAATTCAACAACAAAAGAATAAGCTTGTTGTGGTCTTATAGGTAACATCTCAAGATCATAAGGTGATAACCGGCCACAAACGGAAATGATTGGATATCTTAGAAGAACGAGAAATGCAAAACTCCACTTCAAAAGAATATGGAGAATTAATTACACTTTGAGACGCGAGAAGAAAAGGTACTTGAACTCCACCAACAAAAATCTTGATGAACTCTTGAAAGAATAAATTAAATCATGAAGAACCACCATGAAGAACTCCGGTGACAAAAGGATGACGAGATAAAATAAAGGATGAAAGAATAGATGAGCGTTGCGATGATTTAGATGGAGGTTCCGACGAGATGGCCGAGGAAATTTGAACTCCGGAAAAGAAAAGATGAAAACACTTGGAACTAGAATTTATTCACCAAGAACAAACTCTGAAGGAAGGGATTAATAGACGATGATGAAATAAGAATAAGAATTACGTTATTGTTATCCTCAACCAATTTAACGGGTGACGAGAGGATTTGGCATGCAACTTATTCCTCTTGAAAAGGATTGAGAAATGAAATATCGCAAACTTGAGAAGGTCTTCATGAACCACCGGTAGGATTCGAAAGAACGAATGAATTAATATGATAAACAAGGAAAAGAATCTTGAACGAACCACCATTAGAATTCGAACATGACTGATGAAAGTGACTGAATCACCGGGTAGAATTAGAAGACAAATATGCTTGATGGGATTTAGATGCAAAAGAATAAAGAGATCATGAGCTGATTAAAGAACACTTGAACAAAGCACCGGGATAATTGGATAATGGTAGCTGAAATGTGAGGACGAAGAATTCTTCTGGAACGATGGCCTCCGGATGATCGAGAGAGAAAGCAACTCCTGAATGCTCCTGATGGATGAAAAGAATTTGCATGACCTGAAACAATTTGATAGGATAACGTCGAGCTAGCACCACGAGTCTTCAAGAGAACAAACAAGCTTTAGAGGAAAAACTCTTCTTCGATCTTCAAATGACGATGGGAAACACCACCAAAATTGTTAAGGCACTCCGGGGGAACAAAAAGCGAAGAGGTTGAGCCAACAATGAAAAGAATTTGAAAGCGATCTTGGAGAAGGCATGTGACTGATGGAATCCATTCTTACGTCACACTTGAAAAGAATTGAAAATAGCCCCGGGGGAATTAGAAGAATCAGGTAAGATCCTGGGAAAAGACCTGTGGGTTAGGGGCCACTAAAGAGAAAACACCGTTAGAAAGAGATGTTGAACAGGTAGATGAAGTACCGGAACAATTGAAATATTTGAATGAGGTGACAACCACGAATTAATTGGAATACAGACGAATCTCCTGAGATGTCTTGAGCACTCCGGAAGGATAAATTGGTGAGAGGCGAATGAGCAAGGGGAAAACATTTGAGCCGAGGAAAAGAATATGATCAACACCGAAAAAAAACTTGAATTGAGTGCACCGGAAAAGAAAAAGAGATGAAGAATGACGAATGAGACGAGAATTCACTGGTTGAAATAATTGAGGGAAAACCTGAAGAGGCTCCGCATGAATGAAATTGATGCTCGAAAGAGACTCAGGCTCCAAGAAGAAGAGGGTGGGAGGGCGGGAAAACAAAGGCAACTTGGAAGGGGAAAAACCTATGAATATCTTGAAGAGAAAACACAGGTTGGAATGATTGAGGAAAGAAAGCAAAGGCTTCGCACAAGTAGGATGGATACTCGATTACAGGCTTCGGCTCCAAGAAGAAAAAAAAGGGGTGGGCGGGTGGGAAAAGAAAACAACTGAGGCTTGAACTTGACAATGATAAAGAGGCTCGAGTCAACTTGACGAGAAAAGCACCGGATGAAAAGAGCATAGGAACAATGATCGGAAAAACAACTGCGTGATCCTAAAGAAAATTTGAATGGGAAGAGGAGTAATTCAAAACACCTACGTCAAGATTCCTCACCAGAGCGACGAAGGGGCTGAGGAGTAAAAAGAATTCCTACTCTCCGATATAACTAGACTTAGAAAAAGTTTTCTTCTAGACTCAACAACGGCCAAACTACAGGATCAATCAAGGGGGCTCCTAAGGTCGGTCGAGGCTCTGATACCAACTTGTCACGCCCAATATGCGACCCTATCCAAAAGGAACTCGAAGGTCCCACCAAGGATAGACCCGCATATTGAAACGCTTTTGCAAGGTGGATATCATTACTTCAACATTACATAATAGATGGGGATACATACATAAGGCATACAATACCGCACGATTACAACAATACATCATACATAAGACCAACATCCGACTACGGATGAAACACAAACAGAAGCTCAAACGACATCCACCCTGCTAGCCCAGGCTGCCGACCTGGAACCTATCCCCTGATCGAAGAAGAAGCAGAAGAAGAACTCCAAAACAAGCAAACATTGCTCTCGCGTCATGATCATCGTATAACCTGTACCTGCAACTGTTGTTGTAGTAATATGTGAGCCACGAGGACTCAGCAATCCCATTACCATGGGTATCAAGACTAGCAAAGCTTAATGGGAAAGGAAGGGGTAAAGTGGTGAGGTTGCAGCAGCGACTAAGCATGATATGGTGGCTAACATACGCAAATGTGAGCGAGAAGAGGAGCAAAAGGAACGGTCGTGAAGCTAGCAATGATCAAGAGGTGATCCTGAACTCCTACTTACGTCAAGCATAACCCAAAACTGTGGTCACTTCCCGGACTCCGCCGACAAGAGACCATCACGGCTACACACGCGGTTGATGCATTTTTAATTCGGATCTGGTGTCAAGTTATCTACAACCGAACATTAACAAATTCCCATCTGCCACATAACCGCGGGCACGGCTTTCGAAAGATAATACCTGCGCAGGGTGTCCCAACAGCCCATGATAAGCTCTCGCGATCAACAAAGGATATTCCTTCTCCCAGGAAGACCCGATCAGTCTCGGAATCCCGGTTTACAAGACATTTCGACAATGGTAAAACAAGACCAGCAAAGCCGCCCGAATGTGCCGACAAATCCTAATAGGAGCTGCACATATCTCGTTCTCAGGGCACACCGGATTGTCCAAACTTCCGGTAGGCTAGTCCAGACTTGCCCCTGGTGGCCACCGGCGGCTGACAGGTTGGACCAACACTCACGACGAGCACTGGCCCGGGGGGTAAAAATAAGATGACCCTCGAGAGCGCGACTCCCAAGGGAAAAAGGGCTAGGTGAGGCAAATGGTAAAACAAAGGTTGGGCCTTGCTGGAGGAGTTTTATTCAAAGCAAACTGTCAAGGGGGTCCCATAAATCACCCGACCGCGTAAGGAACGCAAAATCCGGGAACATAATACCGGTATGACGGGAACTAGGGCGGCAAGAGTGGAACAAAACACGAGGCATAAGGCCGAGCCTTCCACCCTTTACCAAGTATATAGATGCATTAATCAAATAAGAGATATTGTGATATCCCAACATAACCCTGTCCACCATGGACCAATCTTCAACTTCACCTGCAACTAACAACGCTATAAGAGGGGCTAAGCAAAACGGTAACATAGCCAAACAACGGTTTGCTAGGAAGGGTGTCAAAGGTTAGAGGTTGACATGGCAATTTGGGAGGCTTGAAGAGCAAATGATAGGTAGCGCAGCATAGCGATAGAACGAAGCAACTAGCATAGCAATGATAGTAGTAAGATCCAGGGTAGCGGTCATCTTGCCTGAAATCACGCAAGGAAGAAGCACGAGTCCATGAAGAAGATGAAGCCACGAAGACGAACCAAACGTAGACGAACGAATCCTCACGATCGCAACGAAACGGGAACTATCGAGAAGAAGCACACAACATAGTAAACAAACCAAACATGAACAAGACATGATGCACAACCAACAATGATGCATGACAAAGCTACATGAAGCTACTCATAGCAAGAGACGATGCAAACAAGAGCAACACATCAAAGCAAGTTTAAATGAGGCCGGGAACAACATATGACAATTCCGGCAAGTCCTCATATGAAAGTTTCAATATTGGTCCAGATCTGAATAAACCTTATGTTCAAGTTGTTAAACAGCAAGTTAAGATGCACCAAGATGATCTACACGAGATTCTAGTCAAGTTACATATAATGTTCATTAGATTTGGAGCTACGGCATAGAAGATATGACCAAAACAAGTTAAACACGGCATTGATGCAAAATGCACTCAAACATCAAGAAAACACCTCAAAACAAATTTGTAACATGATAATATGGAACTACATGCAAAATCAAGCAAGTTTCATATAGAGCACACTCAAAACGGAGCAACGGTTCAACACACGGACATGAAACAAGTTATAATAACAATCTGCCCAAAACAGCAACTAGGCATATTGCAAGCATCAAAACAATATGCTACAGCATCTCAACATAATAACAAAAGGCATGGGCATGAAGTACAAGTAAAGCATGACAAAACATGAACACTGAGCTATCCCCAGAAACAACTAGAACATGCTCAAAAGGACATGGCAAGATTGCAAATAATAACAGTTTCAGACTTTGCAGAAATAACATCAGGTTGCAATGTTTAGAGCTATCAAACAACATGTTACAGGAACTTATCATGCCAAACAAAGGCATGGCACGAATCTACTAATTGCATAGAACAAAAGTCCCTTACTGACCATGAGCCAAAAAGGATCAGAAGATATGATGGCACCCAAGTAAACATGGCAAATTATATGACAGATTCAAACATGGCAGGAACAACAATAAGTAGGCATGTTGGTGAGCTTGAACCACTCACCACAGTGCAATACATGGCATGACAAGGCAACCAACAGTAAGAAGACATGTTTGTGAAGCTAATTATGGCAAGAGCAAGGTTATAGCATGCTTGGATAACTAACAACAATCATGGAAACATTGAACTTAATGTTAACACGCTGATAGCAACATTATTTAGCAACTTTGGAGCATGATAACAACATGTTACAGCAGGCTATAAATGCAAACAAAGGCATGTATGGATAGAGCATGACATGTATAACAAAACATCCTTAGTGAACATCTCCAGATTATGCATAAAATGACTTGTAGCAGCAGGTTTACATAGCAACAAAATATAACAGAATCAGTCAGGAAAACAGCAACAACAAGTACCCTACTTAAATAGCTCGATGCACTCACTACAAGACCCACAAAAATACATGGATGTCACCACTGTGAAGATGGCATGACATAGATCAAAACACATGTAGAGCTCATGCTCATAGGATGCACACATCAAATGCAACAAAAATGACAAATCCTCAAGTTATAACAGTTTCAGCAGATTAACAGCAACATGCACTCTTGCAACGATGATTTGGGCATCAAGATGAACTCATATGAACATGATGGAATGGAATGAAATGAAGTACTCGTCGAGGTGAACAATTTGACATATTACACGTATGAAACGGAGTAGTATGCAGGAAGTTATGATGCGATGAACATGGCATGAAAATAACAAAACATCAGGGACTTGGGCAAAAATGGGGTCAACCTTAGGGTTCATCCGGATCTGAAACTGGCGCGTTTCACGAGGATCACCAGAGCTGCACGCCGGCGAGCTCGGCGGGACAATGGACGCAACCGGAAGACGAGGAAAGGTGGATCCGGCGTGGCGGCCGTCGGCGAGGAGCGGCGGCGGGAGAGCGGGCCGCCGATCCGGTCGTCGGGCGGCGACAGGCTGCGATGGCGGGGACGCCTTGGGCGGGCGCGAGCGGCAGCAACCCTCCGGTGGCGCGGCGGCGAGGCGAGGAGGCGGCGGGCCGCCAGCCAGCGGGCGGAGGTCGGAGGTCGACGGCGGGGACCGAGGCGGCGCGGCGGCGAGCATCTGGCGCCGACGAGGCGACAGACGGCCGCGAAATCCGGCAGACGCTTGGGTTCTGAAGCTTGTGGTGGCGGCTTCGGGCTCGGCGGCGGCATGGCTCATGATGGGTCCCGGCGAACTGGCGAGGTGGAGAGAGAGAGGGCGAGGTGGCGGCACCCGAGTGGCTGAGGCGGGGGGGTTGCTGACGTGGCGCGACGGTATTGGCCGGAGCGACGTGTCCGGCGGACATGTCCGGCGCGGGCGGACGTGTCCGGCAGCGCGAGGAGGGAGACGCTAGGGTTTGGACCCGAAATTTCGGAGGGGGAGGTCTATATATAGGTAGAGGGAGCTAGGAGAGTCCAAATGAGGAGCGGTTTTCGGCCACGCGATCGTGATCGAATGACCGAGAGCATGGTGGGGAGTTAGCTGGGTTTTGGGCCACTTTGAAAGGGGTGTTGGGCTGCACACAAAAGAGGCCTTTGCGGTTACCCGGTTAACCGTTGGAGTATCAAACAACCTCCAAATGGCACGAAACTTGACAGGCGGTCTACCGGTGCTATACCAAGGCCGCTTGGCAAGACTCGGTCCATTCCGAGAAAGTTTAACACCCGCTCACAACAGGAGACAAGAGGGGACGCCGGGTGACATAGGATTGCCGGATTGCAAAACGGACAATGGGGAAAATGCTCGGATGCATGAGACGAACACATATGCAAAATGAAATGCATAAGATGACATGGCAAAATGCAACACGCAAGAAAATGACATGGCAACGACGGCGAATAACTGGCGGACACTTGGCGCAACGAATCCGGGGCGTTACACCCTGCCCCGCCGAGACCATGCCTCATCGGGAACGAGGCAGAGAACATCACCAGCTTCGCCAAGGCCCTTCCCCGCCGGCAACAAGCCGGAGGACTTCGTCGTCTCTGTCGAGGCCCACCTACCGGCAATGTTGTAGAGGACATCGTTGGCTCCGCCGAGGCCCCGCTCTGCCTTCAACGAGGCGGAGGATTTCCCCCGCTCCACCGGGGCATCGCCCCGCAGAAAATGAGGCAGAAGACATCGGCGGCTCCGTCGAGGCCCCGCCCCGGCGGCAACGAGGCCACGCCACGCAGAAAACGAGGAAGTGTAGAAGACGGTATGACACCGCCGCTCGGGTCCAAGTAAGGCTACCGCTCCTACCCTCCGGTTGAAGCCAAGCTTCGCGGGGTGAACATTGCCAGTCGATTAGCTACTTGGTAGTGACGTGGAGTCAGACAGATTCACTTCTTGTGGCACCGGAAGCGGAGCTATAGAAGAAGCTTCGGTTCTTAGGCTGGACACGGGGAATGGGCGCCGGAGATCATGAATTAGGTTAATTAAGTAAACCTCCAGAGCCGGACAAGCACCATTTTGTAGTTGAAGAATGTCTAAAATGTAATGAAATCCGACATGTTTATATGAAATCAGGCCGTGTATGAACAAATTTAGACCAGTTAGTTTGAATTCTTGTATCAGTTGCATTACATGAACATTGAAAACAATACGTACTACTACCTTCGTCTATGTGTGTAAGTCACCTTATCAAAATCAAATAATCCCAAAACACTTAGGCGCTGTGCATTAACTCTCACATTGTTTATTGTTTTTGACATAAATAAAGGAATCAACCAATAAAATATGTGGGGCGTGTATGCTATCAATGACTTTAGACTACCAAACATGACATGCAGTGGTCGGTCCATTACATGCAATGCTATTAAGCAAATAAATATTAAGTTCTCTCGTTTTTCCCTCCGCCTTGGTCGCAGTGCACAACCTAAGATGACTTAGGAACCTAGACCGAGGGAGTAGCATTATTCTTAGGAAGCACGGTAATCACGTCGTTTGCTGCAGTTTCACACTTAGCAAAAGTTTGAGCAGCTTTTTAGCATGCATGTACATTGCAATCAAACTCACAGGCTTGGCAATTCATTGAACAACAACTGGTCGATGATTATGCATCTCAATTATTCACAAGTCAGAACGAATATTTACTTCACAAATAAAGACACAAATAAATAAAAATCGATCGAGCATCTCAATTATTCACGTCAGAGCCAATATTTACTTCACAACTGAAGATACAAATAAAGAAAAATTGATCGATGCTGCTGACAGCATGGGCGTCCTATTCCAGAATATCAAATGCATGTCTTCTTGCTAACATCAATGAGTAAAATTCGAAAAGGTTGTCCCATTCCAAAATATCAAAAGCATGTCTTCTTGCGAACATCAATGAGCAAACTTTGAGAAGGTATTCCCATTCCAAAATATCAAATGCCTACGAATGTGGAATGGGTAGGGTTTGCCATCAGTTTGCACATTGGCATGCTGCCTCGTGCTAAATAAACCAGCTATTCTTTTTGTGCAGTTCCACTAAAATCAACCAACTTTGCACGTAGCTTGTAGGTTTCGCCTTTATATGATGCAACGCCTTCAACATATTGGCACCATCAGAACATTTTGTGCAGTTCCCACTGAAATCAACCTGAGCATCCCTGTTTGCATAAATATAAAAAAGTGATTAGTATGAAGCAAACTGAATTATGAATTTACAGTCTAAAGATGCACCTACATGATCCATGCAGAGCAAACATTTAAAAAGTGGAACTCACCAGAAAGAATCCTAAAACAACATTGTACTTGCCCATCACATCAAAAAATATGGAAATATGTGAGTCCTTCTGAGCTGAAGTTAGTTTGGTCTTGTGGGCAGTAATGTAACCATCCTTCAACTGCTCCTTCTGATGAGAAGATAGACTGGGCTTCTTCATCCTGGCATAATCGAAACTAGGCACTTCATGTACTCCATATTCTTCTTTAGAGGAGGATGATCATGTTGCACGGACACAAGAGAACAACTAAATGCTCGCATCCCTGTTTGATCGAAAAAAAGTAAAGGAAATATTTAAAACAACCATTACATTAACAATGGGAGTAACTGATGAAATGTATAGTCACAAAGAGATGCATCCTCATTATCCTCATTGGAAATGATATGATACCAAAGACATCAACTCAACTTGAACTGTATTATTACTTAATTTTATCAGCGGCTATAATGGTGGCAAACCGATGCCTCAATTTATTAGCAGCCTTAGATTAACATGCGAAACAATACCACTTTCTCATGATGGTAGCTAAACAGTAGCACAACAACAATAGATATGACAAAGCTCTATCATATGGATGAAATCCGTGGGCACCAACCTTTTTCAGGAGGCTTATTGTGTAGAGCATACAGATGAAACACTTCTCCGGAACCATCCGTTATTATCTACTGTGGTTGCCAAGCTTAATATATACTCCTCGATTAGTTTAATGTTTCCAACATCTTCTTGTGCAGTTCCACTAAAATATATGTTATGTTCAAACAAGATCCTTGTTTGCACAAATAGAGATAATTAGATATTACATTAAGAGTGGTATCAAATCACAGTGGCAAAACAATTGCTCGTTCAAGCCAAGCAATAAATTAAGATGCAAAACAATATCATTACTTTTGTCATCATAGTTCCAGTGCTTCATTACAGCACTAGGGGTTGATTTTTGTTCTTCTTCCGCTTGTTCTTCCCCTTCATCACTTGGTTTAATAACAGACAAGCTTCGCCTTCAATGTAAGGTTTGGCTTGTCAATTAGGGAGCACAAGTATAACACTAAGCAGCAACAATAATTTTCTGATGATAGTAGCAAAATATAGGCCAACAGTTGTGAAATATCATTATCCTACCTCAATGGGATATTATGTAGCACATACAGATTGGAAGTCTGGTCTCCTTTTGTGCAGTTCACTAAAATCAAGCAACATTACCATATAAGTAGCACAACATATGAAAGCACGCTGCACAATCATGTGGAAGAAGGCCAGTATTGACCTCTCATGACGCAACTCACAAGAAGAAGATCTGGAACAAATTTGCCAACATGGATAGGAAGTCAGATCTCCTCTTGTGCAATTCCACTAAGATCAAGTAATCAAGCAACATTGTCGGTGTGACATTTTGTTTGAACTGCACAAAACACTCTTAAAAACAAAAGTGTTTTGTGTAGTGCAACAAAAGGTCGCAATAGCAGCAAGGTGAAGTAGATAACCCTGTTTACACAGAGGTGCAAAGGAAACAGTTACTGGTTAATAACGGTAGATGACACAGAAGCCCACAAAAAGAAGCATCTAACTTGTCTAAATGCGAAAGAAAGCAAGACAGTAGCATTCCTCAAGCAATGGCATTGATTCATACTAACAGAGATATTATATTAACAATAAAATTTGTTAAACATGTAATTTGCTTTTAACTGTTGCATTTCTTCAATTTTCCAGCGGCATTATTAGATTAACAACAACTAAAGAGTTGTATAGGACAGTTGACGCACCAGCACCATGTGCATCTACCGATGTATAAAGTGGTGATGCATAGTCTGTTGCAACAAACAACCAAGGAGCATATTTGTGTTGGTCTCATTTTTGTTCTCTTTAGACACCTTTCTCTATGTGAGGGCGGCAAACCTAGTCCTGCTTAAACTCTACAGCCTTGTCCCCCACCCACAGAAAGATCAGCTCCTTACAGATGTGTGTACTGCGTTTGTCATTGTTTTCCCTTTTCGGCCAACATAGGTGTTGGATAGCCCATCTTTGAACCACGTCCTAGATTCATGCTATACAACTTTCCCTACTACTTTCCTGTTTGATTCAACACCTAGATTCGAGTATTGAAGCGAAAAAAATCCACATGCAGCTATAGCAATGCATGTGGATTAAGTAAATTATACCTTAAGTTTCTCGGGGAGTGGCTCAGTGGGCGGCCGGAGGCCAGTCTGCCCACACTATGGTAGGCAGCAAGGAAGAAGGGGTCGGAGGCCCTCCCGCGCCACTATTGGGTGAAAGCGAACATCGGGACTGACAGTGTATTCCCTCACTCGCCGACGGCGACAACGTTAAGCCTCCTACCCTTCTCTGGGGGACGGGATGCTATCGGCTCTTTGACCAATAGTGAGGGGAGAGAGACCAACGCAGTCTTGTTTAGATCTGAAGAGGGTGAGAGTGTGAAGAGAGCAACTACAAGCACTGAGGCTCCAGCATGTATATATAGTGGAGAGAGAGTAAAGAGACCAAACCCTAGAAAACAAGCGCAATATTAGCAGAATAACTATCCTGCACACCACTTCCGCACTGCACGCTGAACGCAAGTGCACATCATTCTTTGAACCAGGTGTACTGCAGTACTCACACGAGTGAACTTCTCGTCGGAAAAAACTGCACGCGTTGTTTTTTCGGTGCTGTTTTCGCTCTAATTTTTTAACCGTTTATCGGAATGAGGCGTGTAATATACCGCTAAAAAGCTATGGATTAGGTGCAACTTCGACATGTTGAACACTTTTCAAGATTCCTCGCGGTTTAAGAGCAGTTTTCAAAACGGTGCGGCTCATGACGAGTGGCACCGAGCGTTTTTTTACGATTTCTTCTAAACCGCTCATCGGAATGAAGCAAATGATATGCCGTTGGATAGATATCGTCGAGGCGCATCTTTTTAATATATAAATGTTTCTCTAATTCCTTACGGTTTAAGAGCAGTTTCAAATTTACTAAATTGCGAAATTCTGTTTTTCAAATTTTTTCAAATTTCCGGTACTGTTTTCGCTCCAGTTTTTGAACCGTTTGTCGAAATGAGGCGTGTGATATGCCGTTGAAAAGCTACAAACGAGGCGCAAATTTCATATGTTGGAATATTTTTAAAATTCCTTACGATTTTAAGTTAATTTTGAAAATTGTGCGGCGGACGATGAGTGGCAGCGGCCGTTTTTTCGTAAATTTTTCAAAACAGCTCGGTGGAATGATGCAAATGATACATCGTCGGAAAGATATCAACGAGGTGCATCTTTTTCATGTAGAACACACTATCTAATTCCTTACGGTTTAAGAGCAGTTTTAAAATTATTAAAATGCGGATACTCTGTTTTTCGTGACACAAAAACTGATGTACTGCATCAGACAAATGAACAAACTGATTTGGACAGAAACCACACTGCATCAGACAGTCAAGCGAACTTCATGATTTGTCTTATCGGGCGTAAATTTTCTTAGATGAGCCTTTTTGTGAGTTTTTGTTGTCATTTTTTTATGAACGCCAAAAGAACGCACTGCTTCGGACGGAAAGCGGCACTGCATCAGACAGTCGAGCAAACTTCATGATTTGTCTTGTCGGGCGTAAATTTTCTCAGATGAGCTTTTTGTGAGTTTTTATTGTCATTTTTTTATGAAATACAGAAGAACGCACTGCTTTGGACGGAAAACGCACTACATCAGAGAGTCAAGCGAACTTCATGATTTTCTTGTCGGGCGTAAAATTTCTCAAATGAGCTTTTGTGAACGACAGAAGAACGCACTGCTTCGGATGAAAAACTGAGGACCACATCTGAGGACCAAACACACTGCATGTAATGAGTAGCAAGCTTCTTCTAAAGGTGTTTTTGTTTCAGAGTACCAAATGAACCTCAAAGGAGTTTTATAGTGAACTGCGTGACAGAATAAAGTGAGCTTCAAAACATACATATCCACTCATTATTTTTACATAGCCACGCAACCATCCGGTACACAGCAGAATCAACGACACAAGTACCCAATCGAAGTACACTAGGGCAAAGACTATACAAAATGACCATCCATTCTTACTAGTCTTTCTCTTCGCGTTCCTCATAAACAACAAAATGGACTACAACAAAATGGACTTCAAATGAACATTAATGTTCTCTTCTCTTTTCTTACTGAGTGCACTGCAAATGATTTCTAGAAGAAAAAAAGTGAGCTGCAAAACAACTCACGTTAGCGACGGGGAACCGGCTCCTCTGACTTGCACAAGCAAAGGCAGGTAAGCTACAGTGACCTTATGTGTAAAATAGCGAAGGGAAGTCAGAGAGCAAAGCACGAACTGTACGTAAAATACTGTAGATGATTAATGTGTTGAATTACTGTAGATAAATATGTGTTTGTACCACTGTTCATGCGTGGATGGTGAAGCAATGTCAGGGATCTGTAGCTCCCTCTGACTTCCCTTGGAACGTCAGAGGATCTCGTTCCCAGCGACGGGGGACTGCAGTATGGTCCCCGGCAAAACGCACGACATGCATGATTAGCTGGCAAACCCCAAGTGCACACTAGAGGAGCTACATGTTTTGCGAAGTGAACCTCTTGCCTACTGAACCGCTTAGTATTTTTATACTGAACCGCTTCGCAATCTCGCACAAAACTGCACACTAAACTCCGTGATGAAGTGTGTATGACTTTTTATTTTTCGTCAACCAGTGAACCACAAGGCACAAACCATCGTCGTTTTTCCAACCGCCGCCACCACGCTGCACCTGATGCGCCACCGCGCTGCACCTGACGCGCCACCGCACTGCACAGATAAAAGGAGACGGGGTTAGGAGGATGTGGCGCTGGAACTAAACTGCTAAAAACAGGGTGGTCAGGAGGATGTGGTGGTTTGCAGGGGCAAAACGGGTGGCCGCCGGCGTTGGGGGTGGATCCCGTGGCCCCCCATCAGCGTTCGGAGGAGTGGACCGAACTGCACACGCCTGTTTGGTCGAGCTGCACACTGCTGTGGGCAGAACTGCACCCCCATGTGCACCTCGCCGTCGCTGTTGGAGGGAGAAGGACGCTGCGGTCGTAGGATGCAGTCCAGGTGGTCGACGGCGTGGTCGCCATGGTGCTCACGGGAAGGAAGGTGATGGCCGCCCGCACCCACACAGGGACAAGGAAGACACGTGGGGATCCATCCTCCTCGGGCACACGCGGGACCGCCGCCCACTCCCAGCCCGGGATCAGATCTCCAAGCAGTGGTAGGTGAGCCGCCGTCCATCCAGCACAGCGGCGCTGGTGCCGCCAGAGGTTGGAGGGCGGCGCCGGTCAGGAGGGAAGGGTCGCCGGAGGAAGATGCCAGCGGGGAGGACCGGGCGCGTTCCAGATCTCGGGCGCATATTTTCCAGCATCGTTGCTGAGTTGCGCCTCCTCGATCTGGCGCGGGCAGCAGGTTGGTAGCCGGAGAGGGGCGGCGCGGTGGGAAGGATGTGGGGCTCTGCGGAGGAGAAGGATGAGTCCCGTCGGTGGGGGTAGGTGTGGGTGGAAGGCCGGTCGGTGGAGGGTGCCCGGCCGGCGCGGCGCGGCGCTAGTGGCTGCCGGCGATGGCGGTAGAAGGTGATGATGATTGGGGTTGGTCTGGTGTGAGGCGTGAGGGGCGGCGCCGGGAGGGAGGTTGGGTGGTGGAGGTGGTTCGGTGGGGAAGGAGATGGGAAGACGAAGGTGGGAGGGAGTGCGGGTGGTGGGCACGAGGGGGGGAGCCTGGGAGGAGTGGGGGTGGGTTTTGGGTTGGGGTTGACCTGGCTTTTTCTTATCTTTTTATGCTGTTGGGGGTCGGGTGGCTGCGGGTGTTAGCAAAATAAGACGTTTCGATGTGCAGAATAACACTCTTAAGGGTGTTATTAGAATAGACTATTTTTATATATATATATATATATATATATATATATATATATATATATATATATATATATATATATATATATATATATATATAGTTGGAGTGGTTATCTTTTTCTCTCCATAAAACTCGCTTTAAATTGTGCACGAAACGAAACTCTTTATTTAGTTTCTCCCTCTGTCACAATTTACAGGGCACACATCAACAATCTCTCAGACCAAGATGATTAGCAATTGGACTAAAAAATAACATCGGGAGTTATACCATGGAGCCTAATTATTGGAGAAATTAATGCATACACACATGCATGCATTTATTCCACCCCGCGTACACACCTACATGGAGAGAAAATTGTGGACTTGATTGCTGTTATGATGCCCTAATTAATTGGGCACTAAACCAGACGCGCCTAAAATCCCTCCGGTGGTGGAAATGCATGAGAATTGAAGCGCTCCCTATAAACTATGACGGAGGGTAATGCTAATACGCGAAGAAAATTTAACGCTCGAAGGAGCCAGTTCGCAATTAACGCTCCACGCCTCCCGGTTGCACTTACTATCGTTCACATATGGTACACGCCCCTCCGGAGTGAACAACAACTAAACCTGCATGCGACATGGAGGCATTGCCATAGTTGTGTGACCCGGTACCCGGACAATCGATGGCAAGGCGCAGTCGCAGGCGGACGGAATGCTCCAAATCAGGCAGCCGCGTGCGTCAAATCCCGCAGCCGTAGATATAGCAGTTGACCACCGGCGCCAGGACGAGAGAAGCACATATCCGGCCGTCGTGTTGTGGTCGGCTGGGCTATAGTGCGAGGCAGCGACTGTGTCTCTGACGGATGTGCATGAACCTGTGTGTGCGTGCGTGTGTTTATTTGTAATAGCGTGTGTGTGTGTGTTGGAGAGAGCGATACATCGACCTACAGAGAGATGGTGTGTAGTACTACGATTTAGCCGCGAGAGTTGGTGCATCCTCTCGTTTCCGGGCATCCGATCGGGACAGCAGCCATGCCCGCTCCTGACCACCTTGGCCCACCCAAAACCCCTCCATCGGCCGCGTGCGCTTCCCGCCCAAAATGGTCAGCACCGCTTCACAGAATCGGTGCCGCATTCATGCCCGAGCAGTGTGGACGCGACCTCTCACTAGCGCCTGCGTTGAAGGGAGAAGTGCATTCAATGAAGAGTGATGGTTGCTTCGTTTGTCCAGCTTACTGCCGGGTCTATGTGATTTGACGGCTCATTGGTCATTATTACTGTGGTGGTACGGCCGTGTTGAGTCTCAGTTGCATTGTACACTTTACTTTGGTGCATGACACGTGCACTGGATGCTGGATGTCCCACTTTTCGGCGGAAGGAGGTAGAGCGTCTCCACTCTTTACAATTTTCTCCACTCTTACAGTGGAGGAGTGCGAAAGCAGCGAAAACATGGTAGCTCAGTGATTACATGGCCCACCTCACACTATCACCATATTTTCTGGACACCGTGCGACACCTAACTCTTTAGTACATAGTACATACTGTAATTTCTCAGCGAGATAAATTTGTACAATGTTATGAAGCTTCCAGCTTCTGTTTCATGTATCTTGCATCCAAGGTTGCCCCATTGCAACATTCCATCAAATACAAAGGAGACTAACATGCATGATATTGCATCTCAATGATTCACAAATCATAGCCAATATGTACTCTCTCCGTTCCAAAATAAGTGTCTCAACTTTATGCCAACTTTAGTACAAAGTTGTACTAAAGTTGACACTTATGTTGGAACAGAGATAATGAAAAAACGATCCATGCAATCCCTAGGCCTTAAACCCTAAACCCTAATCAGGCTTTAATTTGCTAGCGACGTTGAACCTTCCGAAGAAATGAAGTTTGGAACCCTTTGATCATCAGATCATTTTGTGCAGTTTCACTAAAATCAAGCTGAGCATCCTTGTGGCAAAGAAATTGAAGAAGCGTGATTAGAATAAGACTAGTGGGACTAGTTGATGAGACATAAACTCACATATACAGTAGAAGCCAGTAGAGGTACGTGCAGGGCACGGAAGTAAAGAAATATCCACATGGAGCGATGTGGGTAGCTGGGGCAGTGTTGCAAGCCGGCTGTAAAAAGAAGTTGTACTTGAGGATGTCGGGATGTAGCTAGAGGAGGGCGGCAAGAGGCATCAATTGCCCACGTCGCGGCAGCGAGCAAGGACGAAGGCAAGCACACCGGCTTTGTGAGAGAGAACGGCGGGGACCCCTGAACGGGACGCGCCGATAGTGGGTTTTCGCCGTCGGCGACGGCGACCGCATCTACACAAAGCATCCACCCCTTCCTCTGGTGGACATGATCTGCCCGGACGTGTGACTAGAGATGTGGCCATAGTCATTTTGTGCGAGAGAGTGTGAAGAGAGCAACCCCAGCAAGCAACCGTGTAGGCTCCTGGCTATGTATATAGTGGAGCAGTTTCTTTTTCTCTCCATATGAACCTATTTATATTGCGTACGTGCCACTGAAGAAAACACTTTATTTGTAAATAACGCGACACTGTTCATGCATGGTTCTCGACCCTCCATTAAGTGAGTAACTACTACTAGACGCGTCAAATTATCACGTGGGCTGCATCATCGTACATAAATGAGCTCCACCGTGTCACGTGTGTGGTTGGGGAAGACACAAAGAGTGCTACGTGCATGGGTGCGTGCAACTCTTCTCTTCGAGCATGACTATTAAAAGTATAGCCAACTACTCTACCACGCGGTTATTATATGGGCAAAGAGTATAGGCAGTAATAATGACTAATGAGCCATCAAATCACGAGGCCCACCTTTCTCTATGTTTGACCGAGGAAGTAGCCATCATTTCACTCCTCGTTGAATATCCATCTGATGCTACTTCCACAAATAAAAAAAATCCGCTGCTACCTCCGCAACATGGTTAATAATATAGCCATGTCAATCACGATGTAGAAATATCATTCACTGATACAATAGGGTTGGCTCTAAGGCTGGTGATTTTTTTACTTTGTCTCTTTCTCTTTTTGTCTCATTGACTCATTGTACATATGGGCACGTGTAGAGCATGGTTATTCCTTCTGACGGGATTTCTTCATGGGGTTTAAGACTAAGCAACTCTGAATATTATTCCTGCTGCCCACCACTCTGAATCGTGCCATCTATGATACTCCCATTGCAACAATGAGGTCCACTAGGTCTAGCACGTCATGTAAGAAGAGACTGTCACGCAAAACATACATTCTTGTTGCCTTCTTCCTCATATAGTACATACTACTAGTAGTAATACTACTTGTTTCTCCTATAAACCTTGCGCTTGGCATCTCAAAAATATTAACCTTGCGCTTGGGTCTTCGCCTCTTCGGGAAGTCGAGCAATGATGGTACTACAGTATATGGTTCTGGCTATCTGAGATCGAATGAATTGTTGCACGTCTACCACGTCGGCGAGGGGTGAGGGAGAGTGCGTACTACTACGTTTGTTTCAATATGGACTACATAAGAAGCAAAATGAGTGAATCTACACTCTAAAATATGTCTATATACATCAGTATTTGGATTATGCACTAGTAGTTTATATTGAAATCTGCTAAAAGACATATATTTCAAACAATATGATAATCTCTCTAACCAAGGTAGGGACGAGGAGTATACATCTAATGGAGGGAGTAGTAAAATTTTCTCCTTGTCCCGCGAGCCACAACGTGCATGGGCGAGGGAGCGGGCATAGGCGTAGTAAGCAAGATTCTCCTCGTCCTGCCAGCCACGGCGCGCGTGGGCGAGTGAGCGGGCGTAGGTGTAGTAAGCAAGCTTCTCCTTGTCCCGCGACTCTGCGAGCCACCGCGCCCATGGGCAGGGGAGAGGGTGTACTAAGCAAGCTTCTCCTTGTTTTGTGAGTTGACGGAACACATCAAAAGTAGTACAGAGCATCTCTAGTATATAGAGCCTTGCCTCTAAGGTAGGTCCCACATGATTTGCCTCTTATCAAATGGAAAACCCACAATGTATAGAGACTCTAACTAGCAGAAAATTAAAAAGTATTGATCAACACCACATTTGTCCAATCAATAATATTTCTCTTATACTTTCTTATGCTTCCTAAGGCTAACAAGTGGGACCAGATGGGTTGTTAAATTATTAGAGGCACCCTCTAAGGTTAGACGCGCTGGTAGCCAATTTTTTGTTAGAGGCAGTTCATGAAATGTATAGAGGTTGCCTCTAAGAGGAGAGAGAGGGCTTAGATGCAACAAAAGGCATACATTGTGGATGCCCTAAGTGCCTACTTTCCAGTCTATATGACTCAATTTGAAATCTCCCTAACCATAATAGATGCTGAGTGGTGGAATAAATTTGTTACTTCCATAGTTCGCAAAAGTATTGAGCATGTGAGATGGTGAACGGAAGGAGTATGATACCATTAGTACTACAGTTCTTTTGGAAGGGTTGTAGTAGTCCCTCCCATTCACATGTTCACATTTCAAGCTTCAATAAAAATGTTGCATGCAAGGATTAAGAGAAAACTCAACAATGCATGTACTCCCTCAATCCATATATGGTCTAAAATGCGTTTTTGAGGCTAACTTTGACCACATGTTAAAGCAATAGTTGTTGGGGAACGTAGTAATTTCAAAAAAATTCCTACGCACATGCAAGATCATGGTGATGATATAGCAACGAGGGGAGAGTGTTGTCTACGTACCCTCGTAGACCGAAGCGGAAGCGTTGACGCAACATAGAGGAAGTAGTCGTACGTCCTCCCGATCCGACCGATCCAAGCACCGTTACTCGGCACCTCCGAGTTCTTGACACGCGTCTGACTCGATGGCGCACCCTCGATCTCCAATCCGAGAGAGGCTCAGGGGAGTTCCATCAACCTGACGGCGTGGTGGCGGTCTTGATGTTCTCTGTCATAGGGCTTCGCCTAAGCACCGCTACAATATGATCGAGGTGTAATGTCGTGGGGGGGCACCGCACGGCTAAGGCGATCAATGATCAACTTGTGTGTCCTAGGGAACCCCCTACCCCGTATATAAAGGAGGGAGGGAGGAGGTGGCCGACCTCAAGGGGGCGCGCCATAGGGGGGAAACCTACTCCAAGTAGGTTTCCTCTCTTTTCCTTATCATATTTGGAGGGAAGGAAGGAGTACTAGTATTAGGAAGTAGTACTAGTAGTAGGAAGGAGGAGAGGGGAGGAGAAAGGAAAAGGGGGCCCCTCCCTGGTCGGATTGGGCTTGGGCGCGCCTCCCTTGCTCCTTCTCTCTTCCTCCTACATGGGCCCAATAAGGCCCATATACCTCCCGGGGTTCGGTAACCTCCGGAGCTCCAAACTTCTCCGGAACCTTTCCGGTGTCCAAATATATCCGTCCAATATATCAATCTTTATGTCTCGACCATTTGAGACTCCTCGTCATGTCCGTGATCATATCCGGGACTCGAACAACCTTCGTACATCAAAATACATAAACTCATAATATAAGCATCATCGAAACCTTAAGCGTGCGGACCCTACGGTTCGAGAACAATGCAGACATGACCGAGACCGTCTCGGTCAATAACCAATAGCAGGACTGGATGCCCATATTGGTTCCTACATATTCTCGAAGATCTTTATTGGTCGGACCGCATAACAACATCGTTGTTCCTTTGTCATCGGTATGTTACTTGCCCGAGATTTGATCGTCGGAATCAATACCTAGTTCAATCTCGTTACGGCAAGTCTCTTTACTCGTTCCGTAATACATCATCTCATAACTAACTCATTAGTTACATGCTTGCAAGGCTTAGGTGATGAGTATTACCGAGAGGGCCCAGAGATACCTCTCCGACAATCGGAGTGACAAATCCTAATCTCGAATTATGCCAACTCAACATATACCTTTGAAACACCAGAGAGCACCTTTATAATCACCCGATTCACGTTGTGACGTTTGGTAGCACACAAAGTGTTCTTCCGGTAAACGGGAGTTGCACAATCTCATAGTTGCAGGAACTTTGTATAAGTCATGAAGAAAGCAATAGCAGTATACTAAACAATCAAGTGCTAGGCTAACAGAATGGGTCGTGTCAATCACATCATTCTTCTAATGATGTGATCCCACTAATCAAATGACACACATGTCTATGGTCAGGAAACATAACCATCTTTGATTAATGAGCTAGTCAAGTAGAGGCATACTAGTGACTATAGTTTTGTCTATGTATTCACACATGTATCATGTTTCCGGTTAATACAATTCTAGCATGAATAATAAACATTTATCATGATATGAGGAAATAAATAATAACTTTATTATTGCCTCTAGGGCATATTTCCTTCAGTCTCCCACTTGCACTAGAGTCAATAATCTAGTTCACATCGTCATGTGATTTAACACCAATATTCATATCTGTATATGATTAACACCCATAATTCACATCCTCATGTGACCAACACCCAAAGGTTTTACTAGAGTCAATAATCTAGTTCACATCGCTATGTGATTAACACCCAAAGAGTACTAAGGTGTGATCATGTTTTGCTCGTGAGAGAAGCTTAGTCAACGGGTCTGTCATATTCAGATCCGTATGTATTTTGCAAATATTTTATGTCCACAATGCTCATGCGGAGCTACTCTAGCTAATTGCTCCCACTTTCATTATGTATCCGAGGTTGAGACTTGGAGTCATCGGATCGGTGTAAAAGTTTGCTTGATGTAACTTTTACAACAAACTCTTTTATCACCTCCATAATCGAGAAACATCTCCTTAGTTCTTACTAAGGATATTCTTGACCAATGTCCGATGATCTACTCCTAGATCACTATTGTACTCCTTGCCAAATTGAGCAAGGTATACAATAGGTGCGGTACATAGCATAGCATACTTTATAGAACCTATGGTGTGGCATAGGGAATGACTTTCATTCTCTTTCTATTTTTCTGCTGTGGTCGGGATTTGAGTCTTACTCAATTTCATACCTTTGCAACACAGCAAGAACTCTTTCTTTGACTGTTCCATTTTGAACTATTTCAAAATCTTGCCAAGGTATGTACTCATTGAAAATCTTATCAAGCGTCTTGATCTATCTCAATAGATCTTGATGCTCAATATGTAAGTAGCTTCTTGAGGTCTCTATTTAAAGAACTCTTTTCAAACACTCCTTTATGCTTTGCGAATAATTCTACATTATTTCCGATCAACAATATGTCACTCACATATACTAATCGGAAAGGTCATGGCGCCCCACTCACTTTATTGTAAATACAGGCTTCATCGTAAGTCCAGACAAAACTATATGCTTTGCTCAACTCATCAAAGCGTATATTCCAACTCGAGATGCTTGCACCAGTCCATAGATGGATCATTTGGAGCATGCAAACTTTGTTAGCACCTTTAGGATTGACAAAACCTTACGGTTGTATCATATACAACTCTTCTTTAAGAAAACCATTAAGGAATGCAGTTTTGACATCCATTTGCGATTTCATAAAATGTGGCAATTGCTAACATGATTCGAGACAGACTTAAGCATCGTCTGAGTGAGAAAATCTCATCGTATTCAACCCCTTGAACTTGTTAAAACCTTTTGCAACAAGTCGAGCTTTAGTGGATAGTAACACTACTATCGATTGTCATCTTCCTCTTGAAGATCCATTTATTTAACATGGCTTGCTGATCATCGAGCAAGTCAATCAAAGTCCATACTTTGTTCTCATACGTGGATCATATCTCAGATTTTATGGCCTCAAGCCATTTCACGGAATCTGGGCTCATCATCGCTTCCTCATAGTTCGTAGGTTCATCATGGTCTAGTAACATGACTTCCAGAACAGCATTACCATACTACTCTGGTGCGGACTGTACTTTGGAAGACCTATGACGTTTTGTAGTAACTTGATCTGAAGTTTCATGATCATCATCATTAGCTTCCTCACTAATTGGTGTAGGAATCACTGGAACTGATTTCCGTGATGAACTACTTTCCAATTCGGGAGAAGGTACAAATTACCTTATCAAGCTCTACTTTCCTCCCACTCACTTCTTTCGAGAGAAACTCCTTCTCTAGAAAGGATCCATTTTTAGCAACGAATATCTTGCCTTTGGATCTGTGATAGAAGGTGTACCCAATAATTTCCTTTGGGTATTCTATGAAGACGCACTTCTCCGATTTGGGTTCGAGCTTATCAGGATGAAACTTTTTCACATAAGCACCGCAGCTCCAAACTTTTAAAAAACGACAACTTTGGTTTCTTGCTAAACCACAGTTCATATAGTGTCGTCTCAACGGATTTAGATGGTGCCCTATTTAACGTGAATGCATTTGTCTCTAATGCATGATCCCAAAAGCGATATTGGTAAATCGGTAAGAAACATCATGGATTGTACTATATCCAATAAAGTACGGTTATGATGTTCGGACACACCATTATGATGTGGTGTTCGGTGGCGTGAGTGTGAAACTATTCCACATTGTTTTAATTGAAGACCAAACTCTTAACTCGGATATTCATCTCCACGATCGGATCGCGAAACTTTATTTTCTTGTTACGATGATTTTCCACTTCACTCTGAAATTTTTGAACCTTTCAACTATTTCGGACTTATGTTTCATCAAGAAGATATACCCATATCTGCTCAAATCATCTTGTGAAGGTCGAAAATAACGATACTTGCCACGAGCCTTCATACTCATTGGTCGCATACATCGGTATGTATTATTTCAAATAAGTCGAGAGCTTCGTTCCATTGTTCCTAAGAACGGAGTTTTAGTCATCTTGCCCAAAAGGCACGGTTCGCAAGCATCAAATGATTCATAACCAAGTGATTTGAAAATCCATCTTTATGGAGTTTCTTCATGCGCTTTACACCGATATGACCCAAGCGGCGATTGCCACAAATAAGTTGCACTATCATTATTAACTTTGCATCTTTTGGCATCAATATTATGAATATATGTATCACTACAATCGAGATCCAACAAACTATTTTCATTGGGTGTATGACCATTGAAGGTTTTATTCATGTAAATGAACAACAATTATTCTCGATTTTAAATGAATAACCGTATTGCAATAAACATGATCAAATCATATTCATGCTCAACGCAAACACCAAATAACACTTATTTAGGTTTAACACTAATCCGAAAGTATAGAGAGTGTGCGATGATGATCATATCAATCTTGGAACTATTTCCAACACACATCGTCACTTCTCCCTTTAACTAGTCTCTGTTTATACGCAACTCCGTTTGAGTTACTAATCTTAGCAACCGAACAAGTATCAAATACTCAGGGCTACTATAAACACTAGTAAGGCACACATCAATAACTGTATATCAAATATACACTTGTTCACTTTGCCATCCTTCTTACCCACCAAATATTGAGGGCATTTCCGCTTCGGTGACCATTTCTTTGCGATTGTAAGCACTTTCGGTTTAGAGCTTTGGTCCAGCTTTGGTCTTCTTCACGGGAGTGACAACTTGCTTGTCATTCTACTTGAAGTTCCTTTCTTTCCTTTGCCCTTTTCTTGAAACTAGTGATCTTGTTAACCATCAACACTTGATGCTCTTTCTTGATTTCTACCTTCGTTGATTTCAACATCACGAAGAGCTTGGGAATCGTTTTCGTCATCCCTTGCATACTATAGTTCATCACGAAGTTCTAGTAACTTAGTGATGGTGACTAGAGAATTCATCAATCACTATCTTATCTCGGAAGATTAACTCCCACTTGATTCAAGCGATTGAAGTACCCGGACAATCGAGCACATGCTCACTAGTTGAGCGATTCTCCTCCATCTTTTAGCTATAGAACTTGTTGGAGACTTCATATCTCTCAACTCAGGTACTTGCTTGAAATATCAACTTCAATTTCTGGAACATCTCATATGGTCCATGACGTTCAAAATGTCTTTGAAGTCCCGATTCTAAGCCGTTAAGCATGGTGCACTAAACTATCAAGTAGTCATCATATTGAGCTAGCCAAAGCGTTCATAACGTCGCATCCGCTCTGCAATAGGTTTGTCACCTAGCGGTGCATCAAGGACATAATTCTTCTTCGCAGCAATGAGGATAAACCTCAGATCACGGATCCAATCCGCATCATTGCTACTAACATTTTTCAACACAGTTTTCTCTAGGAACATATCAAAAATAAACATATGAAAGCAACAACGCGAGCTATTGATCTACAACATGGTTTGCAAAATACTACCAGGACTAAGTTCATGATAAATTTAAGTTCAATTAATCATATTACTTAAGAACTCCCACTTAGACAGACATCTCTCTAGTCATCTAAGTGATCACGTGATCCAAATCAACTAAACCATAACCGATCATCACGTGAGATGGAGTAGTTTTCAATGGTGAACATTATTATGTTGATCATATCTACTATATGATTCACGCTCGACTGTCTTCGTGTTCGAGGCCATATCGCATATGCTAGGCTCGTCAAGTTTAACTGAGTATTCTGCGTGTGCAAAAGCGGCTTGCACCGTTGTAGATGGACGTAGAGATTATCACACCCGATCATCACGTGGTGTCTCGGACGACGAACTTTGGCAGCGGTGCATACTCGGGAGAACACTTCTTGATAATTTTAGTGAGATATCATCTTAAAATGCTACCGTCAATCAAAGCAAGATAAGATGCATAAAGGATAAACATCACATGCAATCAATATAAGTGATATGATATGGCCATTATCATCTTGTGCTTGTGATCTCCATCTCCGAAGCACCGTCGTGATCACCATAAATCACCGTAGCGACACCTTGATCTCCATCGTAGCATCGTTGTCGTTTCGCCATCTATTACTTCTCGACTATCGCTACCGCTTAGTGATAAAGTAAAGCAATTCTGATGCGTTTGCATTTCATACAATAAAGCGACAACATATGGCTCTGCCGATTGCCGATAACCGGTTACAAAACATGATCATCTCATACAATAAAATATAGCATCACGTCTTGGCCATATCACATCACAACATGCCTGCAAAAACAAGTTAGGCGTCCTCTACTTTGTTGTTGCAAATTTTACGTGGCTGCTACGGGCTTAGCAAGAACCGTTCTTACCTACGCATCAAAACCACAACGATAGTTTGTCAAATAGACTCGTTTTAACCTTCACAAGGACCGGGCGTAGCCACTCGATTCAACTAAAGTTGGAGAAAGCAGACACCGCTAGTCACTGTGTGCAAAGCACGGCGGTAAAACCAGTCTCGCGTAAGCGTCACGCGTAATGTCGGTCCGGCCGCTTCATCCAACAATACCGCTGAACCAAAGTATGACATGCTGGTAGGCAGTATGACTTATATCGTCCACAACTCACTTGTGTCCTACTCGTGCATATAACATCAAACCATAATAACCTGGCTCGGATACCACTATTGGGGAACGTAGTAATTTCAAAAAAATTCCTACGCACATGCAAGATCATGGTGATGATATAGCAACGAGGGGAGAGTGTTGTCTACGTACCCTCGTAGACCGAAGCGGAAGCATTGACGCAACGTAGAGGAAGTAGTCGTCGTCCTCCCGATCCGACCGATCCAAGCACCGTTACTCGGCACCTCCGAAGTTCTTGACACGCGTCTGCTCGACGGCGCACCCTCGATCTCCAATCCGAAGAGAGGCTCGAGGGGAGTTCGTCGACCTGACGACGTGGTGGCGATCTTGATGTTCTCTGTCGCGGGGCTTCGCCTAAGCACCGCTACAATATGATCGAGGTGTAATATCGTGAGGGGGCACCGCACACGGCTAAGGGCGATCAATGATCAACTTGTGTATCCTAGGGTGCCCCTACCCCGTATATAAAGGAGGGAGGGAGGAGGTGGCGGCCTCAAGGGGCGCGCCATAGGGGGGGAAACCTACTCCAAGTAGGTCTCCTCTCTTTTCCTTATCTTATTTGGAGGGAAGGAAGGAGTACTAGTATTAGGAAGTAGTACTAGTAGTAGGAAGGAAGAGAGAGGAAGGAGAAAGGAAAGGGGGCCGACCCCCTCCCCAGTCGGATTGGGCTTGGGGGCGCCCCCCTGCTCCTTCTCTCTTCCTCCTACATGGGCCCAATAAGGCCCATATACCTCCGGGGGTTCAGTAACCTCCGGAGCTCCAAACTTCTCCGGAACCTTTCGGTGTCCAAATATATCCGTCCAATATATCAATATTTATGTCTCGACCATTTGAGACTCCTCGTCATGTCCGTGATCATATCAGGGACTCGAACAACCTTCGGTACATCAAAATACATAAACTCATAATATAAGCTGTCATCGAAACCTTAAGCGTGCGGACCCTACGGTTCGAGAACAATGCAGAACATGACCGAGACACGTCTCGGTCAATAACCAATAGCGGGACTGGATGCCATATTGGTTCCTACATATTCTACGAAGATCTTTATCGGTCGGACCGCATAACAACATACGTTGTTCCTTTGTCATCGGTATGTTACTTGCCGAGATTTGATCGTCGGTATCAATACCTAGTTCAATCTCGTTCACGGCAAGTCTCTTTACTCGTTAAGTAATACATCATCTCATAACTAACTCATTAGTTACATGCTTGCAAGGCTTAGGTGATGAGTATTACCGAGAGGGCCCAGACTCCGACAATCGGAGTGACAAATCCTAATCTCGAATTATGCCAAATCAACATGTACCTTGGAAACACCAGAGAGCACCTTTATAATCACCCGATTCGTTGTGACGTTTGGTAGCACACAAAGTGTTCTTCCGGTAAACGGGAGTTGCACAATCTCATAGTTGTAGGAACTTTGTATAAGTCATGAAGAAAGCAATAGCAGTATACAAAATGATCAAGTGCTAGGCTAATAGAATGGGTCATGTCAATCACATCATTCTTCTAATGATGTGATCCCACTAATCAAATGACAACACATGTCTATGGTCAGGAAACATAACCATCTTTGATTAATGAGCTAGTCAAGTAGAGGCATACTAGTGACTATAGTTTTGTCTATGTATTCACACATGTATCATGTTTCCGGTTAATACAATTCTAGCATGAATAATAAACATTTATCATGATATGAGGAAATAAATAATAACTTTATTATTGCCTCTAGGGCATATTTCCTTCAATAGTATGACATGCAACTTACACAAATCATACCATCAAATTCGTACATGGTCATTGTACTGCTAACACATGCATCTGTCGCAATTAGTACATACATGATACAATAGTAAACACTCACTATCTAGTAGTACTAGTTCATTCATTGGTTCGGATTTGGAATTGAGGCCCATAAACCGGAAGGGAGGGAATATTATTTTCTGGAACCATCCCCATACGGCCATACTTGATGTTTTAGAGAAGGGTTATATGCCTTGCTGCAACAGTACCGTCCAATCTTCACGTGTGGTGTTTTTCTTGGAAATTTATTACGAGAGGATTCTACGATGTGTGAAATGATGTGTTGTTCGTGCGTCCAGCTTACTATTGGGAATGTATGGCTTTGAGATGTGACTGCTCATTAGTAGTATTCCTTGCGGTTGTGCACTCATAATTTGGTGCATGGCACGTGGGCCCGGATGCTGAATATCCCACGTGTCGAGTAAAGGAAGTTCTGTGCTCCTAGAATGGTTTCTCGCAATGCTATCGACCTTTTAGCATTTGTTTATACATACTGTGCTAGTAAATGTAATTTCTCAGTGAGATAAAATTTTACTACTACAATGCTATGAAGCTTCCAACTTTTCTTTCATGTGTCTTGCCTTGAAGGTTTTCTTGTTACAACACTCTAACAAATACAAAGGAAACTAACATGCATGCTAATGCATATCAATGGTTCACATACCAGACCCAATATTTACTTCACAACTTAAGACAAAGCTGAGAAGGTGTACAAATAAAAATAAAACTATCGATCAGGTCCCTAAGCATGCCTTCATTTCCTGGCCACGGTGGACATGTTGGTAGCCATTTTCACGTGGCTCGTTGATGCCCGCCATGACATGCATCAGTTGGATGCATGCACCATCGCATCATTTTGTGCAGTTGCACTAAAATGGAGCTGAGCATCCCTGTTGACAAGGATAATGAATAAGTGTGATTGGAACTATTGATGAAACATGGAAAGTACGCCGACTGGGCTACAATACGTTTTAGGCAAATAACAGAGAAGATCCACATGCAGCAACGTGGGAAGATGGACGGTGGAGCAAGGCCAGTTCCAAAGGAAGCTTTACCTGAGGGTTGTCGGGATGTAACCAGGAGGGCGGCGGCGGCTAGGATCTGCCCATACTGCGGCAACGAGCAAGGGGCAAAGGCACTACCATGCCGGAGCTTGCTTAGAGAGAACGACGGGTACCGCAGATCGGACGTGATGGCAGTGGGTTTTCTGTGTCGACGCTGTCGATCGGAGCAACATTGCACATCGTCCCTTTCCACCGGCGGACTGAATCCAGCTGGATCAGAGACCAGTGGTGACACAGAGAGAGAGAGAGAGAGAGAGAGAGAGTGACCACCGCCATCTTATGTGAGAGAGTAGAAGAGACCGACCCCAGAAAGCAAGCATTGAGGATCCTGCCTATATTATATAGTATAGTATAGTGGAGCGGTTTTCTTTTTTCTCTCCATAACAATTGGTTTATATTTTGTATGTGCGCCATCGAGGAATAAAATCTTTTTTTAAACAACGCGTCAAGTCGCAATTTGTTCATTCACCCGTGGTACACAATCCTTCATCAAGTGGACAACCACTCAATTAAATTTTCGTTGAGGAAATCCGTTTTGATAGTCATCTGCCACATCTAATAATCGAAATGTGCAACAATTGCTCGAATAACTTGAACCAAGTTAAGCATCTCTATGACGAGATGATCTCATCATAGTCAACTCCTTGAACTTGTCAAAAATACTTTGCAACAAGTTGAGCTTTATGGTTGTAAACAATTTCATCCGCGTACCATTGTAAATGTCGTTTGTAACGTTTAGCACCTTTCGGAGAGCCTACCAAGTTCCAAACTTGATTGTGTATGTGGGTAAAATCGAGCAAAAATCAGATTACCCAGTTAATTATGGAGAATTGAGCGAAAACCATAACCACTTAGCGACACATATAAGGTACCCTCACACCACTCCAAAGAGGGTTCCGTCGAGACAATACACATGCGTCATCGTCATCGCTCCTTCCCTAGAGGCGTCATCGTCATCCCTAAACCTTGAGCAAACGACTTTGACTTCGCCATAGGCGATCGTCGACCCAACCCACACTGTAGTAGTCATGTGGATATGTATAAAGATTTACGCAAGACTTAGCCACCTGCGACTAGACAACGCAACTCCGACTCTGAGGGGGAACCACAAAGGAGAACTAGGCACGACTGGCACCGGTCATACACCGCCGGGCCCCGTCACCGCGGCTTCAGCTTCACAACAACAAACTAGCCGAGACGATCCCCACAGACACGACGGAGAAAAGCCGGCTACCTCAACCATAACCACGTCTCTGATTCAAGTAATCATTAAGATCTTCCTATGCAAGGAGAGTCAACGTAGTGTTGTATTAGTATCTTTCTAAGTGCATTTTCTGGTTAAACCATGAAAATAGTGAATCCTTATTTATGCATGCACTCCTAGTCATGTAATCAAATGTCTTATGTGGAGATCATATAAATTTTTTTTCTTATACGGAATTCATGAATCGAAGCTATCAAATTCATAAATCTGAGTCATTGCATCGGAGTCCTCCGAATCACGAATTGGTTACCTGATTCACGAATAGAGATGTATACCCTGAGCGTACTCGATTCGTAGGTACGACCTTGACCGAATCGCGAATCCTGAACCCAGCGGACCGCGAATCGGGTAACTAGGATCCAATGGCTGAGGCTGAACCCAAAGTGCAGAAACAACATCCACTGGCTGAGATTGAACCATCGGATCTGACTGCCTCAATCTCAGCCGTTGGATGCCGTGCTCTGGGCCCTCGTCGTATTTCCGGTCACGGCTTCACCGGTAAACCAAACTAACCACACCGGGTTTCCCCCTCCCCTCTCCTCGCTCCCCTCTCCAATCGAGCCCAGCGAATTCATCACCCAAGTCACCAGTTCGCCCCCCTCCGATCTCAATGCCGCCCCGGGGTCAAACCCAGCGGTCGCTGTGAGCCGCGGCGGAGAGATCCCGCGCGCCAATTGGCGTCGCCCACCCCCACCTCACCCAGACCCCGTGCAAGGCCGCGCGCGGCCTCCCCGTCCGACGCCCTGGAGCCGTCGCAGCAGGAGGCGCTGAAGCCTTCCCCGACCAACGGCCGCATTCGCTACCGCTCGCCCTCCGCGGCCGATCTGCTCCCCGTCGATGACCTCACCGTTGGCCCCTCTGCCGCCGATGCCGCTGCGGCTACTGCGGCGGCCGCGAGGATGCGCCGCTTCTCGGCCGCCGGCGCGCGGCAGCAGCAGGGGGAGGCCGTCTCCGACCGCCTGCACCGCTACCGCGGGGTGCTGATGGTGGTGCTCTCGCCGGTGCTCCTCGTCTCCTTTGTGCTCCTCCTCATGCCGCGCTCCCCGGCCTCCGTCACCGGCGGGGCCTCCGGTGTGCTCGTCGCCACTGGAGGCAGGAGGTGGGGACCCCAGGCCGTCGGTGGAGTTGGTGACGGATCGAACAGGTACGCGGTGATATTTGACGCCGGAAGCTCCGGGAGCCGCGTGCACGTGTACTGCTTCGACGAGAGCCTGGATCTTGTTCCTATAGGGAATGCGATCGAGCTGTTCAAGCAGGTGACTTGTTGTGATTTTTTGGCTCTGCTTTATCTTTAATAACGAAATGTGCTGGCGTTGTTGGCTGGATCTGCTCTTGCTGTGATCTTATGCGAGAGCTTTCGTTGGGATGGTTTTGTTTCTGGGTTGATGTTTGGAATGAGATTGTTCCATTCCTGCAAAACATGCACATGCGAGAGCAAACGCAAAACTTACCGTGGACGAATAACTAGTGCATACTATCGAGTTGAGTGGTGAATTGCGACACTTATGCGGATATTGCTGTATGGCAGCACTGAGTAGATCATTGGACCCATGAACGTACTATCTTGTACCCCCACAATCAGAAAAAATATTGTACAGTTGAATTCGATAAATACATTGGTGGTTTGTTGTAGAGACATTAAGAATAATAAGTAGCGCCAATGATGCTAGTTGCATGAATGCATTTGGCATGCTAGGGTGGCACACTCATCAGTTCATGACAAGTTGACAACCAGTCCATTTCATGTGTGCAACTATGAAGGAAATTTGAGCCCTTTGACTTATGATTGTCTCATGTTTGTCGGAACATAGATGTACTACCGGCTGTTTGTATTTGATGTCTACCCGATAAACTCAATAACCTGGTCCATGTTTATCTAAAGCAATCAATTATTTCGTAGTTTTCAACCTTATGGATGGTCATGTCTATTATTCTTCTGCAGTCGCCTGAACCATGGAATGCTGCATATATATCAAGCAGAACTAGCTGGTATTTCCTGAAATATTTGAAAAATGGATGTTCTACCTGCCTTTTGCCCGAATGACATTCTAGAAACAATATATATGAATTTGTTAAACTGTAGAACCATTCAGTTGCAAATTGAAAAAAACTGCTATGAAGTACGGGCAATCTTGCCCTTTATCAGTTATAGAACCCAGGTTGGTCGTCAGTCAATCAATCTAAGGCGTTTGTGCTGAGTTAATTATAGTGGAGAAAAACTTACTTCGAACTTAAAACATTATTTATTGATTATCATTGTCAAAGCTACGGCCTGTTCTTGGCCAGAGAAGTATGCAGTGCTAGCTTACTACTTTGGTAAGGCTTGTCAGCACTGGATTTCTGCATTAAGTTCATTAGGATTTTGATGGACCTTGCAGAGAAAGATGCTTGTTTCTTCCTAGGCACAGAATGATTTGACGAACTATGAAACTTCAAACGTAAAATGCAGTAATTGATTATCATTGTCCAAGATACATCCTGTTCTTGGCAAGACAAGTATGCAGCACTAGCTTACTACCTTGGTAAGGCTTATCTTCACTTCTCGAAAATGCACTAGCTTACTACCTTGGTAAGGCTTATCTTCACTCGAAAATGTTTATGCGTCAAATTCAGTAGGAGTTTCATGGATATTGAGAGAGAAAGATGTTTGTTTTTCTCTAGACATAAAATGATCTGACAATCCACGAATGCTCATGCCACTCTGTAATATACTTGAATAGAAAAGAAGAATTTTCCACTTAAAGAAGAGAGGGGAAAATACAATTTATCTGAATGCTCATCCCTTTTTCATTTCAGAAAAAACCAGGCTTGAGTTCTTATGCCAAGGATCCTCAGGAGGCTGCCGAGTCACTTGTTTCTCTTCTTGAGGAAGCTGAAAAAGTAGTTCCTGTAGAATTGCGTGAGCAAACACCTGTCAGGGTTGGGGTGAGTAATGGCTTTTTCGCTATCTACAGACTTCATAAAGGGTTTTCTGGTGATTTTTTTTATTGTTGAACCCTATGCAGGCCACCGCAGGTCTCAGAGCATTAGGAGCTGAAAGGTCTGAAGAAATTTTGCAAGCGGTAAGTATTCTCCTTGTATTAATCCAGCAATAGTGTGTCTTGTACCTGTCATTCTATCAAGATTGGATTATATCATTTTCATCAAAGTATCATTTTATATTCTTAATTAATATGTCGCTTGGGTTATTCTTGATTACCAGGTTAGGGATCTCCTTCGTGACAAGAGTTCTTTCAAATCCCAACCAGATTGGGTCTCTGTTCTAGACGGATCTCAGGAAGGTGCATTCGCGTGGGTACGATAGATACAGTCCCAATTTGTGCATGCACTCCAAAAAAAAAATGTTTAGTCTCGATGGAAGTAAAGAAACACTTACCATTTGTTGCCCTTTTGTAACCTTTACCATTAAGAAACAACATGAATGTTTTCTTATAAATCAACTTGGATGTTTCTTTGGCTTTTATAGGTTACCATCAACTATTTGTTGGAGAAATTGGGAAAGCCTTACTCACACACTGTTGGAGTGGTTGACTTAGGTGGTGGTTCTGTCCAAATGGCTTATGCTATCTCAGAAAAGGATGCAGCAAAGGCTCCTCAAGTTTCAGACGGCGAAGATTCATATGTGAAGAAGCTGGTACTTAAGGGAACAACATATTATCTTTATGTTCACAGGTATGCATCAAATAAGTGGTTGTAGCCCAAACTCCAAATGTCCAAAGATCATTGAACATTTTTGTCGTATTATTTTTCTGACCAAGATACTACACCAGTTATATCTAGAACATGTTATTAGTGGTGTAAATTTTGTGGAATCAATCTTTCTGCTGCGTAGTTATGATTCCTCCAGTAGGAATGACCTACAGATATTTTGGATTTGGAGTTTGGACTCTTAGGTCATACATAATTGTCCTTTAGATGTTGGTACCAGACAGTGACAACTGCAGATGTATCACACAAGTAAGGTGCACGTTTGGGCTGACCCAGTGGCCCATCTTATTATTTTACTCCATCACTTGCATTAGTAGAAGTGAACTATAGTTGAGTGGAAACTACTCAATCTGTCGTGGTTCGCCGCCTGCATGTCCCAGTCAATCTTGCAAAGTTGCGACCAACCCTGCCATCTGCCCCATCCTCAAAGATGTTAAGGCCTTGTAAGGGCATCTCCAACGGCAACCCGCAAATTTTCTCCCGCATCCATTCGCGGATAGGGGGGACCAGTCCGCGGACATGGATGCGGGAGGACGTCATCCAACGCCAGCCGCATACATTTCAAACTCTTTTTTAACAAACCGGATGAAATTCGTGCAAACAAGGCCGGATGCCATATAAACATGACGGATTTCATATAAACACGTCTGGATTTCATATAAACATGACAGATTTCATTACATTTACATCAAAGCGGTGCTAGTCCGGCTCTCGAGGTATAACTAATACCTGATCTAAATGGTCGCTGGTGCCCGTTCCCCGTGTCCGGCCATGAGCCTCGAGAATTGAAGCTTCACCGTCTCAAGTTCCGCCTCGACGCTCTCCAGCTCCGCCTTTGTAATCTCCGCCTCCGGAGGCCCGGGAAGTGAAGCTGCCCGCCTCCACATCGCCGCCAAGTGGCTAATCGGCCGAAGATATTGAGCCCACCAAGCTTGGCATTGACGGGAGGGGAGGAGTGGTGGCCTTCCTGGGACACGAGCGGCGGCGCCCTACCGTGCACTACTCTTCCTCGCTGCCGGCGGCGTCCGCGGACGTGCCGGCTTTATGGTCGTCGCGGCGGGGCGCGGACTTGGTGGTGTCCTCCTCGTCGTCGTTGGTCTCGCCGAACACCACCTCGCCCGCGTCGTCGCTCTCCTTGTAGGCGGATGCCACCCGCTGGCGGTACCGCCACCGGGCGAGGCGGAGCTGTAGGACTCCAGCAGCGCCTCCTGCTTCGCCAGGTCTGCGTCCGGCGCGACATCCCTGCCGGCAGCGAGCTGCTCCTCCGCCTGCACGTGCTCCTGCAGGAGGTGGTGGTTGTAGGCGGAGTCGGCCTGCGCCTCCCGGAACTGCTCCTCCTGCACCATGTCCATGTAATGGGCACGGGCGTCGCCGATGGTCATGATGCAATGCACCGGCGAGGTTGGCGCCGGTTCGTCATCGGCAACGTCCTCCATTGGGACGTCGTCGTCCTCCGGCTGCCTGCTGGCCAGCCAGCCGGCAGCAATAGTGGTCATCTCCTTCTTCTGGTCCGACGTCAGCCCGTCCCACAGAGCTTTGGCGGGGGAGGGATCCATGGTAGGAGTGGTGCGGAGAGGGATCGGAGGCGGATGACTGCGGCTATGGCTGGGGCATCGGTTTATATAGCAATGGTGGGCAGCAGAGGGGCGGACAAGTGGCGCCGGAGGAGACGCCTCGGCAACCGTGTGCCATCAATGTGAGCGGCAGACGAACGGACGGGCGGCCGTCGTGTCGTTTGAACGGGCGGCAATCGCCTGCACTGGGAAGCGGCGCGGCCAGCGCGCCACATCAATGCCGGCACCAGTGAGCGGCCACGTCCGCTCTGGCCGGGCATGAATGCGGGCGCTGACGCTCTGGAGTGGCACTGACCGAAAACGCGCAGGAAAGGGGGGGGGGGTGGGGTTTTTGGTGGGCCAGGACGGTCAGAAGAGGGCTTTGGAGCAGTCCGGACTCCCACAAAGCCCCCCGGTTTGTCTCCAGTTTGCGGGAGAATCCGCGCCTGGACCGCCCCACGGACAGATACAGGCCCGCGTTGGATGGCTTCCGCTGTCCGGACGCATGCGGGAGGTTTGCGGGTCGGCGTTGGAGATGCCCTAATGTTACTTTAATTGTTTAGTTTGAACAGGATAATGAAATTTAGTATCCTGTAATGTTTTGTCATGGAGGTCCCTCCATGTGTCCTTCATCCCATTCTGCTTGTCACCACTCTCATATAGAACATATCGTTTACTGCATTGTGATCATCGACTATTTGAACAGATATCACAGTATTTCTTTTCCATCTAAATAAGATGGGTATGTACCATTCACATAAGTGCCATTATTTTCTGCAGTTATTTGCATTATGGTTTGCTGGCGGCTAGAGCAGAGATCTTAAAAGCTGGTGAAAACAGTGATTACAGCAACTGCATGTTGGATGGATATCATGGTATGTCTGCTTGGTTTTGCTTTATCTTCCGAGCCCAACACCCGTATGTTTAAAACTGATTCATCTTTTCCTTGTTATTACCTTTGTAGAACTTAAAATGAACTTCATGTGAATAAACTGAAATTGTGGCAGCATCATAACGACGGATGCCAATTTTAAAACTAAGGTGTTTTTCTTTTTCATGAACATTGTTTTATCCTATGCAAGGTTTTGTACCTTATCCGTAATAAGCAACACTATATTTTCATCATGTGGAAATTTGCATGCAATCAAGTTTTTAATAAATATTTACATTATGCTGTATAATGGAGGCATTAATAAAGCATGTTTGCTCTACTATCCTATTATGCTCAGTAGGCAGAGTCTTTAGTGTGTATGCATGTTCCAGTTTTCCCATAATGAAAGTTACCCTTGAGTTCAACGTGCTAATTGCTCATGTCGGATTTTACCCTTATGATTCTGTACGACAGTGACGGGTTTTAATTGCAATTTACATTGAATTGTAGGGAAATACCAATATGGGGATGATACATTTGAGGCCTCAGGTTCATCATCTGGTGCTACTTATTCCAAGTGCAGGGCTGTTGCAGTCAGAGCTCTTAAAGTTGATGAACCGGCATGCACTCACATGAAATGCACATTTGGTGGCGTGTGGAATGGTGGTGGTGGAGATGGACAGAAAAATCTTTTTGTAGCATCATTTTTCTATGATAGGGCTGCCCAGGTAAGTCCTTTTGAGTTTTGACAGAATTTTTTTCTCGGGCAAATGGGGTATTTGTCATGCCTCCATTGGATTGATGAAACCAAGCAGTCCCACACTCAACAAATGTCTCTCTTCTTAGATAAAGGATATTTCAGCACCAAACATCCATCAGAGCCTTAATGTTCCAGTTTGCTCCAGGCTATCCTCTGTAGTTCCTTTGACTCACTCTCCAGTCTCCAGTCTTTCAGTACAGCGGGTGATCTGAAGCCACAACAGGTCATTGCAAATTCAGCACCACCATAGCAGGTCTCGGCCATCTAGGTAGTCTAGTCTAACCAGACAGTTCCCTGAAAAAGAACTGCACTACTTAGTTTCTATACAGACCATTATGCTGCAGCACAAACAATATTTAGCACACATTGATTATTCTCACTTAACCGCCACCCAGACATTCAAAATCTTGACCAGTACTGTGATGCCAACAAACTGAGAGTTGAAACCCCAATAGTCTTGAACCACGACACGTTTGAAGAAACGGTGTACCGTCTCAGGTTCATTACAATAAGTTATATTTTATCGTGTACATTTTGCACCTTGCTTAGTTTATCTGTGGCAGCAGTATTTTTTTTGCCAACAGCCTTTAAAAGATCAGAATAAATGGTGGAATACATGACTGCCAAATGACAGGAGTTGGCGTATATTGACCATACGGCCCAAAGTTTGACAGCCTACAAAGAACTCAGACCCTACACCCTATCATTCTCATCAAAGTTCCAAAACATGCAGTTAGGTTCCTCACTAAAAGACTCAATCTTTAACAGTTCAAACCTGAGGTTCAAGGAGCAATAATCAAAACATCTTCCGAAAACCAAATTCGGATTGATCCACCAGAGACATGGGCTAGAGAGAGCCATCCTGCTCATGAGAAATAATGAATGGACCCAACATTGCATTGCTAAACTGCACCTCCTAAACCAGTTACCATCCCGGAAGTGAACATTGCCACCATTGCCAACCTGCCATCTAAAACCCTTTGTTGCTAGTTGCTACTCCCTCCGTCCCAAAATAAGTATCTCAACTTTGTACTCCCTCCGTCCAAAAATACTTGTCATTAAAATGGACAAAAAGGAATGTATCTAGAACTAAAAAACATCTAGATACATCCCATTTTATTCATTTTGATGACAAGTATTTCCGGACGGAGGGAGTACTAACTTTAGTTGTACTAAGGTTGAGACACTTATTTTGGGACGGAGGGAGTACATGACAATGCCATATGATCCTCTACCATTACCAACCTGCCCTAAAGCCCTTGTTTGTTGAAATCAAACAGTTCTCCAAAAAATATTTACCACCCAGGTAGCCAACAGGCAATCAAGCAGATATCTAAATCCTGCACGTCAGGAATCCCTAAACCATCAATCTTTCCTCTGCCATAAATTGACGTCTAAACTTTTCTAATTGTTCTGATGCTGGTTTCTGTTGACTTGCTTGTTCTTGTCACACACACATTTAATTATATCTCATTGTCTCATCAGGCTGGTTTTGTAAACCCTAAGGCAGCAGTTGCTAAGGTTAAACCATCAGACTTCGAAGAAGCTGCACGACGTGTTTGTAAATTGAATGTGAAGGAGGCACATGCCACCTACCCTGATGTTTCGGAGGAAGACATTCCATTCCTTTGCATGGATCTTGTTTACCAGCACACATTACTTGTGGATGGATTTGGTATGACTTAGTGCGAAGGACAAAATTCGCAATAACTTACTCCCTCCGTCCCGTGATATAAGAACGTTTTTGATACTACTCTAGTGTCAAAAACGTTCTTATATTATGGGACGGAGGAAGTAAGCTTTCGACATATTTCTTATGTTTCTGCCTGTATTCTTTCAGGTGTGGATCCCTATCAAGATATTACGTTAGTAAAGAAGGTGCGTTATGGCAATTCGTTTGTGGAAGCAGCATGGCCCCTTGGTAGTGCCATTGAGGTTGCATCTTCATCATAGGCAGAAACAGCTTGGAAGTAACTTATCAAAAAGAACCACCCAGCATATAGTTTTGGCTTAGCTTACCAATCTGGAATAGCGAGTTCAGATTCTAGGTTTGATGTTAGGATTTTGCCTTCGATTCACCATTTGTTCTCCGTCTTCCATTCTATTTATTTAGCCTTTAAATACATTGACGTATACATGAGGAATATAGCTTGGAGTTTTCCCGTGCGGCCATTTGAACGTCTATTTTTTTGTACTAACGAAAGCCAGATCAGAAACTTTGTAATCCTTTTGGACTCTGATGCAGATGCATAAATCTGCACTATTCAATCTAGTTTCTGTTTAGTGAGTAGTTTCATAATATCTTATGCTCTTTTGTACAACTCGGTTGACTTACTGTTGTTTGTTTGTGTGTAAGAATATGATCGTTCCCTCTTTTCTTTAGATTTTCTTTTTCCATGTGAACCAAATCCTCTTTTGAATATACAGTGTACAGAAACACCAATTGGTTTTGAAACTTGTATTTCATCAGCGTTTGAACTTTGGAATGGGCACGAGATGCAAAATGAAGGGATTAAGAGCAACTCCAACGCAAGGACCCAAACGGACACGGATTTTGTCTGTTTCGTGTCCGTTTGGGTCACCTGTCCGCCTAGCGGACATGGGGCGGACAAGTGTTGTACCCAATGCGTGGCACAAAAGCAGACCCAAACTCCTCGCGCCGCCCGCCTCCTCCTCTCTCCCTCGTGCAGCCCGTCCCCTCCTTGTTGCGGCGCCCGTCCTATCTCCCTCGCGCCGCCCCTTTTTTCTCCCTCGCGCCGTCCCTCCTTTCCTTCTCGCGGATCCCCTCCCCCGTGAGATTTTTCTCTGCTTGTGCCTCTGCTGCAGCCACCCTGCTTTCGCCGCCGCCGTCAGACCTCGAGCCCCAAAGAGAGCCTTGGAGGAGACTCTTGCCGGTGGCCTCGCTTCTGGGTGGAGGAGCCTCTGGCCGGTGGCCTCATTGGGCGTGGAGGAAGCGGCCGGCCTGTGGAGAGCCCCTGGCCGGTGGCCTCGTGGCATGGAGGAGCGGCCGAAGCGTCGGCGACTGCGTCGGTGGCCTTCTGCTGCTGCTGTCGGCGTCTCTGGCCGGTGGCCTCGGCTGCGGCGCGTCGGCGACCTGCGCCAGTGGCCTCGCTGCGTGCGGAGGAGCGGCCGAGCGCGTGGTGGCGACCAGCACCGGTGGCCCAAGGCGTTGTGGAGGCAGAAATCACATTGGTGTTGTGGAGGCAAAAGTTGCACTCGCTGACATATGGGACCAATGGCGGACACGAGCGGGCGACAGCAGTGGACGAGAGCGTCCGCTTCCGTCCGCTTTGTACCCATTTGTTCCTAGATTTGGGCCAGGTTTGGGTCGGGGACGGACAACAGGCAGACATGGGCGTCCGTTTGGGTCGCCCCGTTGGGCCAAGTTTTCTGTCCGAATAACCCAAACGGACAAAATGGGTCCTCTCATTGGAGTTGCTCTAACAACACACTACCTAAAACCAGTCTGCGGTTTCCTGGTCACTGCCTGAACGCATAACAAAGTAGGGCCCAAGAACTCAAAGCGTAGAGATGGGAAAAACTCAGAAATTGAGATGTCGTCATGCATCCTGGCTTCATGCAGAAAACTGCAAAATTATCATTGGGGTGTCACAGCAGAAAATACATGGATTGCAGAAAGAAAGATAAGGAAAATTCTTATGAAATAGCCCATTCCACGGAAAATGCAAATGGAGGCCGAGCATCAGGTAGGCCGCTATCTCGGCCGTTGCACCACCACGGGGATCTGTGCTGCCAGAGTATTTGCCCTGTATTCGATTTATTTTTGTGTTGTACTGAGCCAGGGAGGTCCCACCCACGTGCAAAGGCATTAGGCTTCGCGTATGGCCCCTGACATGTATGCACAGCATGGCGAGCACAGACCTGTACGTCCTGCTGCGGGCGCAGTCCGCGGAGACCTGTACGTCGTGGAGTAATGTAGGCGCACGGGATTCTTTCACCTGTGCCGTTTCGAACCACGAAAGATGTCCCAGATTTTTGTTGCATGCCACGGAGTCTTTCCAGGCCCGGGAACAGTTGCAGGGGATGGGCGGAACACAATACGGCTACGCGGCCAATAGGCGTATCACGGACCGTATTTGCCCCACTAGGCCTGCCAGAGCGCTGCCACGAACTGACGGGTTTCGAATCTCCAGGCCCAAGCAGACGGACCAGATTCCGGCCTGCCTGTAGGCCGAGCACCAAAAGCCCTCAGTCTGTCAGACATATATATGTACCCACTTCCCACAGCTACAGGTACACGAGGGAAAACTACTAGTACTAACTTAGGTCATTATGCATTTCGTTCTACATAGTCCTTGCATAGCAAACATGGCATGGTGATGAACTGATGATACTACACTAAAATAAATAAAAATAAACAGTTACGTCGTCGTCGCCTCCACTGTTCTATTCTAAACACCCAGCCATTATGGCTTCCATGGTGCTGGAGGCGGCGGGGGCGAAGGGAACATTGGCGGCACAGCAGAGAACATGGTGTTCTTGTCCACTCCATGGCCTTCACCCGATAAAGCTACCAATGCTGCGACTAGACCAGCGTTGCCCGCTAGGGTTGGTTCTGTGTAGTTGCGGTTCTTCCGGACGTCTTTGAAGCCGTCATGGCGATCAGGGCCGGCCACCATGGCTCCAACAATGATGTGAGGGTTGGGCTTCTTGGTGTCCCTCCATGTCCATCCCCCTTTGCAGCCAGGGTGAACACCTTTCTTCTTCGGGATTGACGCACCACGATGATGAACACGCTTGGGGTAATGCTTTCCGTGCCCGACCACATAGCTCATCTTCAAAGGATTTTTGCCCAAGATATACTCCATCTGACACATGTAGTGAGTTAGAACCAGGCGCGCAGATTACTATTATACCAGATCAAAAATATGTTACAGATATTCAAATGATAGAAACCTACCTGAGTCCTTGCAAAATTGCGAAGAACCTCGATGGAGTAGAAATGGGGGCCACAATACCACCCAGGGGTATCTGCAGCCTCAAGATAGTCACTGAACAGAGAAGCAAGGAATGCAGCATTGACTACATACTGGAGTGGTTGTGGCTGCCCGTGATTCAACTGTATCAAACCACCTGTAATGCAAGATAATTCAGTAAACTGTCCTATGAATTCAATAGGCAATCATGTATTTGTTTTTAGCTAGTTGCAACTTCAAACCTTTTGTTCTGTTAAAAGATCTAAAATCTGGAAGATAAGAGCACATGATGGTGCTGGTTTGGTTGTGGTATGTCCTTAACATCTCTTCATACGGATACCCAGGACTCAAGAAGAGCCTTAACCGGCTCAGAAGAACCTGGAACGTCAAACAATGCAAAATAAGTAAAGGTAAGTCATATTAATTATCAATATAACTTTAATTCTGCAAGCTAGGGCACATGGTAATACAAAAACTTAGCCCTAAATTCTTCTACAAAGCAACGCTAACATGCTGTATGACACCTAAACTGAAACCTGTTGTATAGTGTTTTTTATGAAATCCTACTGTATAGCTAACTGACAGTGGTTTGCTTGGATTGTCACATGGTTCTTTACAAGCATAAACATCAGATTCTGCAAATAACGAATTTCTCAACTAGGTAATCCAAAATGTAGGTTCCATGCTGAAGGCTGTTTTCATTATGGCTATCCTTTTCAAGGATATAAGAATTCCAAAGTACAGAAGATGAAAACATGATAACACTGACATGGTTTCAACAGAATCCTAGGTATATCCACCAAGCAGGAAACCTTTTGTGCTACAATCGTAAGTGCCCTGTACTTAGGCAGCATTAATGCTTATCACATGGTAGGACAAGCTGGCTACACGCTTTACTAGTACCGCAGGTAAACTGGGTGACATATTATAAAGAAATTTGGTCACGATAGTACTATAACCTGACGGTCAGTGTGTTAGACATGGAATCTACTCCCTCCGGTCCCATAATGTAAGACGGTTTTTTGACTCTCGTGTAGTGTCAAAAAAACATCTTACATTATGGGAGGGAGGGAGTACTTGACAAGTATCATGCAAACTAAAATGCCAATGGGTCAGCATGGGGAATGTCTCAAGAATTAAACGAAACCAAGTTACACAAATATATTTACCTGTGCACCAGGGAGCTTATTATCCCAGCTGAACACCCCATAGTTCGGGGGACGAGAGAAAACGTGAGCATGATTTGCAAGATTGGCATCCGTTGCGAACTGCAGGTATGATGAATTGCCAGTTGCGAGGTACATCCACGAACCACCCCACATATATTCATCCCAGTAACCGGTTGAATTGTAGAACTTTGCAGCATCTGACCGGGGTAGACTATATGTTTGACGACTACCTCCCTTCCTTGCAAAGTCCCAGACGGTGGTAGCACCGTGTAACAGCTTGTGGGAGTAAACCCTGTTATCCTTGAACACAATGGATGCTGCGGCCAATGCTGCGGCCATCTCAGCACCAAGATCAGGGCAAGTGTGGCACTCGGTGACTGGACGTGGGTAGTCGATGTCCTCTGGCCTCATCCAACAATAATGATCATTGGGCTGACTCGGACCGTCTGACATTGCAGCACCACCCACCTGCGCCCTCAAACAAAATTCACATTAGGAATGAACCGAGTGGCAGGAACTTCGTGTCCATGTATGTATATCCAGAGTTGGTTTTTACCTGTGCAACCAAGCGATCAATGGAATGTGCCGTGGAGTTGAAGGTCTTCAATAGGTAGTCGGCCCCCCACTTAATAGTGTCACGGACATGGCCAAGTTCCCCAGCAGCCTCGTACTTAGCATTGTACTCGATGACGCTCCAGCTGAGGAGGGTCATGGAGAAGGCAGATGCGAAGTTGAATTTCACAGCGCTTCCGCCGTCATAGTAGCCACCAGAGAGGTCTCGCCGGGCGTCCGAGCGTCCGTCCTTGAGGCACGAGTCGCCGCGCCATGGTACATTGTTGTGCTTCGGCAGCTTCCCGGCTGCAGAAATTTTGCAGAACAAACAGATGAAAAAAATAACTCAGAGCAAACAGGTCAATCAAATAAAATACTACTCCTATATTTTTAATTGGGTGGATCATTCTTCAACTTCAAAATCTTCAGAATGGATCTGGTGGGTGGGAGGGTTTAAGGGCAACTGTCCTCCCCCATATTCAGGCAAGGAACCCCCAAATGATGAATTTACATCTACAAAACCACCAGAAACACCTCATAAAGAAAATCTCGCATTTGCGGTTCGGCGCAGCTCACGCCTTAAATCAGAACCAAACATCCGCTGGATCGAAAAGCATCAAAACCTAATCTTTGAAACCGAAAATGAAGGGCAGATGACAGCAGAGGGGCACTGACATTTCTGGGCATTGAAGAACATGAGCGCCTTGCGCAGCGCGAGGGTGAACTGGTCCAGCGGCGCGGGCGGGGCTTGGTGCCTGGGGACGGCCTTGGCAATCCCCGCGGCGATCCCCGCGAGCGCGGCAGCAGCGAGGAGCAGGCCGAGCGTCCAGAGGAAGAGCTTGCGGCTGACGAGGAGGCATCCGAGGTCGACGTACCTCTTCTTCTTGCGGCCCTGGTCGCCGGGCCCCGCGAGCAGCCAGCTCTGCTGCGTCTCGTCGAGCGTCCGCGAGAGCGCCGCCCGGTCGAGGTCGAGGTTCCGGCTCCGGTCGTCGTCCGTGGCCGAGTCGTGGCATATCTCGAGCGGGCCGCCCCACGGGTCCCTCCCGTACATGCTCATCTCGCCCCCCGCCGGCCCGCCCGATCCCACAGATCCCCTACCACCACCTCGAAACGCCTATGAGCGGCTCCCGCAATGCCACGGGCGCGCCGCCGCCGCCGCCGGCTTGGAATGGGAACGGAAGGGTGGGTTTTTTGGCGTGCGTGGGGGACGAGGTGAAGTGGGGAGGAGGGATTTAATAAGTGTGGGGGAGTGTATTAGGGACCGGGTGCTTTGGCCGTTTGCTTAACAAAAGTACTGCTAGGTGGTACTGGCACTGGTATCGCTGTGTTGTGTTGGGTCCGGCGATAGCGATGGGTGCTTTTACGAGATGGAGAACTGTTTTGATTTTCTTGTTTGACCATGGTCGTTTGGGCTTGGGCTTAGGAAGGAGAAGCGGTTTTAATTGTTTCGTCTTTGTTTATAGTCCCCCATATCTCTGTCAGAGTTCTCTCCTGTTTGTTTATCAAAATCACCTGTCGTCCTCACTATTATTAATTCGCAAAAAATATACTCCACTACTGTATTATTGTTCTTGTCTGAGATAAATAAAGGGATAGATAATTTCAGGGCATTCGATAGAGTCGTTTAATATGGAATGGGTGCAGGAATTTTGGAGGCATCCACCTGCGCAATCTCTGCACTGCAGCGATCACGTGAAACTTGAGTGTAATGGTGGGGATATCGCTTATCAGGAACTTATTGATCGACCCATGATAAATTGTAATCGGCCAGTTTATCGACATATCGGCCAAATTTGGTTGCCATAGCGGATGATTTATCTTATCGTTCACATAACGGTTAGCGATAAATCGGCCGATTTATCCGAATATTGGAAGATATCTTGAACAGTGCTTGAGTGTCGAAAATGTTGTTCAAATACTAATATACTGACAAAACATTTCCGTAATTGATTCAAGTAGTACAGCGTAGGGCCTTGATCAGGTTATGAGTAAATGTATAGGTGATGCAGATTATACGAGTGTTCAACGGAGTAGGAATACTCTTTTCTAGCCATCTCATCGCTGCTTGATCTGGGAAGAGATGCAATTTTGCGCGTTGAGGTGTGGCGCAATCTTATCGCTCAAGGTAGCCACTTTTTCATTCTGATTCATCATCGTGCCCGTGCGTGTTCCTTCCTAGCAAAGGAACTCAGCCTTACCCTCATCAATCAATCAATCAAAAGAAGAAGAGAAAGGAGCTCCACCTCCACCTCCACCTTTCCTTTCCTAGCTCCAACATGACGATGTGGCACCCCACTGTTCCATTCCCTTTTAACCTTATTAACTTGTTGCCAGCCAGCTGCTTAAAACTTATTTATTCTTAAATTTCCATCCTCAATCTTGAAGTGAGAAGAGAAGGATTGATGCATCTCCTGTTGCGAACCCCGCTATAGCCAATTCGGGTTTGAGTACTTCGACTCTCATGATTTTGAGTGCTAACTACTTACTCATGAGCTAAAAACAAAAGGCCTAATAACAGGTGGGATTGCTAACTTGTAACGACGGATCCACTGTTTTTCAGACACCAAGTTCTGGACTCGCTGAGAGGACGGTCTGGGTCTGCCCGTAACCTGTGCCGAGGATACAGCTGGATGCTGCTCCATTCTGCAGGCGGGGAGGACGGAAAGCCATCGCACCAGCTAGCGTGTTTGTGTGCTTGCCAGAAGAGGAGGGGAACGCCGCCGCGTCACCACAGCACACCACGCTATTGACTTCAACTCGGTCAGACTCGCTGGACTCACGGGGTTTTGGAGCTGTGCCGCGTCCGGAATTTATTGGCTGGCTGTAATTTGGATTCCTTCCCCGTGCTGCCCGTGCCTGCCTAGGTTGCTGTTGCCGCTCCGGAATTTACGTATTCACCACATCTCTAACCCTCACCCGTAAAAGGGCATTGTATTTGTCTATTGTATTTGTCTATGGATGCCTTCGAACTTGATCTGTGGACAGTGATGCGGGAGCCGGTCATCTGACCATGTTCATATTCATTTCAAATCGGATTTGAACAAACCAAACGATTTTCATGCATACTAGCTGATTTCTGTTTAAATTGGACAACATTCGTTACATTTTCAACATATTTCATTAAGCACTAACTACGCCCACGTGACACCAACGAAAACATGAAGCTCCCCGCACCCATGCTCTTGCGACGCGCCGCCCCGGCGCCCGCAGCCACCATTATTGCAGTTGCGGGCCTCGCCTCACCGACCAGCGCGCCCTCCTCCTCGTCACGGTTCCCTCCGGGATTCACTTCGTTGCGGTATGGACGGCTCGATCTGGTGGCCACGCTCTTCCCCCAGTTGTCGTCGTCGTCTCCAGGTCTGAATGCACCATTATTGTCGTTGCGGCCCTCGCCTCACCGAGCGGCGCACCCTCCTCCTCGTCGAGGTTCCCTCCAAGGTTCCCTTCATCGCGGTATAGACGGCTCGATCTGGTGGCCACGCTCTTCCCCCAGCTGGCGTCGTCGTCTCCAGATCTGAATGCCATGAGTTCCCCTTCGCCGCATGCGGCCGACGCGGTTGTTGCTGAGGCGACCCAACGACGCGTCTGCTTTGCCATCAATGAGGATATGCTCCAAGATACACCTCCTCCTCCCATTCAAGGCACACTCTGCCACTGCCTCAAATCTGTGCCTGGTGCTGCATTCAAGACTAAAGGCTGGTGCGCCGCTGCGAGCGCCTCCTTGAGCCCTACACCGGCTGCTGCGGATTCAAGCCTTACTGCCCTCGCCTTGACCGCTCAGATGCATCAATGGCATTTGGTGAATCTGCATACTGGTGGTGAGAGGAGCGTTCCAATCACCTACATTGAAGACAAAGTGCGGCGGCTTCTCATTCCCCGCAGCAGAGACAGGGTGAGTTCGTCTTGCTTAATGACACGGAGTGCCATCGCTGCCTGCTCAAGGGCCACTCATACGTCTCCAATGCATCTGTAATTTTTTATTGTTCCATGTTATTGTATTATCAATCTTGCAACCTTTATGTACATTTTTGTACTATTTTATTATTTTGGGAACTAACCTATTAACCCAATGTCAATTGCTATTTTCTACTTGTTTTTGGTTTTCCAGAAAATCTGTACCAAACGGAGTCCAAACGCTACGAAACTTTTTGACAATTTTTTTCTGGACAAGAGAGACCCTAGAATCTTCGGGAGGAGATCAGATGACAAATGAGGAGACAGCAAGGCAACATGGCGTGCCCGGGGGGTCGCGCCCTGTTGCCTTGTGGGCCCCTCGAGGCTTCGTCTGACCTAATTCCACTTCTATAAGTTCTCAAATATTGGGAAACCAATAGAGAGCCATCCGAATCACTTTTTCCACCGCCACAAGTTTCAGTTCTTCCGCGATCCCATCTAGAAGCCTTTTCTGGTACTCTGCCAAAGGGAGAATCAATCACGGATGGCTTCCATATCGCCTTTGCTGCCTATCGATGATGTGTGGGTAGTTCACCACAGAACTACGGGTCCATAGCTACTAGCTAGATGGCTTCTTCTTGGTAACTAGAACTTGTGGAGCAGAGGAAAGTATCCGGAGTCACGTTCTCGTCAAACCGATAGGTATGCTGCTTTGATCACTCCTGTAAACAAAAGCATGAACTATAATTGAGATGGGTCCCTTACGTTTGACTCTGGAAAAGTCAGCAGGAATAAGTGTTTGTGTTTTAGAAGGAAGTAGTAATCTTCCCTGTAATGAATATGCACTCTTGGCGCGCCAAAAGCACAAGGGAGATGCGCCACCAGTGGCATCGATTCTGCGGTGTGTTTAACCGTTCTATGTATGGCTGCTCTATCTATTATAGAGCATGTGAGCTATGACTAAGGGTGCCAGCCAACCTTTTGACCGTTTTGCCTTATCATTCTAATAGTTGGTTTCATGGTGGCTGCTATTGAACCTTTGTCTTGTTGTTGGTTGATGGTATCACTCTCCGTGGATGTGATATCATTTAAACTGACTCTAGGTGTTGTTGAACAGTTTCGTACTAAGACAGCCAACCTTTGGACCATTTTGCCTTATCATTCTAATAGTTGGTTTCTTAGTGGCTGCTATTGAACCATTGTCTTGCTGTTGGTTGATGGTACCACTCTCTTAGGATGTGATCTCACCTAAACTGACTCTAGGTATTGTTAAATAGTTCTGTAGTTGATAGTTTTTGCCATATCCTTTCTGATTTATCAGTCTTCAAGTCTCAGGGTCTTGAAGTCAGGTTTCATCTTGTTTTTTTGTCATGTTACTTAAATCATTTAGGGTTAGGATCAGATTAGTACGATTTAACATGGTATCGTTTTCTGTGGAGATGGTATGTCCGCAAGGAAGTTTGTATGTCCCATTGTTGTACATCTGTTCCTGTGGGGATGGTCTGTTCGTGTACATTTACTAACAGTTTAGTTGTTGGACAAAAAATTTCTGTGGAGATGGTCTGTTTAGGTGCTCCAATTGTTTTGTGTTCTTTCTTGACTGTACCTTTTTCTTATATTGGGTGAAAAAAATCTGAAGAGAATATAAGGTACTAACTTCTGCTCTGCTCTTTGTTCTACAGGGAAAAGCAACCTCGGAGATCATGTGATGGGCCTAATTCAGTCTGTGAAACGATCAGGCGATGGAAAGAAGTGAACCAACAACTGGAGCATGATCAACAGGGTGCAGAGAGGGCGAGGAAGCCACCTGCAAAGGGTTCAAAGAAGGGTTGTATGCAGGGGAAAGGAGGACCTGAGAATACACAATTTGGATTTCGTGGTGTAAGGCAACGTACTTGGGGGAAGTGGGTTGCTGAATTTTGGGAGCCAAATCAGGTGAGCAGACTTTGGTTGGGAACGTTCCCCATTGCTGAGGATGCTGCCCGTTCTTATGACGAGGCAGCCAGAGCAATATATGGCGCACTAGCTCGTACCAACTTCCCTGTGCATCCTACACAAGCTCCTGTTGTGGCTGTACCAGCGGCAACTGAAGGTGTTGTACGTGGTGCTTCAGCATCATGCAAGCCTACTACAACATCCACCAACCACTAGGATGTTGCTTCTTCATTGCCGCGACAAGCTCAAGCTCCTGAGATTTACTCCCAGCCAGATGTGCTTGAGTCCACCGAATCAGTTGTGCTGGAGTCTGTCGAGCAGTACAACCAACCACTCGAAATGATAGTTAGTTTTAGGAGGAATTAGTGGTTCGTCGCCATTTTTCTAGCTCCAACAATATAGAAGGCAGTCAAGTTCCATCCTCTAATTTCTTGAGATTTTTATAGGAACTACTAGGACGCATACCTAAAGGAGTGCATCTACTGGTTCAGGTCAAAATTGATCTCATTTAGTTTATGCATTCCATTTTTGCGTTTGGGCCGCAATTTTTCTAGCTCCAAATAATTGTTGCAGAAGGGAGCAGCAGACAGAAGAAATCTGAAGCAAGTTTTGCTCAGCTGCAGCGTCTTCCACTAACAATAAGTCTGCACAGCGGCCTGACAGATTAGTTGTTGCAACTAAAAACACAAGTCTTTCAGCTGCTCATCATTCGCTGGTAAAAAAGCATAGTGATTTTCCTTTAGAAATACCCAACTGAAGAATACCTTAGTTGAATCAATCAGTAGTGAGTTGTATTACTAGAGATGTACTTAGAAAAATGCCCTTAGGTGTGACACTCTACATGGTTACGTTCTTTAGCCCCAGTTATTGATATCATATTGAGATACACTGTGCCAAGCAGAATGTGTGTTTTTATATACTTCCAGATTCTAATTTACCGTTCTTGATTTTGGCGGGGATATTCCTTCATTAATTAGTTAGCTGTCAATACTCACCAATTTTTGAATATTTTCCATGGCTAAATTTAGTCCAACAATTCCACTCTGATCAAGCCATGGTGCATATTGCCTCATATTCGCTTATTTGAGTGTGCCTTTATACATAAATTTTGATTTGTTTGTTTTTCATTTTTTTTACGGATATGAGGAGAGCTCTATTGTTGGCAGTGACTGCAAACATGGACTCCTCTTCGCTGGACGGGGAAAACATAAATAATAATCTAGCAGGCAGTAAAATTACATGGTTGATCTCGGTTTTGTACATGTTAGGTGAGCATTATGAGTTCTACTTCCCATAAGAGAGTGTATTTTAGTGTTGCAGATTGTTTCTATTTTATAGCAAGAAGCCAAATCATGTTGTGCATTGTAAATCATGAAAAACTTGTTGTTTATTGTCACCTCTATATCTGTTATAAACTTTTGTTCCTGGTGTGGTACCTGTCAATCTTGGTTTACCCTTCCATTGCAGCAGACCAGTATGTCCTTGTTTCTTGAATTGATTCCTCATTTCATGTCTGCACTTCTATTACAGTAGAATAACATGTTATAAACATGGCGCTCGGCATTGTTTGTCCATTTCCCTTCAGAAGAGAAGAGATGTCTGTAGAGAGTGGCTCCATCACTAAAGAGATATGGCAAATTTTGTGCAAGGCATTGTTTGTTCACCTCCTTTCAAAAATGAAGGAATTATAGTGGATCTGGCCTATAAAGGGGTTGTGAAGGACAAAATGCTATGGATCCATAGTGGGAGGGGAAAATTATCAACAACGTATCAAGGACAAACCGTGACATGGATTCATTAGTTCTAGCTTAGCAAAATTATAGAGAGAATGCCCTCATTTCAAAACTATATTAAATATTTTGAAGCTATGTTTCTTTCAATTTTCATTATTACAAGGATCCTTATATGCCAACTTGTCAAGCATTTATTGTCAAATAACTCTTGGTTTGAAATGAGACCTAAGCGGTAAAGTTATTATACATCTTATTGTAGAGAACAAGCCTTCATTCTTATTGTGGACAGAATGCCTCCATTTTTATTAAGGGGGGTTAAATTTGTTACCATATGTGCTTGCTCACAACTAAACCATGGATTTTCTTTTGAATATGTTTTTTTCAAACTTAGATTTCTCATCATGATCACCATATTTTTCAACTAATAAAATGCTTCCTTAGCTGGTTTATACATGTTATACAATTTTTTTCAAACTCGAATTTCGCAGCGTGATAACCATTTTTCAGTATAGCATGGTTTAACACATGAGCTTTCTACTTTCAATATTGAATAGGTTATTGCAAAATAAAATTATTTTCATCGACAACATGGCTTTAGTGGGTCGGCGCAACAGGTCAACTAGTGGTCAGAAATGACGGATGGCAGACACACCATCATCACCAACTGAGTCTTTTATAGGAGTAGAGAACTGGTTGTGGGGTACATATTGGGGCTGCAATCAATAGTATATGTCTACTATCTGCTTAATCTCGGGTGTCTACTATGAATTTCATATTGGGTGGGAAACAAACATTAAAGGAGCCATTATTTGTATTTTTAACTGAAGCTATTATCTGCCTGATATCATTGGTTTTGGGTCTATCCACAGGTTGCTACCATCACTCTGGATTTGTGCATGCGCTCCTTACATAATATCACTATGCTTTATTCCTATGCATGTCAGTTATTGTACACAATGCTACTGAACATGTACAGCAAAAGAGACGAGGCTTGTGTGGCAATAAAATTTCATGCAGACGTCGCTCCATGGTGGGCACAAAAGCAACCCCTCCCCCCATTCCAGACTGTAATCAAGAGGAAGATAACTGTTCACAGGGGGATTTAGAGGGAGCAGACCACTCCAATTTACCCCCTGAGGTCTTTTGATCTAACTTGGTGTCATGGGAAACCACGACCACCTATGTGACCAGGGGTCCCTTGCTGGTTCGGCAGGGGGGATGTCACATCGCACAAAGAGCAGAAGAGTGTGGGGAAGCACGACAAAGATCACATGGGCAATTTTACCCAGGCTCCGGCCGCCGTGAGGCGTAAAACCCTACTCCTGATTTGCTGGATTGATGGTGGAGCGTAGTACAATTGCCAGGCGGGGTTGCCTACAGGAGACAGTGGCTACGCGCATATGAATGTGTGGGTATCCAACCTTCTAGCCCTTTCTACGGTTGCCACGGGCCTCCTTTTATAGATTAAGGGGTCACCACAATGGCAAATCAGTCATTATGCACTAATAAGATAGCAAACAGTGTTGTCATACCTAACTTTACAGGCTGATAGAGTGCATTAAATGCGCCGCTCAACGTCACATCGTCGCTTGCCCGACAAGCCTTGCCGTGATGTTTTTCCAGCTTCGCGCCTGCTCGAGACACGTCACAGGAAGGGTGTCTTTTGTAGGCATTTTCCGTAGAAAGAGGTTGCCATGTGGCGAGTGGCTGCCACTTAATCAGTTTGCGGCCTGACACCGCATTGATTGACGACGTGGGTCGTGGCAGAGTGGTTGGGTGAGGTGGTTTGGCCGCCGCGAGTCCCGGTAGGCCCTGCCGGGACGTCTTAGATGTTCTCTTCCGGGGGCGACACCGCCCTCGCTGAGCTCGTTTGCCCGGCAAGGGAGGCTTTTCCCCTGGTGGTGTCTTGCTTTTTTTGGCTTGGCCTTGGTCCTCTTGTTCTGCATGTTGGTCCTTCTTAAGATCTTGATCTCCTATACTTTGGCATGGCCTAGTGATGTAATCTTGTTCCCGTGCATGTGCACAGTCTGGGCAACTGACCCATGGTTTCTTGCACCGACAGAAACCCCCAGGCCTGCCTTGATCGCGCTGCCAAGCGTCGTCGGGGTAGGCCCTAATAAGTGCATAGGCAGGGGCGCCAAAGAGGCTGGTCTCTTGGGGTGTGTTTGGTTTGGGAACGAAGTGGGATGGAATGTCATGGTTCCATTCCACTAGAATGGGTCGGTTCTGTCCTTATGTTTGGTATGAGCAGTTCCGAGGAATGGAATGGTTACATCTTGGTGTTTGGTTTGAGAGATGGAATGTAATGGAATTGTTCATCTCACTTTATTATACATGAATTAGATTTTTGATAGAAACCTAAACTGAATGTTGAACATTGGATTACATCGATTGTAATGAACAGATGTACTTCACCCGCAAAAAGAAAAGATGTATTTGACGCTGCAGTGCAGAATAACACCCACGGAACACTTAATCTGAATACAGAACATATGTACTTGACGCTGCAGTATATTGATAGAGTTCAGTGCTGCAAAAACCACCACGACGATTGTCACTTCAAACCACATGCTCCTTGGTGCGGCGGCCAAAGCTCCCCAACAGTGGCGCCTTAATTAGATGCGCCCAGCCTCCAAGCCCGACTGAAGAATACGATTGAGAGGGCTGCCCGGCCTCCATGCTCGGCTGAAGAAGATGCGCCCGCCTGGGACGTGGCCGGCGCGATGGCAAGCAGCGCCAACGTGACGATGCGGCTGTGGCAAGTCATGGCCGCATGCGGTCGGGCTGTCGGCGGCAGCACACGCAAGGATACGAGGGATCTGCGGCCTAGGGGAGGGGGAGACGCGGGGATGGTCGGGGCTGCTACCAGCGCGACGGATGTTGCAGTGGCCATCCATGGCGGCGTGCGATGAGGCTGCTGGCAGCGGCGTGCGCAAGGTTGGAGATGGAGATGCGCCGCCGTGAAGGGAAAGAAGAGCAGACACGTGAGAGTCGAGCGAGCGGTTCCCTCTCATCCGCTCGATTCGGAGGTATTGCTTGGTTCTGCATAAACAAGGAATATGCCATTCTCTGGAATCGGTGGGTTCTCATTCCTTCGACAAACTAAACACTGGAATGAGCTCTGGGGACGGAACCGACCCATTACATTCCACTTGGTGACACCAACCGAACACATCCTTGGAGTCTTCTTTGCTTCTTCATTAATCTTGAGCCTATGCCAGTTTCCGATTTCTCCGTGCATCGCGTGCAACAAACCCTGGGTCAGTTGCCTAGACTGTGCACAGGCCCCACGATCGTGGCCCGCGAATCGCCCACGCCCCACGATCACAGGGTGAAAACCGACATCCCACTTGCCTATCACTTCACACGCACCTGCCGCATGTTCCACATGCATTGGGCGTGGTAGGTGGTGGATGCGGAGAGCGTGGGGACATGTGCCATGGTTGAAAACCAGGCGTCGATGGTTGGAGTAGACGGTCGGCCTTGACTCTTAGTGCCACAGAAGGTGTAGGGAGGCCATATTGGAGGAGCGGGGCAGCCACCCCCGGCGTGAGAGGCTAGCGCCCTACCTCATCTTCCTATAAGAGGAGGGCAGGAGTAGTGCATTTTCACACACGCTTCTTCCTCTTCCCTCCGCAATCTTTCCTCAATAGCCATGGTGAGAGAACGAGGTTGTGGTGGTGTTCCAGCGACAACGACGTGGGCTTCTACTCGACAGAGCATCCCCCTCCTCCGGATCCAGCGATGGTGGAGCCCGCCGTGAGAGGAGGAGGGAGGGGGCGAGGCCGAGGTAAACGTGGTGCTCTAGGAAGAGAGGACGGGGAAGCGCCTCGGCTGTGCTTCCACCGGCGGTTAACCCTCCAATGGAAGGCCATGTTGGTGATCAGCCTCGAGAATTCATCATCAGGCTGTACAAACCTCCGTGCGGCCATCTTCGACTCCCCACTCCATTCGCGCAGGAAATGGAGCTCGAACAGCCACGCGCTCTGAGGTTGCACATGAGGGGTTGTGGAAATAGCGACATGTGGGTGGACATTGACTTCCCAGCCCCTCATGTTATGTACCTTCGTCGTGGTTGGAAGACCTTTGCTCGTGCCCATAGCTTCTCGAAGGGGCATGTTCTCCATTTTAAATTAATGGAGAGCGACCTGCTCTCCGTCAAGATCTTCGGGCTCTCATGAGCTCGCTTAGGGTGCTGCGCGGAGAGCTCGACTGACGATGAAAGCTCCTCCTCGAGTGAAAGTGACGAGGAGGATAGTGACGGCGATGACAACAATAGCGGGAGAGAGAGCGATGACTCTGACTCCGGCCGAGTGTCGCCCACTGTCGGTGTCAAAACCGGCGGATCTCGGGTAGGGGGTCCCGAACTATGCGTCTAAGGCTAATGGTAACAGGAGGCGGGGGACATGATGTTTACCCAGGTTCGGGCCCTCTCGATGGAGGTAATACCCTACTTCCTGCTTCATTGATATTGATGATATGAGGATTACAAGAGTTGATCTACCACAAGATCGTAGAGGCTAAACCCTAGAAGCTAGCCTATGATTATGATTGTTGTTGTCCTACGGACTAAACCCTCCGGTTTATATAGACACCGGAGGAGGCTAGGGTTATACATAGTTGGTTACAGAGAAGGAAATCTACATATCCGAATTGCCAAGCTTGCCTTCCACGCAAAGGAGAGTCCCACCCGGACACGGGACAAAGTCTTCAATCTTGTATCTTCATAGTCCAACAGTCCGGCCAAACTATATAGTCGGCTGTCCGAGGACCCCCTAATCCAGGACTCCCTCAGTAGCCTCTGAACCAGGCTTCAATGACGATGAGTCCGGCGCGCAGATTGTCTTCGGCATTGCAAGGCGGGTTCCTTCTCCGAATACTCCATAGAAGATTTTGAACACCAGGATCGTGTCCGACTCTGCAAAACAAATTTCACATACCACTGTAGAGAGCACAATATTCCACAAATCTAATCTGCCGACAACTTTTCATAGCATGACATCACACCACAGCCCGGTCATTATTCGAACCTTTTTCTCAACCAGCCACTACGCGTGTTGCGAGGCGGTTTTATTGGCACGTCTTGTCGAAGCAGAGATCGTGTTCCCCTTATTACGGGATTCTCATCAATACAGGTGTGGGTAAGCCAACCGTGCTTGTTAATATGGCTCCTCGATTTTAGGCAAGTTCCAAACGGCCACGCGGGGGATGCTTGATATTCGTCCTCTTTATAAAGGGGCCAAGGCCTATCCTTTTCTCCCCACGCTCGATCCTTCTCTTCCTCTACCTCGAGTTCCAACACCCAAGGCTCGAGCTAAGTGTTTCGGACCTGCAACCATGTCCGGATCCAACATTCAAGGCTGGTGGATGGCCTCCTCTGTCACAAAGGAGGACATCAAGAAGCTTAGGGAGGCTAGGTATCTCACCACCGAAATCCTGCACAGGTTGCCTGCTCAAGGGCAGGTCATCCCCACTCCCAAACCAAACGAGAGTGTCGTATTTGTTTCCCACTTCCTTTGAGGGCTAGGTTTTAGTCTTGATCCCTTTGTGAGAGGACTCATGTTCTATTATGGGCTAGATTTCCATGATCTAGCTCCAGATTCCATCCTTCACATCTAAATGCGTTTATAAATGGTGTGCGAGGCCTTCCTCCGCATCACCCCGCACTTCGGCTTATGGCTCTAGACCTTCAATGTGAAGCCGAAGATGATCGATGGGTGACACGCAGAGTGCGGAGGTGCCACAATAAGCAAAGGCGCCGATGCCCCATGGCCAAAGGGTTTCTTCCCGGAGGTGTCCGATTTATGGCAACGGGAGTGGTTTTACATCACAGCTCCCAGAGGTACAAAGCGGGCGCCCCCCTATCTTCCGCCTGGGCCCTCCACCTCAACTGGTGTCATGGGTCAACAAGGGGCTGGACTGGGGGCCAGTTAATGATGTGCTGACATTGTAAAGCTGCATCTGAGATCTCCTCGAGAGGGATGTCAGTCTCGTCAAGGTAATGCAAGTAATGCTAGTTCGTCGGGTCCTGCCATGCCAACGTCGATCTCTCCATATGTGGGAGTTCAACCCGAAAGGACTGCAAACTATTCAACAGTTCTTCAGCGTGTCGCTCGAAGGGATGTATGGATTGTTCTTTGGATCACAAATAAAGTGTCCGGACACCACCGAGGATGCAGGTCTTAACTGCAACCGTCCGGATACCCAAGTAAGTAATTCCGCGACCGAACATGCCGTCCTTTATATCTGTTACAACATCATTCTGAAACATTCACTACAAAAAAAAAGACACATCCGTGACATTTTGGGCCGAACGAATTTTTTTCTGTCATACATATGACACTTCTATGGCGATAATTGTGACAAAACCGGTATCATCATAGATGTGGTGGGCTCCTACTTCTATGACAAAAAATCATGATGAGAAAATGGGCTTTTCGTCTGGCGGGCGGACACGCAGCTGCATGACATTCTTTGGGCCGTCCATGACGGAAAAACCGTGGTAGAAGCGAGGGGAGGAAAATTTCGGTGTTCCGGTTACGGTGGGAGGTCGGGGCCGAGCGATGCGCGTCTCTCGTACACATACTGGCGTGTGTGCGGCGTTAGCTCTAATCGAACCCGGCGAGGTGTTGGGCTCTAGCGAACCCGGCGATTGCACTGCAGCTACGTTATCGAACCCGAGTGATCGATCGATGGTGTTAAGCGAACCCGATCGGCGATTCGCTTCGCTATTGCCGCTAAGCGAAGCGGTCGATCTGCCTCTGGGATGAGCAAATGAGCATTGTGGGGGGTGGATGAGCAAGTGGCGGTGGCGTTGCCTCTGGATGAACAGGACCCCGTGGTGTGGAGGGCTGGATGAACAGGAGACGGTGGAGGGGTGCCCGTGGAGGGGTGGTTGAACAGGACCCCGTGGTGTGGAGGGCTGGATGAACAGTAGACGGTGGAGGGGTAGTTGAACAATAGCCGATGGAGTAGCGCGCGGTGGAGGTTGGATGAACAGGAGCCCTTGGAGGCTGGAGGAGGTCGACGGTAGCCCGTGGAGGCTGGAGGAGGTCGACGGTGGAGATGAACAGTATCCCATGGAGTCCCGTTTTGCGGTACGCCACACCCCTCCCGATGAACAGGACCCCCGTTTCGACCGTAGGAGGTCCGTTTCATCCGTTTTGCGGTACGCCACACCCCTCCCGATCAACAAGACCCCCGTTTCGACCGTAGGAGGTCTGTTTCGTCCGTTTTGCGGTACGCCACACCCATCCCGATCAACAGGACCCCTGTTTCGACCGTAGGAGCTCCGTTCCGTCCGTTTTGCGGTACGCCATACCCCTCCCAATCAACAGGACCCCCGTTTTGACCGTAGGAGGTCCCTTTCCTCCGTTTTGCGGTAAGCCACACCCCTTCTGATCAACAGGGCCCCGTTTCGAACATAGGAGGTCCGTTTCCTCCATTGTGCGGTACGCCAGGCCTCGTTTCCATCGCTTGTTCGGTCCAAGCCCTCCCGATGAACACGACCACGCATTCTGTTCCGACCCAGCCGGTTGGCTCCCACACATTCCGTTGCCTCCCGAACACGAGCATTCCGTTGCCTCCCCATGAACATGATGCATTCCGTTGCCTCCCCATGAACACGACGACGATGCTGTTTCTCCGTTCCGACCCATCCATGTACACGAGCCCTAGCCATACGTATGCACGAGTAGGCGTTCGCGACCCCGTCCGTAAGTACACATAGGTGGCCGTATTTTCTTTCTTGCACCGGCGGCAGACGCGTGCGTGTACATGCTACAGCGCGCCTCTACTACGACACGTCGCGGCGCCTCTACATCCACCGATATATATATGCGTACCGTTCGCGACTGAATGACAACACCACGTGCGCCGACGGTGGGTCCGACCGCGAGCACTTCTTTGCGTGCGAAGATGTAGTGAGTGGGTCCCAGCGGATGGGGCGAATCGTTTTTTTTTGCCCGGACGCACTTCCTTACGTGCGAAGATGTAGCTGGTGGGTCCCAGCAATGGATCGAAGCGAATTTTTTTTTGCCCGGATGCACTTCCTTGCGTGCAAAGGTGTAGCTGGTGGGTCCCGGTAGTCAGAGGGGCGAATCGTTTTGTTCTTTTTGCCTGGACGCACTTCCTTGTGTGCGAAGATGTAGCTGGTGGGTCCCAGCAGTCAGGGGGAAACATTTTTTTCACGAAATACAGTGGCCCGTCCGGTGGGTCCCATCTGTTAGGTGGAGGAATCATTATTTTTCGCGTAATAAGGAGGCACTTCCTTGCTGCGGCCGTGGACCCAGCTGTCAGCCTCTCCACGTACAGTCCACGTCCGATGGAAGTCGTTCCTTGACCACGTTGACCATGCCTCGCCGAGAGCACCAGGGCGGTGGACGATGGCGAGGCCTAGGAACGGGACGACGAGGAGCCGGGGAAGACGCGGCAGTGGAAGCCCGCGCGGAGAGGAGTACGTTGGTTCACTGGTTCGGCTGCAGTGTGAGGCTGCCGTCGGCTGCGAGGCTCGGCAGCGGTGGGAATAGTAGAGGCGGTGAGGCCTCGGCGGCAAAGCCTGACCCGCCACGGAGGCAGGAGCATGCGGCACGACCGACGCCTGCTTTGGGCGGTGGAGCAAGCGCACTGTGAGGTTGAAGAAGCACTACGGCCGTTGGATGGACATCGTACGGTCACTGGAGCTAGAATCGTTCATATTGACTAAAGTTGAGAAAGGCCCCCGTCCCAGTCAACTTAGTAGGCCCACAAGTCAGCCTCCCACCATGATGGGTCCCAGCTAGCAGGGGGAGTATTCATTTTTTGTGCGTAATAAGGAGGCACTTCCGGTGGGTCCGAGCTGACAGCGGGGGGAACATTTTTTTTGCAAAATACGCTGGCCCGTCCGGTGGGTCCCAGCAGTCAGGGGGAAACGTATTTTTCACAAAATAAGGTGACCCGTCTGGTGGGTCCCTGCTGTCAGGTAGAGGAATAACTATTTTGTGCGTAATAAGGAGGCACTTCCTTGCGGCCGCCTGGACCCAGCTGTCAGCCTCTCCACGTACAGTACTCTTCCGATGGAAGTAGGTCGTTGACCACGTTGACCACACCGCGCCGAGAGCACCAGGGCGGTGGTCTGGACGATGGCGAGGCCTAGGAAGGGGACGATGCGGAGCTGGGGAAGACGCAGCGATGGAAGCCAGCGGAGAGAGTCGAGGTTCACTTGGTTCGGCTGCGGTGTGAGGCTGCCGTCGTCGCTTGAATAACGGGGGTGTGGGTGAGTAGAGGATGGCCTGTCCAGTGGTGGGAGTAGTACGGGCGGTGAGGCCTCCATGCATCACAACCGCCACGGAGGAAGGAGCACGCGACACATCGGTAGTATTTGCTTTGGTATTTGGAGCAAGAAGACCAGAGGTTGAAGAAGCACTACGGCCGTTGGATTGACATCGTGCGATCACTGCAGCTAGAATCGTTTATATTGACTAAGTTGACAAAGCCCTTGATACGCGTCAACTTAGTAGGCCCACAACTCGGATTTGGCAGAGAACATATAGCCCATTTTCGATTTGTAAGAATGTACAGCCCATTTTTTAATTCTAATGGAATTTACTACAACCCATTTACAGCTTGTTAAAAGTACAGCCCAACTTCTAGCTAGGACAACGATTAATAATTTCAAACAACCGCTCAAAACAGAATTCAAAAAAAATTCCCACATTTTGATGGGATCCTAAATATTTTTATCCGAAATTTCTAGTCAGGTTAAATATAATTTCAAAATAAAGTTGTATTACGTTAAAATCCAACGAAATATTGCGCGAGCAACACGTAATGAAATTAAAATTTCCAAATTCCAAAAATAATATATTTTTCAACTAATTACATGTTTGGTGCATAGTAATTGCCCAATTATTATAATTACATCCAATTTATTATTTCTTAAAGTCCATTTTCTTGTTAAGCCTAATACATACCTCCTAGGAAACTTTGCAGCCCAGTGAGCGGATAACAAGTTGACCGGATATTGTGTACAAGCTGTCATTGCCCATTGCATTCTTGAGGTTGAAAAAAAGGCACGTGTAGTGCAAAGTACAACCTAACATGGTTACTCAGCCCACATTCAGCGACGCCGGAAAGGCCCAAACAAGGCTTTTGTACAACTTTTTGAAGTCACTGAGCTCAATTAATAACTTAAGAAAAAAGTTAGATTACAGTGGAACCTAATTAAAAGTTGTCACGAGCAAATAAACAATTCAACGGGTCCCACTTGTGCGTGTGCGTGTGTGTGTGCGTGCGTGTGCGTGCATGCATGCGTGTGTGTGTGTGTGTGTGTGAGAGAGAGAGAGAGAGAGACCCATCGGTCAATGCTCGTAAATACATCTTTCAGCCATATGCATTGCTGATGCTCAGTAAAAACTTATATAGTTGACACAATCATATAGAACATCATAGCACACTGAACTTGCATACAAAAATTTCACGCAGGTGGCACAATCAGGATGGAAGCAGTGGATCGCTACGGGAAGGGCTATGTTGAAACCAACGAAGTCGTACATAATGGTTCATCGTCTTTATAAATGACGGGGAAATATCTTGAATGTTGTGCAAAGAAAGCAGACAGACAACACAATAAGTTCTGCTAGCACATTAAGTTGACGTACAACCCTTTCTAAAAAAAGTTCAGGTACAAATTTAGAACAGGTCACAATCAAATGTACTGACATATCAGTGCTTCAGACCCATAGCTCAGATTTAACTAGTACTATCTGACAAGATTCAGTTGTTACCTTAAATTAGAGCACATCCAGGCAGCCAGCCCTACCTCTTCTCCCAAAGAAGCAGTGGCCTCCGCCACGTGATGGAGTAGGCCCTGTGCCATCCATCGTTCCGAGCAACACGGGGAAAGTCTGGTGTTGACTCCTGTAATGGACGTCATCGATGGACCCTTGCACCAGCAGCGGCGGCAGGACTTCGATTGATGGATTGACCACTTCTTTGACATGCACGAACACTCGATACATGTACATCTCTAACGTGGTCCGCAACGGCCTTGGTGGCGACGAATAGTACAACCCCGGTTCCTGCACCTGTATCTCAACACCAATCACCTTCGGTATGGTGGACGGCTTCTTCATCCATGCCATAACCATTAGAGCCTAGCTGTCTGGAGGAACAAACATACTTACGAGCTCACCTCCAAGGTCGTTGATAAGCTCGTTCATGGACTCGCTGTTCCAAGCACGTCGAGGCATGCCGTGGAAGGTAAGCTTTGTTAAAAACTCAAGCTCAGAGGGCACCGAGCCCCATCCTGGGTGCCACCGATCAAAGCTCACCAGTGCGCCATCACAGAACAAACGCCGGGAAGATTCGAACACACGACTGCAGTCAAAAGTTGTCCAAAACCTGACGAAGAAATCAGCCGGTGGCGAACAGACTTCGACGAGCAAGTCACTTATTTGGATGCCGTGCGCAATGCCAAGAGCTTTGACAAGGTCGTCCGGCGAGACGGGAGGCCGGTCACCGTTGATGGTTACCATCAGCACTTTGCCGGCAAACTGGTCATCAAGCGTCGCCATGACACTGTTGAGCGACAGCACGCAGCGACCGAAGGCAGGAAAGACCTCAGCCGGAGATCCGCGTTGACCAGCAACATGATAGTGCGCTTGAGTACAGGGAGTACAGGAGGGGGATTTGGGGGAACTAGAGTAGGAATCGAGATTCCAGAGGTGGGGCAGGGGCGGGAGACTGGGGATGAAAAGGTAGCATGAATTTCGAGCATGCGCCAATATGCTCTCGGCGCGCAAGTGCACGAAAACACCGGTGACGCCCACATGTCGGCCTAAGAGTCCTTATTCTTTCTTTTTTGGAGAGCCCGGCCTTTTTTGCAGGATCTTTTGAGAGCCCAGCCTAAGAGTCATAATTGACCTGTTTGGCATTGCGTTACTACTCAGGCCATATTCAACGACACCTCACTGACCCAAACAAGTGTACATCATCGAAAAGACAGTGAGCTCAAATTATATAACTTGAAAAAAGGAGATATACTCTAAATACTGGAGAATGGTGATGCCCTCATTTAGCCCACCAGTAGTTCGAGACAATAAACAATTCGAAACAACGATATATACAGCATTCAAACACTGACTAGTGACTACTACTGACATAAACAATAAGACATGATAGTTCATAAGAAGTCTTGCTACACTACCAAAACGCACCCATCTGCAGCGCTCAGACTCTCGTGATCCAGACGAGAATGACATTCTAAACAAAAGCAACTATTACATAGAAAGAGTGACATAGACGAGGATGACCAAATGACAAGGAATATGCATAACAAAAGAAAGAACTACCCATCCAGAACCAGCAGCAAAGACAACAAAGTCATTCGAAGAGATGATCCAACATCATCATAATTTGCAGCCCCGCTTGGTGACAAATGATCCGGAGACACCAGTACTCCACCCTTTCGATGCAACAGCCCAATTACCTATCAACCTGAAGGCTTGAACCACATCACTGCGTGTTGTAATTGAGACATCCAAGGATCAAAGTTAATCCAGATGCCTTTGTCATTCTCACCTTCTTTTGGCTGCAGGCTGTATCGTTGACAATCAGGGGAGTTTGCTCCCGAACTCCTAGGGCTAGCCGTGTAGACATAGTTTTCCATAGCAAATAGAGCCTCTCTGCCATCAAGGTCCTTGCCAACGGTGATCTCCTGGTTAATCGGATAATTGAGTCCGAGAAACAGAGAGTGTGAACCAAGGCTGTTTACCCGCCTCCAACTAAAAAATCCTAAAGGCTCCAACAAGCTGGTATCTTGCTCATAGACGTAACAACCACTGTCCGGATACTCACGTATTACACGGTGCTTGTATACAATGGGGTTTTTACAATATAACTTTTCCGGCTCATGTGTCCGAATGATCATCAATCTTCTGCCGTCGTCTGATCGAGCGAGGAACCAGTTGTGCTTCCCTGTTTTTGGCAAAGGTGGTGTGATTACAAAGGGCAGTAACTGTAGGGACACTGCATCATATCATAAAGGACAGACATTGTTAATGCAAGAAACAACATTGATATGTCCCTGTTGGAACTGGGATGAAAATACAGGGAAATGTATACTGGGTTCAAAAATATAGAAATGCCATGCATGGTTATACTCATGTTATCTCGCAATCGATTCTTCACAGGAAACTACCATGTCATGCATGTTATGTAATCATGTTCTATCCTCACAGACAAATTCTTCAAGGTAACTAACTGACCATGCATTGTTATATACTCGTGTTCTGTGGGCAAAAATTTTGTGAGGATATTATTCTAGCCATTGATTGTGAAGGGCGAATATAGGTATGTACACATGGTAAGCATTGCGAGATTTCACTACTTCCAAATATAGAGTTCTCCATATGCACATTTACTTCCCTAATGTATGGTTAGATGAAACCAACAGTGTGGTGCATGTTTCTACATCATGAAAATGAGGAAACTTACATGGCCATTGATACACACTCATATTTAGTAGTAGTATATAGATTACTGTAAAATAAGGATAATATCCATATATTCCTAACCATTTGATTATTCAGGGTACAAATTGGTTGTAATGACATGGTCACAATCGCATGAATTAACTCATTCCAAATATAGCTGATTTACAGCGTCTCTAATATATGACATAGTTCTACTCAAATTCTGCTCAAACAGGGATATGCCAATCATCACAAAAAGTTCAAACAGTGTCATGGCGTCATCATTAACATGAGACGGAAACAACTTACACGCGCCGTCCCAGCAATACGTGGTGCCATCTACTTTGTCGATCACGTAGATGATGCCATTGTGTTCAATAGCATCAAAGAAGTGTGTATCAGCTTTGACGATGATCCACTGCGAGCCGAGTTGTCTCCAGCTAAAGAAGGCACCAGCGTAAAGATAGGCGAGTCCGCGTTTGAACAAGGAAATTAGCTTGAAGTCTGCGTAATTCGCATGTCGTGTGGGCACTTAGCAGATTACAATCTTCTGCAAAACAAGGTCCATCCAACTGACGTAGTAATCTAGATGACTTGGACCGCAATGGTAATACCCTATATAATCCAACGGAGGAAGGATAATCTCATGGGAGGTCTGTAAGTAAACGAGAACCAACTTTTTACCGTCTTCTCTGAAGGCAGTCATCCAGTGGGAGTTCATGCCGACCCAGTACATACCTGCCAAGAAGTTTCGGGCGATGGTGATCGGATCGATGTCGAGGGAAATGATGTACGGCGACACACTACATACCTGCAAAGAAGTTTCGGCTAATGGAGATCGGATTGAAATCGAGGGGCATCATGCACGCCTCCGTATCATGGTGAGCCAATCTCGCAAGACCAGATAGTAGCAAGCAGGGTGTCTTGAAAAGCTTAGGCCTCGCTTCGACGATGGCCGTGTGCATGTCCCTCGAGCATGCAGCCAGCCGCAGGGCGGTCAATGATACGTCTCCAACGTATCTATAATTTATGAAGCATTCATGCTATTTTATTATCTGTTTTTGCATGAATACGGGCTTTATTATACACTTTTATATTACTTTCGGGACTAACCTATTAACCGGAGGCCCAGCCCATATTGCTGTTTTATTGCCTGTTTCAGTATTTCGAAGAAAAGGAATATCAAGCGGAGTCCAAAGCGGAATGAAACCTTCGGCGGCGTGATTTTTGGAAGAATATGATCACGGAGACTTGGAGTTCACGTTAGAAGATCCTCGAGGAGGCGGGGAGATAGAGGCGCCCCCTCTGGCGCGCCCGTCTCGTGGGCCCCTCGAGCACCCCCCGACCGACTTCTTTCGCCTATATAGTCCCACGTACCCTAAAAACATCCACGGACAAGATAGATCGGGAGTTCCCCCGCCGCAAGCCTCTGTAGCCACCAAAAACCTCTCGGGAGCCCGTTCCGGCACCCTACCGGAGGGGGAACCCATCACCGGTGGCCATCTTCATCATCACTGTGCTATCCATGACGAGGAGGGAGTAGTTCACCCTCGGGGCTAAGGGTATGTATCAGTAGCTATGTGTTTGATCTCTCTCTCTCTCGTGTGCTCTCTATGGCACGATCTTGATGTATTGCGAGCTTTACTATTATAGTTGGATCTTATGATGTTTCTCCCCCTCTACTCTCTTGTGATGAATTGAGTTTCCCTCTTGAAGTTATCTTATCGGATTGAGTCTTTGATTGTGAACACTTGATGTATGTCTTGCCGTGTTTATCTGTGGTGACAATGAGATTTCACGTGCCACTTGATGTATGTTTTGGTGACCAACTTGCGGGTTCCGCCCATGAACCTATGCATAGGGGTTGGCACATGTTTTCTTGACTCTCCGGTAGAAACTTTGGGGCACTCTTTGAAGTACTTTGTGTTGGTTGGATGAATCTGAGATTGTGTGATGCATATCGTATAATCATGCCCACGGATACTTGAGGTGACAATGGAGTATCTAGGTGACATTAGGGTTTTGGTTGATTTGTGTCTTAAGGTGTTATTCTAGTACGAACTCTTGAATAGATTGATCCGAAAGAATAACTTTGAGGTGGTTTCATACCCTACCATAATCTCTACGTTTGTTGTCCTCTATTAGTGGCTTTGGAGTGACTCTTTGTTGCATGTTGAGGGATTGTTATATGATCTATCTATGTTATTATTGTTGAGAGAACTTGCACTAGTGAAAGTATTAACCCTAGGCCTTGTTTCCTACCATTGCAATACCGTTTACGCTCACTTTTATCATTAGTTACCTTGCTGTTTTTATATTTTCAGATTACAAAAACCTATATCTACCATCCATATTGCACTTGTATCACCATCTCTTCGCCGAACTAGTGCACCTATGCAATTTACCATTGTACTGGGCGTGTTGGGGACACAAGAGACTCTTTGTTATTTGGTTGCAGGGTTGCTTGAGAGAGATCATCTTCATCCTATGCCTCCTACGGATTGATAAACCTTAGGTCATCCACTTGAGGGAAATTTGCTACTGTCCTACAAACCTGTGCACTTGCAGGCCCAACAATGTCTAAAAGAAGAAGGTTGTGTAGTAGACATCAGTCAACATATCCATACACGAACAACAGAGGTCGAGGATTTCACTGGGGAGATTGCTCCAATCGCGGCTCATATGGATGCTGCGCGGTTCGCGTTCGGCCATGGTGGAGTTTGGAAGGGGGCTTGATTTACGGGGGAGAAGGATGTCGGTGCTGGAGCGGCTAGCGAGGTAATAGTGGTATTGGGGGAGGCGAGTGAGGCGACGGTACACGGGGCACGCAGTGAGATGGAAGCGGAGACGGAGGCGGAGAAGGAGATGGAGATGAAGTGGTGCTATGGGAGGCGGAGAGGGAGGCGAGGCGAGGTGCCAATGTGACAGTGGCGGTGTGGTATTTGCACGGTGCATGTGGTGAAGCTGACTTTGATAACCCGAACATGCGCCTCGCTGGACTAGTGTCAGTAGCAGGTGTTGTCACTTCCTTTGTGAGGACCGGATGAATAGTATTTTGACCATCAAGTGTACCACAGCTTGTACTACTACTAGTAGTAGTAGTAGGAACATGAGTACTCGAGATTGTATAGCGGAAATAGGTCTCCGTGCTAGCATGCTGTTCACTTCATCGTTTAGGTATCATCCATATTTGCAGCGTAACCAAATTTCGTGCATGCCCAATCAGCGCCTGCCGTGATGCATGCAAAGGGTGGCTCGTGCATCAAGGACGGCATGCGATCGTTCCACACTTGAGAAGAGGAAAAATGGAAAGGTAGAATCGCAATGAGAGGAAGAGAACGCTGGCTAACGAGGTTGGGAGGGGATCGAGCAGGAAGTTAATGCTCCACGCCTAAAGGTTTTGGGAAAACCTGTTTTTCATAAGGTGACTTATACTTACCTAAACGGAGGGAGTATTGCTTAACCAGAGAATGTTGTGTCTCCCACTCACGCGCTCAAAAAAAAGCTACAACACATTTTTTTTATCTGTTTGCATAGGTCCCACCTATCAGGAAGGATGGGCACGTACACGAACATGTACGACTCCTCAGTCTACCCGCATAGCCTTTTTGTTTAGTCTACCTAGCCATCTAATCAACTCATGCACGCCACTTCTCCCATTTACTTCTCCAACGGAACCGATTCGCCTCGGTTTCTTCACCTCCCCTTCGTCTTCATTTGCATACAAACCCCACTGCGTTCACATTGTTTTAACCTCTTTAAATAATCATCTACTACTTCAGTTAGACTAGCCATCTAATCCTAATTCTCCAAATCATAGCCCTCCGTTCCAGCGGTTCCAAATGGCGAAAGAGATCGAGATGCAGGTTTTTAGCGTCCAACATTTCCTCGTCGAAGGCTCGATGCGCATAGTTGCCACCGTCACCGTCCACCCAAGGGTTGTTCGGCAGTGGACAACAATGTATCCAACTCCCTCGAAAAGTTAGAGACGAGGGTCATCGGTCTCGGCAGAGTACACGGAGGCGTGCCCACAGGAAGATCCGGTAGCGCGCCGTCCTTCATTTGTGCCTCGAAGATGATGTTTTGGTTTACCACATCATACACTCGCCCTCCATACCGGTGAGCTTCACGATTTCTTGTCTCGGGAGGGCGATACTACGTGGGGCAGCCATCGAAGGGACAAGCGAAGCTGGAGCCGTACAACCTTGATTTGAAAAGCATCACGACCTACAAACCAGAATCAAAATTCCTGTAGAAGATTGTGCTAAACAGACACCATCCCTATTCGACGTAGCAAACTTTGTGCTCGATACAAATCTTCAGAAGGGTGACGAGACATTGGCATTAAGGTCGTCTGGATGGGAGAATTATCCCTTGACGTACGAGCGGATAAAATATGCTGCCCTCGATGCCTGTGTGAGTTTCGAGATAGCTGCAAGGTCCAAAGAGCTTGTTGCGAAGCCGTCTCCCATAGAGAATGAGAAGAACAAGAAGAAGAAGAAGAAGAAGAAGAATAAGAAAACACTGCACCAGCAGGAGGGCATTATGGATGGATGAACTATTTCCTCTCTTGTAAAAAAAATTATTCCCTCTCGGTGTATATTGATATAGATGGACTATTTCGATGGTGTGCATGTCTTTGGAACAGAGTAGTAGCGTGGGTCCGCTTGACTATAAGGAACTATTTATCCGCATATATAGCTTTCTCTGCTACTCCTTCCAGTGATCGATATGCAGTGCATGTGTCCGTAGACATGACAGCTTGTCCATGGAAGTTCAACTACGACGACCATCACGTTTCATCTCGCGATTCCCACAATGCCTCTCCAACCCACGGCACCACGCCCCCGACGTGCGCCTCACCCCTCTCGGCCGCACCGCCCCTCTGCCTTTGTGTGCATGACATGTGGGCCACCTAAAATGCGGCGAGCATCAAGTTTCTACCACAGCCACCCGTGATTCCCACGACACCGCTCGAACCCATGAAACCACACATCCCCGACCTGCGGCTCACCCTCTTGGCCCCACTGCCCCTCTGCCTTCAGGAGCATTACATGTGGACCAGTCACCTATCGGGTCCACATGTTATTGACTCAAAGGTAGGTGTAGTATATGCTGGCTTCGATCTGATGGACCTGAGAGGGAAATGTAACTCCTACGCCAGGGCTTGTGGTGCTCCCGCAGCACGAACTCGTGCCAAACTCGAGATTTGTTTCTTTACTATACATGCATGCAACGATTTAATGGACATTGTAATCTCAACATGTGATGGGGAGCTCTAAATTTGAATTTGAAACTTATAAAACGAAAAGATTCAAAACAAATAAACTGGGAGAGAGGGAGTATATCATAGGATGTGTCCCATACAAAATAAGTCCCTGGTTTGTCCTTTGCGAAGATGCGGTTAGAAAGGAGCACATCGTCTTCCTACTCAGATGCAGCAACAAATCGGCATGAGCGGCATGGTCCGCCTTTGACCGCCATGTGCAAGGTTCGTGCTATCTTATTCAATCTCACCGTGGTTCCATCGTACCAATTCATGCGGTGGCCCATTGCATGGCTGATCCCAATGTTGGACAAAGGTTCTCTGAGGAGCAGTGTCACCGTTGTAAATGTTGTGCAAATTGATGTTGGGACCCTCCGTACATATGCAAGCCAATCTCCACTCACACCGAGCCTAGCACAGTGAAGCGATTGGGCGGGGAGAATTAGGAAATGGACACGGAAGTAGTCTTTAGAATGCATTTACTACGTGATCAAACTCATCTTACCTGCTCATCGGAGGAAATCCGAGTGCCCCGCAACGTCGGCATCTCAAGGGGCGTCAACTTGCAACTACGGCCACGCCGCACTGGAGAGACCCCAAGGAAACTTCCTCGTGCGTTCCACGGAACATCAAGATGCATTTGTATGAGTAGTTTATCTTGTGAGAGAAAAGGATGAACGAGGGAAGGCCTCTAGAGATAGAGATGGACACTACTACTATCAATGTGCTGGCCCGTGCATTGCAATGGATCCAAACTAGTAGAATAATACTTGTTCACGTGCTTGAAATATAAACACTCTACTTTTGATATACATGTGTCAGCAGACACGACAAATTGTCCATGGAAGTTGAACCACGGCGACCATCACGTTTCTTGTTTCTACCACTGCCACACCCACACGCGATTCCCACGACGCCGTCCAACCCACGGCACGACGTCCCCCGATGTGGACATGGATTCTCTGACGTGGCTATCACTGCCTTGCCCTGCCTCTCCTTCGCTGACCGGTGGGACCCACGCTTATGGGTCCCACATGTCAGTGACAGAATGGTAGGATTGTTCGTGCCCCTCACCCCTCTCGGCCCCATCGCTCCTCTGCTTTTGTGTGCATGGCATGCAGGCCAGCTGAACTGCGGCGACCATCAACTTTCTACCACAAACACACCCGATTGGACGCGGTTTGCCTGCTCCGCTGCTGTGCTCCAATCCGTACTCCCGCACCATCGAATTTTCATCCAGCGGCTGTGACACATTTCATCCCGGGCATCAATCCTCAGCTGGAGTACTTATGTACTACATGTAGTACCCGCCGGTGTGGCTATCTACGCCTCGTAACGCCCCGACACCCAACTGTGGCACCCTCGCCACGGCCACGCCACCACCGGCTGGTTCATCTCGAACGATTGAGTCGCGAACCACGCCACCATCATGAGAATGACATGTGGGCCAGTCGCATTTAAGGCCCGCATGTCATTGACTCATAGGCCGGGCACTAAGCCACTGAAGTTCGGTCCTATGGGCCCCGAGAGGGAAATTTAACTCTGCGGCGCAGCCTTGTGGTGCTCTGCGATGCGAGCTCGTGCCAAAACTGGAATTTGTTTCTTACTACTACCAACTAGTACTAGTAAGGTACACGTGCATTGCACGCATGAGATTCTAGTGGTTTGTGCATTATGCTTCTACATGTGGAGTTTTCTGGATTCTAACATGTGGCAAAATCTGGTGGAATGTAAGGTTAGGAAAGTTTGATTAACTTAGGTGAGTGTTTGGTTCAAGCCACATGAGGGAGTCTTACACTAGGGGGTGTCCGGACAGCCGGACTATCATTATCCGCCGGACTCCAAGACTACGAAGATACAAGATTGAAGACTCCGTCCCGTGTCCGGATGGGACTTTCCTTGGCGTGGAAGGCAAGCTTGGCAATACGGATATGTAGATCTCCTACCATTGTAACCGACTCTGTGTAACCCTAGCCTCCTCCGGTGTCTATATAAACCGGAGGGCTTTAGTCCATAGGACAACATACATTACAACAATCATACCATAGGCTAGCTTCTAGGGTTTAGCCTCCTTGATCTCGTGGTAGATCTACTCTTGTACTACCCATATCATCAATATTAATCAAGCAGGACGTAGGGTTTTACCTCCATCGAGAGGGCCCGAACACAGGTAAAACATCATGTCCCTCGTCTCCTGTTACCATCCGCCTAGATGCATAGTTCGGGACCCCTACCCGAGATCCGCCGGTTTGACACCGACATTGGTGCTTTCATTGAGAGTTCCTCCTGTCGTCACCGATAGGCTTGATGGCATCTTCAACCAACGACGCTGTCGTGGTGAGACTTCTCTCCCGGACAGATCTTAGATTCGGCGGCTTCGCCGATGCGGGCAATTCACTTGGCCATCTGGAGCAGATCGAAGCTACGCCCCTGGCCGTCAGTCGATTTGGAAGCTTGAACTTCACGGCCGATGTCGCGGAGACATGATCTTCGACGGACTCGAGCCTGGCCAGCGCGCCAGACTTTGTGGCGATGGGCATGATCTAGCTCGCCGCCCGAAAGTGCCTTGGTGGCCCTGCGGATCCGCTTCGCCATTAGCCCGGAGCCGATCGCCCAGATCGAGGGCCGGTGGATAGACGCCGCCGTGGGGGCTTCAACATCCACGGCGATGGAGCCGAACACTGATCTTGTCCCCTGCGAAACTCGTGATTCCGAGGCACCAGACTCCTCGCCGGACTCGGAACCTCCCGCGCTCCCACCAATCGATCCAGATTGGGCACCGGTTATGGAATTCACCGCCGCGGACATCTTTCAATACTCGCCTTCTGGCGATATACTGAATTCACTAAAACATCTCTCGTTATCAGGAGAGTCCTGGCCGGACTATGGCCAGGATGGTTGTTGTACGGACGACGAAGAAATTCAGAGCCCACCCACCACCCACTATGTAGCCACTGTCGACAACCTAACCGACATGCTAGATTACGACTCTGAAGACATCGACGGAATGGACGACGATGCCGGAGACGAACAAAAAACGAGCATATAAAGCACGGAGGACCACCTCGTCACATGACATATATATGGTGGACACCCCAAAGGAGAGCGATAACTTGAGGACCAGCGGGTCGGCGAAGATGACCCCACCGATAAGCGACCAAAAGGCGGCACGAGACGTCGCCCTAAATCCCGCCTCGACGACAACAACGCTCCCAAGGAGCCCGCAATACTGGCAGGGCTCACATGTGGACGATTTAACATGCAAATAAGCAACCGTCCGAACACGGCGAGTCGATAATCACCCAGCCGGTGAAAATGATAGTCCGGACGACCTCATGCGGACACGCCACGGAGAACAAGAACCTTCGAAAATACTCGTCAAGATCTGCAAGAAGCACGAAGAAGGAAAAACGGAGGCTCAAAACAGCGGAAGACACACTCGAGAATGAGATGGAGCAAAGTGCTCAAAACCGCAGATAAATACGGCAATGGCCACCAATCAAAGAGCTACCCAAGCGCAAGCTGCTACTGATCGACGAGGAGGCCATAGAGCCTCCACCGTCCAAAAATAAAGGGGCGCTGGTTGGATAGACGGCCGATGACAGGACAAATTATGACAGGCGCCACACATAAATCCACCAACGAACTTGAAGGATAGATGGCCCAGCCAGTCCATTTACGGGCCAAAGGAGAAGGCCCCAAGAAGCAAGGCAACACGTCAAGTGTCCGATGATAGCGGCACACACAAATACAGGGCACCGCACACCCACCGTGTTTCACCGATGAGGTGCTGGACCATGAATTCTCAGCAGGATTTAAACCCATCAACATAGAGGCCTCACGATGGAACAATGCACTCAGAGTCGGATAGAAGATTATATACTACATATACATATGGCGGAGGAGACGATCTCCACGCCATAAAATACCTACCCTCAAGCTCAAAGGGCCAGCCAGTCATTGGCTTAAAAGCCTCCCGAAAACACTTGTTGGAAGTTGGGAAGAGCTCAAGGACACGTTTAGAGCAAATTTTCAAGGACTTATGTCCGCCCTCCGGATGCGTATGATCTAAGTCATATAACTCAACAGCCCGGAGAGTCGTGCATGAAATGCAGGAACAGGTTCCTTACCAAAAGAACCAAATAGTCAATCTGTCAGGACGCGAAGCCTTAGCAGCTTTCAAGCACAATGTCTCGAGACGAATGGCTCGCCAGCACCTCGGTCAAGAGAAACCGAGAACAATGTCCGCACTAACAAGCCTCATGACCCGCTTACGTGCGGAGAGGATAGCTGGTTAGCAAGATGCGCACCAATGACCCAAGTACATCCGAGATAAGAGATGGAACGGAAAATCACGGCGCAGTAAAAGAGCAAAGCGCCGGAATAAAGAGAAAAGCCCAAAGAGCACGGCAGTCAACGCCGGATTTAGAAGCTCGCGGCCCAATAATAAAACATAGCCTCTAAAGGATGACAGTGACGAATTGTCCAACTTAAACAAGATTTTGGGTCGGATATGCCAAATCCACAGTACCCCCGGAAGGCCTGCAAATCACACCCACAGGGATTGTTGGGTTTTTAAACAGTCCGGCCGACTAAATGCCGAACACAAGGGGCTCGACGCGTCAAGCAAAGAAGATAAATCCCACCAGCAGAGCACCGGAAAACAAAAGACTTTCCCACAAGGGGTCAAAGCAGTAAACTCACTTCATGTGATAATACGGAAAAATAGTGCGACACTTTCTAAAAAGAGCTTCGCGCGGTCCAACCCATAAATAGTGTTCGAAATGCGGGACGGACTCCCCTGATATTGAATCCCATAATAGACGGATTACAATTTACTAATGTCCTAATGGACGGAGGCAATGACTTAAACCTGCTGTATTAAAAAACAATCCGTAGGATGGGGATAAGCCCTGCTAGAATCCGACACAGCCGCACTTCCTTCAAAGGAGTGACGCCAGGCCCTTATGCCAAGTGCACAGGCTCCGTATTACTAGAAGTCCTGTTCGGATCGCCAAACAATTTTCGATGAGAAAAAATAATTTTTCATATCGTCCCATTTGAAAGTGAATATCAAGCACTCTTGGGACGAAAGGCTTTTGTCCGCTTCAACGCCATACCGCATTACGCGTCTCTTACACTCAAGATGCCCGGTCCGCGTGGCGTCATTTTAGTCGAGGGTCACTTAAAGACCCGGACTCGGATAGACGAATCCGCGCCGTCGGAGGGCTAGGGCTCCCTAGCCGCATACCCCTTCACTGAGGGCTGCGGCGACAAACAACCGCGAAGTTCATACAAACCCCGCTTTAATTATTTATATTTCTTATTTTACATATTTTGCACGAATTGTTTTCAAAACTAAACGTTCCTTTCTTTTCTGAGATGAACAGCGTGCATACCCGTCCAGATAACGGCGAACGGAGACACGGCGCAGACATGCAGAGGGACCCGCCAGAGGATTCTTTTCGATTAAGACCTGCATAAACCTTTTTTCTTGTCTCTTGTTGTTATTCTCCTCGTTTCTTCCTATAGCCAAAGCGAGCTCGACGCTTTGGCATCGGCGCGTCGAAGACCATGCCCGCACGGACAATAGGGGCTCGGGGCATCGTTCGCCCATTATTATAAAGACCGAACACCTTAGGGAGTGTTGGCGTCTCGAAGTTAAGCATTATATGCACCAGCTCGAATCATGTCTTTGGTCAAATGTTGGGTTTGCGGCTCGTGTTTTGCTGCCTTACGTTCAGATCATCGGCTAACGCGGCACCGGAGAACTATCGCGATTGTGCCCCAGTCGGGCCGGGCGAGCACCTCGAGAGAGAAAGCCAAAACTGATTTGTCATGATCTGATGAGAGATGGTCAACCACTCGATCGACTATCGGAATGTTTAGAATTCCCCGCTTTGACGAAGGACCGTTTCCCGGTCAGGCACATACGCTCCGACTTCGGAGAAGGGCGATGCCACCAGGGGCTATATCGTAGCCCCACCCTCGAGCTCCACTGGCTAAGTGAAAGTGATAAAGCATTATAGTCCGGATTGCCTCGTTCGCTACGCTACCACCTCCTTATAACAGGACCGAGACGTCGGATTAAAGTGTGAAAACGCGCTATTTTTGCGAACACCCCCGCACCTTGTGCGTGGGGGCTGAAGCCGAAGACTGCCATCTTTCAAGTTATACAAAAGTATCGTGGCGGCAGACAGAGAAGTTTTACTACTTGGGGCGCACAAGTATAAAAAGCGCTTATAACATAATCATCGATTTACAAGCTAATACGTTCATTTGAACATGATATTTTTCGAGCACTGTGACTCTATTACACGAGCGCCACGCATAACTTCCCCGAAGTAGTGCTCGGCAGGGAGCTGGCTTTCATCCGAACCCTGGGCGGCAACAGCGGCGGCATCCATCTCCGGACAATGCGCCTTCACACGGGCAAGAGCCATCCACGCGCCCTCGATGTAGGCCGACCGCTTCATCTCCTTTATATGCGGCACCGCTCCAAGGAATTGCTGCAGTAAGCCGAAGTAGCTCGTCGCCTTGGACCTCTCTGGCCATACATGGGCCACGATGTCAGTCATGGCAAGTCCGGACAATCTATTTAGCTCGGCCCATTCGGCCAGCCGGTTTGTCAACGGAAGTGAGCGATCCAGACTGTGGAATTGAGACCAATATAGCTCTTCCGTCTCGTGATCCTCCGGCTCGGAAGTGCTTAATGGCATCGGCCGCACTTGCGCTAAGTCCATATACGGATCCTCGGGACTCCTGGCCGCTCAAATTGAGCATACTTGTCATCCATAAACCGGCGACGCAGAAAAGGCTTGCCAGCCACGATATCTCCGGCTGGCGCGGTTCCTCCTTCATAGCCCGCATTGCAGAGCGGGCATCCTTAACCGGCGGTGGCCTTCTTCGAGTCTTCCCGCTCCGATAAGCGCTCCTTTTCAAGAGCCTCATTGTGGTCGGCATCCTTTACTTTCATGGCCAATTCGCCACCTCGCCTGCTTAGGCGGTGTGCAGCCCTTTCGACTTTCAACTCCTCGGCTGCCTCGAGGCAGCCGCGTCCTCCTTCGGGCTTGCTCCTTAGCTCGAGCAAGTTCGCCCGAAGGCTCTCCACAGCAGCAAACCTGCATCAGCACAACAGCATATAATTTATCGAGGAGGATTCAACCCCTTAATAAAGCGCTGCGGAGAACTCTTTTACCTTGCGACTCGTCAAGTGCTTTGTTGACAAGTGCGATGTCCGCATCGCCAGAAGTCAAGTTGCCGATTTAATTCGGCAAACTCACTAGTCCGGCTAGCCCGGACTATCCGCCACTGCATAGGAATGACGGAATTCATTACTTTAGATTTCGATCCTCGGTACGCTGTTGTTTCTGACAACCTACTGAGTCTCGGGGCTACTATCTATACTGGCGCATTTTTATGCATGGCTGATAAAAGACAAAAGGGTGCGTCATTCTCGCATACCTCACATCCGCTTGACAAACTCATGGCGGCATCGCGTAATCCGCTCTCGGCGGACGAAATCCTTCCAATCACCATACGCATCAGCGCACGGTGATCTTCTTCAAACGGACGCCCTCTCAAGCAGATTCTTGATTCCCCGCCAGATATTAGTGGGTGCGAACTCTCTCGCCCCTCCGGACTCGAGGATACCCTCCGTGACGATACTTCAGGCTCGCCCGCCTTATCTGACGGCGCTGCAGACGGAGGCATTTCGCTCTCCATCATCTCCGGAAGAAGGTCCCCGAAGATGAACTCATCTCGAGAAGGTTGCAGATCCGAACTGCAGTATAAATATTTTGGTTACCTGAAGCACAAATGAAGGTATTTCCTTACTAATTAACTCTCTCTTTCATACTCACGGCTCATTTGGAGGGCTGGTCCTTTGGCGATGATTGTGCGCCGGATTCTCTCGGACGCCGGACCCCGGTGAAGATCTCTTCCCACGCTTAGGGGCTTTGGCCTCCGGATCTTGGGCGGTCCTCTTCTCCCCGAAGGAGGGTTCTTGGTTCCCCCTCTTGATCGCCTTTGGGCGGCGTATTAGCTCCTCTATTTTCCCGTCGCCGCCTTACGTGGCGCGACCTTCAACATTCTCGACCAGCCACGGGCTCCAAGGCGGTCTCTCGGGGGGGGGCAGACACCTTATCAGCCTTGATCGCGTCACCCATTCTGTAAAGAACAAGGGGTCGAGGCGAACTCTAGAAAGGCATATAAGCAGAATGTCCGGACTCGAGCTATTTACACGAGTATCCGGCGATCGCGGCTTAGGCTGCGTCCTCGGCTAAATCCGGACCGCCACCTACGGTCGAAGGACAACTTGTACATCTCCACGGGTGTCGCACCCATAAAGTGTTGGCGAATCCGAGGTCCCTCGGGTTGAACTCCCATAGGCGGAGAGGGACGGCGTTTGCGAGGCGAAGATGCACGATTAGCATAACTGCATCACCTTGATCGGTCGATCTCCCTCGCTTGGAGGTCTCGAATCCGGCCTGCATTGAGGGCACGTCTTCGACGGCCCCAATTGAGCCCTTGGTTGACCCACGACATTAGGCTGGCGTGGAGGTCCCGGCGGAATGAAGGCAGCGGCTTTGCTTGCGCCCTTCGGAGCGGTGATGTAGAACCACTCCTGCTGCCACGATCCGAGTTCCTCTTGGAAGGAACCCTCGGGCCCGCAGGCATCGGCCTTTTGCTTATGGCGCCCGCCGCCTCCGCTTGACACCCCGATCATCTTGGCTCCACCTTGAAGGTCTTGACCACAGGCGAAGTGGGGAGTGACGCGGAGGAAGGCTTCCAGATGATAATGAATGCGGAGATATGGAGGATGGACTCGAGCCAGGTCGTGAAAGTCCAGCCCATAGTAGAGCAGAGCCCTCTCACGAAGGGGTCCGTCGGAAGCCTAAACCCCGACGGAGGTGGGATCTGAGACAGCGTATTCACGGGCTCGGGCGAGGCACGGCCTGCCCTTGGGCAGGCAACCTGTCTGCGAAACCTCGTAGGCGGTGCACTTGGCCTCACGCAGCTTCAATATGTCCTCCTCCGTGGCGGAGGAGGGCATCCACCGCCCTGGAGGTCGGGCGGACATGGTTGAGGATCCAAAGCGCTCGAATCTGAGGCTCTGGGTGTTGGAACTGGGAGCGAAGAAGAGATTCGATGCGAGATTGAAGAACAAGGACAGGCCTTGGTCCTCTTATAAAGAGGAAAAAATACCAAGAGCCGTCTCCGTGACCGTTTGAGATTCACCTTCGATAGAGGAGGCGTGCCGACGGGAACAGTTGGGTTACCCACGCACGTATTGATGAGAATCCCAGGATAAGGGGGACACGATCTCTGCCCGACAAGGCGTGCCAAGAAACGCGCCGCTAAGCGTCTTGAGGTGGTATAGTAAAAGCGATTCAAACAAAGGCTTGGTAGCGGTGTGATGTCACGCCGCATAATACGTCGGCAGATTGAGCTAGTGTATATTTTATTCTCTCTACGGTGGAATGTGGAATTTATTTTGCGAGCGAGACACTATCTGGTGTTCATGATCTTCTCTGGATTATTCAAGGGAGGAACCCGCCTTGCAATGCCGAACATTATCGCGCTGGACTTATCGTCATTGAAGCTTTGGTTTAGGGGCTCTTGAGGAGTCTGGACTAGGGGTGTCCGGACAGCCGGACTATCATTATCCGCGGACTCCAAGACTACGAAGATACAAGATTGAAGACTCCGTCCGTGTCCGGATGGGACTTTCCTTGGCGTGGAAGGCAAGCTTGGCAATACGGATATGTAGATCTCCTACCATTGTAACCGACTCTGTGTAACCCTAGCCTCCTCCGGTGTCTATATAAACCGGAGGGCTTTAGTCCGTAGGACAACATACATTACAACAATCATACCATAGGCTAGCTTCTAGGGTTTAGCCTCCTTGATCTCGTGGTAGATCTACTCTTGTACTACCCATATCATCAATATTAATCAAGCATGATGTAGGGTTTTACCTCCATCGAGAGGGCCTGAACCTGGGTAAAAACATCGTGTCCCTCGTCTCCTGTTACCATCCGCCTAGACGCACAGTTCGGGACCCCCTACCCGAGATCCGCCGGTTTTGACACCGACACCACACCTTAGGCAAGCCACACTAAGGCCCCACATGACATGCATACAAAAAATGTGGCAAGATTCCCTTAGGCTTGCCAACTTGTGGCTCTCATTTTGAAGAGCTAATAACTTTGCCTAAGCTTAGTTGCGGCAAAGTTAGTCATGAATTAAGTTCAGCCATGGAGTCTTCTATATTATACATGTGGCAGAATCTGGTGGATGATATCCAATGGCCAGTAGTGCTCAGATTTGCCATCTTTGTACCATCGGATTGGCTTCATCCAATGACCAACTTTCAAAGTTTTTCACACGCTATATAGGGGGTATAGATATAGATGTGCCGGTCTGTTGCAATGGATCCAAAGTATATCTATTTAGTGGAGTGCACTCTAAACACATTATCTATTTATTTTTCTCTAACCTTCCGTAGCCATGCAACCAAGCCACATAAGCTTCATGGGTGCCCCCCACATCATATTATTCATACTACGTTGATTGAAAAAAAGATAAATCACCCAAAACAAGATCTTCCCGTTTTTTGTTCCTACGATCTTGTGCCGTGCACGTATCTACTAGTTGTATAGTGGTAGTACTAGTAATATAGTATTAGGAGTACAAACTTGGTACTAGTAGGAGTAGTTCTAGTACGGAATGCTCCTACTCTATCAACGAGCCCCGTCTGACACAAAATTTCTTGGCTTCCGTGCTACAGCTAGATCTTCCCCTTGTTTCTGTTTTCCAACCCGGCGGCGAGCGGGGTGTTAGTTTGCTCAACGGCGGTCCCACATGAAAGTGAAAATGTTAGGCAACATGCCTTCCTAAGCTATGTGTCGTGCCGGACAGGCCGTGTTGTACTCCCGATTCCCGGGCTTGTGGGGGTGCGACGCGAATGCGGCAGGCCTTTTCCTTTTACTAGCAATGTGCCCGTGCGTTGGGACGGATCCAAAGTAGTAGAATAGTAGTATTTGTTCACAAACTTGAAAGAAATCACTATTGTTTTGATATACTCCTAATATATTACTCCCTCCGTACCTAAATATTTGTCTTTTTTGAGATTTCAAATGGACTATCACATACGGATTATATAGACATATTCTAGTGTTTCTAGCAAGAAGCCCGCGCATTGCATGAAGTTGATGGAAAAGGTAAGCACAACTTATAAATTGATGGATGGAGTACTAGTTACAGTGATGCATATAATTAAGCAAAGGGATCGCACATGTCGGTATTGACTGGAACGAGAATGCAACAGCACAATAAGAATTAAGGCCACGATGATGCGATCGCAGTGGTGGTTACAGAAGGCAAGAAGAAAGATGGATACACGAACGTATGACCTCCTCCTCCTCAACTTAGTGCACCGGGCCACCGACCGGCGGCTAAGGAGTGGCGGCTTTTGTGGTGAGGTCGAGGTGCTTCTCAGCAAAGGCATCCAAGGCTTCCAGCCAGTTGAGAAAGGCCAATGTCGTAGCATCCTCACTGGCCTTGTAGATACCTATGTACACGATTTTCTCATACATGTGGATGTGTAGGTCGACGAATTCTTGCAGGGCGGCGCCTCATGGCCTTGAACCTCAGTGGACATTCTTCGTGGCGTCGTGGCAGCGATGTGAGGCCACCGTGCTTGAAAGAGGTTCCGGCCATGAAGGCCGATTAGGGTGGCAGGCAATGAGGAGTCTGGGCGCGCGGGATGGAGGAGTACGGCGATGTCGTCCGCGAGCTTCTTGAGGACGGTGAACTTGTTGCTGGTGGCAATGATCATCTGGTCCAACTGAGAGTCGTAGTTGGCGTCGACGGCGGCCATCCACCAGCCGGTCTCCAACACCGTCTGGAGACGATCCTCGGCGCCATGCCGCAGGCCGGCGTCGTGGACCATCTGGCGCAGCCGCTCGCCACTCACGCGCATCGCCGCCATGGGTCTGGAGCGAGCTTTTTTGCGCTTAGTGTAGGTGCTTAGGCAAATGCTTAGGTGCGTACAATGTGGTAGATGCATTGGAATGAAGGGGCGCCTTTATGTGAGGGCAATGAGGGCAAACTACGTTGCATTCATATCATGCAGCCTCTTTTCCCAGACCTCCTCCCATTACTTCCCTCATGCATTAATTGAAGGAGGATGCATTGGATGTTCAACATATCGGGAAATGCTACTCCCTCCCTCGTCTGCATTAAAGCCGTATCGGGAACTGCGCCGCCCGCTGTCAAATCGAATACTCCCTCCGTCTAGGTGAGTATTAAGTCATCTTACGAAAACCAAATACTAGTAAACACATAGGCATGGTGCTTTAACTCTCACGTTGTTTCTTATTTTTTGACATAAATAGAGGAATCAACCAAGAAGAGATGTGGGCTTGTATGCTTTTAATGACTTGAGACTATCAAACATGACATGCAGTGGTCAGTTCGTTGCACAAGAACAAATACAACCCACGTCAGCACACACGCATCTTATAGCATCACATCCAATGGCTATAAAAGATGAATGAGACCAAATTATATCTCATCTAGATGAGTTCTAGCAAAACTGTATTAATAATACTTAGTACTCCTGTGCCATGTATCATATATTAGTATCATGTAGTACTTTATTTAATGCCATGTATGACACATAGTTCACGAGCGCTCTCTATATGTACCACTTTTTTTTTAATTTCAAGTTTTGCTCCATGGCGCAATCCATCGATACTAATACTGTACAAAAGTGGAGTATATACATTTTTTAAAGGCTAGAGGGCGGGGCAGTCTAGCTCGATCGGTTTCACGAGGCGAGGGCCTTTGTGATTTGACGGCTCATTAATCTTTGTCAAATCAAATAATCTTCTTGCCGCCGCGCACGCCGTCGCCTCCATTAAACCCCTCCGTTAAACCCGCATGCAAACCGAGAATCCTACTCCGGCCACACGTCCGTTCATGAGCGGGACAGAATTAAACGCAACACCGGCCGAGCTCCTCCCGCCCGCCCTCAGTTTAAACGAGGCTAGACGCCGGCCAAGCTCCTAGCGTCCGCCCTCTATTTACATGAGGCCAGACAGACAGCGGGCAAGAATCGCACCCCTCCGCCGCTCCCCCATCTCCTCCTTCACCATTTTCTCCACTCTTCCGATGGATTCCGATGAGTCGTTCTCCTGCATATTACCCGGCTGGGTGGCCCGCCGAGCCCTTCGGATACGAGCGAGATCGCTCGGTGCTTCACCAACCTTGCTTGGCCCGACAGAGCCAGTTGCCGCCCCAAGCAGACACGTGGTTCAGCAACTCGCTGCTCCAGTTCAGCTCAATGAGGAGTGGCGAGTTGCTCCACGCCGGCACGGCGGCGAGCACGCTGGTACGGGCGCCGTCGCTGCCGCGTCGTACCACGCCACCAGTGTCTGCGGTGGCGCGCCTCCGTGTCGTGGCGCGCCTCCGTGCTGCGGCGCGCATATGCGAGACAGAGCGAGTGCGTGGAGAGCGACGAGTCGGTGGCCAGCTTCTCCGTGTCCGCCGCCATCATCGAGGAGAAGTAGAACACGGGAGGCCGCCGCCACTTGGGACCCATGAAGGCCACCGCCGAGGCGACGACCGTGGATTCGGTGGTTTCTTTGTTGCCGTCTCTTCCGAGGACCTTCGTCGACCCGCAAGTGTTTGGCGGACATGAGGAAGACAAAGGGATCATGGTGGCCATTTAGAACTAAAATAGTTCTAGATATATCCATTTCTAGGACAAGTATTTCCGGACGGAGGGAGTATTAATTATACAAGAGAGCCGGATTGGCACCTCTTAGTTCATGTAAATGTAATGAAATCCATCATGTTTATATGAAGATCCGGCTTTTCTATATGAAATCCTTCATGCTTATATGAAATCAGTCCGTGTTTGCACGAATTTCATCTGGTTGGTTAGAGTTGTAAAAATGTATGCCGCTGGCGTTTGATGTCGTCCCCCGCGGAAGGAAGCGGGAGGAAATTTGCAGGCTACCATTGGAGATGCTCTTTATGTTGGAAATAATAGAGTGACATCCAATCCATTTGAGTTAATTGCCTGTATGATTGTCCCTCTATAAAAAGTTAATTGCATGTACAAAGTGTACACGTGACTTGCGGGGTGGCTACTGACCGTATAGAAAGTTAAAAGAAACAAGTCCATCCTTAATATTCTAAGTACTCTGTGGGTTCCCTTTGTCGATCGATAGCGAAAGAAGTATATATTAAATAAGTAGAGTAATATATAATATAAAAATCTAAAGTTAAAAGACAGAATTCGAACTCATGTCATCGCGTTGCGAGCATCCGCGCTAACCAACCCAACACAATTTTGTTGTAGACCATCTTTGGAGATATATCTCCATGTCTACTCTTATATATACTCCATTTGTTCCTAAATATTTGTCTTTTCAGATTTCAAATGGACTACCACATACGGATGTGTATGTAGACATATTTTAGAGTGTAGATTCACTCATTTTGCTACGTATGTCTTTTCAGGAAGGGGTCAGATTTGTCCTTGATTTATTATGAGGTATCCGGATGGCCTTTGCACCGCCAAGAAAAGAGGGTAACATCAAAATTATGGACTACTTTTTGAGTATGTTGGTAAGGTCGGTCATAGTCACTTGTTGAAATCTCTAAAAGACAAATACTCCCTCCGTCAGGAAATACTTGTCATCAAAATGGATAAAAGGAAATGTATCTAGGCGTATTTTAGTTTTAGATACATCTATTTTATCCATTTTGATGACAATATTCAGACGGAGAAAAGAAAACAGAGTTAGTGATGATGGTGTGCGTGCCATCCAGCAATATAGGCCGTCGGTTTATATCTAACGGATAGGAAAGAAACTATGGCAATTTTGCAAAAATATAACCCACATCTCTCCACGTTCGCAAATAAGGCCTTCCCTCGTTCAGCCTTTTCTCTCACAAGATAAACTACTCATACAAATGCATCTTGATGTTCCGTGCAATGCACGGGCAGCTAGCTAATTTCTTTTAAAATAGTTGCTGCGATAATTGGGTTGAAGTGATATATTTTATATACGCCTCGAATGATTTCAGATTCACTAGTAGTAACAAAGAAAAGGTTGCCTTGTTAATTAACGAAAGTAGGGTGAAAACTATCACATGAGGCGGTAAAAAGAAGGCTGCTGGGTTCAACATCATCGTCACTACAATTTGTCTTGTGTGAGAAGTCTACATATCAAGGGGGCTATCGAGCGAGGCACCGAGACACAATGTTTGAGAGAGAAACCAATTAACAGATTATGATTAGATCGATTTTTCACCCTTCTGCTGTCATTGTTGGGGGGAGAGAAAGACGTATCGAGAGTGTGTGTGGTAGGCACAAAGGCACAACTAGCGAGTGTGTGTGTGTGTGTGTGTGTGTTTTAAAGAGGAGTAGATAGATTATTATCAAGATCGATGTGCCACCCTACTCCTTCGGTGCCGGGTAGTGTGTGTATGTGTATGTTTGAGAGAGAATCCAGTCGATAGATTAGTATCAAGATCGAGGTGTCACCCTACTCCTTCAGTGCCGGGTAGTGTGTGTGTATGTTTGAGAGAGAAGCCAGTCGATAGATTAGTATCAAGATCGAGGTGTCACCCTACTCCTTCGGTGTTGGGAAGTGTGGGTGTGTGTGGGGGGGGCAGTGACACTCACATATCTCTACTCTTATAAAAAACAGAGTTGGTGATGATGGTGTTCCTGCCATCCTGCAATATAGGCCATCCGATTTATATCCGACGGACAGGAAGGAAAATATGGCAATTTTGCAAAAAGATACCCACACCCCTCTCCGCATTTGCAAATAAGGCATTCCCTCGTTCATCCTTTTCTCCCACAAGATAAACTTCTCATACAAATGCATCTTGATGTTCCGTGCAACGCATGGGCATCTTGCTAGTAGGGAGAAGGAGTTTGTGTGACACATATCTAGCTATATTAAGGGATAGGTAGATAGCATATGTGTGAGAGACATTATTATACTTTGAGACATTAGTGGCTGTGGGTGGGCGGAATTAAAGGGGTGGGCGTGTTAGACATAGAGAGCATGTGTGTTTTTGTGTGAGAGACTTGTAGGACGGGGTAGAAAGACGAATTTAACCACAGCGGAGGAGAGAAATACGAAGTGCGCGTGTGTGATTCCGATGCCCACAGGGAAATGAGATATGTATGCGTGTGAGAGAGATTGCACAATTCATTCACTTATCACTATCTAGCGATCGTGGACGTGCATCGCTTGAACATAAGTCAATATCTACTTCGTATCGTGGCCAAAGGTACAATATCGATTCAACGCTATAAAGATTGGACACTCACATATCACATTTTTTCTATTTAAATAAACCTTTTCAGTTGTGCATGCCAAAGTTACAGTGATGTTTCTTCAAACAACCAATGTAGCTATCATGCACATGCACCATTGTTACTCTTGCATTCAAATTCATTAGTCTTGGATGATTTAAGTTTCTATTTTGAAGTAATATATGTAATATTCATATATGAATTCAGCGATGCATAATTTATGAAATGGAGGCTATGTAATCATATGAGGTAACACTTTTAAGTAGCTAACTACAATATCCATTTCTTTTTGTGTGCCTCTACACTAACACGTCAATGCATTATGTTTAAAGTAAATAACCAATGGCACTAAATTATCTATTTACGAAAATACATAGGCTGGCGTTTGATCCCTTTTTTGTGAAGCGCCACTACACCGTCACGATTGGCGCGCCCATGTGAGCGTCAAGTTATCGGCGCATCATCACGAGTTATTGTCTTTTTTACGGGTGGACTTCACACTAGTTATTAGCTCTTGCAGCGTGCCCGTGTACCACGATCTAGCATGACCTTCCGCTAGCACGGTCCAAAATTAGTTGAAGCTGGATCTGAGCGATCCCTGGTGGCAAAATCTCCCGCCTCCTTCTAAAATTTCCGCCACCTTAGTCTTTAGCATGTGAAATCCCCCTTTTGTCCTTGGTGCATGGAGACCAATAGTTACAATACCGCCCTCATCTACATGATAGGTCGGGGCTGCTTTGGTAACTTCCGGTTCCCCCCACTACACGACACCCCCATTTCCTCTCCCCTCCCGCAAAAACGACTAACTCCACAGCACCAGAGCATCTTACATCACGCCGTCCGTACTTCATCGCCCTTTCTCCCCTCCCCTCTCAAAACCCTAGACTTCTCATCCACTAGCGTACCATAGCCCATTCATTGCCAGCGGCGTCCACCTCACCGGATCTGCTTCCGCGGCCGCATCTACCCCTCCCACCTCCCCTAGAAACAAGTAGACTACTCATCCACCACTGTACCACAGCCCATTCAGTGCCGGCCTTGTCCACGGTGCCGGATATGATTCGCCAGTACTCTCGTCAACCACCGTGCATCAGCAGCGGCTCATTAAATACTCCCCCCGAGAGGCAGCCGTCCACACCCCCGAGCCACCCCACCGCGCCCCCCCGGCGGCCTCGATCCTCTTCACCGACACCTTCCTCAACCCTACGAGCAGCTTAGCCGACACCTTCCTCAACCCTCTGGGCCGCCGCCGACACCATCGTCAACCCTACTGGAGTAGCCGCCTATACCATTCTCAACCCTACCGGGCCGCTTTGCCAACTCACAAGTCCACGGCCTTAGATCCGCTTCCTCGCACCCTCATCCAACCTCGGAGCAACCGGCGACACCCGTCCACGGCGCAGATCCGCATCATCGACACCACCCTTAACCCAACCACGGGCAACCGGCGCCCCATCCACGGCCGCAGATCCGCATCGTCGACACCATCCTTAACCCAACCACGGGCAACCGGCGCCCGTCCACGGTCGCAGATCCGCGTCGTCGACACCATCCTTAACCCAACCACGGGCAGCTTCACCTCGCCCTCGTCCACGGCCACAGATCCGCCGCCCTCACCGTAGTCCACCCTACGGAGCCGCTCCACAAACACCCTACTCGGCGGTTCTAGATCTCCTTATCTTTGGACCCGATACGGTGCAGCGTCATCACCCTCGGCGTTTCTAACCTGATTCCCACCGTGCGGAGAGATGCCAAGCACCGCCACGGCCTAGGTACTTGTCACCTTTAAACCCGTCCGGCATCACCGCCCGATGTACTTCAAATATACTAACGGGTATTTGTTACTGTTATGCGGTGGCAAAAACTACAAGGGCGATGTTTCTTACGGATCTAACAGCTTGGCCAACCAAGATCTGGTGAGGCATTGCTATGATCTTGTAAGCGTGTCTCTCTCTCTTGTATTGTTACGTACTGCCGGCGTGCTTTGCTAGGATTTTGACCGAGTAATCCTTTGTGCGGACAATGATTTCTACTCTTGGCTGCTAAATTAGATATGTAGATGTCATACATGATACTACCTCGTACCTCCGTTCCTAAATATAAGTCTTTCTAGAGATTCCACTATAGGCTACATATGGAGCAAAATGAGTGAATCTACACTTGAAAATGCATCTATATACATCGTATGTGGTCCATCTTGGAATCTCTACAAAGACATATATTTAGGAGCAGGCGTACATTACACAAAATCGTAGGTGGCATGTAGGAATTCAATGCACTACATTAGGCTCCCTTAGAGTGCCTACTAGTCCGACATCTGAGTCATGGCTAGTTTATGGTATGCACACAATCGTTAATTGGTGGTTTAAATATGCGTAAGGGATATGCAATGTAGTATCATGTAGAGATGTCGAAATTAGCCGTGTCAACTTGCGAGATAGGGTTACACAATGAAAAAGTACAAGATGTATGTGGCAATTTCATGGAACATCATAAAAAAGGAGAGGCAGCGGTGAGCCTATCTGATGTGATATGGTGCGTCACTCCTCCATTGCAATCATCGTGACATGTTATTTGTATGCAGTTCTATTAGCCAAGTTTCTTAGGGACAGTTATTACGAGTTATCCTAAGAAAATAAGCACTGTGAATATAAGCTCCATGTAATAAGCCAACCAGTTCTTTTCATTGCGTTTTCAGCTTATCTTTGGTATGATCGATTGGAAAGTCTAGATTGCATTATATATTTTTCATTTTGTTGCCCATATGGAAATTAATTTGACTTGCAAACATCACAAATTGAACCCGGTGCGATAATTAATATGATAGGAAAACAGACCATCACTATTTGCTCAAAATGCAAATACAAAGATACCATCTACTTGGCACAATCTACTTTGGTCAATGTTTTCCATAGAGATCCCATTGCCTAATTTAAACGAAGAACACATGACCCACATTTAAATGAAGAACAATTATTTATTGAAATTCGATGGTCCAAGTGGCTGGTTATTATCATATAGCAGCACCACCTGAAAGCATCATATAGCAGCAGCAGCAACTCATAGCAACTCATCATATAGCAGCGGCGATGCGCAATTCATCATATACCAGCAGACAGCTCATAGCAATTCATCATATAGCAGCGGCAGGAGCAGCTCATAGCAATTCATCATATAGCGAGCAGCGAGGAGCAGCTCATAGCAATTCATCATATAGCGGCGGCGAGGAGCAGCTTGTAGCAACTCATCATATAGCAGCAGCAGCTCATAGCAATTCATCATATAGCGGCGGCAGACTCATAGCAACTCATCATATAGCGAAGCAGCTCATAGCAATTCATCATATAGCAGCAGCGAGGAGCAGCTCATAGCAATGCATCATATAGCGGCGAAGAAGAAGCTCATAGCAATTCCGTATAGTGGATCGAGAATGAAAATTTGGCAAAAAATCGAGAGATCCTCACCTTGTTGGATGAGCTCATCCTTCAACAACACCTCAAGGCCATGGCTTGGGAGGAGGAGGGGGAATAAGGTGCCTTCGCATGATGTGGCATTAGGCGTAGTTGTGCGGCGCCGCCGAAGTAGTCGTTGGAAGAACCACGATGGAGCATTCTTTGGAGACCATGAGAATGAGGCGGCGCCGGAGGAGGGGCAGCAGCCGGGAGATTTGCCCCTACCCGCCGGCCATGTAGCCTAGCTGGACATAGCATCGTCGAGAGACCGGGCGAGATGGGACCCGATGGCGATGGCTGTTGGAGGAACCCTAGTGCTTCTGAGCGGGGATCGAGTAGAGGAAAGGGAGAGGAGATGCAAGCGGGCAGGGCAATGAATGCTTGCGTGTTTGTTTTTACTTGAGGGTCAGGTGTGACGCGGGCGTCAGGTGTTGCATTTTGAGTGTAATATAGGCAGACAACAGAGTCATTTCACTATTCCCCTTCCCTTCAATTTTTAGTGAGGTTCTACCCGAAACACCCCCCTCCAAAGCAAAATTAGTTAAGCCCAAGCCCATAACTCAAAAATGACTTCTTGACATAATTTATGGCTTATTTTGACAATATGCCCTCAAAAGGTGGAATTGAACTGGCCCTTAACCTGCAATTCAATTGTGCGTGCAAGGATGAATCACTCCTGCCTACTATCTGTACATTTAGGCATCATCATACATGGCATAACCTAATACATGTGCATTCCATTGTAGAATCTGGAATATGCAATGTTTATGTTAGTTCATACATTGCACATGATGTTTAAATGCCCCTTAAATCTGGTCAGTCAAGTGATGGTCTTTAAGCCTCCTTCTTTGCTTCTTTTCTTGATATGTAAGATTTGCTCACACATCTGCTCAATTGCTTGTTTGCATCAGCCAGCCATACTAGGACTGTTTGCTTTGATTACTTGTTGTTCTTGACCTAACACTCTAACAGAGCTTGTCAACGATTTAAACACTAAGGGTTGTTGTAGTGGGGCCTTGTCTAACTCATAGGTGACATAAAGGTTTGGCTGTACACTACAGTAGGCTCTCCAAGAGTACCTGGAGATCCAGTTCGAAGGTATGCCTAGTTTTTACATAGTGCAGACATAGTAAATGCTCATTTCATTGTGTGCAAGTGCAAGAGATGCGGCATGTTTCATTATGTGGTGTTGTTTTGTTATAATCTCATCCTTTTGTGTTCACAGACTGGAAAGTATGCATATTTATCTTCCAAGGAGATGAGTAACTAGTTTGTGTCACCTTGCAGAGGGGGTGCAATGAAGATAAGATTGAGGATTTCAAGATGTTAGGAAGGAGCCTTGCAAGAGAAGTAGGAGCTGCGCTGAGCCTCTTCAACCTGCTAAGGTAAGTCATTGTATGCAACTGAACAGTTCAATTCCTTGTTTGTTTCAGGCATAGTTAATTTTCTCTTTTCAATTGCTTTATTTGTCCTCACTTAATGAGATGCCCAAATAATCATACCTGATTTTCGGTACTTGTATCACTATTAGTCGACATAATTAAAGGCCTTACCATTTAATTACTCTACCGAAGTGTGCCTGAAGCTTTGAAGTCTATTAACCAACTATTATTGCATGAGGCTCACAATCTAGTTTATACTACGCTAATGATTGCATAGTTTTGCTGATGTAGTATGTTTGTATGAAACCCTCTGCTGTTCATTATGCTCCCTAAGACTTTAATTGAGGTGCAGAATGGCCAACCGCTTGCTTACTTATATGCAGCGTGATGTCTAAATTTGTAACTTATGCGTGTTTTCGATTGGGCTAACATCATGCTCCTCTAGTGAGCTAAGAGGATTTCTGTATGCAGGTTGCATGCAGACTATCTTTTTATAATTTTAAAATATCACTGCTTATGCTTCATGACGTGTAACATTTTTTTGTGAAAGTGACATGTAACATTATTGTTAGTCCTGTTTTGCCATGTAGTACAAAATAGTGTCTTGTTAAGCTTCCTTTGTTGTAACTATATTTTTGCCCTAGTCATGTGTACTTACAGAAACATTTCAGGATGAAGTGACATCAACACAAAAATCTGCGAGCAGTGCGGCATGGCCGTTACCGAATGATTATGGATTGGAATTGGAATGTGTTGATGTTCTCGAGCATCAACTAGAGGTGGCAAGACAACGTGTACATGATTGTCAACATATAATCAACAAGTTGAGACTGGACATGTAGGTATTAGATGCAGGAGTCAAAAAAAATGAAACAAGACACCGAGGTAACCATGAAGGAATTGGAGATTTTGCGGATGAAATTTGTGCTATCTGAATCCGGCCAATCCTATTTTACGAAGAGATTATAGTTCAAATGGAGTTAAGTTGATGTCGTCCATGATGTATGAGCTCTATTTGCCAGTGTATGTAATTTGCTATTTGTGTATGCTTTATTATCACTGTGCGAACCATAATGCCCGATGGGTATAATCGGCTGTAATTTCTTTATTGTATAGTGTAGGATTATTCTACCTTTCTATGCCTTGATCTCTTTGTTGTATAGTTTATGCTTTTTAGAGGTGATAGTATTGAGTAGGATAATTCTTTGAATATGCTATATCATTCAAACGGGGGCCTACTCGCCCGACCATGGCCCTTCACGGGCCGTCAGATCCATGGGCCTTCTACATCTCGTAGGATCCATGGGCCTTCTACGTCTCGTAGGATCCATGGGCCTTCTACGTCTTGTAGGATCCACGGGCCTTCTACGTCTCATAGGATCCATGGGCCTTCTACGTCGCGTAGGATTCATGGGCCACCGACTCATTTATGGGTCTTGTACGGGCCTTTAATGGGCCATAGACGGGCCTATAATGGAAATCGCATGTTTTATGGGCCGACCATAACATGCCATTAATAGGTCATATCTGGTGATGCTATGAAAATGGCCCAACAGACTAACGGAACACAAACGGGCCGACTGTAATGACGGGCTGAATTTGGCCCTAGCGAAAATGGCGACGGGCCGTAAGTAACGAATCTTGCAAATGAGCCCAGAATAAATGGGCCCTCAAAAGGCGAAAGTTAACTTGGACTAGAAAGCATTATGCGGAATAACGGCCCGTTAATGGGTATAAAGTGTTACCTTTGTTCATTACGGGCCGTTTCACGCGGGCCGTTAATGGGTGTAAAGTAATACCTTTGTTCATTACGGGCGCCAAAGCATGGGCGCTAATGGGCCAAGAGTTACAAAGGGCCTCATATGGGCGAAAGATGTCATGGGCCATACATGGGCCGGAAAATAGGGTGGAATCATATTGGATGGCCCAGATGACGCTACTGGGCCTAATTCACATAGGGCGTAACGGGCCTTGGGTTAGCGGGCTGTAAATGGGCTATATGCTAACATGCCGTTAACAGGCTTTCCATGGGCCGCCCGCCGACTTTGACCAAGTCAAGCGGGCGACCTTTTCACGAGAATGGGCCTTTGTTGGGCGCGCCACTGTCGGCGTATCATAGGCGTATACATCCGGTGAGTGGATGACATCTGTCCCAATGATGAGCCGACCGTGTTTCCTCCGACCAATGATGATTTTACGTGGAAAATCCCCATTGGTCGGGGCTGTTAACGGGTTATCGGATCCAAAACCCGACCCGATAGCTTAACGGTGTTCCGTTATGGTGGATGCCACGTGTCGGTCACCCTTGACGAAAGCACTTCTGTGACGCGCGATTTATCGTCATGGAAGTGGACACTTCCGTGATGATAATTTTGGTAATGTCATGGAACACTTCTATGACAGCACAGGTATGACTATCTTGATTCTGTCATAAAATCGTCATGGATGTACATGCATGAAAAAAAACGCGACCTACTGTGACAAACACGTATCATCACGGAAGTGTATTTTTTGTAGCGATTGCTCTCGGCCAGGGTTGGATAAGGAAGGCGGAGAGGATCAGGTGTTCGGCCCCCCTTCCCGAAGGCTTGTCGGATCCTTTATTAACCAGGATGCTTGAGCGCGCACCATATCAGGTGCCATCAGGAGAAGATGAGGGGAGGAATATAGAAGCCACGGGCGGGCTTCATACTTTACACATCCAGACTAGGGGAGTAAGTGCCTCCACGAAGGAGGATAATCGAGGAGGTGAATCTAAAATCCCCTCTCCTCACGGGAAGAAAAGAGCCACCTCTGACGGTTTGGAAACGGAGGTTTCCAAACGAGGGAAGAAAACTTCGCCAGGGGGCCCTGCCCCAGAGGGCGTCCTTACCGCACAGCGCCCGCAAGGGGGCCAACCCTCAACCGAGCTGTAAGTAAAGAAAGTACTTTGGTAAGTATATCCCGTTTCATCTCTGAGAATAATAACCGAGACATATATGTTGCAGTCCGGCTCGTAGCCCTTCTCCACAGAGTTCGTCTTCGGGGGATCTTCTTCCGGAGATGATGGAGAGCGAAACGACTCCTCCCGCCTCCCCGCCACATGGGGCGGACAACCCCGAGGTGTCGTCACAGAGGATTTCTCCTGATCCGCCAAGGCCAGAAGTTAACACTTCGGCTGCCTGAAGTCCAGAGTATCCGGCTCCCAAGGAGAGCAACAGAAAGAGTCCGGGATTGTCCGGCACTCAACCGGACACATTGATGGGTCTTCTGGAGCAAGCGGCCATCTCAGAGGTGCATCGTACCTTAATGGGTATGGTGGTTGAGAGGATTGCATCCGCCAAAAGCGGTTTGAACGAAGCTTTTACAAGCCTGCTAAGAGGCTTTGAGGTACGCAAAATAATATATGTATTTTTGACGGTACCGCACACGCTAGGTGTGCTCTGTGTAGATAGTAGCCCCTTAGACTCTGGTTGCCATCCAGAGGTGGCAAACAGAGAATCATAGTCCCAGGTAATGATCGCGCTGCTTCCATGTGCAGGCGGCTGAGGGTCCAGCGGCTGGCCGGACTTTTGATTTGGCTGAGCTGAAGCGGCAGCTTGACGTGGCGGATGCCGAGATCGTGCTTGTGAACAAGCGGCTTGACGAGGCACAGGGTATGTATATTCAGGTAGTCAGCAAATATTAAGAGGAGCATTATGCTAGTATCTATAATATGCTATGACTGCAGATGGAGTTGCTGCCGTGGAGACCCTTCGGGTAGAACTCGCCCGAGCCAAGGAGCAAGCCAGGATAAGTGATGTGGCCGCCCTAAAGGTGGCTGAAGAGTTAAGAGCCGAATAGGCTGCTCATCGCCAGTGCGAAGAAAAAAATAGCCAAGATGGCTGTTGAGATGAAAGATGCCGCCGGCCGCTACGAGCTCCTTGAAAAGGAAATCCAAGCGAAAGCGGCTGACGTGAAGAAGGCCTTGGAGGCAGCCAAGGAAACTCGCTCTGAAATTAGAGGGATAAGGGAGGAGCTTCATGAAGCCGGAGATATAACGACTGGGAGGCCCTTTTTGTTGCGGATGAAGTTCGGAGATCCGAAGTATGCCCCTCTGGACCAGTTATGGAGTGCTGCAGACGCGTATGCGGATTTGGCAAAGAGTGTTGCTGATGCGACTAAGTTTTTCAAGGATTGTAAAGATCATGGAGAGGAAAGGTTGTTCTGGTCGCAGTTCAGTGCCCCAATGCGTTCGCTGCCATTGAACGAAAAGATGGCCGCATGGGACGAGCTCCATAGGTTGTCCGGGCTTGCTAAGAGGTCTGTCGTGGATCATCTTTGGCCACAGGGACCAAGGCTGGACAATTATTTTGGTTTAGTGCAACAATTCCTTGGCGCTGTGTCGCATATCGATGTTGTGAAGAGGTCAGCGTGCATAGAGGATGCGCGGATGGCTCTTGCCCGTGTTAAAACATATTGTGCAGGGATGGAAACCACCGCTATTGCAACCCGGGGTCCGGCGGGAGGCCAGGACCCACCCGAGCACTATTTTGAAGAAGTCCTAGAAGGCGCCCGTTTAATAGAGGCTCAGTGCTCTAAGAGTGCCATGTTTGAGTGACATGTATCTCAATTGTAAAAACAATGCTATTTTGATTATAAAGGCTGTGTTTATACTTTTGCCCGAAAGTATTATAGTGCCTCCTGTGCGGCCGTTTATGTATGTATATAACCTGAAAGTTTGTAGTCATCGGCTTCAGCCCCCACGCATATAATGCGGGGGTGTTCGAGAAAGCGCGTAGTCACACTTGATCCAACGTGTTGGTCCGTTAAGGAGGTGATAGCGCGGCGAACCAGGCAATCGGACTATATAGCTTTAACACTTTCACTTAGCCATAGGAGTTTGACGGTGGGGCTACTATATAGCCCCTGGTACTTCCGCATTCATCCGAATACGGAGCGCGTACGTACATGACCGGGAAACCGGTCCTTCGTTAATGCGGAGGAATTGCGAAGATTCCGCTGAGTCATCGAGTGGTTGACCAGTCTCGCGATGTATCATGACACTCAGTTTTCGGCTTTCTCTATTGAGGTGCTCATCCAGATGAACCAGGGCACAATCACAGTAGTTCTCCTGGTGCCACCTTAGCCAATAGAGCGGAACGTAAGGTAGGAAAACACGGGAGCCAGGCAAACCCAACATTTGACCAAAGACATGATTCGGAGCTGATGCATATAAGGCCAAACTCGCGACACCGAACACTCCCTAAGGTATTCGGACTTTACAACATATACTGGGCTGAGTAACACCCTCGATAATGAGCCCTGAGTTTTCAGGTGCATGCATTCGTCTGGCGTGACGGAATGCCAATAACACCAGCATCCCTCCCGGTTTAAGTGTCCGGAGGGTATGAAGCAACAAGAGACACAAAAAAAGGTTTACGCAGGGTCTTAATCTAAAAATAAACCTTTGAGCGGGGCCCTGCTGCACGTCTGCGCCTTTGTCTCCGTTGTGTCGTATCCTGGAAGGCTGTAGCACAATGATCATCTGAAAAAGGAAAAACCCAGGTGAAAGACTTCGTGCGAGAAATTGGTTATTCTGAACGAACCATGAAAATGCAATCTGTTATTGTATTAATAGGGTCAAGCCGAACTATGGGCTTTTTTTTCATGTGTGGAGCCCCTAGCGCCGCCTATGGGGGTATATCCATCGTCCCTAGCTCAGGTTTATCTAGGCTGTTACAACAGGTGTTGTGATAACCCACAAGTGTAGGGGATCGCAATAGCTTCCGAGGGTAAAGTATTCAACCCAAATTTATTGATTCGACATAAGGGGAGCCAAAGAATATTATTGCGTATTAGTAGTTGAGTTGTCAATTCAACCACACCTGGATAACTTATTATATGTAGCAAAGTATTTAGTAGCAAAGTAGTATGATAATAAAGGTAACAATGGCAAAAGTAAAGATAATAGTTTTGTAGTGATTGTAACAGTAGCAATGGAAAAGTAAATAAACGAAACTCAATATGTGAAAAGCTCGTAGGCACTGGATCAGTGATGGATAATTATGACGGATGCGATTCCTCATGTAATAGCTATAACATAGGGTGACACAGAACTAGCTCCAGTTCATCAATATAATGTAGGCATGTATTCCGTATAGTCATACATGCTTATGGAAATTAAGAACTTGCATGACTTCTTTTGTCCTACCCTCCCGTGGCAGCGGGGTCCTAACGGAAACTAAGGGATATTAAGGCCTCCTTTTCATAGAGAACCGCAACAAAGCATTAGCACTTAGTGAATACATGAACTCCTCAAACTATGGTCATCACCGAGAAGTATCCCGATTATTGTCACTTCGGGGTTGTCGGGTCATAACACATAATAGGTGACTGTAGACTTGCAAGATAGGCACAAGAACACACATATATTTATGAAAACATAATAGGTTCAGATATGAAATCATGGCACTCGGGCCCTAGTGACAAGCATTAAGTATAGCAAAGTCATAGAAACATCAATCTCAGAACATAGTGGATACTAGGGATCAAACCCTAACAAAACTAACTTGATTACATGGTAAATCTTATCCAACCCATCACCGTCCAGCAAGCCTACCATGGAATTACTCACCCACGGCGGTGAGCATCATGAAATTGGTGATGGAGGATGGTTGATGATGATGACGACGATGAATCCCCCTCTCCAGAGCCCCGAACGAACTCCAGATCAGCCCTCCCGAGAGAGATTAGGGCTTGGCGGCGGCTCCGTATCGTAAAACGCGATGAAACTTTCTCTCTGATTTTTTCTCCGCAAAACGGAATATATGGAGTTGGAGTTGAGGTCGGTGGAGCCTCAGGAGGCCTACAAGACAGGGGGGCGCGCCCAGGGAGGGTGTGTTGGAGTAATTGGCGATGGGTACCCCGAAGACGGCAAGACGATATTTCAAGACATCGGGGCTAGCAAAGCCCCCTCGATCGCTTGCCGCCGCTCTGCCGGCTCCCGTCCGAATGTTTCGACCGCCGGGCCGGCCGCCGATCGCGCCCCACCACCGGCCGCTAATCGCACTAACTAGCCGGCTGCCAACTGCAGCCCGACCCGACACCGACAAGACACCGATGAGACGACCGTACTGCGATGTCATCTACAGTGTATCTGTCCCTAGGCACTATTTTATAAAGTGCAGCAGGGAAAAGAAGGCATGCACATCACGTCCACACCATCATGGGCATAGTGCCCCATGCCCACTTGCCCCCACGCCACTACTTAGCTTACATACTAAGCTACCATGCCCACTCCACACTATATAAGCTAGTAAGCACACATCCATTCTCACATGCACTCACGCATGAGCACACATATGCTCACAGCCATGAGCATGGCCGGCCACTAGAGCATGCCACATACATGCATATATGAAATCAGATGCCTGAGGCACTGCTTTCAGATATAGCTCCAGGAGCAAGTCTGTACCAGATATACTCAGACATGCAGAAGTAGGGGTATTATCTCTCCGGAGAGCCCCGAACCTGGGTAAACTACCGCGTGCTATTTGCATACCAGCTCCCGGGCCTATCAGCAGCAGTCTTGCCATAACCCGAAGCCACCTTCTCGCATATGTCGTCTTGCACCCCCGTGAGAATACCACGACATTTGGCGCCCACCGTGGGGCGGTACTATGATACCGCGCTGCTGCTGGTTTCACAGTCTGGGGGGACCATCTTTGTCTTCACCGCGGCGGCGTCGCGCCGTCTCTCCGATAGTGGTCGGGGGCTCGACATCGACATGCCCTCGGAGTGGCCGCGAGGGCGGCGCGTCCTTGCCGTCGGCCTCGCCATCTTCATCATCACCGCGACGTCGCCACCGTCTCTCCGGCACCGGTCGGGGCTCGACATCAGCATGCCCCCGGCGCGACCGTGCTGGATGACGCGTCGTCGTTGTTGTCCGCCCTCGGTCTACGTGCTCGCAGCTCCGCTTTGCTCCGCGGCTGTCCCGAGCACCTCCGGTTTCTGTGCATACACGCGTTCGTGCACGGCTAGCTAGCGAACCCGATGGATTCGGCTGCAGCAATGTGCGTACTGGCTTCGCTAGCTAGCTCCGTTCGTGGGCGCGCATGTGACCCGCCGGACGAGTGAGCCTCGTCGTCGCTCCGGCCGGCGACTCCGTCGCTGCGCTGTGTTGTTTCCGTTGCTGCCTACCACCCCACTCATACATTTCCTAGATGCAAGTCGTACAATGCTCATATGCCACTCCTAAGCTAACCATGCATCAGTCAACCATGGTCAAACCATGGGGCATACACTCTGCATATACATTAGCCGTACATCGGCCAGATAATCCATATGTTTGCCCGCCTCTGCTCTGTGCACGCTCGCCGGCCTCGCGCCCGCACTGTCTTGGCCGCGTCCCGCCAGTTCTGCCTGCTGCCACGCGCGGCTGCTCCCCGAGCGCCTCCCACGACCGATTCCTCCCGCCGCGTCATGCCAACCCCGCCTACCCGCTGGACTCGCACACGACCGCCTTCACCTCTGCCCGCTGCTGCTGCGCGTCATCCAGCGCCCCCCGCCCGTGTCTTCCTTAGCTAGGCCGGCCTCGGCCACGTCCGGCCTCGCACGGCCTCGCGCGCCTCGCCTCTCCTCCGCTCAAGCCGGCGGCTGCGCCCCCGTGCGCACCGGCTCAGCGCCTCCGCGACCGCCGACCCGCTGCCGGCTGCTCCTCGTGCCCGGCTGCCGCCTTCCCGCAGCTGGCTTCCCGCAACTCCGCCATCGCCCCGCGCTCGGTCTCCGCACCCGGTGGCTGGGCGGGCCGCCTCGCGCCACGCCGGCTGCCGCCCCGGCCGCCTGCTCCGCCACCACTTTGGGCCGACTCGGCGCCCGCGCTGCCCCTGGCCGACTGCCGGCTGGCCGCTCCTCCGGTCCGCCCCGCCAGCCGGCCGGGTCGCCGCAGCCGCCTCTGCGCGCCGGCTCCGCCATGCCGCGCTGGCCGGGTCGCCGCTACCTCCCCCTGCGCGCCGGCTCCGCCTGACCACTCCTCCGCCCGCCAGCTTGTGAGCGCCGGCTCCCGCTGCTCAGCACCCGCGGCCGGCTGTTCATGCAAAGAAAAAGGGCCATTTGGTCGCTGTGGCCGGCTGCTCGTGCAAAAGAAATGAGTCCGGCTACCCACAGCCGGCTAGAAAAGTCAGCGGCCGGCCGTCCAAAGAAAAGAAAAAAGAGAAGAGGCCGACTGCCTCCTAGCCGACTGGTAAAAAAGAGAGAAGTCAAGGGCTATGTGCCCAGCTGGCTGGGTAAGAAAAAAATGTCCGGCTGCCCGGCCGAAAAGAAAAAGAGAAAAGAGGGAGGCCAGCCGGGTCAGTGCAGTACGCCGGCTATGAAAAAAAAAGTCCGACTACCCAGCCGGATGAAAAAGAAATGTGCGTCCGACTGCCCACCGCCGGACAACGAGAAGAAGAAAAAAAAAAGCACACCTAGCGGGGCTACTGATGCGCCTCGCCAAGAAGAAGAAAAGGTAGTCTTAGGAGATCCGCCCGACTACTCGTGATCGCCCAATTTTTGGAGCTACACCGGTAGTCTTGTTGTGCGCATGAGAAAGAAGACAAAGTAGTTGCCGGGAGATCCAAATTCGTCGCCGTAAGTCGGCCGAATCTCGGGGCTACACCAGTGGTGCACGACGCCCCGCAAAGAAGAAGAGAAAGTAGTTGCCAGAGATCCGCCCGACCGCTCGTGATCGGCCCGAATCTCGAGGTTACACCAATGGTCTTGTTGGCGTGCCCGCGAGGAAAGAAGACAAAGTAGTTGCCGGAAGATCCGGCCCGACTGCTCAGCAGTCGATCCTAATCTCGGGTGTCGGTGTCAAAACCGGCGGATCTCGGGTAGGGGGTCCCGAACTGTGTATCCAGGCGGATGGTAACAGGAGACGAGGGACACGATGTTTTACCCAGGTTCGGGCCCTCTCGATGGAGGTAAAACCCACGCCCCGCTTGATTAATATTGATGATATGGGTAGTACAAGAGTGGATCTACCACGAGATCAAGGAGGCTAAAACCTAAAGCTAGCGTATGGTATGATTGTTGTAATGTATGTTGTGTCCCACGGACTAAAGCCCTCGGTTTATATAGACACGAAGGAGGCTAGGATTACACGTAGTCGGTTACAATGGTAGGAGATCTACATATCCAGATCGCCAAGCTTGCCCTCCACGCCAAGGAAAGTCCCATCCGGACACGGACGGAGTCTTCAATCTTGTATCTTCGTAGTCTTGGAGTCCGCGGACGATGATAGTCCCATTGTCCGGACACCCCTAGTCCAGACTCCTCAAGAGCCCTCGAACCAAGGCTTCAATGACGATAAGTCCGGCGATAATGTTCGACATTGCAAGGCGGGTTCCTCCCTTGAATAATCCAGAGAAGATCATGAACACCGGGATAGTGTCCGGCTCGCAAAATAAATTCCACATTCCACCGTAGAGAGAATAAAATGTACATCGGTCAATCTGCCGACGTATTATGCGGCGTGAAATCACACCGCTACCAAGCCTTTGTTTGAATCGTTTCTTATTATACCACCTCAAAGACGCTTAGCTTAAGCGGTTTCTTGGCACGCCTTGTCGAAGCGTAGATCGTGTTCCCCTTATTCCGGATTCTCATCAATACGGACGTGGGTAACCCAACGCGCCATTGATGGTGGCGCTTGGGAGATAAGCGAGTTTTACCAGCGGTGGGGACGATAGTTTTTAGATCGCCTATATGTAAGGGATAAGGATTTACCTTCTCACCTACGCGTTCTTCCTCCTTTGCTTATCCATCTCCGCGCACTCAAGCTCCAATGCCCAAGCTCACGCATCTCGCCTCGACCTTCTCCGAATATGTCCGGAGCGGGAGGCAAATGGCTGGCCTCCACCGTTAAGGAGGAGCACATCACCAAGCTGCGCAGCACGGATACCTTCCGCGATATCACAGATCGGCCGCCCGACGAGGGGCAGCTCATCCCTATCCCTGGGCCTCATGAGAGGGTCGTCTTCCTTCCCCACTTCCTCCGCGGACTGGGCTTTCCACTCCACCCATTCGTCCGGGGGCTCATGTTTTACTACGGCCTGGATTTCCACGATCTGGCGCCGAACTTCATCCTCAACATCTCGGCGTTTATCGTGGGTGCGAGGCCTTCCTCTGCATCCGCCCCACTTCGGACTGTGGCTCAAGACCTTCAACGTCAAGTCAAGGTTGTGAAGGGCACGCATAGCGAAATCGGAGGCGCCATGTTGGGTAAGTTGCCTAACGTCCTTTGGCTCGAAGGGCCTTCGTGGAATCCGTCAAGGGGTGGCAATCGGGTGGTTCTACATCACCGAGCCGTGCAAGCCCACATGGGCGGCGGCCCCGAAGTTTAGATCTGGCGCCCCACGTAGCTCACCTCTGAAAGAGAAGGGCTTGCTATGGGGCAATCCGAAGGAGTCGACGGACTCGAGCCTGCATCCAAAAGCTGGTGAGCAATAAGCTCAGCTCGCCGACGTGGTCCAAGTCATGCTCATCCGCCGGATTCTCCCATGCCAAGAACGGGCATTCAATCTGTGGAGTTCAATCCGGAACAGCACCAGCGCTAAGCGGGCTCTTCGACACGACATCTGAAGGCTGGAGGGTGCTTGTTTAGGGCGCTTGGCCCCGCATCCATGACGGAAGATCGCAGATTTCGCCGCAAAGATCCTACCGACGAGGTAAGTGTTTCAACCCGTTCACGGGACACTTGTGGTAATTAAACCGATTCTAAGAGGGTTTCAATCTCTCTTTTCCTTTGACAGAATGGATGGAGAAGGCCAAGCAGCTCATCAGCCCGGCTCCCATGCCGAAGACCAGTGAACGCCTGCTTAGCGGGGTTGCTGGTTCCGCACCGCATGTGGTGCCGAGAAGAAGGCCAAGAAGGTGGCCGCGGGGACTCGAAAGAGTTCCCGTAATCAGGCGTCCGACGATGAGGCGGACTCCTCTCCCGAAGACGAGGAGGAAGAGGACTCTCTGCCGGAGGAGGGAGAGAAGAAGAGGAAGGCTTCCCCGATAGCCGAAGGGTCCAAGAGGGGGAGGAATATCCCCCCGGACAGTTTCGCCAACACCACCGTTGGCGAGGAGGAGTGGCCTTCAAGGGCCAGGCGTCCGTCAAGATCGTAAGTATCCAGATCCCTAATATGCAATTTCTTTCATGTCGCGTAATGTCCTTCTAATGCCGCATTCTGTCCGTAGTCCGGCCGATGATGATCACCCCGCTTCATCGAGCGGGTCGTTGGCCCCGTCGGATGTGGATTCACTTCCGACTGCCTCTACCCCCCGCGCCGACGAGGACGCCGAGGTGGGATCCGCAGAGGGACCCATCAGAGGAGGCTCGAGGCGCCGTCAGCAGCCTCCGGACTTTGCGCCGACTCTATATCGAACCCGTAGTGGCTCCAGAGTCCGCAGCGGCCCCTCGAAAGAAGGGCAAGACCGCGGACACCGGCGGCCTCCGCCCAACCGAGGCGCCGGATAACTTGTTGGAAGCGCTTAAAGGCGCTTCCATCGAAGAACACCGCACTATCATGAGTGCGGTGATTGAAAAGGTTCACCGCCAAGAGCGGGCCGACCGAAGCTCGCAGCAGACCTTCTAACGAGCTTTGAGGTAAGAAGTTAAAATTATGTAATGTAATACCGCATAGACAAGAGTTTCGATGCTCGGTTCGTGTTCAAAAGAAAAGCCGGACCGAGGATCTAACAAGATATACGCAGGTTGCTTAAAATATGTCAATATTGGTTTGCAGTGTCGCCGGCCGACCTCTGCCAGACCGATCTGCGGAGGTCAAGCAGGTTGAAGCAGATCTCGGCGGTCCGAGCAAGAGCTCGCCATGCCAAGAAGCAGCTCGAGGACAAAGAAGGTGAGTAACACCACTTTGAATAGTTACCTTACGTAAAAGGATTTTGGTTGCAATCAAATTAACAAGGATAATATGGGTATTGCAGGGGCCACGAATGAGGTGGCAGCCTCGAAGGAGTGTGTCCGCGGCCGAACGCAAAGGCGGTCTTGAACAGCAGAGCGAGAGAAGCAGGAGGCATGGGTGGCGGAAGTATGGCAAGAGCTCCGTGCTCTCATGGAAAAGCATGAGAGTTTGGAGCGTGACTCAAGACTCGAGAGTCCGAGCTTGCCTCGCTCTCGAAGTGCCAAGTCCGCCAAGGCCGAGGCCCGTAAGGCCCTTCAGAGGTTGAAGATGTAAAGAAGATAGCGGCGGTAAGGCATTTTTCATGCAAAGCAGGCATGTTAATGTAAACTACTTGACACTTACCCGCAATCGGAGCTCTCCAGGGGCGTTTGCAGATCTGCCGCGTAGTGCGTCCGATGCCGCCGCATTCTATCGTGGCGAGGAGGGGAGCTCGACGGAGAAGGTCTTCGGTCTCGATCTGCCGAGGCCGGCGATCCGGTGCTTTCAAGCGACCGGTGAAGCAATGGTCGAACTCCACAAGGTAGCCGAGGAGGCCATGAAGGGCCTTATAGTCCGGTGTGGCTCGACAGGCCATGCGTGGGAGCTACTTCGGCCTCGTGCGGCGGCTGGTGGATGCGTGCCCCTGGGTGGAGGTCATCAAGCGCTCGCTGCTGTATTGAAGGTGCTCGTCGGGCCCTTGCCCGCATTAAAGGTGCATTGGGGCAGGTTGATGCGAGAAGCTTCTCACGGACCCACCGCCACCGGCAAGGAGTATCGCACGCCCAAATGTATTATAAAACTGTCTGAAGGGAGCCCGCGATATTGCGGATGAGTGCCCCGTAAATGTAATCTTTGAGTAAACTCGCCATGTATTATCTGTGCGCTGAAAACTTCATTCATATGCGCTTTGAGCAACGCTTGTTTTAATTTAAAATATTACCTTCAGGCGGCCGCTTATAAAATCGAGAGATGGCAAGTCGTTGGCTTCAAGCCCCGAGCCACGAGTCTTTGGGGTGTTCGGGATAAACTTGAGCACTCTTGCTCCCATTTTTGGGTCCATCTAGGAGGCGCCAACACAACGAACAAGGCTAATCGGACTTATAATGCTTGAACACTCTCACTTAGCCATAGAATTCTATAATTTTAAATTTCGGCGAAGCCCTTGGTATTCGGAAGGCTGAATCCGGGGCACTATCCACGCCTTCGTCGGACATGGTCCAGAACTTCGCTCCAAGCGGCGTGAGTCTTTAGGACCGAAAAAACCTCTCGAACAATGACCAGTCTCTCGCCTTATCATGCCGGTCAGTTTTAGCTTTTCCATCGAGGCGCCAGACGTGTCAACCGGGCGCAATCGCATGGTTCTCCCAAAGGCCACCTTAGCCGACGTAACGGAACGTAAGGCACCAAAACGTGGGAGCCGGGCAAACCCAACTATTGACCCAAGACATGATTCGAGCCGATTCATATAATGCTATAAGTTCGGGTGCCGCACTTATGAAAGTGTTCGACTTATCACACCATAATGTGGGGAACATAAGCCTCGGTGTATTAGGCCGCACCAAAATATACGGGTGCAAGATGTCATGTAATTAACATATATATAAAAGGTAATGTAATTGCAGTCAAAAGGTGCTGCATTGTTTATAAAAGAAGGTCGCTATGAATGCGGATGATACAAATAGTGTGTAAGCGAGGATTTGGACTAATTTAACATGTCCCCTCTCAGGGTGAGCTGCGGACTTGGTGTATATAATTGAATTTAATGCTCGTAATTGAGACCACCGAGTGTTAAATGCAGCCTTCTTTCTTCCCCGATTGTTGCATCATGAGTTCGGCAGTTCACCACGGACAGGCCTCCGTTAACGGAGTCCTGTGTACACAAAGAAGGAAAATGAGAATAAAAGAGGGGGCACACGGCGAGCCCCTTGTGTGGTCGAGCCGCACTGGGTCCATTGTGATCGTGCCCTTCCCCACGCCCATGGTATCTCCAAGGCGAATGATGTCTGTGGAGGGTTGTTCTTGCAATCATGCGAGGGCGGGGTTGGGGCCGCATTGCTACGCGATGCTCGATCGCGCCAGTGGTCTTGGTTGGAATTGCTTCAGCGTTTCTTTCAGATCCGCCGCTTAACGGCCGGATTCGAGAATTGCCTTAAAAGGCTGCTCTGTATTTCGCCGCGAGAGCAGCCAGATGTTCCTCCGCTCGAGGGAGCGCCCGTATTCCGCTGACCGTGATGACTCGCGAGGGCCTCGCATCTTGAGCTTTAGGTATGCATAATGCGGCACCGTGTTGAACTTTGCAAACGCGTTCGCCCAAGCAGAGCGTGATAGCCGCTAAACGGGACTATGTCGAAGATTAACTCCTCGCCCGAAATTGTCAGGGATCCAAGACCACTTCTAGTGTGACCGAGCCTGTCAGATTGGCTTCACACTGGTATGACACCTTTAAAGGTTGTCTTTGTAGGTTTAATCCTTGAGGGTCTATGCCCATCTTGTGCATCGTATCCCGATAAAGCAGGTTTAGGCTGCTACCACCGCCCATCGGGACTCTCGTGAGGTGAAATCCATCGACGATTGGGTCTAGAACCAACGCGCGAATCCGCCATGGCGATGTTAGTCGGATGGTCTCTGCGATCGAAAGTGATCGGACAAGAGGACCATGGATTGAACTTCGGGGCGACTAGCTCCATCGCATAGACGTCCCTTAGTGCGCGCTTCCTCTCCCTCTTGGGTATATGGGTCGTGTAAATCGTATTAACCGTCCGCACTTGTGGGGGAAAACCCTTCTGTCCTCTATTGTTCGGCGGTCGGGTCTCCTCCTCATCGTCGCTGTTTAGCCCCTTGTCATTGTTTTCGGCAATTAACTTACCTGCCTGCTTGAACACCCAGCAATCTCTATTAGTGTGATTAGCTGGCTTTTCAGGGGTGCCATGCATCTGGCATAAGCGGTCGAGTATTCGGTCCAGATTGGACGGACTCGGAGTGGTTCTTTTGAATGGCTTCTTCCATTGACCGGGTTTAGAGCCTTGGAATCCGGCGTTGACTGCCATATCCTCCTTATACTCGCCGTTAATGCGGCATTTGTTTTTGTTTCGACGTGACCTGCCGTTGTTGTCCTTAGTATCCGGACTGCCAGAATTTTTACGGAGATTGTTGCTGCGAGCTAGCCAGCTATCCTCTCCGCGCAAAAGCGGGTCATTAATGATGTGAGGGCTGCCATGGATTTCGCTTTTCTGCCCCTGTGCCGGGCTAGCCATTCGTCGCGGATGTTATGTTTGAAGGCTGCAAGGGCCTCTCGCATCAGGCAATTGACGATTTGGTTTTTCTTTGTCAAGAACCGTGTCCGTAATTGTCCGCCGATTCGTTCGGCTGCTGAATGATGTGGCTTAGGTCATCGGCGTCTCGTGGTCGCACGACGCGTGCCTCGGAAGTTATCGAGGAATGCGGCTTCCGTGTCTTCCCAACACCCAATTGACTCTACGGCAAGCTGTTGAGCCAATGCCGAGCTGGTCCTTTAAGCTTGAGTGGGAGATACTTGATGGCATGGAGATGCCGCCGCCGGGCCATATGGATGTGGAGAAGATAATCTTCGATCCAAACCGCAGGGTCTGTTGTGCCATCGTAGGATTCGATGTTTACGGGTTTAAACCCTTGAGGATTTGATGATCCATTACTTCGTCGCTGAAGCATAGCGGGTGTCTGGCGCCTCAGATTGAGCAATATCACGACGCAGCTCGAGAGAGCGTTGTCTGCTGTGTTCGACCAGGCCGGGGTTATTGTATCCGGCGCGACGGTATTCGTCATGGGTCGTGGGGCGCCCACGTGATCCGTAGATGGATCTGGATTGCCTTCCTTTGTCCTCCAATATATCTCGCAAGTCCGGCGCGTTCCCTCTTGGCTTCGTACTTTTGGAGCGATGTCGGGGTACGGTCTTGGTTGGGGGCCTGGATGCCTCTTTGTCACGACCACGGGTGGTCGGTCACCGTATCGTCGTTGGTGATGGAGGTATGTATGCTTCCTCCTCTAACCGGGAGCAGCTTGCGCCTTGGGTAGCTTTTGAGAGGCGTTCGAGTTTATACTCTTGACGCGAGGACCTCGGTCCATCGATCGGCCAGCAGGTCCTGATCAGCTTGAAGCTGCTGCTGCTTTTCTTTAGGCTATTTGCCATGGTGATAAGCCTGCGTTTAAAACGCTCTTGTTCGACGGGATCCTCGGGCACGATTTAATTCGTCATCGTTGAGGCTTGCCTCATCTTCGGAGGGAGGCATATAGTTATAATCCTCAACCTCCTCGTCGCCGCCCTCTCGTGAGGGCTTGCTTCGCATCCTCTGCTACTGAGTCCTGCTGGAGGGGTTGTCTTCGCACTTTCGGGGTATTATTATCTCCGTGCGGAATCTCCATTCTTCTTTGTGGCCGGATTTAGAGCGGCGCCACGACGCCTTGGCGCTTGGGCTGTTTCTTTAAATAATCTGCCTCCGCTGTTTCTTCACCGTCCCGTCTTTTGGGGTGTCCACCATGTATATGTCGATGACGAGGTGGTCTTCGAAGGCCTGTAGGTGCTGGTTCTCGTTAAATCTCCGGCATCGCCGTCCATAGCGCCGATGTCTTTGAGTCGTAGTCTAGCATGTCGGTTAGATTGTCGACAGTGGCTACAAAGTGGGTGGTGGGTGGGCTCTAAATTTCTTCGTCGTCAGATCCCAACCATCCCGCCATAGTCCGCCAGGCTCTCCCGATAACGAGAGATGCTTTAGCGAATTCAGGATGTCGCCAAAAGGCGAGTATTGGAAGATGTCCGCGGCGGTGAATTCCATAACCGCGCCCAATCCGATTCATTGGTAGGGGCGTGGGAGGTCCAGAGTCCGCAAGGAGTCCGCACTCGGAATCACGAAGTTTCGCGAGGACAAGATTAGTGTTCGCCCATCGCCGTGGAAGTTGAAGCCCCCAAGCCGGTTTCCATCCACCGATCCTCGATCTGGGCGATCGGCTCCGGACTAATGGCCGAAGCGGATTCGTGTGCAGCCACCAAGGCACTGCTCGCGGCAGAGCTAGATCATGCCCATCGTAATAAAGGCGGGCGCGCTGGCGTGGCTCGAGCCCGTCGAAGATCAAGTCTCTGCGGACGTCGGCCGTGAAGTTGAGACTTCCGAATCTGACCTGACGGCTAGGGGCGTAGCTTTCGATCTGCTCCAGATGGCCAAGCGAATTAGCTCGCAGTGCGAAGCCGCTGAATACGAAGATCTGTCCGGGGAGAAAAGTCTCACCCTGGACAGCGTTGCTGGTTGAAGACGCCATCGAGCCTATCGGTGACGACACAGAGGAACTCTCAATGAAAGCACCAATGTCGGTGTCCAAACCGGAGGATCTCGGGTACGGGGTCCCGAACTGTGCGTCTAGGCGGATGGTAACAGGAGACGAGGGACACGATGTTTTACCCAGGTTCGGGCCCTCTCGATGGAGGTAAAACCCTACGTCCTGCTTGATTAATATTGATGATATGGGTAGTACAAGAGTGGATCTACCACGAGATCAAGGAGGCTAAACCCTAAAGCTAGCCTATGGTATGATTGTTGTAATGTATGTTGTGTCCTACGGACTAAAGCCCTCCGGTTTATATAGACACTGGAGGAGGCTAGGGTTACACAGAGTCGGTTACAACGGTAGGAGATCTACATATCCGTATCGCCAAGCTTGCCCTCCACGCCAAGAAAAGTCCCATCCGGACACGGGACGGAGTCTTCAATCTTGTATCTTCGTAGTCTTGGAGTCCGGCGGACGATGATAGTCCGGCTGTCCGGATACCCCCTAGTCCAGGACTCCCTCATCAGGGGTTACATCCAGTGGGTGCGCTGGTGCGCCCCCACGGAAGATTGCAAGAAACAAAAACAAGAGACAAACGAAGAGTTTTGTCCGGCTGCCAGCAACCGGCAGAAGAGAAAAAAAGAAGAAAAGGGCGCTGCCAGACGCCTCGCCGCCTTGCTGGCTATGCCAAGCCAGCTCGACCGCGTTCCGGCTGCCGCCTGGCCGGTCAAGCCCGACCGACTGGACCCTCCTCGAGCGCCTAGAGGCTCGAGGGCTACACCCAGCGGGTGCTGGCGCACTCCACGAGTGCTGAGCCGTGCCGGCTGTCTTTGGCAAACTCCGCCTCGGCTACACGAAAATCAATGTGAGCTCTTCACCCGCATATTTTTTGCATCAAGCAAGCATGGATAACCCCAAGCGATGCTCAGTGGCTATCTCCGCATTTTATTACAGTTGCATCACTTTTCGCCTCGGCGCCAGCTAGAGTTGGCCTGGGGGCTAGCCGCTTGGCCTGAGACGATTTTTCCCGCAGACGGCTTAGTAGCGTGTGCAATACCAAAGGCCCACTTCTCAGCCACAGACCGCAGAGCAGCTATCCGGCTAGCGAGAGCAAAGCTGGAGGTCATCCCACGCGAAAAATGTCCGGGAAGAGAAACGCTTCGGGCGACCCGACCGTTTCCTTTATGAGTATCTGCTCGGTTAAATCCGCTCCCAGAGTCTGAGTACTGTACACTCCACTTCGCGGCCCACTCTCATCCACAGACCGCAGAGCGGCTGTCCGGTGAGCGAGAGCACAAGCCAAAAAGCGGAGGGAACACGAAAAAGATTAAAGGGGCTCGGACGAAACTGAGTCGGCACCCTCCGCATAAAACTTGCAATGCTAAAGCAATCATTTGATATATCTGCGTGGACTAACTTTGTCTTTTGCATGATCATTTTTGTGAACACCCGCCAAAAAAATCTCCGCCCAACTTTGCCATGTTGCCCGGAGGCTTGGGGGCTACTGTCGGAGTAATTGGCGACGGGTACCCCGAAGACGGCAAGACAATATTTCAAGACATCGGGGCTAGCAAAGCCCCTCAGTCCGACTGCCCGGCCGCTCCTGCCGGCTCCCCATTTGACTGCTCTGACCAGCCGACTGCCGGCGGCCGACTGCGCCCACCAGCCGGCTGCCGACTGCGCCAACCAGCCGGCTGCCGACTGCAGCCCGACCCGACACCGACAAGACACCGACGAGACGACCGTACTGCGATGTCATCTACAGTGTATTTGTCCATGGGCACTGTTTTATAAAGTGCACCAGGGACAAGAAGGCATGCAAATCACGTCCACACCATCATGGGCATAGTGCCCCATGCCCACTTGCCCCCACGCCACTACTTAGCTTACATACTAAGTTACCATGCCCACTCCACACTATATAAGCTAGCAAGCACACATCCATTCTCACATGCACTCACGCATGAGCACACATATGCTCATGGCCATGAGCATGGCCGACCACTAGAGCATGCCACATACATGCATATATGAAACCAGATGCCTGTGGCACTGCTTTCAGATACAGCTCCAGGAGCAACTCTATACCAGATATACCAGATATACTCAGACATCCAGGAGTAGGGGTATTATCTCTTCGGAGAGCCCTGAACCTAGGTAAACTACCGCGTGCTATTCGCATACCCGCTCCCGGGCCTATCAGAAGCAGTCTTGCCCTCACACGAAGCCACCTTGTGGCATATGTCATCTTGCACCCCCCCGTGAGAATACCACGACAGGGTGGGCACGCCCCCACCCTCGTGGACAGGGTGTGGGCCCCCTGGTCTTGATTCTTTTGCCAATATTTTTTATATTTTCCAAAACTTGTCTCCGTGGATTTTCAGGTCATTTCGAGAACTTTTGTTTTCTACACATAAAACAACATCATGGCAGTTCTGCTGAAAACAGCGTCAGTCCGGGTTAGTTTCATTCAAATCATGCAAGTTAGAGTCCAAAACAAGGGCAAAAGTGTTTGGAAAAGTAGATACGTTGGAAACGTATCAACTACCCCAAGCTTAAACCTTTGCTTGTCCTCAAGCAATTCAGTTGATAAACTTAAAGTGATAAAGAAAAACTTTTACAAACTCTATTTGCTCTTGTTGTTGTAAACAAGCAAAGCCAGCATTCAGGTTTTCAGCAAGTATTATGAACTAACCATACTCATAATAACACCTATGTCTCACAATTACTCCTATCAATGGCATAATCAGCTAGCGAGCCACAATAATAAAACTCGGATGACAACACTTTCTCAAAACAATCATAACATAATATAACAAAATGGTATCTCGCTAGCCCTTTCTGAGACCGCAAAACATAAATGCAGAGCACCTTTAAAGATCAAGGACTGACTAAACATTGTAATTCATGGTAAAAGAGATCCAGTCAAGTCATACCCAATATAAACCAATAGTAATGAATGAAAATGATAATGTGCTCTTCAGCGGGTGCTTTTAATAAGAGGGATGATGACTCAACATAAAAGTAAATAGATAGGCCCTTCGTAGAGGGAGCAGGGATTTGTAGAGGTGACAGAGCTCGATTTTGAAATAGAGATTGAATAACATTTTGAGCGGCATACTTTCACTGTCAACGCAATAACTATGAGATGGCTGTATCTCTCATACTACATGCATTATAGGCAGTTCCCAAACGGAAATAAAAGTTTATACTCCCCCACCACCAACAAGCATCAATCCATGGCTTGCTCGAAACAATGAGTGCCTCCAGCTGACAACAGCCCTGGGAGAGTTTTGTTTAATTATAATGATTTGCTTTGATCTTTTTGGATCATGGGACTGGGCATCCCGGTTACCGGCCCTTTCTCGTGAATGAGGAGCGGAGTCCACTCCTCTTGAGAATAACCCACCTAGCATGGGAGATACGTGCAGCCCTAGTTGAAACATGAGCTGCTCGAACATACAAAACAGAATTTCATTTGAAGGTTTGGAGTTTGGCACATACAAATTTACTTGGAACTACAGGTAAATACCGCATACAGGTAGGTATGGTGGACTCTTTGGAATAACTTTGGGGTTTAAGGAGTTTGGATGCACAAGCAGTATTCCTGCTTAGTACAGGTGAAGGCTAGCAGAAGACTGGGAAGCGACCAACTGAGAGAGCGACAACAGTCATAAACATGCAATTAAACTAATTCACACCAAGTACAAGCATGAGTAGGATATAATCTACCATGATCATAAATATCATGAAGGCTATGTTTATTTGTTTCAACTACATGCGTGAACATGTCCCAAGTCGAGTCACTCAATTCATTCAAAGGAGGATACCATCTCATCATACCACATCATAATCATTTTAATAACATGTTGGCACGCAAGGTAAACCATTATAACTCATAGCTAATCAAGCATGGCACAAGCAACTATAATCTCTAAATGTCATTGCAAATATGTTTACTTCATAATAAGCTGAATCAGGAACGATGAACTCATCCTATTTACAAAAACAAGAGAGGCCGAGTTCATACAAGCTTCTCTCATCTCAATCAGTCCATCATATATCGTCATTATTGCCTTTCACTTGCACGACCGAACGATGTGTATAATAATAATAGTGCACGTGCATTGGACTAAGCTGGAATCTGCAAGCCTTCAACTCAAGAGAGAAGACAAAGTAATATGGGCTCTAAGTTAAATAATCAATCATGCATATGAGAGCCACTAAACATTTTCAATATGGTCTTCTACTCTCGACCCCCAAAGGAAAGAAAAGAAAATAAAACTATTTGCACAGGAAAGCTCCCAACAAGTGAGAAGAAGAACGAGAAATCTTTTGGGGTTTTCAATTTAATTTCTACTACAAGCATGGAAATTAAACTAACTATTTTTTTTGGTTTTTCTTAAGGTTTGTCAAACACACAAGAAGAAAGCGACAAAAAGAAAATTAAACTAGCATGGATAATACAATGAAAGAGCATGAGCACCGACAACTAAAATAGTGTGTGAACATGAATGTAAAATCGGTGAGAAATACGTACTCCCCCAAGCTTAGGCTTTTGGCCTAAGTTAGTCTATTGCCAAGGATCACGGCTACTCTCCCTGGTGTATTGAGAGGTGTAATCAGGATACCACTGGCTGGCCATCTCTGGGTCCCACTGGTAGGATGATGCACGATAAGGGTCCAGTGCAGGTTCCGGCTCAGGCTCAGGTTCTGGAGTGGATGCTTGGCCTCGATGAGCGTACACCGCTTCCGGCGTGAAAAGAAAATTATCTGCAATCAAATCAAATAACAGAGGCACAAGCAAAATAATAGTCTCATTGTGTTTCTTATCAAATCTCAGGTTATACAAGAGCATCTTATCTTCGTTGTCAACAATGAACTCATGTGCTACCATGCTCTTGTAATCTAAAATGTAAGGAGGCAATTTTATCTCCTCTTTCTCATGGTGCCTAATAGGTATCTCAAAATGTCTAGCAAGACATGCAACATAGATACCTCCAAAGATAGGGCCTTTTGTATGATTAAGGCTTAGCCGTTTAGCAATGACGACACCCATACTAAAACTATTATCTCCAAACAAGGCATGGTGAAGAATAATAATATCAGGAACATTGAAGTTTCCACTATTTCCACGACCAATCAAGCATCTACTAGCAAATATGTCAAAGTAGCATAAAACAGGAAAGTGTATGCTAGAGATTCTCGCATCGGAACCCTTCTTTGGATCCCCAACAGTGATAGTGTTAACAAAGCCATCCACATCTCTACGATGTGGTTCCTCTAATTTTCCCTCAAAGGGTATCCTACATACTGCGCAAAAATTACGTAAAGGCATTTCCCTGAATTCATCATATAAATGAAATGATACTGAAGGCGGTGACTTCCTAGGATAATAATAAAAGTTCTGCACGAAAGTATTGGTGAGTAAGAGATACTGATCGATCTGGTCGTGGAGGAAATCGGCGAGGCCTGCAATCTCGATCAAAGAATAAAAGTCTTCATAAATTCCAGCTTCTCTCAAGAAATTGTCACAGGGCCATTCACACGACCGTACTTCCGCTATACGAGGAAGATTATATTTAGCCTTTTCCTTCTCTTTAGCTTGTTTTTCCTGGGAGCCTTGGCTAGAAGAGCCCCTCAAAAATCTCCTTAACATTTTCTAAAAATTTCTAAAATTTTAGTAACTTCAAAATAAAAGTGAATAAAACTAAACAAGATTGGTAGCAACTACTCCTACAAGTGTCTAGACCCTATATCATGATTTGGAATTGCTTGGGACCTCATAAATTCAACATGCAAGCTTAAGAACATGGTCACCTATGCAGCAAGAATTTGCAATGAATAAAGCACTAGAACAAAACTAATTGGACCAATGGAGGAGTCACATACCAAGCAACAATCTCCCAAAGCAGTTTTGTGAATGGAGCTTTGAGCAAGGGGATCGAAAATCGCAGCAAAATGAGCTAGAACTCGTGCTTGAGCTGGATGGGGATTTTTTGGGTAGAAGATGGAGTGTGTGGGTGCTGGTATAAGTGGAGGGGGGCCACCAGGGGCCCACGAGACAGGGGGGCGCACCCAGGGGGAGGGGGCGCGCCCTCCACTCTCGTGGCCTGGTGCTTGCCCCTCTTGCAGTGATTTCAGTGCCTAAAATCCTCAAATATTCCATAAAAAATCATACTAAATTTGCAGGGCATTTGGAGCACTTTTATTTTCGGGATATTTTTTATTGCACGGATAATTCAGAAAACAAACTGATAATACTGTTTTTGCTTTATTTATTCTAAATAACAGAAAGTAAAAAGAGGGTACAGAAGGTTGTGCCTTCTAGTTTCATGCATCTCATGATCATCAAAATGAATCCACTAACAAGGTTGATCAAGTCTTGTTAACAAACTCATTCTGAATAATATGGAACCGGAGAAATTTCGAATAACACTAAGTTACCTCAACGGGGATATGAACATCCCCAATAATAAGAATATCATATTTTTCTTGACAGTAGGAAGAGGGAATTCAAAACCTCCAATAATAATAGTTAGACTTTTTCCAATAGAATTGATGCTATGAACTTGAGATTGTTTCCTCGGAAAGTGTACCGTATGCTCATTACCATTAACATGAAAAGTGACATTGCCTTTGTTGCAATCATTAACAGCCCCTGCAGTATTCAAAAAGGGTCTACCAAGGATAATCGACATACTATCGTCCTCGGGAATATCAAGAATAACAAAGTCCGTTAAGATAGTGACATTTGCAACCACAACAGCACATCCTCACAAATACCGGCAATGTATAGCAGTTGATTTATCAGCCATTTGCAAAGATATTTCAGTAGGTGTCAACTTACTCAATTCAAGTCTACGATATAAAGAAAGAGGCATAACACTAACACCGGCTCCAAGATCACATAAAGCAGTTCTAACATAATTTCTTTTAATGGAGCATGGTATAGTTGGCACTCCCGGACTCCAAGTTTATTTGGTATTCCACCCTTAAAAGTGTAATTAGCAAGCATGGTGGAAATTTTAGCTTCCGGTATTTTTCTTTTGTTTGTAATGATATCCTTCATATATTTAGCATAAGGATTTACTTTAAGCATATCAGTTAAGCGCATACGTAAGAAGATAGGTCTGATCATTTCAGCAATGCGCTCAAAATCCTCATCATCCTTTGTCTTGGATGGTTTAGGAGGAAATGGCATGGGTTTCCGAACCCATGGTTCTCTTTCTCTACCGTGCTTTCTAGCAACAAAAGCTCTCTTATCATAATGTTGATTCTTTGATTGTGGGTTATCAAGATCAACAACAGGTTCAATCTCTACATCATTATTTTTGCTAGGTTGAGCATCAACATGAACATTATCATTAACATTATCACTAGGTTCATGTTCATCACCTAATTGTGTTTCAGCATCATAGATAGAAATATCATTGGGATTCTCAGGTGTGTCTACAACAGGTTCACTAGAAGCATGCAAAGTCCTATCATTTTTCTTTTTCTTCTTTTTGGAAGAACTAGGTGCCTCTAAATTGTTTCTCTGAGAATCTTGCTCGATCCTCTTAGGGTGGCCTTCAGGATACAAAGGTTCCTGAGTCATTCTACCAGTTCTAGTAGCCACTCTAACAACAAAGTCAGGTTTATTATTTAATTCATCGAGCAAATCATTTTGAGCTTTAAGTACTTGCTCAGCTTGAGTAGCAACCATAGAAGCATATTTGCTAATGATTTTAACTTCACCTTTAACTCTAGCCATATAATCACTCAAGCTTCCTATTTTGAAAGCATTATTCTTTAGTTCTCTACCAACATAAGCATTAAAACTTTCTTGTCTAGCCATAAAGTCATCAAATTCATCTAAGCATGGGCTATGAAATTTAGTAGAGGGAATTTCAACTTTATCATATCTATAGAGAGAATTCACCTTTACTACCTATGTCGGGTTATCAAGACAATGTGGTTCTTCAATAGGCGGTATATTAAGACCATGTATTTCTTCAATAGGTGGTAAATTCTTAACATCTTTAGCCTTTATACCTTTTTCTTTCATTGATTTCTTTGCCTCTTGCATATCTTCAAGACTGAGAAATAGAACACCTCTCTTCTTCGGAGTGGGTTTAGGAATAGGCTCAGGAGTTGGCTCAATTGGTTCAGGAATTGGCTCAGGAAGAGTCCAATTATTTTCATTAGTCAACATATTATTCAATAGTAATTCAGCTTCGTCGACTGTTCTTTCCCTGAAAACACAACTAGCACAACTATCCAAGTAGTCCTGGGAAGCATCGGTTAGTCCATTATAAAATATATCAAGTATTTCATTTTTCTTAAGAGGATGATCAGGCAAAGCATTAAGTAATCGGAGAAGCCTCCCCCAAGCTTGTGGGAGACTCTCTTATTTGATTTGCACAAAATGATATATTTCCCGTAGGGCAGCTTGTTTCTTATGAGCAGGGAAATTTTTAGAAGAGAAGTAATAAATCATATCCTGGGGACTACGCACACAACCAGGATCAAGAGAATTAAACCAAGTCTTAGCATCACCCTTTAATGAGAAAGGAAATATCTTAAGGATATAATAATAGCGAGACTTCTCATTATTAGTAAACAGGGTGGCTATATCATTCAACTTGGTAAGATGTGCCACAACAGTTTCAGATTCAAGGCCATAAAAAGGATCAGATTCAACCAAAGTAATTATTTCAGGATCAATAGAGAATTTATAATCCTTATCAGTAACACAGATAGGTGAACTAGCAAAAGCAGGGCCAGGTTTCATTCTAGCATTAAGAGATTGCTGCTTCCATTTAGCTAATAATTTCTTAAGATCATATCTATCTTTACAAGCAAAGATAGCTCTAGCAGCTTCCTCCTCCATAACATAACCCTCGGGAACAACAGGTAATTCATAATCAGGGGAGAACTTTCATCATCACTATCATCAATAATAGTATCTTCAATAATTTCATTCTCTCTAACCCTAGCAAGTTGTTCATCAAGAAATTCACCTAATGGCAAAGTGCTATCATGCAGAGAAGTAGTTTCATCATAAGTATCACGCGTAGCAGAAGTGGCATCATCAATAACATGCGACATATCAGAATTCATAGCAGTAGAAGGTTTAGGTGTCGCAAGCTTACTAATAACAGAAGGAGAATCTAGTGCAGAGCTAGATGGCAGTTCCTTACCACCCCTCGTACTTGAGGGCAAAATCTTAGTTCTCTCGTCTTTCAAGTTCCTCATAGTGATCAACAGATATAAATCCCAAGTGACTCAAAGAATACAGCTATGCTCCCCGGCAACGGCGCCAGAAATTAGTCTTGATAACCCACAAGTGTAGGGGATCACAACTGCTTTCAAGGGTAAAGTATTCAACCCAAATTTATTGATTCAACACAAGGGGAGCCAAAGAATATTATTGAGTATTAGCAGTTGAGTTGTCAATTCAACCACACCTGGATAACTTAGTATCTGCAGGAAAGTATTTAGTAGCAAAGTAGTATGATAATAAAGGTAACAATGGCAAAAGTAAAGATAATAGTTTTGTAGTGATTGTAACAGTAGCAATGGAAAAGTAAATAAGCGAAACTCAATATGTGAAAAGCTCGTAGGCATTGGATTAGTGATGGATAATTATGTCGGATGCGATTCCTCATGTAATAGCTATAACATAGGGTGACACAGAACTATCTCCAGTTCATGAATGTAATGTAGGCATGTATTCCGTGTATAGTCATACGTGCTTATGGAAAAGAACTTGCATGACATCTTTTGTCCTATCCTCCCGTGGCAGCGGGGTCCTAACGGAAACTGAGGGATATTAAGGCCTCCTTTTAATAGAGAACCGGAACAAAGCATTAGCACTTAGTGAATACATGAACTCCTCAAACTATGGTCATCACCGAGAAGTATCCCGATTATTGTCACTTCGGGGTTGTCGGATCATAAGACATAATAGGTGACTATAGACTTGCAAGATAGGATCAAGAACACACATATATTCATGAAAACATAATAGGTTCAGATCTGAAATCATGGCACTCGGGCCCTAGTGACAAGCATTAAGCATAGCAAAGTCATAGCAACATGAATCTCAGAACATAGGGGATACTAGGGATCAAACCCTAACAAAACTAACTTGATTACATGGTAAATCTCATCCAACCCATCACCGTCCAGCAAGCCTATGATGGAATTACTCACGCACGGCGGTGAGCATCATGAAATTGGTGATGGAGGATGGTTGATGATGATGATGGTGACGAATCCCCCTCTCCGGAGCCCCGAACAGACTCCAGATCAGCCCTCCCGAGAGAGATTAGGGCTTGGCGGCGGCTCCGTATCGTAAAATGCGATGAAACTTTCTCTCTGATTTTTCTCTCCATGAAACGGAATATATGGAGTTGGAGTTGAGGTCGGTGGAGCCTCAGGGGACCCACGAGACAGGGGGGCGCGCCTAGGGGGGGTGGGCGCGCCCCCACCCTCATGGACAGGGTGTGGGCCCCCTGGTCTTGATTCTTTTGCCAGTATTTTTTATATATTCCAAAACTTGTCTCCATAGATTTTCAGGTCATTCCGAGAACTTTTGTTTTCTGCACATAAAACAACATCATGGCAGTTCTGCTGAAAACAGCATTAGTCCAGGTTAGTTTCATTCAAATCATGCAAGTTAGAGTCCAAAACAAGGGCAAAAGTGTTTGAAAAAGTAGATACGTTGGAGACGTTTCATGGTGCACCGGACTCGTCTAACCGTGTCCATGGTTTCGACGACTGATCATTTATTCTGGTTGGGGAGGCCGCTCAGTGTTCGGCTGCTAGAGCCGCCACATATTGTTCCGCGCATAAAGAACGCTCTGTATTTCCTCTAACTATGATGACGCCACGTGGACCGGGCATCTTAAGTTTGATATAAGCATAGTGCGGTACTGCATTAAAACGAGTGAAGGCCGTTCTTCCAAGTAGTGCGTGATAGCCGCTTAGAAATGGAGCAATGTCGAAGGTTAATTCTTCGCTTCTGAAGTTGTCGGGAGAACCGAATACAACCTCTAGTACTAGAGAGCCCGTACAGCGGGCCTCTACGCCTGGTATTACTCCTTTAAAGGTAGTATTACTTTGGCTGATTCTTGACGGGTCTATCCCCATTTTGCGGACAGTGTCCTGATATATCAGATTAAGACTACTGCCGCCGTCCATAAGGACTCAGGTGAGATGGTATCCGTCAATTATTGGGTCGAGCACCAAGGCAGCCAATCCTCCGTGCCAGATACTAGTCGGATGATCAAAGTGATCGGGCAGGCCGACCAAGGATTGAACTTGGGGGCGATGGGCTCTACAGCGTGTACGTCTCGGAGTGCGCGTTTGCGCCTTCTCTTTGGTATGTGAGTTGCGTAAATCATATCCACTGTTTTGACTTCTGGTGGGAATTTTTTCTGTCCCCCAGTGTTCGGCTGGCGAGGCTCATCCTCGTCTTCACTTGGCGTCTCCCTCCCTTTGTGTTCGGCGTTTAGCTTGCCAGCCTGCTTGAAAACCCAGCACTCTCAGTGGGTGTGATTTGCAGGTTTTTCGGGGGTGCCATGAATCTGACATAATTTGTCTAGAATCATATTTAGGCTGGATGATCCATCTCTGCTGCCTTTAAATGCCTTTTTCCGTTGACCGGAACGAGAGCCCCTGAATCTGGCATTGACCCTCGTGTTATCTGGGATGTCTTCATTGTTTTGACGCTTGTTTTTATTGCGTCGTGGCTTCCCATTGCCATCCCTGACTTTGGATGTGCTTGGGTCGCTGGTGCCGCTATGGGCCAGCCAACTATCCTCGCCCGTGCAAAAGCGGGTCATAAGGCTTGCTAAGGCTGCCATTGTCCTCGGCTTTTCCTGGCCGAGGTGTCTGGCAAGCCATTCGTCCCGGACACTATGCTTGAAAGCTGCTAAGGCTTCGGCATCCGGGCAGTCAACAATTTGATTGTTCTTAGTGAGAAATCTGTTCCAAAGCTTACGAGATGACTCTCTGGGTTGTTGGATTATATGACTTAAATCGTCTGCATCCGGAGGTCGGACATAGGTCCCTTGAAAATTGGCCCTGAAAGCGTCCTCAAGTTCCTCCCAACTTCCAATTGTGTTTTCGGGGAGGCTTTTCAACCAGTGCCGAGCTGGTCCTTTCAACTTGAGGGGTAGGTATTTTATGGCGTGGAGATCATCTCCGCGAGCCATGTGGATGTGAAGGATAAAATCTCAATCCGCACTTAGGGTCCATCATTCCGTCGTATGCCTCTATATTCATGGGTTTGAATCCCTCTGGAAATTCATGATCTAGCACCTCATCGGTGAAGCACAGGGGGTGTGCGGCACCCCTGTATTTGGATGTGTCATGGCATGCTGGCGATGGTTGTTGTGTTCGGTGTTGATTCCGAGCTGGTATTCGATCAATATGATCGTTTTGATGGATGTGATCCTGTGCCAGAGCACGCTTCCTAGATCCATAGATGGACCTGGCCATATCGGATTTTTTGTCCAGGAGCTCACGTAAATCATGTGCTGACTCATGTGCGGCATGATTAGCCGTCCTGTCATGGCCACAGGGTGGTCGGTCCGGCTTATCGTCCGTGTTATTTTTCGGCGGAATGGGCTCTATAGCCTCGTCGTCGAATTCAGGCAGCAGCTTGCGCTTTGGATAGCTCTTTGTGTGGCGATTGCCATCCTATTTTTCTTCAGTGTCAAGCACTTTGTTCCATCTGCGGTTGAGCGTATTCTGCGCGGCTTTAAGCCTTTGCTTCTGCTTCTTCAAGCTCCTCGCGGTGGCAATAAGCCTTCTATGGAGGTTCTCTTGTTCCAAGTGTTTTTCCGGTATGATGAGTGCATCGTTGTCCGGACTGTTCTCCTCTCCGGAGACAATTTGATGAACTTTATCCTCGGGATCAGCGTCATCGTACATCGGCTCCGGACTATGTTCATTGTGCCCTGGCTCATCCTGCTCCATCGCTGGGTCCATGGGGTCGTCGTTTCCTTTGGAGTCGACCGGGGTATTATTCTTTCTTGTGCTGTTATCGCTGTTTTTACTGTGGCGGGATTTAGAGCGGTGCTTACATCATCGCTTTGGTGGCTTCTCGAGGGGTTTATCCTCCGTTGCATCACCGCCATCGCCTTCTTTTGGCGTATCCACCATATATATATATATATCATATGATGAGGTGGCAGTCCAGCGCCCTGTGGGCGGTGGTTCCTGTTCTTCTCCTGCATCGTCGTACATACCGTCGATATCTTCGGAGTCGAAGTCAAGCGTGCCGTTAATTCATCAACAGTGGCTATCAAGTGGGTGGTGGGCAGGGAATGAATTTCTTCGTCGTCTGCTTCCCACTCGAGCCGGAGATAGTTCGACCAAGAGTCCCCTGACAGTTAAGAGACATAAATGAATTTAGCACGTCACCCAAGGGCGAGTGCTGAAAGATATCCGCGGAGGTGAACTCCATGGTTGGTGCCCAATCAGATTTGATAGGCACGGGAGTACGCGGTTCGGAACCTATGGTCGGAGAAGAGTCCGAGGTCCAATGATAGAGTCTTTGGAGGTGAAATCTGTGTTCGGCTCCAATGCCGATGAGTGTGCGGCCTCTGCGGCGGGGTCCATCCACCCGTCCTCGGATGGCGCGGTCTGCTCCAGATTAAAGGCCGGGGCAGCCGCAGGTGCGATCTTCTGAACACCGTCCGATGGTAGATCTAAGTCATGCTCGTCGTGACTGTTCGGCGCTCCTGACATGGGCTCGAATCCGTCGAAGATCAAGTCTCCGCAGATGTCGACAGTGTATTTCAAGCTTCCAAACCTGACCTGATGGACAATTGCGCAACTATCGATCTGCTCTAGATGGCCAAGCGAGTTGGCCTGTAGTACGAAGCCACCAAATACGAATATCTGTCTGGGGAGGAGAACCTCACCCTGGACCGCATCGTTGAAGACGATTGAAGGAGCCATCAAGCCTAATCATGACGACACAGTGGAACTCTCAATGAAAGCACCAATGTCGGTGTCAAAACCGGCAGATCTCGGGTAGGGGGTCCCGAACTGTGCGTCTAAGGTTAATGGTAACAGGAGGCGGGGGACACGATGTTTACCCGGGTTCAGGCCATCTCGATGGAGGTAATACCCTACTTCCTGCTTGATTGATCTTGATGATATGAGTATTACAAGAGTTGATCTACCACGAGATCGTAGAGGCTAAACCCTAGAAGCTAGCCTATGATTATGATTGTTGTTGTCCTACGGACTAAACACCGGAGGAGGCTAGGGTTACACAGAGTCGCTTACAAAGGAGAGTCCCACCCGGACACGGGACATAGTCTTTAATCTTGTATCTTCATAGTCCAACAGTCCGGCCAAAGTATATAGTCCGGCTGTGTCACACCCAATATGCGACCCTATCCAAAAGGAACTCGAAGGTCCCACCAAGGATAGACCCGCATATTGAAACGCTTTTGCAAGGTGGATATCATTACATCAACATTACATAATAGATGGGGATACATACAAAAGGCATACAATGCCACACGAATACAATATCATCTTACAAGAGATCAACATCCGACTACAGATGGAACACAAACAGAAACTCAAACGACATCCACCCTGCTAGCCCAGGCTGCCGACCTGGAACCTATCCCCTGATCGAAGGAGAAGCAGAAGAAGAACTCCAAACAAGCCAACATCGCTCTCGCGTCAAGATCATCGCATAACCTGTACCTTTAACTGTTGTTGTAGTAATCTGTGAGCCACGAGGACTCAGCAATCCCATTACCATGGGTATCAAGACTAGCAAAGCTTAATGGGAAAGGAAGGGGTAAAGGTGGTGAGGTTGCAGCAGCGACTAAGCATGATATGGTGGCTAACATACGCAAATAAGAGCGAGAAGAGAACAAGCGGAACGGTCATGAAGCTAGAAATGATCAAGAGGTGATCCTGAACTCCTACTTACGTCAAACATAACACAGAGACCGTGTTCACTTCCCGGACTCCGCCGAAAAGAGACCATCACGGCTACACACGCGGTTGATGCATTTTAATTCGGATCAGGTGTCAAGTTATCTACAACTCGACATTAACAAATTCCCATCTGCCACATAACCGCGGGCACGGCTCTCGAAAGTTTATACCTGCAGGGGTGTCCCAACTTAGCCCATGATAAGCTCTCGCGATCAACAAAGGATATACATTCTCCCGTGAAGACCCGATCGCCTCGTAATCCGGTTTACAAGACATTTCGACAATGGTAAAACAAGACCAGCAAGACCGCCCGATGCACCGACATCCCGATAGGAGCTGCGATATCTCGTTCTCGTGGCAACACCGGATGAGCAATCCGCATAACTAAAACCAGACCTCAAGTTTCCCGAGGGGCGCGCAGAAGGGCTCTAGTTCGGACCAACACTTAGACGAGCATTGGCCCGGGGGGCTATAATAAAGATGACCCTTGGGTTAATTACTCCCAAGGGAAAGGTAGGTGGTGGTGAGGCAAATGGCAAAACCAAGGTTGGGCCTTGCTGGAGGAGTTTTATTCAAAGCGAACTATCAAGGGGGTCCCATAAATCACCGACTGTGTAAGGAACGCAAAATCCGAGAACATAACACCGGTATGACGGAAACTAGGGCGGCAAGAGTGGAACAAAACACCAGGCATAAGGCCGAGCCTTCCACCCTTTACCAAATATATAGATGCATTAATAATATAAGAGATATTGTGATATCCCAACATAAACCCTGTCCACCATGGAGAGCAATCTTCAACTTCACCTGCAACTAAAAACGCTATAAGAGGGGCTGAGCAAAGCGGTAACATAGCCAAACAATGGTTTGCTAGGAAGGGTGTCAAAGGTTAGAGGTTCATGGCAATTTGGGAGGCTTGAAGAGCAAATGATAGGTAACGCAGCATAGCGATAGAACGAAGCAACTAGCATAGCAATGATAGTAGTGAGATCCAGGGTAGCGGTCATCTTGCCTGAAATCCCGCAAGGAAGAAGAACGAGTCCATGAAGAAGATGAAGCCACGAAGACGAACCACACGTGAGATTTAACGCATCCTCACGATCGCAACTAAACGGAACTATCGAGAAGAAGCACACAACATGGTAAACACACCACACATAGGCAAGACATGATGCACAACAAGCATGATGCATGACAAGGCTACATGAAGCTACTCATGGCAAGAGATGATGAAAACAAGAACAACACATCAAGGCAAGTTTAAATGAGGCCGGAAACAACATATAACAATTCCGGTAAGTCCTCATATGCATATTTCGAAATTGTTCCAGAACTGAATAAACCTTATGTTCAAGTTGTTAAACAGCAAGTTAAAGAGCACCAAAAGGATCTACACGAAATTCTAGTCAAGTTACATATAAAGTTCATTAGATTCGGAGCTACGACCTAGAAGATATGAGCAAAACAAGTCAAACATGGCATTGATGCAAAATGCATACAAACATCAAGCAAACACACCAAAACAAGGATGCAACATGATAATATGAAGCTACATGCATAAACAAGCAAGTTTCATATAGAGCACACTCAAAACGGAGCAACGGTGCAACACATACACTCTATACAAGTCATAACAACAATCTGTCCGAAACAGCAACTAGGCATCTTGCAAGCATCAAAACAATATGCTACAACACCCCAACATAATAACAAAAGGCATGGGCATGAAGTACAGGTAAAGCACAACAAGACATGAACACTGAGCTATCTCCAGAAAAGACTAGAACATGCTCAAACAGATATGGGAAGATTGCAAATTATAACAGTTTCAGACTTGGCAGGAATAACATCAGGTTGCAATGTTTAGAGCTATCAAACAACGTGTTACAGGAACTTATCATGGCAAACAAAGGCATTTCATGAATCTACTAATGGCATAGAACAAGAGTTCCTTACTGACCATGAGCCAAAAAGGATCAGAAGATAAGATGGCACCCATGTAAACATGGCAAGTTATATTACAGATTCATACATGGCAGGAACAACAATAAGTAGGCATGTTAGTGAGCTTGAACCAGTCACTACAGAGAAATACATGGCATGGCAAGGCAACGAACAGTAAGAAGGCATGTTTATGAAGCTAAGCATGGCAAGAACAAGTTCATAGGATGCATGGTTACTAGAAAAGCACATGACCAAAACTGAACTTAATTTTAACAGGTTGACAGCAACATTATTTAGCAACTTTGGAGCAAGATAACAACATGCTAAAGTAGGCTATAAATGCAACCAGGGGCATGAATAGATAGATCAAGACATGTATAACCAAACATCCTTAGTGAACATCTCCAGAATAATGCACGAAATGACTTGTAGCAGCAGGTTTACATAGCAACAAAATATAACAAAATCTGTCAGGAAAACAGCAACAACAAGTACCCTACTTAACAAGCTTGATGCACTCAGTACAAGATTCAAAAAAAATACATGAATCGCACCACTGGAAAGATGACATAGCATAGATCAAAACACATGTAGAGCTCATACTCATAGGATGCACACATCAATCATGGCAAAAATGACAAAAGTGCATGTTATAAAAGTTTCAGCAGGTTAACAGCAACATGCACTCTTCCAACAGCATTTCAGGCATCAAGATGAGCTCAAATGAAAATGATGCAATGGAACGAAATGAAGTACTCGTAGAGACGAACAATTTGACATATTACACGCACGAAACGGAGCCACGGATGCAGAGTTATGATGCGATGAACATGGCATGATAATGTCAAAATATTCGGGACTTAGCCAAAATATACCCTCGGGGAGAAGTTGGACGGGACGGTTCGGGGATGACCAGATCCGGGACGGAGACGCGCGTTTGGATGGAGGGAGTGGTGGATCTCATCCACTCCCTCGGATCCGACCGGAGCTCCGGCGAGGGCGAACTCCGGCGACGACGGGGACGACGGGGAGGCGTGGGGCCGGCGAGGGGCGGCACCGGACGAGGTGGCGGTGTGGAGCTGCGGCTCCGGCGAGGGGAGTCGGGCGGCGAGGGCGGCAGAGGCGGACGGGCAGCACGGAGGCGGGCCGGCGAGGGCATGGAGGAGCAGCGAGGCGGCAGGAGCTCGCAGGGCGGCGGGGGCGCGGCCCGGCGAGGCGCGGGCGGCGCCGGGCGTTGAGGCGGCGGCCGTGGCAGCTGGGAGGCGGAGGCCTCGGCGCTGGCGGCAGGTCCGCGAGGCCTGGGGTGCCAGGGAGGCGGCAGGACGGCGATCGGTGGCGGGCGCATGTCCGGAGGCAGCGGGCGGCGGCAACGGCAAGGCGCGGCCAAGGCAGGCTGCTGTGGCTCTTGATGGGCTCATGGGCAGCAAAAGGGCTGGCGGCGGAGGACACGTGTCGCGGCATGATTGGCTCGGGGCGGGCGGATGTGTTGGCAAAGCGGCGGACATGTCCGGCGGAGAGAGGAGCCAGGGCTAGGGTTTCGGGGGGAATTTGACCGCGAATTTCGGAGGGGAAGGTGTATATATAGGTAGAGGGAGTTAGGAGAGTCCAAATGAGGAGCGGTTTTCGCCCACACGATCGTGATCGAACGACCGAGAGCATGGAGGGGAGTTAGATGGGTTTTGGGCCACTTTGGAAGGGGTGTTGGGCTGCAAAGAGAAGGAGGCTTTTACGGTTACCCGGTTAACCGTTGGAGTATCAAACGACCTCCAAATGGCACGAAACTTGACAGACGGTCTACCGGTGCTATACCAAGGCCGCTTGGCAAACCTCGGGCCATTCCGAGAATGTTTAACACCCACTCAGAATGAGAGACAAAAGGGGAACGCCGGAGGACATAGGAGTGCCAGATTGCAAAACGGACAACAGGGAAAATGCTCGGATGCATGAGACGAACACGTATGCAAAATGAAATGCACATGATGACATGATAAAATGCAACACGCAAGCAAATGACATGGCAACGACGGCGAATAACTGGCAGACACCTGGCGTAATGAATCCGGGGCGTTACAACACTCCTCCACTAACAAGAGATCTCGTCCCGAGATCTTAGGACCGAGACGGAGGGGAAAAGGAATGAGGTGAAACAAGAACTCAAGAGAAGAAGTAAAGAATCGAGAGCACTCGAGAAGAAGAGAGGAACGACGAGAATGACGAGAATCGAAAGCTCACGGAATCAGATAGACTATGAAACCACTCCGGTTAGAACGAGATAAGAAATGAATAAGGCTGAAAGGATTTAGGCAGCACTCCGGCTGAAACATGGAGGAATAGAACACGAGCTAGAGAGGATGGAATGATACTTGATGAAGACATGACACAAAACCTCCGGAAAGAATTGAAAGAGTTGAATGAAAAGAACGGAGAAGAAAATGACAACTTGTGCCACGAATGAAATAGAAAGCATCTTTAGACGGAAGGTTTAAACAGTGTTGTTGAGAAAATCAATAACGAAAAGAATAAGCTTGTTGTGGTCTTATAGGTAACATCTCAAGATCCTAAGGTGATAACCGGCCACAAACGGAAAAGATTGAATAACTGAGACGAACGAAGAAATGCAAAACTCCAGTTCAAAAGAATACGGAGAATTAATTGCACTTCGAGATGCAGAACAAATGATACTAGAACTCCTTGAACAAGAATCTTGATGCACACTTGAAGAATGAATTAACTCATGAAGAACCACCATGAAGAACTCCGGTGACAAAAGATGATGAGATAGAATGAAGGAAAAGAATAAGATGAGCCTTGTGGTGATTAAGATGGAGGTTCCGACGAGATGGCTGAGGAAATTTGAACTCCGGAAAAGAAAAGATGAAAAACACTTGGAACTAGAATTTATTCATCAAGAACAAACTCCGAAGGAAGGGATTAATCCCCTTGAGGAAATAAGAATAAGATTTATTATATGCTTATCCTTCATCAAATTAAATTGATGACAAGCATTGGATTTGGCATACTACTTATTCTCGTAGAAAGGATTAAGAGGGATATAGCGTAAACTTGAGAAGGTCTTCATGAACCACCGGTAGGATTGGAAAGAACGAATGTATTAATATGATAATCAAGGAAAAAGAACCTTGAACGAACCACCGTTAGAATTTGGAAATGACTGATGAAAGAGTATGAATCACCGGGAAGAATTAGAAGAACAAATGTGCTAGAGGGGATTTAGATGCGAGAGAACAATGAGATCATGAGCTGATTAAAGAACACTTGAACGAAGCACCGGGATAATTGGATAACGGTAGCTGAAATGTGAGGACGAAGAATTCTTCTGGAATGATGGCCTCCGGTGAAAAGAAACAGAAATCAACTCCTGAAATACTCCGGACGGATGAAAAGAATTGCGCGACTGGAAACAATTTGTTAGGATAACAACGAGCTAGCACCGTGGATCTCCGGGAGAACGGACAAGATTTAAGAGAAATACTCTTCTTCGGTCTTCAAATGACGACGAGAAACACCACCAAAATTGTTGAAATACTCCGGGAGAATGGAAAGCAAAGAGGTTGAGCCAAAAAATGAAATGATTTGAAATCGATCTTGGAAAGGCATCTGACTGATGAAATTCATTCTTACGCCGACCAAAAGAATTTGAGAATAGCTCGGAAATTAGAAGAGTCGTAAGATCCTCGAAAAGACACGTGGGTTAGGGCCCACTAAAAAAACACCGTTGGAAAGGGAAGATGAACAGATAGATGATGCACCAGAACAATGAAATATTTGAATGAGGTGACCACCTCGAATTAATTGGAACACAGACGAATCTCCTAAGATGTCTTGAACTCCAGAATGATTGAATGGCGAGAGGCAAACGAGCAAGGAGAACACTTGATCCAAGGAAAAGAATCTGATCAACCCGAAAAACTTGAATTGAGTCCACCGGAGAAGAAAAAGAGATGAAGAATGACGAACGAGACGAGAATTCACCGGTTAAAATAATTGAGCAAAGACTGAAGAGGCTCCGCACGAATGAAATTCATGCTCAAAAGAGACTCAAGCTCCGGGAAGAAAATGGGGTGGGAAGGTGGGAAAAACAAAGGCAACTTGGAAGGGAGAAAACGACGAATATCTTGAAGAGAATACACCGGTTGAAATCATTGAGGAAAGAAAGCAAAGGCTTTGCACGAGTAGGAAGGATACTGACATGACTCCAGCCCAAGGAGAAAAGGGTGGGCGGGTGGGAAAACAAAGAAAACTTCGGACAGGTAAAAACAACGACGTCGGAGGAAGAACTGAGGATTGATCTCCCAAAGAGAAAGAGGTTCGAGTCGACTTGACGAGAGATGCACCGGACAAAAGAGGATGGACAACGAACGTAAACTACCCGTGTAAACCTAAAGAAAAATTTGAATGGGAAGAGGAGTAATTCAAAACACCTACATCAAGATTCCTCACCAGAGCGGCGAAGGGGCAGAGGAGTAAAAAGAATTCCTACTCTCCGATATAACTAGACTCCGAAAACATTTTTTTTCTAGACTCAACAACGGCCAAACTACACGATCAATCAAGGGGGCTCCTAGGGTCGGTCGAGGCTCTGATACCAACTTGTCACGCCCAATATGCAACCCTATCCAAAAGGAACTCGAAGGTCCCACCAAGGATAGACCCGCATATTGAAACGCTTTTGCAAGGTGGATATCATTACATCAACATTACATAATAGATGGGGATACATACAAAAGGCATACAATGCCACACGAATACAATATCATCTTACAAGAGATCAACATCCGACTACAGATGGAACACAAACAGAAACTCGAACGACATCCACCCTGCTAGCCTAGGCTGCCGACCTGGAACCTATCCCCTGATCGAAGAAGAAGCAGAAGAAGAACTCCAAACAAGCAAACATCACTCTCGCGTCAAGATCATCGCATAACCTGTACCTGCAACTGTTGTTGTAGTAATCTGTGAGCCACAAGGACTCAGCAATCCCATTACCATGGGTATCAAGACTAGCAAAGCTTAATGGGAAAGGAAGGGGTAAAGGTGGTGAGGTTGCAGCAAGGACTAAGCATGATATGGTGGCTAACATACGCAAATAAGAGCGAGAAGAGAACAAGCAGAACAGTCGTGAAGCTAGAAATGATCAAGAGGTGATCCTGAACTCCTACTTACGTCAAACATAACACAGAGACCGTGTTCACTTCCCGGAGTCCGCCAAAAAGAGACCATCACGGCTACACACGCGGTTGATGCGTTTTAATTCGGATCAGGTGTCAAGTTATCTACAACCGGACATTAACAAATTCCCATCTGCCACATAACCGCGGGCACGGCTCTCGAAAGTTTATACCCTGCAGGGGAGTCCCAACTTAGCCCATGATAAGCTCTCGTGATAAACGAAGGATATACCTTCTCCCAGGAAGACCCGATCAGTCTCGGAATCCCGGTTTACAAGACATTTTGACAATGGTAAAACAAGACCAGCAAGACCGCCCGATGCGCCGACATCCCGATAGGAGCTGCACATATCTCATTCTCAGGGCAACACCGGATGAGCAATCCGCATAACTAAAACCAGACCTCAAGTTTTCAAGGGCGCTACAAAGGGCTCTAGTTCGACCAACACTTAGACAAGCATTGGCCCGGGGCTATAATAAAGATGACCCTTGGGTTAATTACTCCCAAGGGAAAGGTAGGTGGTGGTGAGGCAAATGGTAAAACCAAGGTTGGGCCTTCTTTGGAGGAGTTTTATTCAAAGCGAACCGTCAAGGGGTCCCATAAATCACCCGACCGCGTAAGGAACGCAAAATCCGGGAACATAACACGGTATGACGGAAACTAGGGTGGCAAAGTGGAACAAAACACAGGCATAAGGCCGAGCCTTCCACCCTTTACCAAATATATAGATGCATTAATAATATAAAAGATATTGTGATATCCCAACATAAACCCTGTCCACCATGGAGAGCAATCTTCAACTTCACCTGCAACTAACAACGCTATAAGAGGGGCTGAGCAAAGCGGTAACATAGCCAAACAACGGTTTGCTAGGAAGGGTGTCAAAGGTTAGAGGTTCATGGCAATTTGTGAGGCTTGAAGAGCAAATGATAGGTAACGCAGCATAGCGGTAGAACGAAGCAACTAGCATAGGAATGATAGTAGTGAGATCCAGGGTAGCGGTCATCTTACCTGAAATCCCGCAAGGAAGAAGAACGAGTCCATGAAGAAGATGAAGCCACAAGACGAACCACATGTAGACGAGTGCATCCTCACGATCGCAACGAAACGGGAACTATCGAGAAGAAGCACACAACATGGTAAACACACCACACATAGGCAAGACATGATGCACAACAAGCATGATGCATGACAAGGCTACATGAAGCTACTCATGGCAAGAGATGATGAAAACAAGAACAACACATGAAGGCAAGTTTAAATGAGGCGGGAAACAACATACAATAATTCCGGCAAGTCCTCATATGCATATTTCGAAATTGGTCCAGAACTGAATAAACCTTATGTTCAAGTTGTTAAACAGCAAGTTAAAGAGCACCAAGAGGATCTACACGAAATTCTAGTCAAGTTACATATAAAGTTCATTAGATTCGGAGCTACGGCCTAGAAGATATGAGCAAAACAAGTCAAACATGGCATTGATGCAAAATGCATACAAACATCAAGCAAACACATACACTATACAAGTCATAACAACAATCTGTCCGAAATAGCAACTAGGCATCTTGCGAGCATCAAAACAATATGCTACAGCACCCCAACATAATAACAAAAGGCATGGGCATGAAGTACAGGTAAAGCACAACAAGACATGAACACTGAGCTATCTGCAGAAAAGACTAGAACATGCTCAAACACACATGGGAAGATTGCAAATTATAACAGTTTCAGACATAGCAGGAATAACATCAGGTTGCAATGTTTAGAGCTATCAAACAACATGTTACAGGAACTTATCATGGCAAACAAAGGCATGGCATCAATCTACTAATGGCATAGAACAAGAGTCCCTTACTGACCATGAGCCAAAAAGGATCAGAAGATAAGATGGCACCCATGTAAACATGGCAAGTTATATTACAGATTCGTACATGGCAGGAACAACAATAAGTAGGCATGTTAGTGAGCTTGAACCACTAACTACAGAGAAATACATGGCATGGCAAGGCAACCAACAGTAATAAGGCATGTTTATGAAGCTAAGAATGGCAAGAACAAGTTCATAGGATGCATGGATTACTAGAAAAACACATGGCCAAAACTGAACTTAATGTTAACAGGTTGACAGCAACATTATTTAGCAACTTTGGAGCAAGATAACAACATGCTACAGCAGGCTATAAATGCAACCAGGGGCATGAATAGATATATCAAGACATGTATAACAAAACAACCTTAGTGAACATCATAGGATGCACACATCAATCATGGCAAAAATGACAAAAGTGCATGTTATAACAGTTTCAGCAGGTTAACAGCAACATGCACTCTTCCAACAGCATTTCAGGCATCAATATGAGCTCAAATGAAAATGATACAATGGAATGAAACGAAGTACGCGTCGAGTCGAACAATTTGACATATTACACGCACGAAACGGAGCCACGGATGCAGAGTTATGATGCGTTGAACATGGCATGATAATGTCAAAATATTCGGGACTTAGCCAAAATATACCCTCGGGGAGAAGTTGGACGGGACGGTTCGGGGATGACTAGATCCGGGATGGAGACGCGCATTTGGATGGAGGGAGTGGTGGATCTGATCCACTCCCTCGGATCCGGGCGGAGCTCCGGCGAGGGCGAACTCCGGCGACGACGGGGACGACGAGGAGGCGCGGGGCCGGCGAGGGGCGGCACCGGACGAGGTGGCGGCGTGGAGCTGCGGCTCGGCAAGGGGAGTCGGGCGGCGAGGGCGGCAGAGGCGGGACGGGCAGCGGAGGCGGGGCGGGCGAGGGCGCGGAGGAGCAGCATGGGCGATAGGAGCTCAGGCGGGCGGGCGGGCGGCCCGGCGAGGCGGGCGGCGCCGGGCGTTGAGGCGGTGGCCACGGCCGACGCGGGAGGCAGAGGCCTCGGTGGCGGCGGGTCCGCGAGGCCCCGGGGTGCCCGCGGGAGGTGGCGGGGACGGCGAATTTCGGAGGGGAAGGTGTATATATAGGTAGAGGGAGCTAGGAGAGTCCAAATGAGGAGCGGTTTTCGCCCACACGATCGTGATCGAATGACCGAGAGCATGGAGTGGAGTTAGATGGGTTTTGGGCCACTTTGGAAGGGGTGTTAGGCTGCAAAGAGAAGGAGGCTTTTACGGTTACCCGGTTAACCGTTGGAGTATCAAACGACCTCCAAATGGCACGAAACTTGACAGGCGGTCTACCCGTGCTATACCAAGGCCGCTTGGCAAACCTCGGGCCATTCCGAGAATGTTTAACACCAACTCACAACGATAGACAAAAGGGGAATGCTGGAGGACATAGGAGTGCCGGATTGCAAAACGGACAACAGGGAAAATGCTCGGATGCATGAGACGAACATGTATGCAAAATGAAATGCACATGATGACATGATAAAATGCAACACGCAAGAAAATGACATGGCAACGACGGCGAATAACTGGCAGACACCTGGCGCAACAAATCCGGGGCGTTACAGGCTGTCCCAGGACCCCCTAATCCAGGACTCCCTCACCCGCACCATCTTCATCAGGTGGCAGTACCATCATCTGCACTTGCGTCTCCTCTCCGTCAATGCGATTTGCCGAGGAGTTGGATGTAGGGGTGGCGATGGTGCCTCCTGGCCTGCTCCAGCAGCCTTCCATCTGGACCTTGGCAGGCTTCCTCTTGGATTGTAGCTCCATTAGCCCTGCCGCGTTCTGTTGGCCCTGGTGGTGGCGGTTGACAAGTCGCCTCCGCCATGCCCTCCATCGACGCGTTCCCTGGTGCTTCCCTGCCCCCGTCGGGCTACCTCTCCTGGAGCCCGATGGGGACAGGCTGGGCTTCTGCCCAGGCACTCCTTTTCCCCTCCTCGCCTTCGACTACCATGCCTAGAAGGAGGGGACAAGAAAGGGCATCACGGGGCACTTATCTTTTTTTAATCTTAAATCTGTAGGCGCTTGCCAAACTTTAATTCAAATAATGTAATCTCTCGAGTCCATTGTTTGCGTTCTATAAGGCTTGTACTTGTATGATTAGCATATTAATGAAAAAGATGAACCTTGCTTGGAACCCGTGCATGTATATGTCCATGCAGAGGTGAAGATGCCTCTTTGTTGTAAATAAACGAGTTTCTCCAGGCATGCTATTGTTGGGGAACGTTGCGGAAAATTAAAGTTTTTCCTACAGTTTCACCAAGATCCATCTATGAGTTCATCTAAGCAACGTGTCAAGGGAGTGAGTTTGCATCTACATACCACTTGTAGATCACGAGCGGAAGCTTTCAAAGGGATGGTGATGATGGAGTCGTACTCGACGTGATTCAGATCACCGATGTCCAAGTGCTAAACGGACAGCACCTCCGCGTTCAACACACGTACGGGACGGGAGACGTCTCCTCCTTCTTGATCCAGCAAGGGGGAAGGAGAGGTTGATGATGATCCAGTAGCACGACGGCGTGGTGGTGGATGCAGCAGAACTCCAGCAGAGCTTCGCCAAGCGACTACGGGAGGAGGACGAGGTGTAGCAGGGGGAGGGAGGAGCCAAGGCAATGGGTGCGGCTGCCCTCCCCCTGCCCTCCTTTATATAGGCCCCCAGGGGGGGCGCCGGCCCTGGGAGATTGGATCTCCCAAGGGGGCGGCGGCCAAGGGGGGAGGAGTGCCCCCCAAGGCATGTGGTGCGCCCCCCACCCTAGGGTTTCAACCCTAGGCGCAGGGGGTGGGCTTAGGGGGGCGCACCAGCCCACTATGGGATGGATTCCCTCCCATGTAAGCCCATGGGGCCCTCCAGGATGGGTGGCCCCACCCGGTGGACCCCCGGGACCGTTCCGGTGGTCCCGGTACAATACCGGGTGACCCCGAAACTTTCCCGATGGCCGAAATACCACTTCCTATATATATTATTCTTTACCTCCGGACCATTCCAAAACTCCTTGTGACGTCCGAGATCTCATCCGGGACTCTGAACAACATTCGGTATGCTGCATACTCATATTCATACAACCCTAGCATCACCGAACCTTAAGTGTGTAGACCCTACGGGTTCGGGAGACACGTAGACATGACCGAGACGACTCTCGGGCAATAACCAACAGCGGGATCTGGATACCCATGTTGGCTCCCACATGCTCCTCGATGATTTCATAGGTTGAACCACGATGTCGAGGATTCGATCAAACCCCGTATACAATTCCCTTTGTCAATCGGTACGTTACTTGCCTGAGACTCGATCGTCGGTATCCCAATACCTTGTTCGGTCTCGTTATCGCAAGTCACTTTACTCGCATCGTAATGCATGATCCCGTGTACAACACCTTGGTCACCTTGAGCTGATAATGATGATGCATTACCGAAAGTGGGCCCAGAGATACCTCTCCGTCATACGGAGTGACAAATCCGATCTCGATCCGTGTCAACCCAATGACACTTTCGGAGATACCGTAGTGCACCTTTATAGTCACCCGCCACGTTGTGAAGTTTGATACACCCAAAGCACTCCTACGGTATCCGGGAGTTACACGATCTCATGGTCGAAGGAAGAGATACTTGACATTGGAAAAGCTCTAGCAAACGAACTACACGATCTTTGTGCTATGCTTAGGATTGGGTCTTGTCCATCACTTCATTCTCCTAATGATGTGATCCCGTTATCAATGACATCCAATGTCCATAGCCAGGAAACCATGACTATCTGTTGATCACAACGAGCTAGTCAACTAGAGGCTCACTAGGGACATATTGTGGTCTATGTATTCACACGTGTATTACGATTTCCGGATAATACAGTTATAGCATGAATAAAAGACAATTATCATGAACAATGAAATATAATAATACTTTTATTATTGCCTCTAGGGCATATTTCCAACAGTCTCCCACTTGCACTAGAGTCACCAATCTAGTTACATTGTGATGAATCGAACACCCATAGAGTTCTGGTGTTGATCATGTTTTGCTCGCGAGAGAGGTTTAGTCAACGGATCTGCGGCATTCAGATCCGCATGTACTTTGCAAATATCTATGTCTCCATCTTGAACATTTTCACGGATGGAGTTGAAACGACGCTTGATGTGCTCGGTCTTCTTGTGAAACCGGGCTCCTTGGCAAGGGCAATAGCTCCGGTGTTGTCACAGAAGAGTTTGATTGGCCCCGACGCATTGGGTATGACTCCTAGGTCGGTGATGAACTCCTTCACCCAAATCGCTTCATGCGCCGCCTCCGAGGCTGCCATGTACTCGCTTCACACGTAGATCCCCCACGACGCTCGCTTGTAGCTGCACCACCATCGCTCCACCATTCAACATATACACGTATCCGGTTTGTGACTTAGAGTCATCCATATCTGAGTCGAAGCTAGCGCCGACGTAACCCTTTACTGACGAGCTCTTCGTCTCCTCCATAAACGAGAAACATGTCCTTTGTCCTTTTCGGTACTTCAGATATTCTTGACCATTGTCGAGTGTTCCTTGCGGGATTACTTTGGTATCTTGCTACCAAACTTACGGCAAGGTTTACATCAACTGGTACACAAACATGGCATACATAATAGATCCTATGGCTGAAGCATAGGGATGACACTTATCTCTTCTTTATCTTTTGCGTGGTCGGGATCGAGCCAAGCTCAATCTCACACCTTGTAACATAGGCAAGAACCCTTCTTGGACTGATCCATTTTGAACCTCTTCAAAATCTTATCAAGGTATGTGCTTTGTGAAAGACCTATGGGCGCCTCGATCTATCTCTATAGATTTTGATGCCTAATATATAAGCAGCTTCTCCAAGGTCCTTCATTGAAAAGCACTTATTCAAGTAGGCCTTAATGCTGTCCGAAGTTCTATATCATTTCCCATCAAGAGTATGTCATCTACATATAATATGAGAAATGCTACTGAGCTCCCACTCACTTTCTTGTAAACGCAGCTTCTCCAAAAGTGCAGATAAACCCAAACACTTTGATCATCTCATCAAAGCGAATGTTCCAACTCCGAGATGCTTGCACCAGCCCATAAATGGATCATTGGAGCTTGCATACTTTGTTTTGCGTTCTTAGGATCGACAAAACCTTCCGCTGCATCATATACAGCTCTTCCTTAAGATGTCCGTTAAGGAATGCCGTTTTGACGTCCATCGCCATATCTCATAATCATAGTATGCGGCAATTGCTAACATGATTCGGACGGACTTCAGCTTCGCCACGGAGAGAATGTCTCGTCAGTAGTCAATCCCTTGAACTTGTCGATAACCCTTAGCGACAAGTCGAGCTTTATAGATGGTAACATTACCATCCGCGTCCGTCTTCTTCTTAAAAATCCATTTGTTTTCTATCGCTCGCCGATCATCGGCAAGTCTGTCAAAGTCTATACTTTGTTTTCATACATGGATTCTATCTCGGATTTCATGGCTTCAAGCCATTTGTTGGAATCTGGCCCGCCATTGCTTCTTCATAGTTTGAAGGTTCACCGTTGTCTAACAACATGATTTCCGTGACAGGGTTGTTGCGTACCACTCAGTGCGGAACGTGTCCTTGTGGACCCTGAAGTTCAAGAGCAACTTGATCCAAGTACCTTGATCATCATCATTATTTTCCTCTTTAGTTGGTGTGGGCATCACAGAACATTTTCCGAGCTGCACCACTTTCCCGCTCGAGAGGTAGTACTTCATCAAGTTCTACTTTCCTCCCACTTACTTCTTTCGAGAGAAGCTCTTTTCCGTAAAGCATCCGTTCTTGGCAACAAAGATCTTGCCTTGGATCTTAAGTAGAAGGTATACCCGATAGTTTCCTTAGGGTATCCTATGAAGACGCATTTTTCCGACTTGGGTTCGAGCTTTTCAGGTTGAAGTTTCTTGACATAAGCATCACATCCCCAAACTTTTAGAAACGACAGCTTAGGTTTCTTCCCAAACCATAATTCATACGGTGTCATCTCAACGGATTTAGATGGTGCCCTATTTAAAGTGAATGTAGCTGTCTCTAGAGCGTACCCCCAAAATGATAGTGGTAAATCGGTAAGAGACATCATAGACCGCACCATATCTAATAGAGTGCGATTACGATGTTCGGACACACCGTTACACTGAGGTGTTCCAGGCGGCGTGAGTTGTGAAACGATTCCACATTTCCTTAAGTGTGTACCAAATTCGTGACTTAAGTATTCTCCTCCACGATCTGATCATAGGAACTTTATCTTTCGGTCACGTTGATTCTCTACCTCATCCTGAAATTCCTTGAACTTTTCAAAGGTCTCAGACTTCTGTTTCATTAAGTAGACATACCCATATCTACTCAAGTCATCAGTGAGAGTGAGAACATAACGATATCCTCCGCGAGCCTCAACGCTCATTGGACCGCACACATCGGTATGTATGATTTCCAACAAGTTGGTTGCTCGCTCCATTGTTCCGGAGAACGGAGTCTTAGTCATTTTGCCCATAAGGCATGGTTCGCATGTGTCAAACGATTCATAATCAAGAGACTCTAAAAGTCCATCAGCATGGAGCTTCTTCATGCGCTTGACACCAATGTGACCAAGGCGGCAGTGCCACAAGTATGTGGGATTATCGTTATCAACTTTACATCTTTTGGCATCCACATTATGAACATGTGTAATATTACGCTCAAGATTCATTAAGAATAAACCATTGACCATCGGAGCATGACCATAAAACATATCTCTCATATAAATAGAACAACCATTATTCTCGGATTTAAATGAGTAGCCATCTCGTATTAAACGAGATCCTGATACAATGTTCATGCTCAAACTTGGCACTAAATAACAATTATTAAGGTTCAAAACTAATCCCGTAGGTAAATGTAGAGGCAGTGTGCCGACGGTGATCACATTGACTCTGGAACCATTCCCGACGCAAGATCGTCACCTCGCCCTTCGCCGATCTCCGTTTATTCCACAGCTCTGCCTGTGAGTTACAAATGTGAGCAACGGCACCGTATCAAATACCTGGAGTTACTATGAGTCTTGGTAAGGTACACATCAATTACATGTATATCAAATATACCTTTGGTGTTGCCGGCCTTCTTATCCGCTAAGTATTTGGGGCGTTCCGCTTCAAAGGACCCTTCCCTTGCAATAAAAGCACTCGATCTCGTGCTTGGGTCCATTCTTTGACTTCTTCCCTGTAACTGGCTTACCGGGCGCGGCAACATCCTTGCCGTCCTTCTTGAAGTTCTTCTTGCCCTTGCCCTTCTTGAACTTAGTGGTCTTATTGACCATCAACACTTGATGTTCTTTCTTGATTTCAGCCTCTCACGACTTGAAGATTGAGAATACTTCAGAATGGTCTTCACCATCCCTCGCATGTTGTAGTTCATCACAAAGCTCTTGTAGCTTGGTGGGAGCGACTGGAGGATTCTTTCAATGACCGCCTCATCTGGGAGGTTAATGTTCAGCTGGGTCATACGATTGTGCAACCCAAACATCTTGAGTATGTGCTCACCTTGTAACTGTTTTCCTCCATCTTACAACTATAGAACTTGTCGGAGACATCATATCTCTCGACCGGGCATGAGCTTGGAAAACTAGTTTCAGCTCTTGAACATCTCATATGCTCCGTGATGCTCAAAACGCTTTTGGAGCCCGGTTCTAAGTGTAAAGCATGCCGCACCGAACGAGGGAGTAATCATCAGACGAGTTTGCCAAGCGTTCATAACATCTTGGTTCTTCGGGACGGAGCGCCACCTAGTGGTCCTTCTAGGACATATTGCTTCTGGCAGCTATGAGGATGATCTCGGGTTCCGGACCCGATCCGTATAGTTGCTGCCATCATCTTTCAGCTTGGTTTTCTAGGAACGCGTTGAAGTTCATGTTGACATGAGCGTTGGCCATTTGATCTACAAGACATATTTGCAAAGGTTTTAGACTAAGTTCATGATAATTAAGTTCATCTAATCAAATTATGAACTCCCACTCACATTAGACATCCCTCTAGTCATCTAAGTGTTACACGATCTGAGTCGACTAGGCCGTGTCCGATCATCACGTGAGACGGACTAGTCATCGTCGGTGAACATCTTCATGTTGATCGTATCTTCCATACGACTCGTGTTCGACCTTTCGGTCTCTGTGTTCCGAGGCCATGTCTGCACATGCTAGGCTCATCAAGTTAACCCTAAGTGTTTTGCTGTGTAAAACTGTCTTACACCCGTTGTATGTGAACGTAAGGATCTATCACACCCGATCATCACGTGGTGCTTGAACGATTTAACCGTAGCAACGGTGCACGATTAGGGAGAACACTTCTTGAAATTGTTGTAAGGGATCATCTTATTTACTACCGTCGTCCTAAGTAAACAAGATGCATAAACATAATAAACATCACATGCAATTATATAGTAGTGACATGATATGGCCAATATCATATAGCTCCATTGATCTCCATCTTCAGGGCTCCATGATCATCTTGTCACCGGCTTGACACCATGATCTCCATCATCATGATGTCCATCATCGTGTCTTCTTGAAGTTGTCACGCCAACGACTACTTCTACTTCTATAGCTAACGCGTTTAGCAATAAAGTAAAGTAGTTTACATGGCGTTCTTCAATGACACGCAGGTCATACAAAAAAATAAAGACAACTCCTATGGCTCCTGCCGGTTGTCATACTCATCGACATGCAAGTCGTGAATCCTATTACAAGAACATGATCTCATACATCACAATTCATCATTCATCACAACTTCTGGCCATATCACATCACATGAACAATCGCTGCAAAAACAAGTTAGACGTCCTCTAATTGTTGTTGCATCTTTTACGTGGCTGCAATTGGGTTCTAGCAAGAACGTTTTCTTACCTACGAATAACCACAACGTGATTTTGTCAACTTCTATTTACCCTTCATAAGGACCCTTTTCATCGAACCCGTTTCAACTAAAGTGGAGAGACAGACACCTTGACCACCTTATGCAACTAGTGCATGTCAATCGGTGGAACCGGTCTCACGTAAGCGTACGTGTAAGGTTGGTCTGGGCCGCTTCATCCCACAATACCGCTGAAGCAAGAGAAGACAAGTAGTGGTAAGCAAGTTGACAAGATCCACGCCCACAACAAAGTTGTGTTCGACTCGTGCAATAGAGAACTACGCATAGACCTAGCTCATGATGCCACTGTTGGGGAACGTTGCGGAAAATTAAAATTTTTCCTACGGTTTCACCAAGATCCATCTATGAGTTCATCTAAGCAATGAGTCAAGGGAGTGAGTTTGCATCTACATACCACTTGTAGATCACGAGCGGAAGCTTTCAAGGGGATGGTGATGATGGAGTCATACTCGACGTGATTCAGATCACCGATGTCCAAGTGCTGAACGGACAGCACCTTCGCGTTCAACACACGTACGGGACGGGAGACGTCTCCTCCTTCTTGATCCATCAAGGGGGAAGGAGAGGTTGATGATGATCCAGTAGCACGACGGCGTGGTGGTGGATGCTGTGAGAACTCCAGCGCAGGGCCGCCAAGCGACTACGGGAGGAGGACGAGGTGTAGCAGGGGGAGGGAGGCGCCAAGGCAATGGGTACGGCTGCCCTCCCCTGCCCTCCTTTATATAGGCCCCCAGGGGGTGGCGCCGGCCCTGGGAGATTGGATCTCCCAAGGGGGCGGCGGCCAAGGGGGGAGGAGTGCCCCCCAAGGCATGTGGTGCGCCCCCACCCTAGGGTTTCAACCCTAGGCGCATGGGGTTGGCCTAGGGGGGTGCACCAGCCCACTATGGGCTGGATCCCCTCCCATGTCAGCCCATGGGGCCCTCCGGGATGGGTGGCCCCACCCGGTGGACCCCGGGACCGTTCCGGTGGTCACGGTACAATACCGGGTGACCCCGAAACTTTCCGGATGGCCGAAATACCACTTCCTATATATTATTATTTACCTCCGGACCATTCCGAAACTCCTCGTGATGTCCGGGATCTCATCCGGGACTCCGAACAACATTCGGTATGCTGCATACTCATATTCATACAACCCTAGCGTCACCGAACCTTAAGTGTGTAGACCCTACGGGTTCGGGAGACACGTAGACATGACCGAGACGACTCTCGGGCAATAACCAACAGCAGGATCTGGATACCCATGTTGGCTCCCACATGCTCCTTGATGATTTCATCGGTTGAACCACGATGTTGAGGATTCGATCATACCCCGTATATAATTCCCTTTGTCAATCGGTACGTTACTTACCCGAGACTCAATCGTCGGTATCCCAATACCTTGTTCGGTCTCGTTACGGCAAGTCACTTTACTCAGATCTTGTAATGCATGATCCGTGGCCAACACCTTGGTCACCTTGAGCTCATAATGATGATGCATTACCGAGTGGGCCCAGAGATACCTCTCCGTCATACGGAGTGACAAATCCGATCTCGATCCGTGTCAACCGCAGACACTTTCGGAGATACCTGTAGTGCACCTTTATAGTCACCCAGTTATGTTGTGACGTTTGATACACCCAAAGCACTCCTACGGTATCCGGGAGTTACACGATCTCATGGTCGAAGGAAGAGATACTTGACATTGGAAAAGCTCTAGCAAACGAACTACATGATCTTTGTGCTATGCTTAGGATTGGGTCTTGTCCATCACTTCATTCTCCTAATGATGTGATCCCGTTATCAATGACATCCAATGTCCATAGCCAGGAAACCATGACTATCTGTTGATCACAACGAGCTAGTCAACTAGAGGCTCACTAGGGACATATTGTGGTCTATGTATTCACACGTGTATTACGATTTCCGGATAATACAGTTATAGCATGAATAAAAGACAATTATCATGAACAATGAAATATAATAATACTTTTATTATTGCCTCTAGGGCATATTTCCAACAGCTATCCTGCCGGTACCCTTTTTATTTTGTTGCTGGGGACCTGGGTCTACCAAGCAAAAAAATAAAGGGAACAACGCCCCGCCAACTCCTTTTCATCAAAGGCCACTGCGACCATCCAGGATGAAGCAATGCTCGAGCCAAGGGTGGGAGCACCTAAGTTTCGAGGAACGACGAGGTTTTCTCATGCACAGGCTTCAGCTTACAGAACACTTATGGACAAGAGGTAGAACTTATCTGTTTGGCTCGTCGATGATTGCGGTTCCGGTCCATCTCCCCAACTCCTTGAAAAAGCCCAGTTCACGGAAGGAACCTGTAGCTTCATGTAGATGAGGATGATGCAGGATGTGATCCTATCTATATGCACATGCAAATGCTTATGCAATGCTCTTGAAATTCTCATGCATGCATGCAACTTGGTTGCCCCCCCAGCGCTTCGTTTATTCTTTGTTGCTCAGGGCCATCGCCTAGCTTTGTACAAGGGGTTACATGCAGCTGAGGCAAGGCCTGTACAAAAGGGTGGCTGCCGGGCAGGGCCCGACAGCCGCACCTTACGGGTAGAACTTGCGGAGATGCTCAATATTCCATGAGTTTTGCAATTGAATGCCATCTCTGGTCTCCAGATAGACTGCGCCATGTCTGGAGACTCGTACTACCCGGTAACGGCCTTCCCACTTCGGCATCAACTTGTTTGTACCCTTGGCAGACTGAACGCGCCTAAGGACAAGGTCGCCTTCGGAAGGCCCTCCTCAAAACACCGGGCATGAACCCTGCGGCTATGATAGCGACGCAGGGCTTGCTGTTAGCATGCAACACGCGTAGCAGTCGAGAGACGGTTCTCCTCGAGTAGCACAGTGCTGTCATGTCGATGCTGATCTTGCATTACTTCATTGTAGTCAAGCACTCGAGGCGACCCGTAAATGAGTTCCATGGGGATAACAGCTTCTGTCCCATGGACCAGGGAGAAAGGAGTCTGCCCAGTAGCCCGATTTAGTGTCCTTCTGAGGGACCAAAGGACTACCGGCAGCTCATCGATCCACCGCCTGTTGTGCTTCTGCAGCGTATCAAAGGTTCTTGTCTTGAGTGCTCGCAGCACTTCTGAAAGCACATTTGCTCCCTAGGTGGTTTTGGTAATTAATGACAACATACTTTGTGGTTGGACTAATGCTTTCATCAAGTATGTTTCAGGAAAGTCAATCACTCTGGCATGGCAAAAGGACTAGAAAGGTGGACCCCTAGGATGCTAAGGAAAACATTGGCAAAAGCTCAAGACTCTATTTTTGGTTTAGTGATCCAAGATCACATTGAGTCCATAGGAAAGCCAATACTATTAAAGGGATGAGGTTATGATGATGATCTGGTTGCTCAAAGTGCTTAGTGATTTATCTCTCAAACTATCGCAATCTTTCATTCCAACATAAACCCATAAGTAATCTCGGTCCCACCGATTCCATAAACTCACCACACCGAGATGAACCACCTCAGCCATATACCCAAACCCTAAGAATTTGGATTTTCCGATTCCAAACTCGGTCATACGAAATTGGTGTTGCCAAGCTTCAGAACCTTCAGACTCAAATCGGTGTCACCGAGATGAGAAAGTCGGTCCCACCGAGATTGGCAAACCCTAGACTTTGGAAGAATCGTACTAACCGAGATTGTATTTTCGGTCCCACGAAAATCCCAACGCTTCAAGATTTGAACTTTCGGTCTCACCGAGTTGTCAACTTCGGTCCGACCGAAATTGGTCAAATGTGTGTAACGGTTGGATTTTGTGTGGAGGCTATAAATACCCTCCACCTCCTCTTCATTCGTGGAGAGAGCCATCGAAAGAACTACCACTCCTACCTTACATTTCGAGAAGAAAACTACCTACCCTTGTGTTGAGATCAAGTTGCTCCACTCCCACCATATGAAACTTGATTTCTAGCCTTCCCAAGTTGCTTTCCACTCAATCCTTTCTTCCACCACAGCCAAATCGGTGAGGAGAGTTGAGTGTTGGGGAGATTATCATTTGAAGCACAAGAGCAAGGAGTTCATCATCACCAACACCATCTATTACCTTTTGGAGGGTGGTGCCTCCTAGATTGGTTAGGTGTCGCTTGGGAGCCTCCGTCAAGATGTGGAGTTGAACCAAGAAGTTTGTAAGGGCAAGGAGATCGCCTACTCGTGAAGATCTACCCGAGTAAGGCTAGTCCTCCGTGGGCGTAAGCCATGATGGCATAGACAAGGTTGCTTCTTCGTGGACCCTTCGTGGGTGGAGCCCTCCGTGGACTCTCGCCGTTACCCTCCGTGGGTTGAAGTCTCCATCAACGTGGATTGACGATAGCACCACCTATCGGAACCACGAGAAAAATCTCCGTGTCTCCAAATTGCGTTTGCTCTTCACAATCTCTCCCTTACTATATGTGCAATTTACTTTCCGCTGCCCCATACTCTAGAATTGCATGTGTAGTATGTTGCTCGACTTGTATGCATGATGCTTGACTTGATCTTCATTGTGAACTTGCTAAAACTTGTGTTAATCAAAAGGCATAAACTTTTATCTTGTCGAGTTGTCTAATCACCCCCTCTAGACACTCTTACCTTCAACGATCCTACAATTGGTATCAGGCGTTGGTCTCCATTGCTTTGGTTTGCACACCATTGGAGGAAGATGGGCGTGTCACGTTTGGGAGTGTTAGTCATAGAGTGCCTATTCTTGATGGAGTGTCCTATAACTCGTGGAGGACTGAAATGCTTGCTATCTTTAAGATGTACAACTTGCGCAAATATGTTGAAACCCCATATGTACCACCATATGACCCCTTGCACCCTACTATGGATGAAGAGCTTGATTTGCTTCAGAACCTTAGAACATCAATCTTATCATTAGAGGTTTGCCCGATAACTTACTTGAGCTTGTCACAAACTTTGAGTGCACCCATGCTATGTGGAAGTTCTTGGAAGAACTTTATCCGGACTACTCTCTGAGAGGTCTTGATGAAATTCTATACAAGACTGTTGAATTTGATATGTTGCGCCCCAAAGATCCCAACTTTGATAAATGCTTCTTTGAGCTTCGTGATCTTATGAAAAAGAAGGGTGATCCCGGTTTTATCAATGTTCGAATAAGAAATGCTCTTGTACTGCATTCCGATGATTATTGTCATTCTGACAAAACTAATGCAAGTCATTGTCGAATTGACCTAGGTATTGATGATGAATTATCTATGGGTCAATATGATGATGAGCATGAGCATGATGACGATTACTCCGATTCAGACACCGAGCTAGACAAAATCATGAAGAGTCTCAGTCTTATGGCAAATCTGAGAGACTACATATCCGGTGGAAAAGAGTGGATTCTTGATAGTGGATGCACCGATCACATGACCGGAGATGAAGACATGTTTCGAGAGCTTGCAAAGAACGATGGTCCACGCAAGTATGTGACTTTTGGAGACAACTCCAAGGGTAAGGTACTTGGCCTTGGTAAGGTGGCCATATCTCATGATAGCTCCATTCAAAATGTCATGCTTGTTGAATCACTTGGATACAATTTACTTTCCGTGTCTAGATTAGCTGACTTTGGATTCAATGTGCTATTCACCAAAGTAGATTGCCAAGTTTTTCATCGTGACAATCATAACATGGTCTTTACCGGTATTTCGAGAGGTGATTTATACATTGTCGATTTCACTAAGAAAGCTCAACCTAGAACTTGCTTTATTGCTAAATCTGCTAAAGGTTGGCTTTGGCATAGAAGGCTTGGACATGTTGGTATGCGTAATCTAGATAAGCTAATCAAAGGTGATCACATCCTCGGTGTTAAAGATGTTTTCTTTGACAAAGACAGACTCTGTAGTGCATGTCAAGCAGGAAAACAAGTAGGTGGAAGTCATCCCGTGAAGAACATCATGACCACAAGGAGACCACTTGAGCTTCTTCATATGGATCTCTTCGGTCCCAATGCTTACAAAAGCCTTGGTGGTAACTCCTTTGGTCTAGTTATTGTTGATGATTTTTCCAGATTTACGTGGGTATTTTTCCTTGATGACAAATCGCAGGTTCACAGAATCTTCAAAACCTTTGCCAGAAAAGCTCAAAATCAATTTGAGGTGAAGATCAAGAAAGTTCGGAGCGACAATGGAACGGAGTTCAAGAACGCCCATGTGGACTCCTTTCTCGATGAGGAAGGGATTCTACATGAGTTCTCGGCTACATACACACCTCAACAAAATGGAGTTGTTGAGAGGAAGAACCGAACGCTCATTGAGATGGCGAGAACGATGCTTGATGAATACAAGACACCGAAACACTTCTGGGGAGAAGCCGTCGAGACAGCTTGTCATGCTATCAATAGGCTTTATCTTCACAAGCTCCTCGGCAAGACCTCATACAAGCTCCTTACCGGTAACAAACTCCAAGTGGGATATTTTCGTGTCTTTGGTTCAAAATGCTATATCCTTGATAAGCATCATCGGTCTAAATTTGCTCCTAAAACTCATGAAGGCTTTTTCCTCGGTTATGGATCAAACTCCCACACCTACCGTGTCACAACAATTTCACCGGAAGGTTGAAGAGACGGTAGACGGAAGTTTGATGAATCTAATGGCTCGCAAGTAGAGCAAATGCCTATTGATGTAGGAGACAAGGACCCATCGGAAGCCATTCAAGATTTATCCATTGGAAAGATTCGTCCCATGGAAGTGAAGGAGAGTACCTCATCTACATATGTGGAGCCCCCTACCTCACGGAGAGATGAACCTCAAGGCAACATGGAGGCTTCCACAAGTGGAACTCACCAAGATGAGGAAGTGCGACAAGAAGATCCACCACAACCTCCTTCTCCACCACCTCAAGACAACACCAACAACAATGATGAAGAAGAAGATGAGGATGATGAGGAAGCTCAGCCACGACCACGACAAAAGCTATCCCGAGTTCGAGCAAGAGTCAAGAAGGACCATCCCGTTGAACAAATGATGAATGACATCGACTCCGGGAGAATCACTCGCTCTAAAACTCGTTTAGCTAACTTTTGTGAACACTACTCATTTATCTCTAGTCTTGAACCTATGAAGGTAGAAGAAGCGCTTGAAGACCCGGATTGGGTGAACGCTATGCACGAAGAGTTACACAACCGAGAGGAACAACGTTTGGACTTTGGTAGAGAATCCCAATGATGACCAAAACGTCATTGGAACCAAATGGGTGTTTTGAACAAGCAAGATGAAGATGGACAAGTCATCCGCAACAAGGCTCGTCTCGTAGCACAAGGTTACACACAAGTCGAAGGTATGGACTATGGTGAGACCTATGCCCCTGTTGCTAGACTTGAGTCCATTCGCATTCTTCTTGCTTATGCCAACCACCATGACATTACTCTCTATAAAATGGACATTAAAAGTGCTTTCCTAAATGGTGAAATTGAGGAGGAAGTATTTGTGAAACAACCTCCCGGATTTGTGAATCCTAAAAAGCCTAATCATGTTTATAAATTGCACAAAGCTCTTTATGGTCTTAAACAAGCTCCTAGAGCTTGGTACAAATCTTGACTAGCTTTCTTCTTGAGAAAGGATTTGAGATTGGAAAAATAGACTCAACGCTATTCACAAAAGGGTTGATGGTGAACTATTTGTGTGCCAAATATATGTTGATGATATTATCTTTGGTTCAACTAACCCTGATTTTAGTGAGAAGTTTGGAAAGCTTATGTCGGAGAAGTATGAGATGTCCATGATGAGTGAACTCAAGTTCTTCCTTGGGCTGCAAATCAAGCAATCTAAGGAGGGTACTTTTGTCTCACAAACAAAGTACACTAAGGATCTCTTCAAGAAGTTCAACATGCAAGAGAGCAAAGGTATGAAAACACCCATGGCTACTAGTGGACATAATGACTTGACTAAAGATGGAGAACCTGTTGATCAAAAGGTTTATCGATCCATGATTTGTTCTCTACTATATCTCTGTGCTTCTCGTCCTGACATAATGTTGAGTGTATGCATGTGTGCTCGATATCAAGCAGCCCCTAAAGAATGTCATCTTAAGGCTGTTAAAAGAATTGTGAGATATTTGATACACACACCTAACTTTGGCATTTGGTATCCTAAGAGGGCCTCTTTTGATCTTGTTGGCTATTCCGACTCGGACTATGCCGAGACAAGGTTGATAGAAAGTCAACTTCGGTGCGTGTCAATTTCTCGGTCGATCCCTTGTATCTTGGTCATCCAAGAAACAAAATTCGTATCATTATCTCTTGCCAAGCAGAATATATTGTTGCTGGTTAGTGTTGTGCTCGATTACTATGGATGACACAAACGCTTAAGGATTATGGGATACATGCGAGACATGTTCCTTTGCTTTGTGACAATGAGAGTGCGATTAAGATTGGACACAATCCCGTGCAACACTCTCGCATGAAACACATTGAAGTTCGTCACCATTTTATTCGTGATCACATTGCTAAGGGTGACATTGATCTTAAGCATGTTCGTACTGACAAACAGCTTGTAGATATCTTCACAAAACCACTTGATGAAAAAGTGTTTTGTCGCTTAAGGAGTGAGTTGAACATCATTGATGCTTCAAACTTGGAGTGAAAAACTCCATTGATGCATGCAAGGCATGAGCCTAATTGACCAATCCTTGATATTTCTCTTATGATGAGGATCATATGTCTTGGACACATTTGCCCCCTTGTATTGCATCTAACTCCTTGCAGGTACTTGGATGGTCTACATTCCACAAGATTATCACACACACTCAAATCATGAGTAATCTTGTCATTGACCAAGTATCTAGCTCTTTGGGATGTTGAGTTCAAGGAACAAAATTCCACATATCCTTTATGACACCATATACTTCTAGTACTTCACTCATGTCATCTTGGATATTCTTGAGTATTTCCTTGCTTGCCTAACCCATGTAGGAAGATGAACTATACAATTGGAAGTGGTGCTTCAACTTCACATTCTATGAGCATCAACATCAAGTTCACCTACATGAGTACAAGCAACAACAAGCCCAAGGTATGTTTTTCACATCTTGAAGGAGTTTTGCTCAAAGTCATGAGTACAAGCAGCTTCAAAAGATGTGATCACATCAATTGCTTAATCGAAAAATGGCAACCCCATTTTGAGCTTAAACGATGAGTATGACCTATGATCAAATGTTCTCATTTGACTCCTAAGTCAATATACTCAAACATAGGTGACCTAGTCACCGACCCCTGTCTAGATGAAGTACATATGTTTTGGAGTTTCTCTGCTTTTCTCATTGAGTTTTCTTGCTTATTTAAAAAAAACTTCATCTAGCAATCTTTTTCATTTCTATTTCTTCTGTTCTTGTGTATATTTTTTTGGCTCTGATCAATTCCCTGAAAATCATTTACAATTTCATTGCAAATTTTTGAAACATTCCTTGCAAAGTGAGCTGAATTATTTGGATTTCCTTGGAATTAAACTCGGCGTCACCGATTCAATCACTTGTCGACCGAAAAGGATCTGCCCTAAGTCTCGACTTTCAGACTCACCGATCCATATCAATTCGGTGTCACCGATTTACATTCACCAGATATCATCTTCTGCAGTTCCACTAAATAATTTATTCGCATGTTTCTTATTGGACAAGTTGTGATTCTTAAGGATCCCACTTCCTTCCTTCCATCATTCCTGCCCTTCTGGTTTATTGTCCTTTTCGCACTTGATGTCAAAGGGAGAAGATTTAAGGGAGCTTAAGGGAGATTGGAGGATAAGGGAGAAAAGAAAATTTAAAGGAAGAAAAACAATCTTACCTTAAGGGGAGAGGATCACATCAAAGCTTTGCCATATCCCATATTGGATATTACATTTGGCATTATTCTTTTGATTTTTGCTTCTCTTACTCTCACAATTGGTATCTTATGAAAAGCACAATTGGTATCTTATGAAAAGCAAAATCTCTCAGAGCTCATTGAAAATCTTTTAGTCTTGGGAGACATGTTAGCTGATTCAAGCTAGTGCTCAACATGAGACACTCTTTATACATGTCATCCCTGGCTTGGTACTCTTTCTTGCTGTTGGTTGAAGGAATACTCTTGTGTTATCTAACCTTGTTTTCTCAAGCTCATTTCTTCAGGTACAATGTCAAGGAACTTCAAGGTAAGTATATGCATCTTGCAGAATGTGCATGATGGTGACTTGCTTGTGAATACTTGTTTGCAAGAAATCACCATGCACATATGCATCATCACTCTCTTATCCTCATCTGCTCTGATGCATATAGCCAAGCTGCATGTAGCACATCTTGCTTTTCTCTCATGTGTGCTTGTGGTAGTCCAAAACCAAAAATCTAAAATCTTGCACACTTGTAGGGGGAGCCTGTGTACTACATGTCTGTCAAAGCTTTAATGATAATCCTGTCTTTCTTTTAGTAAGCTTTGATATCTTATTTTGTGTGTTGCCATCAATTACCAAAAGGGGAGATTGAAAGCACATTTGCTCCTAGGTGGTTTTGGTAATTAATGACAACATACTTTGTGGTTGGACTAATGCTTTCATCAAGTATGTTTCAGAAAGTCAATCACTCGGCATGGCAAAAGGACTAGAAAGGTGGACCCCTAGGATGCTAAGGAAAACATTGGCAAAAGCTCAAGACTCTATTTTTGGTTTAGTGATCCAAGATCACATTGAGTCCATAGGAAAGCCAATACTATTAAAAGGGGATGAGGTTATGATGATGATCTGGTTGCTCAAAGTGCTTAGTGATTTATCTCTCAAACTATCAGCAATCTTTCATTCCAACATAAACCCATAAGTAATCTCGGTCCCACCGATTCCATAAACTCACCACACCGAGATGAACCACCTCACCATATACCCAAACCCTAAGAATTTCGGATTTTCCGATTCCAAACTCGGTCATACGAAATTGGTGTTGCCAAGCTTCAGAACCTTCGTACTCAAATCGGTGTCACCGAGATGAGAAAGTCGGTCCCACCGAGATTGGCAAACCCTAGACTTTGGAAGAATCGGACTAACCGAGATTGTATTTTCGGTCCCACGAAAATCCCAACGTTCACAAGATTTGAACTTTTGGTCTCACCGAGTTGTCAACTTCGGTCCGACCGAAATTGGTCAAATGTGTGTAACAGTTGGATTTTGTGTGGAGGCTATAAATACCCTCCACCTCCTCTTCATTCGTGGAGAGAGCCATCGAAAGAACTACCACTCCTACCTTACATTTACGAGAAGAAAACTACCTACCCTTGTGTTGAGATCAAGTTGCTCCACTCCCACCATATGAAACTTGATTTCTAGCCTTCCCAAGTTGCTTTCCACTCAATCCTTTCTTCCACCACAGCCAAATCAGTGAGGAGAGTTGAGTGTTGGGGAGATTATCATTTGAAGCACAAGAGCAAGGAGTTCATCATCACCAACACCATCTATTACCTTTTGGAGGGTGGTGCCTCCTAGATTGGTTAGGTGTCGCTTGGGAGCCTCCGTCAAGATGTGGAGTTGAACCAAGAAGTTTGTAAGGGCAAGGAGATCGCCTACTTCGTGAAGATCTACCCGAGTAAGGCTAGTCCTCCGTGGGCGTAAGCCATGATGGCATAGACAAGGTTGCTTCTTCGTGGACCCTTCGTGGGTGGAGCCCTCCGTGGACTCTCGCAGCCGTTACCCTCCGTGGGTTGAAGTCTCCATCAACGTGGATTGACGATAGCACCACCTATCGGAACCACGAGAAAAATCTCCGTGTCTCCAAATTGCGTTTGCTCTTCACAATCTCTCCCTTACTATATGTGCAATTTACTTTCCGCTGCCCCATACTCTAGAATTGCATGTGTAGTATGTTGCTCGACTTGTATGCATGATGCTTGACTTGATCTTCATTGTGAACTTGCTAAAAACTTGTGTTAATCAAAAGGCATAAACTTTTATCTTGTCGAGTTGTCTAATCACCCCCCCTCTAGACACTCTTACCTTCAACGATCCTACAACTTCAGCGTTCACCCTCTCAGCTTGCCCATTGCTTCTAGGGTGTGTGACAAAGGCAAATGAGATCTTGCTTCCGAGGGTATGAACATATTGCATGAAGGCGCGGCTTGTGAACTGGGTGCCGTTGTCGGTAATGATCCTTGCCGAAACTCCAAAATGACACACCAGTTCTTTCAAGAACTTGATAGCTGACTGAGTAGTCACCTTTCTCACGGGGGTCACTTCCGGCCACTTTGTAAACTTATCGATAGCAACGAACAAGAATTCAAAGCCCCTTATTGCTCGGGGGAAAGGGCCGAGGATATCAAGCCCCCAGACCGAAAATGGCCATGATAAAGGGATTGTTTGAAGAGCTTGGGCAGGCAGGTGGATGTTCTTGGAATGGAACTGGCAGGATTCACATTTGGTAACTAGCTCAACCGCATCTTGGAGGGCTGTGGGCCAATAGAATCCTTGCTGGAATGCTTTCCCAACCAATGCCCTTGATCCAGTGTGGGAGCCGCACATGCCTTTGTCTCAGCCAGTAGTTCCTTTCCGTCTTCCCAGCAGATGCACTTAAATTTCACACCATTGGGCCTCCTTCTATATAGAGTGTCATTGACAAACTGATACGTACTGGCCCTCCAGGCTACTCTTCCAGCTTCATCTTGGTCACTGGGGAGTTCTGATTTGGAGGAAGTCGACTATGTGCCTTGCCCAAGTTGGAGCTTGGGGCTCGAAACCGAGGACTAGCAGCACCTCCTCAACTGCGGGCACATTCCTCGTCTGTGGGGACCATGGGCCTGGTTGGAGGGTGCCGTCCGGCAAGTTGTGAGGAGTTGTTTCCGGCAGGGTCCCTGCCAGGAGCGCAAGGCTCTACCGGGAGAGGCTTACCGGAGTGCATCTTTCTCCTTTTCCGGGCCATTGTTGCTAGGGATATAGAGGGCTGAGTAAGATGGAGAACAAAAGTCCCTGGTTCCACAGGAAGCTTTTGCACAGCACACTTTGACAGATGATCAGCTATGCTGTTTTCCGTGCGGGGTATGTGCTCTGATTGCAATTCGTCAAAGCGCTCCTCCAATCTCCTCACTTCCTCAACGTATGCCTCCATCGATGGAATTTGGTAATCCTTGTTGACTTGTCTCACCACAAGCTGCAAGTCTCCTTGAATGATCAGCTTCTTGATTCCCAACTCTGCAGCAATCCTGGGCCCGGCAAGGAGCTGTTCATACTCTGTTGTATTGTTGGTTGCCTCTTCCCAGGAAAAATGCATCTGGACGAGGTACTTCAAGTGCTCCCTTAAGGGGGTGACGAGAAGCACGCCAGCTCCTGCACATTGTAGGGAAAAGGCACCATCGAAATACATAATCCATTCTTGGGGCGCCTCCTTGCCAGAGATAACTATTTCTGGCACTTCCTCATTAGGGATTGGCGTCCATTCTGTAATAAACTCTGCCATTGCCCTGCTCTGGTTTGTTGATGTATTCTCAAACTTCAAACCAAAACTGGATAACTCCAAAGCTCACTCCACTATTCTGCTGGTAGCCTCAGGGTTTTGGAGTATCCTTTGCAAAGGGAAGCGAGTGACAACCGTGATCTCATGGACTTGGAAGTAGTGGCGCAGTTTCCTTGAGGCCATGATGAGACCAAAGATCAACTTGCACACCAGAGTACCTCGATCGAGCCCCCTGTAGTAGGGAACTGACGAAGTACACTGGGTGATGCACCACGTTCTTCCTTGTCGTGTCCTTGGGGTTGCTCTCGCTGCCGTGCTCACTTCTGTCATGATCCTTATCTGACGTTGTTGGTCCTTGGCCGTTCTCTGCTTCATCCACTTGCCGCTGCGCCACCAAGGCTTCGCTAACCACTTGGTTGTTTGCCGCTAAGTGTAGCAGCAACGGCTCTTGTGGCTTGGGAGCAACCAAGGTGGGCATAGAGGACAAGTAGGCCTTCAACTCTTACAAGGCCGCATCTGCTTCTGGGGTCCACTTCATGGTCCTGCCTTCTTCAAGATTTTGAAGAATGGCAGGACGCGCTCGACAGATTTGGAAATGAATCTGCTTAGCGCGGCAACACACCCTGTCAGACGCCTCACATCCTTGACTGTCCTTGGCACTTGGATCTGCTCAATAACTTTAATCTTGTCGGGGTTGGTGATACGTCTCCAATGTATCTATAATTTTTTATTGTTCCATGCTGTTATATTATCATTCTTGGATGTTCTATAATCATTTTTAGTGATTTTATATCATTTTTTGGTGCTAACCTATTGACATAGTGCCTAGTGCCAGTTGTTGTCTTCTGCATGTTTTTTACATTGCAGGAAATCAATATCAAATGGAGTCCAAATGCAACGCAACTCTTGGAGGATTTTTTTGGGCCAGAAGAAAGCCAATGGGATAAGGAAGCACCTGAGGGGTTGCTCGAGGTGAGCAGCACCCACCAGGGCGCGCCAGGAGGCCCAGGCACGCCCTGGGGGGTTGTGCCCACCTCGGGGACCCCCCGAACCGCCTCTTTGCTGTATAAATACCCAAATATTCTAGAAATCCTAGGGGAGACAACAAAATATTGATCCATGCGCAGCAGAGTCCAGAACCACCAAGATCCAATCTAGACACCGTCATGGAGGGGATGCTTGAGTAGTTCTTTGTAGACTTACGGGTCCGTAGTTAGTAGCTAGATGGCTTCCTCTCTCTCTCTCTTGATTATCAATACAATGGTCTCTTGGAGATCCATATGATGTAAGTCTTTTGGTGGTGTGTTTGTTGGGATCCGATGAACTTTGAGTTTATGATCAGATCTATGTTTTTATCCATGAAAGTTATTTGAGTCTTCTTTGATCTCTTATATGCATGATTGCTTATAGCCTCATATTTCTTATTCGATATTCAGGTTTTGTTTGGCCAACTTGATCTATTTATCTTGCAATGGGAAGAGGTGCTTTGTAGCGGGTTCGATCCTACGGTGCTTGATCCCAATGACAGAAAGGGAAACGACACGTATGTATCGTTGCTACTAAGGATAACAAGATGACATCTAGATCTGCCGCAATAGATAAACGGATCTCGTCTACATCATGTCATCATTCTTATTGCATTCCTCCGTTTTCTCATGAACTTAATACACTAGATGCATGCTGGATAGCGGTCGATGTGTGGAGTAATAGTAGTAGATGCAGGCAGGAGTCGGTCTACTAATCCTGGATGTGATGCCTATATAATGATCATTGCCTGGATATTGTCATGATTATTTTAAGTTCTATCAATTTCCCAACAGTAATTGTTTTCCCACAGTTTGCTATTTTTCTCGAGAGAAGCCACTAGTGAAACCTACGGCCCTCGGGTCTCTTTTCATCATATTTTCCTTTGCAATCTATTTTCTCTTGCATTTATTTTCAGATATATTAAACCAAAAATACAAAAATACCTTGCTGCAATTTATTTGTTCCGCGATCTATTTATCATATCTACCACTTTTTACCTCACGTTATTTGCCTACTTGAGGTGTCGTACCCAAAAGGGATTGACAAACCCTTTTACACGTCGGGTTGCGAGTATTTGTTATTTGTGTGCAGGTGTTGTTTACGTGGTGTGAGGAGGTTCTCCTAATGGTTTGATAACCTTGGTCTCATCACTGAGGGAAATAACTACCGTCGTTATACTGCATCATCCCTTCCTCTTTGGAGAAATACCGACGTAGTTCTAGCAGACATCAAAAGGAATTTCTGGCGCCGTTGCTGGTGAATATGTTCAACATCAACCAGGTTCCTAATCACAAATCCCATCTCCTCGCAATTTACATTATTTTCCATTTGCCTCTTGTTCTACTCTCCCCCACTTCACAAAAAATTGTCGTTTTATTCGCCCTCTTTTTCGTTCGCTGTTTTTTGCAGATCTATTTTTGAGTGCAATCTTGTTGCATAGTCATCGTGACTCAAGAGAACACCAAGTTGTGTGATTTCTCAAATACCAAAAACAATGGTTTTATTGCACTCCGATTGCTCCTCCCTCCACTAGTGCGGAGTCTTGTGGATATTAATACTGCTTTGTTGAATCTTGTCATGAAAGATCAATTTGCCGGTACTCCTAATGAGGATGTCGCGTCCCATCTTAACACATTCGTGGAATTATGCAATATGCAAAAGAAAAAATATGTGGACAATGATGTTGTGAATTTGAAATTATTTCCATTTTCTTTGCGTGATCGCGCAAAAATTTGGTTTTCTTCTTTTCCTCGCAATAGTTTTGATTCTTGGAATAAGTGCAAAGATGCTTTTATCACTAAGTATTTTCTGCCCACAAAAATTATTTCCCTTAGAATCCAAATCATGAATTTCAAGCAACTTGAACATGAGCATGTTGCACAATCTTGGGAAAGGATGAAATTTATGCTAAGGAATTGCCCAACTCATGGGTTAAATCTTTGGATGATCATACAATTTTTTTATGCGAGATTGAATTTTGTTTCTCGTAATCTTTTAGATTCCTCCGCGGGGGGTACCTTTATGGAAATTACTTTGGGTGAAGCTACTAAATTGCTATGCAATATTATGGAAAATTACTCACAATGGCATATCGAAAGAGCTCCTACTAGTAAAAAAGTCAATTCGGTAGAAGAAATAAATTCTTTGAGTGAAAAAGTTGATGCTCTTATGAAGATGGTTGCAAATAAAAGTGATCCTATTGATTTTAATGATGTGCCTTTGTCTACTTTGATTGAGAAAAATAGTGATGCCATAGATGTGAATTTTGTCTCGCGAAATAATTTCAACAACAATGCTTATAGAGGTAATTTTAATCCTAGGCCTTTTCCTAGTAATTCCTCTAATAATTATGGTAATTCCTATGGTAATCCCACCTACAATAATAATAGAAACACCTTTGATATTGAGAGCAATATTAAAGAATTTATCAATACGCAAAAAGCTTTCAACACTTCGATAGAAGAAAAGTTGAATAAAATTGATGATTTGTCTAGAAGTGTTGATATAATTTCTCATGATGTAGAAACTCTCAAGGTGAAATTTTTTGTGCCTAAAGTTGAAGAATCAATGAAAGCTCTTTATGTTTCTATGGATGAAAGTAAGGAAAGAACCGCTATGCTTAGAGCTAAAATGAAATTTTTAGAAAAAGCGTTTTCTAGTGATCACTATCATAAAAGTGATGAAGATCTTAAAGTGATTGGTGTTTCTTCTATTGATTCTTTGTTTAGTAAATTTAAGGTTTATGAAAAAAGGACTGTAGAAGAGTCAACTTGAGTTAGAATGCATCCCTATGATTCGGAGGGTGAAAATCTTGTTGAGAAAATTGATAAAAGTGGGTTTGAAGAGGTCAAGACTTTAACTAGTGATGTGCCCACTATTTTGGATTAGAAAGACTTTAATTATGATAGTTGCTCTTTGGTTGACTGTATTTCTTTGTTGCAATCCATGATAAATTCACCCCATGGTTATGAACAAAATAAAGCTTTTACTAAACATATTGTTGATGCTATGATGAAAGCTTTTGAAGAAAAGTTGGAATTAGAAGTTTCAACTCCTAGAAAATGGCATGATGAGTGGGAACCAACTATAAAAGTCAAGATTAAAAATTATTATTGTTTTGCTTTATGTGACTTGGGTGCTAGTGTTTCTACAATTCCGAAATGTTTATGTGATGTGCTTGGTCTTACCGATATTGAAGAATGCTCTTTAAATTTGCACTTAGCGGATTCTACTATTAAATAGCCTATGGGAAGAATTAATGATGTTCTTATTCTTGCAAACAGTAATTATGTGCCCATAGATTTTATTGTTCTTGATATTGATTGCAATCCGTCTTGTCCAATTATTCTTGGTAGACCGTTTTTGCGTACTATTGGTGCAGTGATTTATATGAAAGAAGGCAATATAAAATTTTAATTTCCACTAAGGAAGGGTATGGAACACTTCCCTAGAACAAGAATTAGGCCACCATATGAATCAATCATGAGGGCATCTTATGGATCTAGAACCAAAGATGACAAAACTTATATCCTACGCGTTATACCTAGCTAGGGGTGTAAAACGATAGCGCTCATTGGGAGGCAACCCAATGAATAAAATTTATTTTTGCTTTTTTATTTCTGTTCTTGAGTGTTGGAAAAATTATGCTACTGTTATTATTGTTTTTTGTGTGTTTTAATTAGTTTTTGTGCCAAGCAATGCCTTTGGGAAGACATGGGTGAAAGTTTATTTGATCTTGCTGAAAAACAGAAACTTTTGCACTCACGAGATTCATTGTCATTTTTTTTATAGAAGAGTGATTTTAAGTTGATTCTTTTTGCAGAGGATTAATAGACAAATTACTACGTCCACCAATTTATTTCATAATTTTTGGAGTTACAGAAGTATTCGAAATTTTCAGATTGCTACAGACTGTTCTGTTTTTGACAGATTCTGTTTTCTTTGCGTTGTGTGCTTGTTTTGATGATTCTATGGTTTTCTTTGATGAGTTTTTTCCATATAAAAGTTGGAATACAGTAGATATAATGCAAAACAAAATAATAATATGTTTTATACAGTACAAATAGTAGTGGTTTGGTTTCTTATACTAACGGATCTCACAAAGGTTTTGTTTGAGTTTTGCGTGATTGAAGTTTTCAAGTTTTGGGTTATCTTACGATAGATGAAGGAATAAGGATAAGCAAAAGGCTAAGCTTGGGGATGGCTGTGGCACCCCAAGATAATATTCAAAGATGTATCAAGCAACTAAGCTTGGGGATACCCCTGAGTGGCATCCCCGCTTTCTTCTAATGACCATCCGTATTTTACTTGAAACTATATTTTTATTCGTCACATGATATGAGTTTTTCTTGGAGCATCTTGTATGATACGAGTCTTTGCTTGTTTTGCTTTGTGTTTTAAGTCTTGAATCCTTGCTGGACACACCCTTTTAAGAGAGCCAAAAATTATGCTATGCTTGCTCCTATGCTTCACTTAAATTTTTAGAGCCATGGATTTGCTCTAGCACTTCACTTATATCTTTTTGAGCACGGTGTGCTTTGTTAATTTTGAAGAAATGCTCTCATGCTTCACTTAGATTTATTTGGGAGTTAGTAAAATTTTAAGAAATTCTCTCTTGCTTCAGTTAGATTATTTTGAGAGAAAAAAAATTATGCTCATGATCTTCACTTATATTTGTTTGAGCTTATCAAAAGCAACATATGAAAATAGTCCCAAAGTGATAGATATCCAAGGAGGATATAATAAAAACTTTCATGAAGATCATTGGAAAAATAAACTTGATTCTTAGTAATGGTTTTGAGATATGACGATATGATATGTGGGTCATGTTGATGAGTATTGTGCTTTAGTAAGAATATTGATGTTAAGGTTTGTGATTCCCTATGCAAGCACGAAAGTCAATAGTTATGCAATGAAATTTATGTCCTACTTATGGTGCATTATTCGGTGTTACTTATGCTTAATACTTGGGTACGAGATTTTTCGCTTTTTGGTTGGTCGCTTCTCAATCTTTTTGCTAGCCATCATTTTGCACTAAGTATGATCACTACTTGTGCATCCAAAACCCTTTAAACTAGTTTTGCCTTATGAGTCCACTATACCTACCTATATGCAGTACTTCCATGTCGTTCTAAGAAAATTTGCATGTACCATCTCTAATGTTCAAAATAAATTTCTCTTTTGTGTGCTCTACTACTCGGAAGACGGTAAAGGGCAGCCAATAGTTTCCATGCTAGATGTGTTATTCTCACAATGATTGTTTATTCACTTGTCATTGCACGAGAGTATGGCAAAGGTTAGGGATGCCTAGTCTCGAAATGAATAAATGAATTTACTTTATGTTGTCAAATAATAAATTCCTCGGGAAGTGTTCGTATGGAAGGCACCCGTGGATACGGCTAGCCAGGGAAAGTGAACGTTATGGTGGAAAAAGGAATAAAATTTATTTTCTGTTTGGGAACCGCCTATGATGTATCTAGCATGGAAAGTGTTGGGATGCTCCAAGTCGTTTTCGTTGGTAGGAAAAGTATGCCTCTCAAAAATAATTTTATCTCTCAATTTAAGCTTTGAGCTCTGGCACCTCTACAAATCCCTACTTCCCTCCGCGAAGGGCCTTTCTTTTACTTATGCAATTTTTATTTTGAATTTGAGTCTCCATCTTCTCTTATAAAGCACCAACTAAGGGGCACTATGATTGTATTTGAGCATTGGGTGTAGCTAATATTCGAGTGTGTTTCATGAATGGATCAATGATTGAGCATGATGGGCTAGGGATAACTTGCTTTAGTGTTGATATTCTGAAAGACATGGTTGCTTGTTGGTATGCTTGAGTATTAAAGTCTTCATGTCAAAACTAGACTATTGCTTTGAATCATATAAAAGTCCATACGTCCATGCTATAAAGAAAAGAAATGTGATGAACATGTTAGGCAGCATTCCACATAAAAAATTCTGTTTTTATCATTTACCTACTCGAGGACAAGCAAGAATTAAGCTTGGGGATGCTGATACGTCTCCAACATATCTATAATTTTTTATTGTTCCATGTTGTTATATTATCGTTCTTGGATGTTTTACAATCATTTTATAGTCATTTATATCATTTTTTGGTACTAACCTGTTGGCATAGTGCCCAATGCCATTTGCTGTTTTCTACATGTTTTTTACATCGCAGAAAATGAATATCAAACGGAGTCCAAACGCAACACAACTCCTGGAGGATTTTTTTGGGCCAGAAGAAATCCAATGGGCCAAGGAAGCACCTGAGGGGCAACTCGAGGTGAGCAGCACCCACCAGGGTGTGCCAGGAGGCCCAGGCGCGCCGTGGGGGGTTGTGCCCACCTCGGGTGCCCCCCGAACCGCCTCTTTGCTCTATAAATACCCAAATATTCTAGAAACCCTAGGGGAGTCGACGAAATATTGATCCAGCCGCCGCAGAGTCCAGAACCACCAAGATCCAATCTAGAGATCGTCATGGAGGGGTTCACCCGTTCCATTGGTGCCTCTCCTATGATGCGTGAGTAGTTCTTTGTAGACCTACGGGTCCGTAGTTAGTATACAATGGTCTCTTGGAGATCCATATGATGTACGTCTTTTGGCGGTGTGTTTATTGGAATCCGATGAACTTTGAGTTTATGATCAGATCTATGTTTTTATCCATGAAAGTTATTTGAGTCTTCTTTGATCTCTTATATGCATGATTGCTTATAGCCTCGTATTTCCTCTTCGATATTTGGGTTTTGTTTGGCCAACTTGATCTATTTATCTTGCAATGGGAAGAGGTGCTTTGTAATGGGTTCGATCTTACGGTGCTTGATCCTAGTGACAGAAAGGGAACCGACACTTATGTATCGTTGCTACTAAGGATAACAAGATGAGATCTGGATCTGTCGCAATAGTCTACATCAGGTCATCGTTCTTATTGCACTCCGTTTTCTCATGAACTTAATACACTAGATGCATGCTGGATAGCGGTCAATGTGTGTAGTAATAGTAGTAGATGCAGGCAGGAGTTGGTCTACTAATCTTGGACGTGATGCCTATATAATGATCATTGCCTAGATATCGTCATGATTATTTGAAGTTCTATCAATTGCCCAACAGTAATTGTTTTCCCACCGTTTGCTATTTTTCTCGAGAGAAGCCACTAGTGAAACCTACGCCCCCTGGGTCTCTTTTCATCATATTTGCCTTTGGGATCTATTTTCTCTTGCATTTATTTTCAGATCTATTAAATCAAAAATACAAAATTACCTTGCTGCAATTTATTTGTTCCGAGATCTATTTATCCTATCTACCACTTTTTACCTCATGTTATTTGCCTACTTGAGGCGCCATACCCGAAAGGGATTGACAACCCCTTTTACACGTCGGGTTGCGAGTATTTGTTATTTGTGTGCAAGTGCTATTTACGTGGTGTGAGGAGCTTCTCCTACTGGTTTGATAACCTTAGTCTCATCACTGAGGGAAATACCTACCATCGCTATACTGCATCATCCCTTCCTGTTTGGGGAAATACCGACGTAATTCTAGTAGACATCAGTTGGCTTTGATCCCTTGACGGGACACAAAGAACCCAAGTAGCTTGCAGGAGGGAACACAAAACACACACATCTTCGGGTTGAGCTTCAAGTTGATCTTGCGTAGATTCGCAAACGTCTCCTCCAAACACTACTAGGAAAAACCTTATACACAGAAGCTTACCCGTAGCGATGGTTAAAACATGCGCTACTGCTATGTACCACTAGCGCGTTGTGTACAAGACCGCTACTACTATGTAAGTAGTAGTAGCACATTCCACGCAAAAAGTGCTACTACTATAATTGCCACACCATTGCCGGCAGGCTAGGTATAGTAGTAGTGTTGGTACATGGACAATGCTAGTACTATTGGTCTTAGTAGTAGCGCTAGTCCTGGGAACGCGCTACTGCTATGCGGGACTTATCCCCAAATTTTCCTCCCCCGCGCCTCGGCCATCTTCTTCCTCCCCTCACTCCCTGCTGCCTCGCTCCTCTGCCGCCGCCACATTGCCGCTGCCACCGCATTGCCGTCGCTGTCCTCGGTATTCCCTCCTCCCTCCTCTCCCTCCTCCTCACACCGCACCCTCCTTCCTTCCCCTCTGGCCGCCCCTCCTCCTCCTTCGGCCGCCCCTCCTCCTCCTCCTCCTCCTCCTCCTCTCTCCTGTCTCCTCCTCCGGCCACCCCCTTCTCCCACCGCCGTCCTCCCTCTCCTCCTCTCTCCTCCCTCCTTTCTCCCCCTCCTCTCTCCTCCCTCCCCCCACCCCCTGCTCCCTTCCTGCTCCCTCCCTCATCTCTCCTCACTCTGTTTTGGCATAGAGTAGGTCTTTTTAGTAAATTAGTAAAAATTCAAACTAGCTAGGTTGGCTAGCTAGGTTAACTAGTTTAATTAGGTTAGTTATCTAGGATAACTAGGTTAAGTAGCTAGGTTAACTAACTAGGTTATTTATAGTAAGTGCTTAATACAACTAGTTTAGTTATAGCTAGTGCTTAATAGAACTGGTTTATTTAAAGTAAGTGCTTAATATAATTAGTTTATTTATAGTAAGTGCTCAATAAATTTAGTTTATTTATTGTAAGTGCTTAATATAATTAGTTTATTTATAGTAAGTGGCTAATATATTTTGTTTATATTTTTTATGCAAAAATCAATTTTGCCCCACCTCATCCCCGCAGTCGTCCCCATCGTCGACCCCTTCAGACCTCTAGGTGAGAATAGCCAAATGATAATGTGTTGTAAATGTCGATGATGAAAATGCTAGTGCTATATAGTTGCCATGTCATTGATGTCGATGAGATGCATTCTGAATATAGAGGATGTCTTGGTGTTCTTGTTTGAAATGTGCCTCCGAGTGGCCTATGTTTTGCCAGAATGTTGATTTGTTTCCGTCCCGGCAACTTTCAGGCGCTCGATATGTCCTATCTTTAGCAAAGGTCATGCCGGAATTTTTCATGAATTTTAGCATGACTTGTTCTACAATGTAGGGCTATCGAGTGCTTGTAATTTTCCAGAACGGGAATTCAATAATATTTCGGCAAAACATAGGCATTTTATCTATGTCATTGCTTGATATATGGAAGGAGTTGACTTTAGGTCTGTTTAGGCTCCTTGTGTGTCTTTTAGTGAGGGAGAGTGTCCACCATATATATATTTGAGAGAGGAAGAATGCCGACTATTGTCGTGGGGGTCGCTTCTCCTTCTTCTCTTTGTGCTAGACCTTTGTTACGCACTAGGGGAAGAAGGAGTAGCGACCATCATCGACGGTTGAAACGATGAGGGAGTGTCCACCATATATGAGAGAAGAAGAATGCCGACTGTTGTCCTGGGGGTCATTTGTCTTTCTTTTCCTTGTGCTAGATATTTGTAATGCACTAGGGAAAGGAAGAGTAGCGACCATCACCGACGGTCGCAATATCAGAGAGGGAGTGCCCACCATATACGTGAGATAAGAGTTTAGCAAGGAAGACTTGATAGACCTAAAGTCAACCTATTGCATATTGAGTAATAGTGATATGTGTGTTGAGTTTCCTGGTAGCTGCCTTCAATCAATTTTCAATTAATGTTTCAACTATGAACATAGGAAATGTCTGGCGATGAAAAGGAATTTGTTATGTGCGAATACTACGAAGACGAGCGTGGCCTGTGCGACATGCCTCACCTAGTTGGTGGTAGGCACTTCAGCATCAAGTTGGATGAGACCTTCGAAGTGGATACAGTAAGTCACAACAACAAGTCTTTTTTCGTAATTAAGCATGACTTCTGCTTCTTTTGCTTCAACTTATAATTTTAATTTTTTAAAATTCTACTTGCGTATCCATTGCCATGCAAGAATGTATGTCTTGATAAGATTGGTTTTAGTACTATGGAAAGTATGGAGGTAAAGAGAGTTCACTTGAGGACCGAGCATGGTTATACTTTTGCCGCAAAATTATACAATGCAGACACCTACACCTATTTTGAATGCAAAAATTAGAGAGCACTATGCAAGGCTTATGCATTTGAGCCTGATATGCTTATCACCTTTGATATTCCTCCGTAAGATGATATTGAAGGTAATGTCGACATCTGGGTTGATGAGCAGACGCCTCCAGTTCTACCATTATGTGAGTTTCACAACCATATTTATTAAGTAATTTATATGGTTTATTTAAAAATAGTTGACAAATAATTTCTATTGACAGCTTATTTCAATTCAAGCAAACCTGTCCGGTGCTTGGTTGACAGCACCTACTACTGTCCCGGGGCTGAACTAAACTATGATGAGATAGGTCATTATGTTTCATGGCTTGAGGATCTTGATACTGTCAAGATAGGTTATTTTCCTAGACTTCGAGATATTAGTACTCAAAACGTGCGACCACTAGTGTGCGTACTGAACTACGGTCACATCTATTTATGAAAGATGGTAAGTTTTTACTATTTGTCCTCAGTGCATCTTTTGCATACATTATTTTTTAAGTTAAACTTCATTGCTAAGTATGTTACTATGATGTTCTTCAACACAGACTCCGAATGATAGTTGTGCCTCATTGGATCGAGGCTAAAGGTCGCATGACAATGGTTAGCTTACGGCCAAGACATCCTACATTGCACATGAGTGCATTTAGGATTTCTCAAAGCGAGCAAGTCTTAATAGTCAAAGACTAGAGCAAGATTGTGAAGGATCGCAGCAGAGAAGTACTAGGGGGCAGAAATCAGAAGCACGACCCACAATTAGGAGACAGGTTCATCTGCATGCTCCAATATGATGAAGCAGGAGTGCTACACATGTTCTATGCTATTTTACCTGAGAGAGCAGCAGGAGTGATTAGCTAGCTAGAATGAGTTTGAAGATGATGATGTGCTACACTATGATGATTAAATAGCTAGTGTTGGTGGTAATGACTATGATGATTATTACTAGCTAGTGTTGGTGGTGATTAGATAGCTACACTATGACTATGATGATTAAATAGTGTTGGTGGTAATGACTATGATGATTATTAACTAGTGTTGTTGGTGATGATATGATGCAAGAGTTTTTATATTAATATGATGATGATGTTGATCATGATTATCATGATGATTTGTTATTATGATTAGGATAAGTTATTATATAATAGGTGTAAGGAATGCGGATTAGATTCATGTGGATGGATCAAAAGTGACCACAAGTTGAATTAGTAGGATCATCGTCCTAATTCAACTTTTGATTCATCCAAGTGAACCTAATCCATGTTTCTTCCTCACAATGATATATTAATTCATCATGGACATAATGATATAACAACCTCTTAATTGGTAATGTATACAAATTTGTATAATGGGGTATAAATACACTAAAAATGAAAAAAATGAAAAACAGAATAGTGGTAGCGCGGGTGAGCAGAAAACACTACTACTAGTTAGATTAGCAGTAGCGCCTGTACGGATGGTGCTACTGCTAAGTAGATATAACAGTAGCACTGGTAGGAATGCGCTACTGCTAAGTGTTAGCTGTAGCATCGTATCAGTAGCGCGGATCCCCATGCTACTGATAGCCCTCAGACTCGCGCTACTGCTAGGCTTTTCCCTGGTAGTGAAATCCTGGATAAGAGTTGCTCTGTCCTTGGTCTTGACCACAATGTCATCCATATAAGCTTCAATGTTTATGTGTAGCTGTGGTTCAAAACCAATCTAGACTGCCCTTGCAAAAGTAGACCCGACACTCTTTAATCCGAAAGGCATGCGGATAAAACAGTACATACCACATGGAGTGATGAACAAGGTATGCTCTTTGTCTTCCTTGGACATGAAGATCTGGTGATACCCAGAATGTGCATCCAAAAAGGAAAGCAAATCTTAGCCTGGAGTGGAATCTATGATTTGATCGATGCGCGGCAAGGGAAATGGGTCCTTTGGGCAAGCCTTGTTGAGATCTATGAAATCTATGCAAGCCTCCATTTCCCGTTAGCCTTCCGGACCACCACTGGATTTGCTAACCATGTGGGGTGTAGCACTCCTCTGACCAAACTAGCTGCTTCAAGCTTTTTGATCTCCTCTGCAATAAACTGCTGCCTCTACGAGGCCTGCTTCCGGACTTCTGCTTGACGGGTCAGACATGTGGGCAGACAACAAGGTGGTGCTCGATTACCTCCCTGGGAACACCGGGGAAATCAGATGGTTGCCAAGCATGCACATCGATATTTGCCCGCAGTAAGGCAACAAGTGCACTTTCCTATTTGTCATCGAGGGTGGCGCTGATGGTGAAAGTACCATCAACGCCAGCCAGCCCTGCCGGGACATTCTTAACTTGTGGAGCAGTAACCTTGGACCTTTTGCTATTGGAACTCTCCGGCAAATCATCAACATGCGCAGCATATTCCGAAGAGGTACGCTTCCCAGATTCCTTGCCAGCGTCCTTTCTATCCTTCTTCTTTCCTCTGTTCTCCGTGGCAGGAACTGCTGCTGCCGCTGCCTCTGCCGTGACTGCGTCCCGGTACATCTTGTCCACGCAAATGATCGCGTCCTTCTCATCTGACGGGATGGAAATGACTCCAACTGGCCCAGGCATCTTCAAGATGTTGTACGCATAGTGGGATGCTGCCATGAATTTAGCCAGGGCTGGGCGTCCAAGGATCCCATTGTATGGCAAGGGGAGGTCAACCACATCAAACACAATCTTTTCAGTAAGATAGTTCAACTCCCCTCCAAAAGTCATAGGCAACATGATCTTTCCCTTAGGATGACTCCTACCAGATTAACTCCTTGAAACATGGCAGTGACCTTTAACTCTTGTTCTGCTATCTGAAGTCTGCTAATAACCTTTGGGAATATCGGATTCAACCCGGCCCCGCCATCCACCAATATCTTTGTGACCTTCAGGTTGCGAATTGTTGGAAAGAACAACAATGGCAAACACCCTACCGCAGTGGTACGGTCAGGATGATCCTCTTCGTCAAAGATTATGGGCGTGTGTGACCATTTGAGTGGTTTCCGGGCCTCTGGTGCTGGTTCCACGACATTGACCTCAAGCGCCCATCATTTGAGTTGGCAGTGAAAGGTGTGCATGGATGTGCCCCCGTCAATGCATAGGGCGTCAGTGGCTGATGACCCGCAAGTATACGGGATAGTTGTAGCCTCTTTCGATAAGTAAGAGTGTCGAACCCAACTAGGAGCTAAAGGTAGAATAGATACTCTCTCAAGTCCTATCAGCCACAGATACGACTCTACGCACGCTTGATGTTTGCTTTACCTAAAACAAGTATGAAACTAGAAGTACTTTGTAGGTGTGATAGGATAGGTTTGCAAGATAATAAAGAACACGTAAATATAAACTAGGGGCTGTTTAGATAAATAAGCAATAAAGTAAATATAACGAGTGTGGAAAAGTGGTGGTAGGAGTTGTGAAATTGTCCCTAAGCAATTGACTACGTTACTAGACCGATAATCACTATTGCAATTCTATTTGAGGGAGAGGCATAAGCTAACATACTTTCTCTACTTGGATCATATGCACTTATGATTGGAACTCTAGCAAGCATCCACAAATACTACAGATTCATTAAGGTAAAACCCAACCATAGCATTAAAGTATCAAGTCCCCTTTATCCCATACGCAAACAACCTACTTACTCGGGTCTGTGCTTCTGTCACTCACGCCACCCACCATAAGCAAATCATAAACATATTGCAAACCCTACAGCGGGAATCCCTCATGCTTGCGCGACACGGAGGGCACAATACGACATCACCAATAATAAAACATGCAACTCAAACCAATCATACAATTCATCAATCACCGATAGGACAACGAAAATCTACTCAGACATCATAGGATGGCAACACATCATTCGAAAATAATATGAAGCATAAAGCACCATGTTCAAGTAGAGGATACAATGGGTTGCGGGAGAGTGGACCGCTGAATATAGACGGGGGACGGTGATGGAGATGTTGGTGAAGATGACGGCGGTGTTGGTGAAGATCGCGGTGATGATGATGGCCCTCGGCAGCGCTCCGGTGCCACCGGAAGCAAGGGGGAGAGAGCCCCCCTTCTTCTTCTTCCTTGACCTCCTACCTACATGGGAGAAGGGTTTCCCCTCTGGTCCTTGGCTCCCATGGCTTGGGAGGGGAGAGAGCCCCTCCAAGATTGGATCTATCTCTCTGTTTCTGCGTTCTGGAATTCTGCCCTGGCACCGTTTCCTTTATATCTGGAGATCCGTAACTCCGATTGGATTGAAACCTTCGCCCAGATCGTTTTCCAAAAATTAGCTTTCTTGCGGCCAAAGAAGAGCGTCAACCGCCTTACGGGTGGCCCACGGGAGTCCAGGGCGCGCCCGGGGGGAGGGCGCGCCCCCCTGTCTTGTGCCACCCCGGACACCGTTTCGTGTTGATTTTACTTCCCAAAAATCATAAATATTCCAAAAAAATCTCCTTCCGTTTTTATCCCGTTTGGACTCCATTTGATATTGGGTTTCTACGAAACAAAAAACATGCAACATATAGGAACTGGCACTGGGCACTGGATCAATAGGTTAGTCCCAAAAAATAGTATAAAAAGTTGTGAAAAGTATATAAAAGTTGAATAATATTGGCATGGAACAATCAAAAATTATAGATACGATGGAGACGTATCAGCATGCCCAAGCTTAATTCCTGCTCGTCCTCGAGTAGGTAAATGGTAAAAAAAATAATTTTTGATGTGGAATGCTACCTAGCATAATCTTGATCATATGTCTAATCATGGCATGAATATTAAGACACGAGTGATTCAAAGCAATAGTCTATCATTTGACATAAAGACAATAATACTTCGAGCGTACCAATAAAGCAATCATGTCTTTTCAAAACAACATGGCCAAAGAAAGTTATCCCTACAAAATCATATAGTCTGGCTGTTGCTCTATCTTCATCACACAAAGTATTTAATCATGCACAACCCCGATGACAAGCCAAGCAATTGTTTTATACTTTAATAATCTCAAACTTTTTCAACTTTCACGCAATACATGAGCGTAGGCCATGGACATAGCACTATAGGTGGAATAGAATATGATGGTGGGGGTTATGTGGAGAAGACAAAAAAGGGAGAAAGTCTCACATCAACTAGGCATATCAATGGGCTATGGAGATGCCCATCAATAGATATCAATGTGAGTGAGTAGGGATTGCCATGCAACGGATGCACTAGAGCTATAAGTGTATGAAATCTCAAACTGAAAACTAAGTGGGTGTGCATCCAACTTGCTTGCTCATGAAGACCTCGGGCGTTTGTGGAAGCCCATCATCGGAATATACAAGCCAAGTTCTATAATGAAAATTCCCACTAGTATATGAAAGTGAAAGCATAGGAGACTCTCTCTATGAAGAACATGGTGCTACTCTGAAGCACAAGTGTGGTAAAAGGATAGTAACATTGCCCCTTCTCTCTTTTTCTCTCATTTTTTTATTTTATTTTTTTCCTTCTTTTTTTATTTTTTTCTTTCTTTTTGGTGGGCTTCTTTGGCCTCTTTTTTTATTTGGGCTTCTTTGGCCTCTTTTATTTTTCATAAAGTCCGGAGTCTCATCCCGACTTGTGGGGGAATCATAGTCTCCATCATCCTTTCCTCACTGGGGCAATGCTCTAATAATGATGATCATCACACTTTTATTTACCTACAACTCAATATCTAGAACAAAGATATGACTCTATATGAATGCTTCCGGCGGTGTACCGGGATGTGCAATGATCTAGCATAGCAATGACATAAAAAAATGGACAAGCCATGAAAACATCATGCTAGCTATCTTACGATCATGCAAAGCAATATGACAATGAATGCTCAAGTCATGTATATGATGATGATGGAAGTTGCATGGCAATATATCTTGGAATGGCTATGGAAATGCCATGATAGGTAGGTATGGTGGCTGTTTTGAGGAAGATATAAGGAAGCTTATGTGTGACAGAGCGTATCACATCATGGGGTTTGGATGCACTGGCGAAGTTTGCACCAACTCTCAAGGTGATAAAGGGCAATGCACGGTACCGAAGAGGCTAGCAATGATGGAAGGGTGAGAGTGCTTATAATCCATGGACTCAACATTAGTCATAAAGAACTCATATACTTATTGCAAAAATCTACAAGCCATTGAAAACAAAGTACTACGTGCATGCTCCTAGGGGGATATATTGGTAGGAAAAGACCATCGGTCGTCCCCGACCGCCACTCATAAGGAAGACAATCAATAAATAAAATTATGCTCCAACTTCATCACAAAGCGGTTCACCATACGTGCATGCTACGGGAATCACAAACCTCAACACAAGTGTTTCTACTAATCCACAGTCACCCACTAGCATAACTCTAATATCACCACCTTTATATCGCAAAACTATTGCAAGGAATCAAACATATCATATTCAGCGATCTACAAGTTTATGTAGGATTTTATGACTAACTATGTGAATGTCCAATTCCTGTCATCTCTCTAAATAGATATAAGTGAAGCAAGAGAGTTTAATTCTTTCTACAAAAGATATGCCCACGCTCTAACAAATATAAGTGAAACAAAAGAGCATTCTACAAATGGCAGTTGTATATATGAAGAGAAACAGGCAATCCAAACTTCAAATGATATAAGTGAAGCACATGAAGCATTCTATAAAGCCATACTCAAAAGGTTTAAGTGAAGTGCAACGAGCATTCTATAAATCAACAAAGGACTATGTCATACCAGCATGGTGCATAAAAGAAAAGTGAAAACTAAATGCAAAAGACGCTCCAAGACTTGCACATAATGCATAAACGAAACGAATACGAAAACATACTGATACTTGTTGAAGAAAGAGGGGATGCCTTCGGGGGCATCTCCAAGCTTAGACGCTTGAGTCTCCTTGAATATTTACTTGGGGTGCCTCGGGCATCCCCAAGCTTGAGCTCTTGCCTCTCTTCGTTTTCCTCATATCGAGACCTCCTCGTTTAGACACTTCATCCACACAAAACTTCAACAGAAAACTCGGTAAGATCCGTTAGTATAATAAAGCAAATCACCACTCTAAGCACTGTTGAAAACCAATTCATAATTTGTTTTTGCATTGTGTCTACTGTAATATAACTTTTCCATGGCTTAATCCACTAATATAAATTGATAGTTTCATCAAAACAAGGAAACTATGCGTCAAAAACAGAATCTGTCAAAAACAGAACAGTCTGTAGCAATCTGAACAATCACAATACTTCTGGTACCCCAAAAATTCTACAAAAATTAGGAAACATAAAAAAGTTGTATGGAAAGATTTTGCAAAAGGAATCAGAACCAAATGACATTCCAGTTAAAAATGTAAAATCATGCACTACAGCCAAAGTTTCTGTCCTGCACCATACAAACCAACAAGCATTGTAAACATCCTAAAGGCAAACCTTGGCACATTATTTTTTATAATACAATGGAATTATACAAGGGGATAATTATTTTTGATGAAAAGTTTCTGTAATCAAGATTCACAAAGTTTCCGTGATCATGAACAAAGTTAAAGGAGCTCTCCCACTTCAACAATGCTTGTCTTTCTGACTTTCACTTTCCTTTTTTGAAATTTTTTTAGGTTCCCCTCTTTACTTTTTTTGTTTTTAAACTATATGAAAGCACTCAACAGAAATAAATGACTCTCTAAAACTTCCGGGTTGTCTCCCTGACAGTGCTTTCTTTAAAGCCATTAAGCTAGGCATTTAGTGCTCAAGTAATGAATCCACCCGGATCCCAAGGTATATCAAAGCCAATTTTAATTAACAATGATTTGTAATTTAGTAGTGAGCAAAAAGTAACATATATCATGTAACAACGAAGTCTAACTCTCTTCCTATGCATCGGCATGTCAGAAAAGAACAATTCATGCACACATAGTAAAGGCTAATGCATAGTATAAGCAGTTTCTTGCAATTCTATCGTGTTGGAAACATAAAGAGGCGGAGATGTAGTTCCTCTCTCATAATAATTTCAAGTAGGAGCAGCGACCACATGCATATTATATATATCAAAATCATTATGTGCAACGGTAAAAGGTAACCCAACAATATAATCCTTACTAAGCACAAACTTCTCCGATATAGTGTAGTCGGGAGAATTCAAAAAGATAATAGGACTATCATGCGTGGGTGAAATAGCAACAATTTCATGTTTAACATAAGGAACTATAGCAAGTTCATCTCCATAAGCATAATTCATATTGGCATCTTGGCCACAAGCATAGCAAGCATCATCAAAAAGGGATATTTCAAACAAATTCAAGGGATCATAGCAATCATCATAGCAATCATCCTTCGGTAAGCACGAAGGAGAATTAAATAATGTATGAGTTGGAGGTTTACTCTCATTAGAAGGTGGGCACGGGTAGCTAATCCGCTCTTCCTCCTTTTCTTCTTCGCTCTCCTCATCATCTTTTTCATCCAATTTGCTCACTGTTTCATCAATTTCTTCTTCCATAGCTTCCTGCAAAATTTTAATCTCTTCTTGGACAGCGGAGAAGTCCTCAATATATGGTTTAACATAGGCATCAGAAGCATAATTATCATAACAATTATTGAAATATGGCAAAATTTTCAGATTTGTAAAGAGTAGCATCATACTTTTCAATCAAAGAGGCAATATCATAAGCACCTTTAAAAGCAACAAATTCTTCAATTTGTTGAACATCATAGTAATTGTAAACACCCTTAGCATACGAAGATACGATTCCATTATCACTAAACAAGCATTGATAGGGTAGGTGTTTCTTAGGGTCTTCAGAATAACAAGTAAACTCATATATTTCACATAAATTTCAAGCATAGCATTGCAAACGTTGAATTTGATTCCATAATAGTTTCCCTTTTTCAGATATACGGTGTCGCACAAAACAAGCATGCTCATCTAAAGATTTGCCCTCAACTAAACTAGTGGGGGTTTCAGCACGAGCACAAAGGGATCGAAGATGATCCAAGTAAAAAGCTTCAGGAGTGTGATAGATTTTGAGTGGTTCTTCAACCACTGGTTCAGTAGGTACAACTAATTTTTATGGTATTTTACGTTTCCTACCCATAACTAAAGATAGAAAACAACTAAGAACAACAAATAAAAATTACTTAGTGATAAAGCAAACAAGCACACATGAGAATATTCACTCCACGCTATGACTCCCGAGCAACGACGCCAGAAAAAGGTCTTGATGACCCGCAAGTATACGGGATAGTTGTAGCCGCTTTCGATAAGTAAGAGTGTCGAACCCAACGAGGAGCTAAAGTTAGAACAAATGCTCTCTCAAGTCCTATCGACCACAGATACGACTCTACGCACGCTTGACGTTTGCTTTACCTAGAACAAGTATGAAACTAGAAGTACTTCGTAGGTGTGATAGGATATGTTTGCAAGATAATAAAGAACATGTAAATATAAACTAGGGGCTGTTTAGATAAATAAGCAATAAAGTAAATATAACGAGTGTGGAAAAGTGGTGGTAGGAGTTGTGAAATTGTCCCTAAGCAATTGACTATGTTACTAGACCGGTAATCACTATTGCAATTCTATTTGAGGGAGAGGCATAAGCTAACATACTTTCTATACTTGGATCATATGCACTTATGATTGGAACTCTAGCAAGCATCCGCAAATACTAAAGATTCATTAAGGTAAAACCAACCATAGCATTAAAGTATCAAGTCCCCTTTATCCCATACGCATACAACCTACTTACTCGGGTCTGTGCTTCTGTCACTCACGCCACCCACCATAAGCAAATCATAAACATATTGCAAACCCTACAGCAGGAATCCCTCACACTTGCGCGAGATGGAGGGCACAATAGGACTGCACCAATAATAAAACATGCAACTCAAACCAATCATAGCAATTCATCAATCACCAATAGGACAACAAAAATCTACTCAGACATCATAGGATGGCAACACATCATTGGAAAATAATATGAAGCATAAAGCACCATGTTCAAGTAGAGGGTACATCGGGTTGCAGGAGAGTGGACCGCTGAATATAGATGGGGGAAGGTGATGGAGATGTTGGTGAAGATGACGGCGGTGTTGGTGAAGATCGCGGTGATGATGATGGCCCCGGCAGCGCTCCGGCGCCACCAGAAGCAAGGGGGAGAGAGCCCCCCTTCTTCTTCTTCTTCCTTGACCTCCTCCCTACATGGGAGATGGGTTTCCCCTCTGGTCCTTGGCTTCCATGGCTTGGGAGGGGCGAGATCCCCTCTGAGATTGGATCTATCTCTCTGTTTCTGCGTTCTGGAATTCTGCCCTGGAACCGTTTCCTTTATATCTGGAGATCCGTAACTCCGATTGGATTGAAACCTTCGCCCAGATCGTTTTCCAAAAATTAGCTTTCTTGCGGCCAAAGAAGAGCGTCAACCGCCTTACAGGTGGCCCACGAGAGTCCAGGGCGTGCCCAGGGGGGAGGGCGCGCCCCCCTGTCTCGTGGCCACCCCGGACAACGTTTCGCGTTGATTTTACTTCCCAAAAATCATAAATATTCCAAAAAAAATCTCCGTCCGTTTTTATCCCGTTTGGACTCCGTTTGATATTTGGTTTCTGCGAAACAAAAAACATGCAACAGATAGGAACTGGCACTAGATCAATAGGTTAGTCCCAAAAAATAGTATAAAAAGTTGCCAAAAGTATATGAAAGTTGAATAATATTAGCATGGAAAAATCAAAAATTATAGATACGATGGAGACGTATCAGCATCCCCAAGCTTAATTCCTGCTCGTCCTCGAGTAGGTAAATGATAAAAAAATAATTTTTGATGTGGAATGCTACCTAGCATAATCTTGATCATATGTCTAATCATGGCATGAATATTAAGACACGAGTGATTCAAAGCAATAGTCTATCATTTGACATAAAAACAATAATACTTCGAGCGTACCAATAAAGCAATCGTGTCTTTTCAAAACAACATGGCCAAAGAAAGTTATCCCTACAAAATCATATAGTCTGGCTGTTGCTCTATCTTCATCACACAAAGTATTTAATCATGCACAATCCCGATGACAAGCCAAGCAATTGTTTCATACTTTAATAATCTCAAAAAAATTCAACTTTCACGCAATACATGAGCGTGAGCCATGGACATAGCACTATAGGTGGAATAGAATATGATGGTGGGGGTTATGTGGAGAAGACAAAAAAGGGAGAAAGTCTCACATCAACTAGGCATATCAATGGGCTATGGAGATGCCCATCAATAGATATCAATGTGAGTGAGTAGGGATTGCCATGCGACAGATGCACTAGAGCTATAAGTGTATGAAATCTCAAACTGAAAACTAAGTGGGCGTGCATCCAACTTGCTTGCTCATGAAGACCTCGGGCATTTGAGGAAGTTGCCAAAACTAAGTAGGTTAGTCTCAAAAAATAGTATAAGAAGTTGCCAAAAGTATATAAAAGTTGAATAATACTGGCATGGAATAATCAAAAATTATAGATACGACGGAGACGTATCAGTGGCCTTCCAAAAATCTTGCTCACTGGTTTCCTCTTCATCCCCTCCATCACTCTCATCATTACAGGCTTCCTTCTCTCGATCTCTGGCGGGTTTTGCTTTGTTCCGGAGGGGTTTGCCGAGCGAATTACTTCACCGCCTCGACCCTTACCGCCAGCGACATTCTGACCTTTTTCCTTGTCATGCTTCTCATACTCTGCTCTCTGCCCCTTGATGAGCTGCTCAACCTGATAACACTCTTGAAGGTCGTGGCCCTTGGTCCGATTAATCTTGTAATATGACCCATCGCCTTTCCTAGCTTTCTCGGTAGCTGCAGCCTCCCTGCAGTCAGAGCACACGGCAACTTTCTTACCGGGGGCTTCAGCCTTAGCAGTCTTGCCGGTACTAGGTGTACCCAATCCTTCAACAGTCATCACCGCCTTATCCTTGCGCTTCTTGCTCTTCGTCTGACTGGTGGATTCATCATCATCCTCTAAATCGACATTGATGCAATCCTTCTCTCCTGGTAACTTCCTTCCCTCCTCCATCCGAGCACACTTATCCACCAAGGTGTAAAGCTCCTTCACAGCCTTGGGCAACCATGCATTCATCTTGGAATGAACCCTGCGGTTGCGTGTATTGGACTGGAAGGTGGCTATCACAGCTGCCGAATGGATGTTTGGGATGTTCCTATGGACTTTGCTGAATCTCTGCAAATACTTCCGGAGAGTCTACCCTTCTTTCTGTTGGAGAAGCTGCAAATCGTTGGGCCGACCCGGTTCTTGTTGGCCGCTAGTGAAGGGGCCAATGAACTCATGGCACAGGTTAGCCCATGGCGAAATGGAGTTCTCCGGCAGGTGCATCAGCCAGGACCTCACACTGGACTTGAGAGCCAAAGGGAAGTACTTGGCGAACACCTTCTCATCTCTTCCCCCGGCAGCATGAACAGCGATGGTGTAGATGCTCAGAAATCTGTCGGGTTTAGCTCTAGCTTGAACGTGCGGACGGACGGCCAATGGACTTGTCGTAGCTCGCGAGTAAAGGCAGGACACCCAACCTTGAAAGGCAGGCACCCGCCAATATCGAGCGCAGGCTTGTCGACGTCAGGACCATCGCACCCATTGGTCCGGCGGTGGTTTTCACGGCGTCGCTCAATGACGACGCGGGCGTCTCCCCCTCGCCTGTCCTCCGAGGCTTGCCGCCGGTCTGGATGCGCTCAAGGGTCAGAAGAGGCCATCAAGACATCATCAGGTTCTTGATTCTGCTGTGCTCATGGTGGCTGCCATGGCGGGCTGCACCATGGGGGTGGCCCCTTCCGTCCGACCAGCAGCACGAGCCGTCGTTGTTGCTTCGGGAGGCCATGGCGGGTCAGCGCGCTGCGAGCCCCCAGCCTCGATGAAACCAAGCAGACTCTGGATGGTGGCACGCCACTCGTCCATCTGCTCGGCCGCTGGTGGGAACCTTAGCAGCAGGTGAACCTGCGCCATGGCCTTTGTAGCTGTACTTGGCATGGGTGATGACGATGTAGATCATACCGTTGCTCGGCTCCTGATGGTGCCAGCAGCGACAGCGGCACGTCCCCACTGGTGCGGGGCGGCCAGCTGGATGGCATGGTGGCGTGGCGAAGGCGCTTGAGGGCTAGCGGCTCCGTCGGGCGCAGCGACTTGGTCGACTCACCCTGGGGGAGGCGCATGCACTGCGGTCACCAGCATGATGGGGGCGGCCGGAGGGTGGCGATTCGCCCTGGACTGAGCGCCATCGTTGTGGCTATACCCGTCGGCGAGAGGAAGGGGGTGGACGGAGTAATCCCTTCAGCTGTACCTCGTGGATCGTGGCCATCGGGGTGTTGCTGATGTTCTCCTCCGATGTTTCCGGCTCCTGCTTCGGCCGTGGGGGAAGTGGTGATGGTGCCACCTGCTTCGGCCACATCCCCGGCAGCGTTCACACCCTCGCATGCCTCCGCGCCTCCCGTAGCATTGGTGGCTGCGGGCGGCAGGGCCTTTGAGGTAGTCGGGTGAGCCAAAGCACCGGATTTCTTCTTGGGCGCCATGGTCGATGGCGCCGTCAAAGACGATGGTGATGAAGACGACGCGCTGCACACACTTTCAGGTTCGCGCAAGTGATGCCCCTACATGGCGCGCCAAACATGTCATGCGAAACCACGGCCACCTATGGGACCAGGGGTCCCTTGCTAGTTCAGCAGGGGGGATGTCACGTCGCACAAAGAGGAAGAGCGTGGGGCAGCACGACAGAGATCACACGGGCAATTTTACCCAAGTTCAGGCCGTGAGGCGTAAAACCCTACTCCTGCTTTGGAGGATTGATGGTGGAAGAATGGTGGTGGAGTGCAGTACACTTGCCCGGCAGGGTTGCCTATGGGCGACGTTGGCTATGTGTTGTGTGGGTATTCAACCTTCTAACCCTTTCTATGGTTGCCACAAGCCTCCTTTTGTAGATTAAGGGGTCACCACAATGGCAAACCAGTCATTATGCAATTATAAGATAGCAAACAGTGCTATCATACCTAACTCTTGCAGGCTGACAGAGCACATTAAATGCGCTGCTCAATGTCACATCATCGCTTGCCCCGCAAGCCTTGCCGGGCTGTTTCGCCAGCTTCGCGCATGCTCGCTTGACACGTTGCAGGACAGGTGTCGTTTGTAGGCATTTTCCATAGAAAGAGGTTGTCATGTGGCGGGTGGCTGCCACTTAATAACTTTGCGGCTTGACACTGTATTGATTGACGACAAGGGTCGTGGCTGAGTGGTTGGGTGAGGTGGTTTGGCCTCCACGAGTCCCTGTAGGCCCTGCCGGGACGTCTTAGACGTTCTCTTCTGGGGGCAACCCCGCCCTCGTCGAGCTCGTCTGCCCGGCAAGGGAGGCTTTTCTCCTGGTGGTATCTTGCCTTTTTTTGCTTGGCCTTGGTCCTCTTGATTTGCATGTTGGTCCTTCTAAGATCTTGATCTGCTGTACTTTGGCATGGTCTGGTGCTGCAATCTATTCCCGTGCCTGTGCACAGTCTAGGCAACAGACCCAGGGTTTGTTGCACTGACACTTGGCATGCTGATGTTGGTCATATCATGCATATGGTGCCTTGCATTGCTTACTTTATACGTAAAATATGTCATCTGCTTACTTTATACATGCTTTGTGTGAATGCCATCTGTTTAGTTTCTATATCATATTTGTATATAATGCAATGCCATCTTGTTTATCCAGGCATCATATATGTGAATTTTGCAATGATGTCATGTTTAGCGAGTCATCTTATATGTGAATTGTATCATGCCATTCTTTTTTTATTACGTATTAAATTTGTCAACAATGTTAGTAAATTCAATTACTCTTCCTGTGCATCAGCCATTTGACACGGTCATGGAAAAATCTGGAGTGAAAACAAGGTCTTCAGAGCATACAATGCTATCTGATGAAGCGCATGTCTTGCTGGTTACGGATAGCTACTCAGAGGAGGATTCAGAGACATATGACCAGTCCTCCCCCCCCCCCGAGGTGCATGCTCTAACTTGGCAGAGTCATATTGCTCATATCATGCATATGGTGTCTTGCATTGCTATGTCATTTGCTTTAGACATGCTTTGTGTGAATGCCACTTGAAGTGTCTAATTACCATATATGTGAATTATGCAATGCCATCTTGTTTCAAGACATTATATATGTGAATTATACAATGCTATCTTGTTGCAAGGCATTATATATGTGAATTATGCAATGCCATGCTATTTAGCCAAGCATCATATATATCAATTATATCATCCCATCCTTTTTTGTATTATGTATTCCATTTGTCGACAATGTTTGTATATTCAACTCTCTTCCTGTGCATCAGCCATTTGAATTGGTGATGGAAAAATCTAGAGTGAAGACAAGGTCTTTAGAGCAGAGAATGCTACCTGCTGAAGTAGATATCTTGCTGGTTACAGATAGCTCCTTAGAGGAGGATTCAAAGACAGATGACCAGTCCTATTTCCCCACTGCGGTGTATGGTCAAACTTGGCAATGTTATATTACTCATATCATGCATATGTTGTCTTGCAATGGTTAATTTTTACATCATATACACAATATTGAATGCCATCTGCTTAGTTCACATATCATATATGCGATAGCCCTCTGCTTACTTGCTTAGTATATAAATCATATATTTGAATTATATAATGCCATGATGTTTACATAGATGTCTATGTATCTGAATTATGGCATGCCAACCCATTTTCTAAAGACAATATAGTTATATCATCTCATCCTGTTTACATAGTCACCATATTTTGAATTATGTCATTCTATCCGTGAATTATATCATGCCATCATTTTTCTATCGACGCCATGTATGTGAATTATGGCATGCCAACTTCTTTAATAGACACATCGCATAGTTATATCATGTCATCTTGTTTACATAGTCATCATATTTTTAAGTATGTCATTCTGCTCATGTTTAGTTAGCCATCATATATGTGAAATTGTGTCATGCTATCCTGTTTAGTTAGCCATCACATATGTGAAATTGTGTCATGCTATCTTGTTTGGTTAGACAACATAAATGTGAATTATTTCATGCCATGTTTTCTTCCCTACTATCCATTGCACCTTGTATATCATACAATGTATGTACATTCAATTACTTTTCTTATTTTTTAGCCATTTGAATTGGAGGGGGTGATGGCAGTATCTATGGGAGTAAAAACACGGTCTTCAGAAAAGACAATGCTACCCGTCGATGCAGATAGAACCACTGTTGCACTTGCCCAAGAACCAGCCCCACCACATATAACCCAGACTCACGCAGATTGTACCACTACCCAGTTGGATAGAGAACCAGCTACACCCCTTCCAACCCCAGCAGATAGTAATCCAATTCCATTTGACACGGCATTGTCTTCACCACAGACCACCCAAACACGAGCAGTTAGTAAGGCAACTGCAGTGCCCAAAGCACGAGAGCCACCACTATGAACCCCAAGTCAACGCTTAAAGCAGAAGAAGAATTTTTCTCAGGTCAGGTTCCGTAGCTATGGTTCATACTCCTTTGCTCTTGCATCACTGTATTTACTCATAACAACTAATTCCAAATTTGAAGGATGCAATTGAAAATCCAATGGCGCAACAGGTATGTTTTAAACTTGTTTCTTTAACTGGTTTGCTATTGTAACTTGCTCTATGTTGATTTCAGTTTCAATTGAACAAACAATTATGTTCTCATGGCATGCACATTACAAGTGTTGTTAGTGATGTGTAGTTTCCCACACTTATATTATGTCTATGCTGCTTTGTCTTAAACAACTATGATTTGAACTGTCTCTATCTTGATTTGTCAACATAAACTAGAATGATATAGACCATACAGTGACCACAGTGCATAGATATATGTTTGTTTCATGTTATCCTGTCCACCTTTCTACCAAAGTGGTTTACCAAAATGAGCTTCATAAACAACATGGTAAACCTGTGATGTGTCTGCTTGTTTCTCTTTTAGAATGCAGACAAAATATTGGAGAAGAGTACCCCATTATGCAATGGTAAAGGAAGTAATGCAGATAAGGTTCAAGATAGTGAGATATCCCTGTTGGTCTCCAAGAAAGTTGATAAAAACTATCTTGAAGATAGTGAGACAACCGCAAAGTCCTGCCTTGATGTAGTGTTTGAGTTACTGGCCACTACTGCTGGCACAAGCTGTTCGAACTCGCTGCCTGAATCAGTTCGGCTTCTTGAGTCTCAACTTCAAGTTGAAAGACATCGATCGAGATGTCTTTGCAACAGAAGTCAAGGACCGAGGAAGTCCTCAGAGAATTCAGATGCATACTTTCTGGTGCAACAGCAAGTGCTAGAGGATTTAAGCGCCAAACAAGAGAAAGCTAATAAACTTGCCAAGCGTCTTGTCAGCATGGTGGGTATCCAGGATATCGTTTCTTGAGCTCTTCTTAAGTGGTTTCAGTTCTGGACTTCTTTTGCTGCTGCATTTATTTGCACTCTGGCCAATTTAGACGCCCAGTGTATGTAATATGCTGCTTTGTTCCCCATATTCGCACTGGTGGCTAACTTTGATGCAGTGGATGTAATATGTGTAATATCCGTAATAGCCTAACGTAAGTTGCTTGCTTATTTTTTCCTTATTGTCTTGTTTATTTGTTTGGTTGTAGTCACTGCATTTATTTTTCTACGGTTTCGTAGTGGCCACAATAAAATATTTTTAAAAACTAGGCCACAATAACCAATGGGCAACATACAGACCGTTCTAACCATGGTACCGCTACCTGCTGTGGTGACCATGGGTCGCAGGATCCATGGGCCTTCTACGGGTCATAGAAACAACGTGCCTTCTACGGGCCGTAGAATAATGGCCTTCTACGGGCCGATTGATTGGCTAAACATAGGTCATACTTATTTGTGGACCATTAAGTGGACCGCAATATGGGCCATAAACGGGCTAGAATCGTTAGTTTATGGCCCGAGCATAACGGGTCCTTAATAGGCCGATATGTATAACAGGCTTAATTCTACCGACACGCATAATGGGTCGTTAATGGGTCGTATTTGATGACACTATGAAAACAGCCAAACGGATTAACGGGCCACAAACGGGCCGACTGTAACCACGGGCTGGATTTGGCCCTCAATCAGAATAGGCCAGTTACGGATCGTAAGTAATCAAAGGCTGGACATGAGCCCAAGAACAAATGGGCCCTTAGAAGGCCAGAAGATAATATGGGCTAGAAACGGCCGAATGGAATAACGGGCCGTTAATGGGTGTAAAGGTATACACTGTTCATTATGGGCCAGTTTCACCACAAGCCTTTAATGGGCCCAGATTTCAAAGGGCCTCATATGGGCCGAAATAAATTATGGGCCATACATGGGCCAGAAGTTACAATGGGCTAGAATCATATTGGATGGCCCTGATGACGAGACTGGGCCAAAATCGGATAGGCCATAACAAGCCATGAGTTAGCGGGTTGTAAATGGGCTATATGCGAACATGCCATTAATAGGCTTTCCATGGGCCAGCCCACCACCTTTTGACCAAGTCAAACGGGTTGACCTTTTAACCTGATGGGCCACTATTGGGCTGAGCCACGTGTCAACTTATCATAGGCGCGTCCCATCCATTGGCTGGATGACATCTGTCCCAAGGCTGAGCTGACACATGGATCCTCCGGGGAATCAGAATTTTACACGTGGAAAATCCCCATTGGTCAGGGCTGTTAATGGGTTATCGCATCCAAAACCGGACCCGATAGCATAACAGGAACCCATTACGATGGATGCCACGTGTCGGTATTGTCATGGAACACTTCTACGACAGCACAGGTATGACTATCTTGATTCTGTCATAAAATCGTCATGGATGTACATGCATGACAAAAAAGCGTGACCTACTATGACAAACACGTATCATAACGGAAGTGTATTTTTTTGTAGTGAAAGAGAGAGAAGAAGCCATCTAGCTACTAGCTATGGACCCGTAGGTCTATGGTAAACTACTCACACATCATCGGAAGGGCAACAAGGTTGATGTAGAGCCCCTCCGTGATCGATTCCCCCTCCAGCAGAGTACTGGAAAAAGCCTCCAAATGGGATCTCACAAGAACAGAAGCTTGTGGTGGTGTAAAAAGTGTTTTGGGTGGCTCTTTGTTGGTTTCTTGACTTTAGAGAATTTATAGAGCTGGAATTAGGTCAAACGGAGGAATAAGGGGCCCACAAGCTACATGGGCGCCCCAATGGTAAGCCCATGTGGCTTGTTGCCTACTCCTTCATCTTCTGGCCCTCTCCCAAAGCTTCCAGGGTCTCTTATGTCCAGAAAAAAATTGTCAAAAAGTTTCATTGCATTTGGACTTCATTTGGTACTAATTTCCCGGAAAACCAAAAATAGGCAAAAAAAAACAGCAACTGGCACTTGGCACTGAGTTAATAGGTTAGTGCCGAAAAATAATAAAATATTGCATATAATTGCATATAAAACATCCAAGATTGATACTATAATAGCATGGAACAAGAAAAAAGTATAGATACGTAGGAGATGTACCAACATCCCCAAGCTTAATTCCTGCTCGTCCTCGAGTAGGTAAATGAATTTTTGATGTGGAATGCTGCCTAACATGTTCATCATGTAATCTTTCTTTTGTGGCATGAATATTAAGATCTGAATGATTCAAAGCAGTAGTCTATAATTTTTCATAAATACATCAATACTCACGCATCCCAACAAACTATCATGTCTTCCAAACTGTCAATGCTAAAGACCGTTATACCTACAAAATCATATAGCCTCGTCATGCTCCATATTCCTAACACAAAGTATTTATCATGCATAACCCCGATGACAAGCCAAGAAATTAGTTCATACTTTTTAACGTGATTCAGCCTTTTCAACTCCCACGCAATACATGAGCACAAGCCATGGATATAGCACTATGGGTGGAACAAAATATGATGATAGGGGTTGATATGGAGAAGACAAAAAAGGAGAAAGTCTCACATCGATGAGGCTAATCAATGGGCTATGGAGATGCCCATCAATTTATGTCAATGCAAGGTGTAGGGATTGCCATGCAACGGATGCACTAAGAGCTACAAGTGTATGAAAGCTCAAAAAGAAAACTAAGTGGGTGTGCATCCAACTTGCTTGCTCATGAAGACCTCGAGTATTTTAGGAAGCCTATCAATGGAATATACAAGCCAAGTTCTATAATGAAAAATTCCCACTAGTATAATGAAAGTGAAAGCATAGGAGACTCTCTATATGAAAAATATGGTGCTACTTTGAAGCACAAGCGTGAAAAAGGATAGTAACATTGCCCCATCTCTTTTTCTCTCATTTTTTTGTGGGGCACTTTTTGGCCTCTTCTTTCTTAGGCTCCTTTTGGCCTCTTTTTTATTTCCTCACTTGGGACAATGCTCTAATAATGAATATGATGGTCATCACACTTCTATTTACTTACAACTCAAAATTACAACTCGATACTAGAACAAAATATGACTCTATATGAGAGGCTAGCAAATTGCACGGTACAGAAGAGGCTAGCAAATTGCAGAAATGTGAGAGTGCGTATAATCCATGGACTCACATTAGTCATAAAGAACTCACATACTTATTGCAAAAGTTTATTAGCCCTCGAAGCAAAGTACTGTTGGGTTCTATGGTAGGGTGTGTCGACTGCAAATTAAAAATTTCCTATGCCCAGGACAACCTGGAACATGCTATGGGAGATGGATCACGATTAGTTACCGATGAGCCCAGATGCCGTGCGGCAATGAAGAAGAGTTGGGGCAGCGCGTCTGCGTGGATCGTCTCCTCCTCGTACGATCTCCCTCGAACAGCCGGTCGTCCGATCCCACATACAAGTTCGCCAGAGCGGCGCAAGTGCACTGCCTCTAACGGTACCCCCGCGTAGAGGAGGAACACCGTGCGGCGGACTGCTAGGTCCGATCACACAATCGGCGGCGAGTGGAGGTGGCTATTCGCAACACATGCAAACCCTAGTGACAGTGCTGAAGCGATCAACCAAATGAGTGTGCCGCACCTCCACTTTATATAGGCGTCCGTCGTGGGCTCAACACTTGGGCCTTGTACGGACCCTAAAGCCCACAAGTCTACTCGGCCATAATCCGAATACAAATCGGATCACATCCGACCAGTGTCCTCGGATCCGACCTCGTAGGTTCCTTCCCTTAAGCGCGCGACCCCTTAGGTTCAAGTCGGCTTGGTCACAGTTCGGATCACCTCCGACCTACACGGTTGGTAGCGGCCTCTAGCAAGGCGTGTCGACCACCAAGCAGACTATGAAGCTGGTTAGGCGAACCTGTACAACGTGTCACACTTTTGTTCCCTTTGCCGCACGATATATGTTGTCGGGCTCAAGGCGAGACTGTCATCCTTGTGCTAGCCCGACCTCTTTCTCGTTCCGGTGATACCGACCACAAACCGGATTATCTCATAATCACTGTCGCATGGCCATGCTTATCCTGGTCGGATCACACGAGGGGCCCAGAGTATATCTCTCCTGATCGGAGGGGTAAATGCCATCTTGCTCGACCATGTCTCACAGCATGGGACTGGACAAACCCGAAACCTACCTTTGTAACTATCCAGTCATGGAGTAGCGTTTGGTCGGCCCAAAGCAAGTCTGTCACCATCCTGAGTACATGCGTCAGCTCAAGTCTTAGGACATAGAACGTATGTTGTACTAGAGATGCACATATGACATATAGCTGTGTCTCATAGTTGGGTCTGTCTGACTCGGACCTTATCTTGACTCGGATCCGACTACGTCGAATCCGACCAGACCTTTCCAAGTCCATATTATCCGGTTAGCATCCAATGCTCCATGGCTAGTGAGACCGAGCCATCGACCGTGTCATATGCTCGTCTAGTCGGCTGTGCGTCCACACAGCCCTTTTGACTAGCGACCTTTTATGACAGCCATCATACAATGCATAGTCCCACAAACAAGTCACGTACTTGTGGATACACATGATTGATAATGTCCAAGGACTATCTTTATTCATAAACACATAGAAAATATCATCATACATGATTGCCTCTAGGGCATATCTCCAACAGTCTCCCGCTTGCACTAGAGTTAATCAAGTAGACATCAAATGCCCATAGCTCTAACATGTTCCTCATGCTTGGATTGTGGAAGCGGCTTAGTCAATGGATCTGCAACTTTTGCATCCGTGTGAATTTTGCATAAGTCTACATCACCATTCTTTACGATCTTTCGTATCAGGTGATATTTCCGATCTATGTGCCTGACCTTGTGGTGATTCCTCGGCTCCTTGGCTTGTGCGATGGCACGAGAATTATCATAATAAAGGTCCAATGGTTTTACCGAGGCTTGGGAAATACCAAGATCATCCAGGAAATGCTGGATCCAAACACCTTCCTTTGTAGCTTCACAAGCAGCAATGTATTCGGCTTCTGTGGTAGAATCAGCCACCGTATCTTGCTTGGAACTCATCTAGCTCACTGCCCCTCCGTTCATGACGTACATGAATCCAGACTGTGATCGACAATCATCTCTATCGGTTTGGAAACTAGCATCGGCGTAACCCCTTACGACGAGCTCTTCCTCACCTCCATAAACTAGGAACATCTCTTTAGTCCTTTTCAGGTACTTCAAAATAGTCTTTACCGATGCTTAGTGACTCTCACCTGGGTTGGCCTGGTGCCTACTTGTTAGGCTTATTGTAAAAGCAACATCAGGCCTTGCACATATCATGGCATACATGATGGATCCAATTGCCGAGGCATACGGAATCCAACTCATCCTGCTTGCTCATCAAATATCGAAGGACTCTGAGTCTCGCTTAGCCTTATACCATGTGAGAGTGGCAAGAACCCTTTCTTCACCTCACTCATGTGGAACCGCTTCAGCACTTTATCTATGTACGTGCTCTGGCTCAAGCCAAGCAGCCTCCTCGATCTATCTCTATAGATCTTAATGCCTAAAATATAGACTGCCTCACCAAGGTCCTTCGTCGAAAACTTGCCGTTCAATGACTCCTTGACCGAGTTTATCATCGAAACATCATTTTAGATCAGTAGTATGCCATCGACATACAAGATCAAAAATACTATCGAGCTCCCACTTAACTTCTTGTATAAACAAGCGTCCTCTTCGCTCTGATGAAACCGAGACCCGTGACGACCTCATCAAAATGAATATTCCATCTCCGAGATGCTTGCCTCAACCCATAAATGGATCTCTTGAGCTGGCATACCTTACTAGTGCTAGTCAGATCAACAAAACCCTCAGGCTGCATCATATACATGTCCTCGGTTAAATTTCCGTGAAGGAAAGCCGTTTTAACATCCATCTGCCATATCTCATAATCAAAATATGCAGCTATAGCTAGTACGATCCTCACTGACTTCAGCATCGCTATCGGCAAGTAAGTCTTGTCATAGTCAATTCCTTGAATTTGTCCATAACATTTAGCGACAAGCCGAGCTTTGTGGATCTGAACATTTCCATCCACATCAGTTTTCTTCTTAAAGATCCATTTGCAACCAATGGCTGTTACGCCAGGTGGCGGATCAACCAAGTCCCAGACTTGATTCTCATCCATGGACTTTAACACGAATCTCATGGCCTCCAGCCATGCCTCGGAATCTGGGCTCACCATCGCTTCCGCATATGTGGCTGACTCGTCGCTTTCTAGCAACAATACATCACACACTCTGCGCAATCTTTCCGACCTCTGTGGTTCCGGTGCCGCTTCCACTACGGGTTTCCTGACTGACTCCGGTATGATCTCATCACCAGCCGAGCCGTCCCCGAGTGGTCCTTGAATTTCTTCGAGTCGAACCGTCCTCCCACTGGCCTCCCCACTGAGAAACTCTTTCTCAAGGAAAACCCCATTCCGAGCAACAAACACTTTGTTTTCTTCCCGGTTGTAGAAGCTATATCCCGAGGTTTCCCTCGGATATCCCATGAATATGCATTTTTCAGATTTAGGTGTAAGCTTCCTGACATAAGTCGCTTGACAAATGCTTCACAACCCCAAATCTTTAGAAAATACAAACCGAGACTCTTCCCGGTCCACATCTCATGTGGTGTCTTGTCTACGGATTTTGATGGTACCCTGTTAAGTGTGGAAGCTGCAGTTTCTAGAGCGTATCCCCAGAATGACAAGGGTAAATCCGATTTGCTCATCATAGAACGGACCATGTCCAACAAGGTCCTATTCCTCCGTTCCGACACGCTGTTTCTCTGTGGCGTACCTGGAGGTGTGAGCTGAGGTACTATACCTCAGCTTTTCAGATGATCATCAAACTCCTGGATCATGTACTCACCTCCACGATCAGATCGTAGAAGTTTTATAGTCTTGCTGAGCTGATTCTCAACCTCGTTCTGAAACTCTCTGAACTTTTCAAAAGTCTCCGACTTGTGCCTCATCAAATAGATATATCCATATCTATTCAAAAGTCACGAAGTACTGATAGCCACCTCTGCCAGTTGTGCTCATTGGACCAGACACATCACTATGTATAAGTTCCAACAGCTCGGACGCCCTCTCGCAACTCTTTGTGAAAGGATACTTAGTCATCTTGCCGAGCAAGCATGATTCGCATGTCTCGAACGACTCAAAGTTGGACGAAGTTAGGAGCCCATCATCATGGAGCTTCTTCATGCGTTTCAGACTAATGTATACAAGCCGGCAATGCCAGAAGTATGTCGGATTTATCTCATTAGGCTTATGCCTCTTGACATTCACATTATAGACCGGTTCCTATTCTAGATTCAATATAAATAGCCCATCAACAATGGGTGCATAGCCGTGGAACATACCATTCAAAAATATCGAACAACCATTGTCCTTTAAATTGAATTCATAACCTTGACTCATCAAACATGAGGCAGAAATAATGTTCCGACTAAGTGCAGGGATGTAATAACAATTATTCAATTCCATAATGAATCCAGAAGGAAGTTGGAGCTACATCGTGCCGACCTCCAACGCAACAACTCTTGCTTTGTTGCCGACCCTGATGTCAATCTCCCCTTGTGCCACACGCCTAGTTCTTACCAGCCGCTGTATCGAGTTGCAAATATGAACAACCAGTATCAAATACCCAAGAGCTACTAGGTATGTCAGCAAGCTAAATGTCTATAACATATGCAACAAGAGTACCTTTGCCTGAAGAAGCATTTCCAGCCTTCTTGCCATGCTCTACAAGCAACTTGCTACAGTTCCTCTTCCAGTGACCAGTTTCCTCGCAATGATAGCAAATGGTCTTCGAGTCCGGTCCAGACATCAGCGCAACGGCGGAGGTTACCGTCTCCGTGCCCTTTGCCTTGGCCTTTTTCTTGGAGCAACTCTTCTTGAACTTAGCCGATTTCTGCACCATCAACACTTGATGCGTGCTTTCTTAATATCCTGCTCTGCCACTTTGACCATCCCATGCAATTCAGTGAGCTTCTTATCCATGCCATACATATGATAGTTCGAGATGAGCGTCCCATAGCTGGGCAGAAGAGAACCCAGAACTGCATTTGTAGCAAGCTCATCCAAGAGCGGGAAGCCCAACCGATCCAAAGCTTGCACATATCCGATCATCTTGATCACATGTGGGCTCAGTGGATCACCTTCCTTCAGCTTAGAATCCATCAAGGATCGCCAGACGTTGAACCTTTCGGTCCTAGCCCGTGTCTGAAACATGCTCTTGAGACTCTCGATCATATCGTAAGCCTCAACATTTTCGAAATGCTGTTGCAAATCGGGCTCCATACAAGCCAGCATCAAACAACTGATCTCCATTGATTCCTCAACGAGTTTCTGGTAGGCATTCTTAGTTGTGGCATTAGCATTATTGACAGGTTCCTTGGGAAGTGGATCCTCTAGAACATGTTCCTTTTTATCATGCTTGAGAACAATTCTCAGATTTCTATACCAGGTGGTAAAGTTTGTTATATTCATTTATCCTTTTCCAGAATTGATTTCAATACAAAGTTGGGTTGAGCAGGTGGTTCCATTGATCTACAACAGAAAATATGCAATCACTAAGTATTGTGTTTATGTAGAGTAATTCTAGCCTAAAGTAAATACTCACATCAAGTCAAGATCCTCCGCAAACTCTCAGTGATTCAGGATCCGACTAGCGCATGCGACTAGTGAGTTTTAGCATCACTGCTAGCCAACATACCTATCCGGTAAGCAACTCCTTGCTAATCGTATATCTATACGGCTCTTGTCGGTCGGGAAGGTATCTTATACCATGGCTCCCAACCTTCTTTGCACAAGGCCCAAAACCATTTTGATAGCCTTGTCAAGTTAACTCGATGCAAATGCATGTCCGTGTTCCGACATTTAACCCTTGATTCAAGGACACCCAGCAGCACCCCAAGTTTATGAGCCCACTACTGTACGTACTTGACGTGCGAAGGTGCAACATCTGGGATGGCAATTCGCTTGATATTCATGAGGGATCATTCTACCATTCTAACATGCATTGAAACAAGGAAGCATAACAATCACAAATAAACACATATTGTGAAATAGTATGGTTCCTTCATGGATGTTCTTCCAGGTCGGCTCCGACTCCGATGACCATCTACGAACTCCATCTTGTTTGTCATGCCGGGACGCCAAGCCACCAACCTGATCTCTATTCCAACTACTACAACTAGTAATGAATTTTACATACAGTCACAAGTCGACACGCATGTTGTTATACAATATAATGACAGCACTTTGGCTCCTTCCGGCTGACAAACATGACACGCAGGCCACGTATAAATTACACACATGCATCACATACACATGAGCCATACTATTCACATCAAACCTGCAAAACTAAGTTATGCATAGAATCGTATTCTACCGGTTTGTGTGTCGGGTACGAAATACACGGTGCTACGCACACGGCGGCCCCGCTAGCCGGTTAGCGGGCGAAGTTCAAAGGGGCAGCGCCCCTCACGGGTGCGGGCAAAGCCCGACATTTTCAGAAATCACAGATCACATCGACTCCGATCATCAGAAAATATAGCCTCTTCAATCCCCATGTGCAATTGATCTCATCAACAGTGCACATAGCCGATCTCATCAAGGACAACAGATCTCATCTGCTGCCTCCACATATCTAATATGCATACAATCTAAATCCAAATCCTATAGCAGAGTCTCTGATACCACTGTTGGGTTCTATGGTAGGGTGCGTCGACTGCAAATTAAAAATTTCCTACGCGCAGAACAACCTGGAACATGCTACGGGAGATGGATCACAGTTCGTTACCACTAGACGCGTAGTGCCGTGCAGCGGAAGAAGAGTTGGGGCAGCGCGTCTGCGTGGATTGTCTCCTCCTCGTACGATCTCCCTCAAACAGCCGGTCGCCCGATCCCACGTACAAGTTCGCCGGAGCGGCGCAAGGGCACCGCCTTTAACGGTATCCGCGCGTGCAGGAGGAACACCGTCCGGCGGATTGCTAGGTCCGATCATACAGTCGGCAGCGAGTGGAGGTGGTTATTCTCAACACATGCAAACCATAGTGATAGCGCCGTAGCGATCAACCAAATGAGTGCGCCGCACCTCCACTTTATATAGGTGACCATCGCGGGCTCAACACTTGGGCCTCGTACGGACCCTAAAGCCCACAAATCTACTCATCCACAATCCGAATACAGCTCGGATCACATCCGACCAGTGTCCTCGGACCGACCTCGTAGGTTCCTTCCCTTAAGCGTGAGGGAGTCCTAGATTAGGGGGTATCCGGACAGCCGGACTATATACATCGTCCGGACTATTGAAGCGTGAAGATATAAGACTCAAGACTCAGTCCCGTGTCCTGATGGGACTCTCCTTTGCATGGAAGACAAGCTTGGCGATCCGGATATTGTGTTTCCTTACTTGTAACCGACTCCATGTAAACCCTAGCCCTCTCCGGTATCTATATAAACCGAAGAGGTTGGTCCATAGAAGGCCGATCACAATTACAATCATAATCATCATGGGCTAGCTCCTAGGGTTTAGCCACTATGATCTCGTGGTAGATCTACTCTTGTACTACGCATATCTTCAATATTAATCAAGCAGGAAGTAGGGTTATACCTCCATCGAGAGGGCCCGAACCTGGGTAAACATTGTGTCCCTCGCTTCCTGTTACCATCAGCCTAAGACGCACAGATCGGGACCCCCTACCCGAGATCTGCCGGTTTTGACACCGACATTGGTGCTTTCATTGAGAGTTCCTCTGTGTCGTCGCTGCAAGGCTCGATGGCTCCTTCAATCATCGCCAACGACACGGTCCAGGGCGAGACCTTTCTCCCCGGACAGATCTTTGTGTTCGGCGGCTTCGCACTGCGGGCCAATTCACTTGGCCATCTGGAGCAGATCGACAGCTACGCCCCTGGCCACTAGGTCAGGTTTGGAAACTTGAATTATACGGTCGACGTTCGCGGAGACTTGATCTTTGACGGATTCGGGCCTGGGCCAGGAGCACAGGACAGTCACGACGAGCACGGCTTAGACCCGCTATCGGACAATGCTCGGGATATCACCCCTGCAGTAGCCCCGGACCTAAATCCGATGCAGGCTGCATTGCCTAAGGATGGAGGGATGGACCCTGTCTCGCAGGCCTCACACTCATCGGCGGTGGAGCCGAACACAGGCCTCACCTCTATGGAAGCCTGTGACTCTGGACCCCCGGACTCATATCCGGTTGTTGGTTCCAGTCCGCGCACTCTCGAGCCAGTTGAGCCAGGTTGGGCTCCGGTGATGGAGTTTACCGCTGCGGACATCTTCCAGCTCTCGCCCTTTGGCGACATGCTGAACTCATTAAAGTCTCTCTCTTTGTCAGGAGGCTCTTGGCCGAACTATGTCCGGCTTGAGTGGGAAGCAGGCGACGAAGGAATTCGCTGCCCACCCACCACCCACTTCATTGCCACGATCGATGATCTAACCGACGTGCTTGACTTCGACTCCGAAGACATCGATGGTATGGACGACGATGCGGGAGAAGTACAGGAACCGCCGCTCATAGGGCGGTGGACAGCCACCTCCTCATACGATATATATATAGTGGACACTCCGAAGGAAACCAATGGTGATGAGGCAATGGAGGATAACCCCTTAGAGAGAAAAACAAAACATGGGTGTCGTAGGCGCCGCTCCAAGCCCCGCCATAGCAATACCGGCCCAGGAGACGAAAACAATCCGGATGGTGCAGAAGAGGAATACAACCCTGATCAGCGCGCCTTCGAGCAGGACAAGCAGGATGATGAGCAGGTCAGCGCAGATGAACAGGCGACCGACGGATATCCGGAGGAGGACAACTACATGCCCCTCTCCGAAGACGAGATTAGCCTCGGCGACGACGAGTTCGGCATGCCTGAGGATCCCGAGGAGCAAGAGCGCTTCAAGCGTAGGCTTATGGCCACTGCGAGGAGCCTGAAGAAGAAGCACCAGCAACTACAGGCTGATCAAGACCTGCTCACAGATAGATCAACTGAAGTCCTGGCAGCCGAGGAATATGGACTCGAGCGCCAAACGGCTGACCCGCCACCCCGTGGCCGGGATAAAACGGGATATCAGCTCGAATACCAGCCCGCACCCCCACGCCAATACACTACGGCCCGGGGCAATAGGCAAGACCTGCAAGATATACTAGAAAACATAGCAGGACAACCAAGATCGATCTACGGATCGCGGGGGCGCACCCCAGCGCGCGACGATGACCGTCACGCCGGATACGTTATCAACAAGTCCGGCCGGGCCGAACACAGCAACCCAGACCAATTCGAACTTTGTAGCCACATAGCCCGGCACAGAGGCACCACGCACCCCCTCTGCTTCACTGACGAAGTAATGGATCATGAATTCCCAAAAGGGTTCAAACCCGTAAACATCGAATCATACGATGGCACAACAGACCCTGCAGTATGGATCGAAGATTTCCTTCTCCACATTCACATGGCCCGCGGAGACGATCTACACGCCATCAAGTATTTTCCCCTTAAGCTCAAAGGACCAGCCCGACACTGGCTAAATAGCCTGCCAGCAAATTCCATTGGCAGTTGGGAAAACCTGGAAGACGCATTCCTCGACAACTTCCAGGGCACATACGTGCGACCACCGGACGCTGATGACTTGAGTCACATTACTCAACAGCTCAGAGAGTCATCTAGGAAATTCTGGACTCGGTTCCTAACTAAAAAGAACCAAATAGTCGACTGTCCGGACACCGAAGCCCTGGCGGCTTTGAAGCACAATATCCGTGACGAGTGGCTCGCCCAACACCTCGGCCAGGAAAAACCCAAGTCCATGGCAGCCCTCACGACACTTATGACCCGCTTTTGCGCGGGCGAGGACAGCTGGTTGGCTCACAGTAGCACCACGCCACACTCTGGCACTTCGGACGTCCGTGACAATAACGGCAAGCCACGGTGCAACAGACACAAGCGACAGAATAACGGCGACAACTTCGAAGACATGGCAGTCAATGCCGGATTCAGTGGATCCAAATCCGGTCAGCAGAAGAAGTCGTTCAAAAGAAACAATCAAGGACCGTCCAGTCTGGACCGCATACTGGAACGCTCGTGCCAAATTCATGGCACCCCAGACAAGCCAGCCAACCACAATAATAGAGACTGCTGGGTGTTCAAACAGGCCGGTAAAATAAACGCCAAAAACAAGGACAAGGGGCTGCACAGCAACGATGACGAGGATACCCGGCGTCCGAACACGGGGGAACAGAAGAAATCCCCCCCAGGTGAAAACGGTCAACATAATCTACGCCACTCACATCGCCAAGCGGGAATGGAAGCGGGCACTACGGGACGTCTATGCGATGGAGCCTTTCGACCCCAAATTCAACCCATGGCCAGCTTGTCCAATCTCCTTTGATCGTAGGGATCACCCTACTAGCATCCGTCACGGCGGCTCAGCTGCATTGATCCTAGACCCAATCATCGACGGATTCCACCTCAAGCGAGTCCTCATGGATGGCGGCAGCAGCCTGAACCTGCTTTATCAGGACACAGTGAGCAAAATGGGCATTGACACTTCAAGGATCAAGCCGACCAAAACCACCTTTAAAGGTGTAATTCCTGGGGTAGAGGCCCGTTGTATGGGATCTATGACATTGGAAGTGGTCTTCGGATTTCCGGATAACTTCCGAAGTGAAGAGCTAATCTTCGATATCGTCCCCTTCCGCAGTGGTTATCACGCACTGCTGGGACGAACTGCATTCGCTAGATTCAATGCGGTACCACATTACGCATACCTCAAGATCAAGATGCCAGGACCGCGCGGGGTCATAACTATCAACGGAAACATGGACCACTCTCTCCGAACAGAAGAGCATACTACAGCCATCGCGGTGGAAGTACAATGCGGCCTCCTCCGATAGACCAATCCGGCGACAACAACTTCGAGCACCGTCAAGCGAGTCCGGAGCACCCCGCAACAGGATCATCAGGCATGCCAAGAGCACGACTAGCAGTACGGCCTCCGCTCAAGCCCCATCAAAGCAGCATTCGTGCCACACGCACACAATTACGCACTCAAAATACCATGGGCACAGGCGGAGGCGCAACAATGACTGAGTCAACAATGCGGTATCACCGCAGCACACCTTCATAAATCTCCCTTTTTATTTTTTCAGGACATTGCTTTAGGGAAGCCCCTTTAGAAGAGCCGCATCGTCGAACTTACATAGGGGAGAAAACCAAGGAGGCAACAGGCTTTGCGCACAGAAGGAAATACCCAGGTGGAATCTATTTACAATTGTTATACCTGTTTTATCTATCTGTACGCGGCCTGCCCCTGGATAGGACATGTCAAATAGTCCTATTTATCTCCGCTTAATGCATTCATTGTAAACATACGCTTAATCGTATTATTCATCAATGGGAGATCACATACATCGTCAACTTATTATTCTTATTTGAGCATTTTTTTCTTACAAATGTTTCTTTGATATTGCATCTGTACACCTTGGTACGGTCCGTTTGCCAGGGGCTTCTTATGGCGCCTTGTACTACGGCAAATAAAGTCCGAACACTTTAAACAGTGCGGCACCCCGAACTTATAGCACTATATGCATCAGCTCCGAATCATGTCTTGTGTCCATAGTTGGGTTAGCCCGGCTCCCTTGTTTTGGTACCTTACGTTCCGTTATATCGGCTAAGGTAGCACAGGGAGAACTACTGCGATTGTGTCCCGGTTCTTCCGGATGAGCACCTCAGTAGAGAAAGCCGAAAACTGACCGGCATGATGTGGCGAGAGCTGGTCGCTGTTCGAGAGGTCTTAAAATCCTTAAAGATTTTTTCTGCTTTAGGTGATGAATCGGCCTTGTCCGATTTAGGCGTATATAGTGCCCCAATTCGGCCCTCCGAATTCTAGGGGCTTCGCCGAAATTTAAAATTATAGACTTCTATGGCTAAGTGAAAGTTATAAAGCTGTATAGTCCGATTGCCTTGTTCGCTGCGCCGGATACCTCCTTAAGGGACCAAAAATTTGGATAAAGAGTATCCGGGTTTTTCCAGGAACACCCCGGTACTAGTTACGTGGGGGCGGAAGCCGACGACTGGCCTACTTTCAGAATTTTATAAACAGCCGCACAGAAGGTAATATTTTAAATCCAACAGTGCTACATAGCACAAGTAACTTCGTATTTAAATTACAACAGTGGCAGAGGTACATTTAGTCAAAGATCTTGTCCTTGGTACATTCATCGGCCACGAGACGAGCGCCCTTCATAACGCCATCATAGTACTTCTCGGGATGACGATGCGCCTTGCCCTCCGGCGGCCCGTCCTTCACCAGCTTCTCCTCATCCAGCTTGCCCCAATGCACCTTCGCGCGGGCAAAGGCCCGGCGGGCACCCTCAATGCAGACGGATCACTTGATCACTTCAAGCTGCGGATAGGCCTTCACCATCCGCTTGATCAGGCCAAAGTAGCTAGTGGGCAGGGGCTCACTAGGCCACATCCGGACTATGAAATCTCTCATGGCCACTTCGGCCGCCCTGTGTAGTTCGACCAACTGCTTCAGTTGGTCACTCAGAGGCATTGGGTGTTCGGCCCAAAGATCTTTGGGACGTAACAGCTTCTCCATTGAGCTCCCCTCCCGGCACGGTAGAACTCCGCAGCGTCGTCTGCTGCATGGCAGATCTGCGAATGCCCCCGAGATCTCTCTGGTCGGGTAAGTAAAAGAAACGCCTCCTCCACATGTTTGCTTTGCATAAAGAATTTCTTACCCACCGCTATCTTTTTGGCCTCCTGGATTTCCTGCTATGCCTTCTCGGCTTCGGCCTTGGCGTCCTTCATACTTACAAGGGCCTTCACAAGCTCGGCCTCTTTCATCTTCAGATCATGCTCCACGGACTCGAACTTCTTGCCGAGGTCCCAGAGCTCTTGCTGTACCTCGCCCACTCTAGCACTTTGATTTTCACGCTCCTTGCATTCCAAGGCCGTGTTGTCTTCGGCCTCGGATAGCGCTTGCTTCAGGGACGCCACTTCGGCGGTGACCCTTGTTACACAGTCACGATGCTTCGTCGTTAGACTAATCGATTTTATCTATCCTTAAATACATAAGAGCGGGGAATCACTCACCTTTGTTCTCTTCGAGCTGCCTCTTCGTGAGGTCGAGCTCTCCCTGCGCCTGCTCCAGGTCCCGCTTTAGTTCGACCACCTTGGCTGTGCGGGCAGCAGCGGCAAGCAGCACAGACTGCTCATTCACATGCACATTTATTACTAGACTCCTGCTGATTATAATTGACCCTCCGTTTGGCTTTTCCTTCCAAACACCAAACAGAGTATCAAGGGCTACTACCTATCGGGTGGTAATTTCACACATTTTTATTACTTACCTCAAAGCCTGTCAGGAGGCTGGTACACACTTCGGTCAGTCCGCTCTTGGTGGACAGAACCTTCTGAATCACCGCACCCATAAGAGTACGATGCTCGTCATACATGGAAGCGCCGCGAAGCGTTTCCAGCAGACTATCCGACGCCTCTGGCGTGACGGAAGTCATCAACACGGACGGCTCGCCCTCCCTAGCGAGGGGCCGCCTACCCGCATCCGGAGCCATCGAAGGCTCCGACACAGTATCCGGATGAGAGTCCGGCTTGCTGTGGCTCTCATCAGCACGATCCGCGGTGATCTTGAACCCCGCCTTTCCGGCATCTGGAATCCCGCCTTGGGGCGTCTCCAGAGTCACCTCCCCCCGCTCTAGGAGCCTTCGGGACAACACCTCCGTGTCATCTGCGAGCTGAGGAGTAGTGGCCGCCGGGAGCGAGTTCATCTCTGTATCACTCAGGGTCCCGGCCGAGGAAGATACCTCGGCATGAACCCTGGCCGGACTGCATATATGTTCAGCATTATAAAAACAAAAACTATGAAGTAAAGTCATGATAGAGTGCGGATACTTACGATCGCGCCAGGGGCTTCCCCCTGGGCAGCCACACCTCCTCGCTATGAGCGGCCATGGCGGAGTAGTCCGGAAGGGACACCTTTCCCTTCTTGGACGTCCCAGCCTCCCCCTCCGGGGCGGCTTTCCTCTTTTTCTCCTCCCTAATGCGGGGAGGTAGAGTTTCTTCTTGCTTCCCCCCGCCTCCGCGGGAGGAATTTGTCTCGTCGTCGTCAGACAACATGGGTATGACGGCCTTGCACCGAGGGCCTTTCCCGGCCCCCTGGTCCGCCTTCTCGGGCCCCTCACCCTCTCCTGGTGGGGTGGTCCCTTCTTCTTCTTCTTCTTCTTCCTCCCCTTTGGGGCAGGAGTGTGCCTCGTCATCTTTGGACGAGGCTTCCGGCACAACCTTACGCCGGAGACCCTTTCGGATCCCCGGGGCCTTCTTTTCGGCCTTCTTCTTCGGCACCTTGTAGGGCGCCGGGACTAGCATCTCCATCAGGAGAGCATCAGCTGGGCCTTCTGGCAGCGGAGGCGGACAGTCAATCTGCTCCACTATCTCCACATAATCCTGAACAAATATGCACAATTACTTAAGGCACCCCCATGAATATATGGGGAAGAACCGAATCTGGTGTTAGCCTGAAAACTCACCTCACTAGGAGGCCGCGCGGCGTGGAGCCCGCGGTCCTCGGATGTGGGAGGAGGTACTTCGGAGGCCTTGAACAACGCCTTCCATGCGTCTTTGTGCATCATGCCATAGAGCCTCTGAAGCGTCCGGTGTTCGGCTGGGACGAACTCCCAGAGATTAAATGCCCGCCTTTGGCACGGGAGAATCCGGTGAACGAGCATGACCTGGATCACGTTGACAAGCTTGATGTTCTTGTCCTTCATGCTCTTGATGCAGGTCTGGAGTCCGGTCAGCTCTGTAGATTATCCCCAGGACAGGCCCTTCTTTTCCGAGGAGGTGAGCCACATGGGGGTTCCGGATCGGAACTCGGGGGCCGCCGCCCAGTTGGCGCCGCGCGGCTCAGTGATGTAGAACCACCCCGACTGCCACCCCTTCACGGTTTCCGCAAAGGAGCCATCAAGCCAGGCGATGTTAGGCATCTTGCCCACCATGGCCCCTCCGCACTCCGCTTGCTGGACGCTCACGATCTTCGGCTTCACGCAGAAGATTTGCAGCCACAGGCCAAAGTGAGGCCTGATGCGGAGGAAGGCCTCGCATACGACGATGAACGCCGAGATGTTGAGGACGAAATTCAGGGCTAGATCATGGAAATCTAGCCCGTAGTAGAACATGAGCCCGCGGACGAAGGGATGAAGTGGAAACCCCAGTCCACGGATGAAGTGGGCGAGAAACACGACCCTCTCGTGGGGTCCCGGGGTCGGAATGACCTGCCCGTCATCTGGTAGCCGATGCGCTATGTCTGCGGCCAAGTATCCGGCCGCCCGAAGATCTACGATATGCTTCTCTTCATGGTGGAAGCCACCCACTTGCCTCCTGCTCCGGACATGTTTAGCTATGCGGAGAAGACTTGGGCTAGGGCGCTGGAGCTCGAGGGGGCAAGAGTGGGCAAAGGAGGAAGAAGGCGTGGGTAAGAATGGGGAACTCTTATCCCTTTATAGAGGCGATGAAAGTGGTGCGCCTCCCCACTTGCCGTTGAGAATCGCTTACTTCCCAAGCGCCACAATTGATGGCATGGTGGGATTACCCATACCCATATTGATGAGAATCCCGTGATAAGGGGACACGATATCTGCTTTGACAAGACGTGTCAAGGAAACCGCCTCGCAATATGCGCTGTGGCTGGTTGTGGGAAAACGGTTCGAATAATGACCCGATCGAAATGACATGTCATGTTGTCTAAAAAGTTGTCAGCAGACTGCATTTGTGAAATGTCATTCTCTCTACGGTGGTATGTGAAGATCATTTTGCGGATCCGGACACGGTTTGGAGTGTTCGATAATTACCTTGGAGTATTCGGAGAAGGAACCCGCCTTGCAATGACGAAGACAAGACTGCGCGCCAGACTCATCGTCATTGAAGCCTGGTTCAGGGGCTACTAAGGGAGTCCTAGATTAGGGGGTATCCGGACAACTGGACTATATACATCGTCCGGACTATTGAAGCATGAAGATACAAGCCTCAAGACTCAATCCCGTGTCCGGATGGGACTCTCCTTTGCGTGGAAGACAAGCTTGGCGATCTGGATATTGTGTTTCCTTGCTTGTAACCGACTCCATGTAATCCCTAGCCCTCTCCGGTGTCTATATAAACCGGAGAGGTTCGTCCTTAGAAGACCGATCACAATTACAATCATAATCATCATAGGCTAGCTCCTAGGGTTTAGGCTCTACGATCTCGTGGTAGATCTACTCTTGTACTACTCATATCTTCAATATTAATCAAGCAGGAAGTAGGGTTTTACCTCCATCGGGAGGGCCCAAACCTGGGTAAACATTGTGTCCCTCGCTTCCTGTTACCATCAGCCTAAGACGCACAGATCGGGACCCTCTACCCGTGATCCGCCGGTTTTGACACCGACAAAGCGCGCGACCCCTTAGGTTCAAGTCGGCTTGGTCACAGTTTGGATCACCTCCGACCTGCACGGCTGGTAGCGGCCTCTAGCAAGGCGTGCCAACCACCAAGCAGACTATGAAGCTGTTTAGGCGAACCTGTACAACGTGTCACACTTCTGTTCCCTTTGCCATACGATATATGTTGTTGGGCTCAAGGCGAGACTGTCATCCTTGTGCTAGCCCGACCTCTTTCTCGTTCCAATGATACCGACCACAAACCAGATTATCTCACAATCCCTATCGCATGGCCATGCTTATCCTGGTCGGATCACACGAGGGGCCCAGAGTATATCTCTCCTGATCGGAGGGGCAAATCCCATCTTGCTCGACCATGTCTCGCAGCATGGGACTAGACAAACCCGAAATCTACCTTTGTAACTATCCAGTCACGGAGTAGCGTTTGGTCGGCCTAAAGCAAGTCTATCACCATCCCGAGTACATGCGTCAGCTCAGGTCTTAGGACATAGAACGTATGTTGTACTAGAGATTCACAGATGACATATCGCTGTGTCTCATAGTTGGGTCTGTCCGACTCGGACCTTATCTCGACTCGGATCTGACTACGTCGAATCCGACCAGGCCTTTCGAAGTCCATATTATCCGGTTAGCATCCAATGCTCCATGGCTAGTGAGACCGAGCCATCGACCGTGTCATATGCTTGTCTAGTCGGCTGTGGGTCCACACAACCCTTTCGACTAGGGACCTTTTAGGACAGTCATCATACAATGCATAGTCCCTCAAACAAGTCACGTACTTGGTGATACGCATGATCGATAATGTCCAAGGACTATCTTTATTCATACACACATAGGAAATATCATCATACATGATTGCCTCTAGAGCATATCTCCAACAAGTACTACTATGCATGCTCCTAGGGGGATATATTGGTAGGAAAAGACCATCACTCGTCCCCGACCGCCACTCATAAGGAAGACAATCAATAATAAATCATGCTCCAACTTCTTAGCACAACGAGAGACTATGCGTGCATGCTTTAGGAATCACAAACCTTAACACCAATATTCTTATTAAACCACAATCATTCACTAGTACCTCCCACATATTACCATCTTTATATCACAAAACTATTCCAAGGAATCAAACTTATCATATTCAGTGATCTACATGAAAGTTTTAATTATATCCCTCTTGAATACCTATCATATTAGGACCAAATTCATAAATTGTGCATATTGCCATTACTTTCATCAACTCTCAAAATTATATAAGTGAAGCATTAAGTGCAACTATTCTTTAAAATAGAGCCATCGCCGTGCTCTAAAAGATATAAGTGAAGCACTAAAGCAACTGCCTAGCTCAAAAGATATAAGTGAAGCACAAAGAGTATTCTAACAAATCATGAATAATGTGTGTCCCTCTCTAAAATGTGTGTCCAACAAGGATGATTGTGGCAAACTAAAAATCAATCAAAGGAAAGACTCATATAATACACGACGCTCCAAGTAAACTCATATCATGTCATGAATAAAAATATAGCTCTAAGTAATTTACCGATGGTTGGTGGACGAAAGAGGGGATGCCATCCGGGGCATCCCCAATCTTAGATGCTTGGGTGTCCTTAGATATTTCCTTGGGGTGCCATGGTCATCCCCAAGCTTAGGGTCTTGCCACTCCTTATTCCTTCATCTATCATGATCTCACTCAAAACTTGAAAACTCCTACACACAAAAGTCAACAGAAAACTCGTGAGATCTGTTAGTATAACAACCAAATCACAAACATTAGGTACTGTTACAAACTCATTCATATTTTATTATTGCATAATACCTACTGTATTCTAACTTCACCATGGCTTATATCCCCTGATACAATCCATAGATTCATCAAAACAAGCAAACAATGGAACGAAAACGGAATCTGTCAAAAACATAACAGTCTGTAGTAATCAGAATATCGACTATACTTCTGTAACTCTAAAAATTATAGAAAATTAGGACAACGTGGAAAATTTGCATATCAATTTTTTGTAATAAATTCATATCAAAATCACGTTCTAGTGAATTTCAACAATTCTGCTACTAGGTGCAAAAGTTTCTGTTTTCTTACAGAATCAAATCAACTATCATCCAAATCATACAAAAGGCTTTACTTGGAACAAACACTAACTAAAACACAAAAACACAGCCATAACAGTAGCATAATTGTGTGCACAAAAAAAACAGAAAAGAAAAAAGAAAAATAAAGATAACTATTGGGTTGCTTCCCAACAAGCGTTATTGTCTTACGCCCCTAGCTAGGCGTAGTGCATAGTTTCAAGTGTTGTCATATTTCTTATTCTCATCTAGAGATGTGTTTTTATCGGGTGGCTTTTCAAAAACAACTTGAAACACATCATCAATGGAAATTTTAGCGTTATTAAGCTGATTATCCTCAAATCTTTCTTGGTTCCCCTTTACAATCCAAGAATACTGTTTATTAATACCATTGAAAACTTGCTGGACTATGTTTAAAGGAGGGAATTCCTTTTTGGTATTCTCATAAAAGGTGTGGTTATCGCGAAACAAATACCTCGATGAATAATCTTCATTATATAAAATCTCATATATCACAAGTTGTTCAAGACTCATGCCATAAAATTCAAAAATCTATCTAGCTTCTCGCACTATGCAATCAAATTCATCCACGAGGATAAGTGTTGCTATATTTTAAGCCTTAGGATTCTTTATAACCGGCAACTCATAAAACAATCTTTGCAAAGTGGGATGAGTGCGAATAAATCATCTCTCAAGTTTAAGAACAAGTGTGGAAATAGCTTGGCATAATTTTTGGTTCTTTTAAGAATAGGAATATCATCACAAGCCAAAGTTCCCGTGCAATTAAAGAATTCTTGGATACCACTTTTTCTTATAATATTCCCACTTTCCGTCACAAAAGCTTTAGCATCTATATTAGGGGAAATGTACACTTTAGGGATTTTACCATCCTCACTTTTTTCAATGACAAACTCATCCATGATAACAACTTCAAGCAAGGAAACAAGCATACGACCAAAAGGCAAATAAAAAATATTTTTGTGTTTTTGTGAAAACATTTTAGAAGTGGGGGAGATGAAAACAAGAGGCAAATGGAAAATAATGTGAATGCAAGGAGATGAAAGTTCATGCGATGGTACTTGATATATGTTGGTTATTTCTCCCCCGCAACGGCGCCAGAAGTTCTTCCAGCTACTTGTGAGTTGTGTTGAAATTCCCCAGAAGAGGAGAGGATGATGCAATACGGTAGAGATAATTATTTCGCTCAGTTAAGAACCAAGATTATTTATCTAGTAGGAGAACCATGCAACACCTCATGAACAACACCTACACACAAAATAACAAATACTTGCACCCAACACAAACAAGGGGTTGTCAATCCCTTGGCGGTTAATTGCAAGGATAAAGTCTTGTAGTGATAGATAGATAGATAAACAAAAACACAAAATAAAATAACGGTAAATAAATTGCAGCAAAGTATTTTTTGGATTTTAATATATGATAAAGATAGACCTGGCGTCCATAGTTTTCACTAGAGTCTTCTCTCTTGAAAATAGCATACGGTGGGTAAACAAATTATTGTTGGGCAATTGATAGAAAAGCGCATAGTTATGATGATATCCAAGGCAATGATCATGTATATAGGCATCACATGCGAGACAAGCAAATCGACTCCTGCCTGTATTTACTACTATTACTCCACACATCGACCGCTATCTGGCATGCATCTAGAGTATTAAGTTCATAAAGAACGTAGTAATGCCTTAAGCAAGATGACATGATGTAGACAAAGTAAATTCAATCAATATGAATAAACCCCATCATTTCACCCTTAATGGCAACAATGCAAATATGTGTCTTGTCCCTTTCTATCACTGGGATATAGATCACTGCAAGATTGAACCCATTACAAAGCACCTCCCCCATTGCAAGATAAATCAATCTAGTTGCCCAAACCAAATCAATAGATTGGAGAGAAATACAAAGCTACAATAATCATGCATATAAGAACTCAGAAAGGACTCAAATAATATTCATGGATAATCTAATCATAAACCCATAATTCATCGGATCCCAACAAACACAACGCAAAAAGAATTACATCGAATAGAACTCCAAGAACATCGAGGAGAACATTGAATTGAAGATCAAAGAGAGACAAGAAGCAATCTAGCTACTAGCTATGGACCCGTAGGTCTGTGGTAAACTACTCACACATCATCGGAAGGGCGACAAGGTTGATGCAGAGCCCCTCCGTGACCGATTCCCCCTCCAACAGAGTACCAAAAAAGGCCTCCATATGGGATCGCGAGAACAGAAGTTTCCGGTGGTGGAAAAACTATTTCGGCTGGCTCTCTGTTGGTTTCCCAATTTTAGAGAATTTATAGAGCTGGAATTAGGTCAAATGGACGAACAAGGGGCCCACAACCTACATGCACGCAGCCCCCCAGGGCGCGCTCATGCGGCTTGTGGCCTACTCCTTCATATTCTAGCCCTCTCCCGAAGCTTCTAGGGTCTCTTATGTCTAGAAAAAAATCATCAACAAGTTTCGTGGCATTTGGACTTCGTTTGGTAATGATTTCCTAGAAAACCAAAAACATAAAAAACAACAGCTAGCACTTGGCACTGAGTTAATAGGTTAGTCCCAAAAATTGATATAATATTGCATATAAAACATCCAAGATTGATAATAGCATGGAGCAATAAAAAATTATAGATACGTTGGAGAGGTATTGTCCCCCCACAGGTTGGGATGAGAAGCCGGTCAAAAATAATAAATAAAGAGGCCAAAAAGAGCCCACCAAAAAAGAGAAAAGAAAAAAGATGAGATAAAAAAGAGAAGGGGCAATGCTTAAGAGTGGCACCACGTTTTTCATATAGATAGTCTCCTGTGTCGTTACTTTCATATATCAGTGGGAATTTTTCGTTATCGAACTTAGCTTGTATATTTTGATGATGGGCTTCATCAAATGCCCAAGGTCTTCATGAGCAAGCAAGTTGGATACACACCCACTTAGTTTTCGGTTTGAGCTTTCATACACTTATAGCTCTTAGTAAATTTGTTGCAAGGCAATCCCTACTCCTTGCATTGACATCAATTGAAGGGCATCTCCATAGCCCGTTGATTAGCTGCGTCGATGTGAGACTATCTTCTTCTTTTCATCCCCTTATTAATCTCTATCACCGTATTCTATTCAACCGATAGTGCTATGTACATGGCTTACGCTCATGTATTGCGTGGGGGTTGAAAAAAGCTAAAGCGTGTTAAAAGTATGAACCAATTTCTTTGCTTGTCATTGGGTTCTGCATGATAAATACTTCATGTTAAGAAGATGGAGCATGACAAGACTATATGATTTTGTAAGGATAGCGTTCTTTAGCATTTTTATTTTGAAAGGAATGATTGTTTGTTGGTATGCCTGAGTATTGATGTATGTATATCAAATTATAGACTATTGCCTTGAATCACTCGTATCTTAATATTCATGCCATGATTAGATTATATGATCAAGATTATGCTAGGTAGAGTTCCACATAAAAAATTATCTTTTTATCATTTACCTACTCGAGGACGAGTGATGACCCAAAAGTATATGGGATCAATTGTAGCCTTTTTTATAAGTAAGAGTGTCGAACCCAACAAGGAGCAGAAGAAAATGACAAGTGGTTTTCAGCAAGGCATTGTCTGCAAGTGCTAAAATTGTAAGTAGCGGAGTAGTTTGATAGCAAGATAATTTGTAACGAGCAAGTAACGATAGTAGTAACAAAAGTGCAACAAGATAGCCCAATCCTTTTGAGGCAAAGGACAGACCAAAACAGTCTCTTATAATAAGCAAAGTGTTCTTGAGGGTACACGGGAATTTCATCTAGTCACTTTCATCAAGTTGGCTTAATTCATGTTCGGTACTTTGATAATTTGATATGTGGGCGGACCGGTGCTTAGGTGTTGTTCTTACTTGAACAAACCTCCTACTTATGATTAACCCTCTCACAAGCGTCCCCAACTACGAGAAAAGTATTAAGAATAAATTCTAACCAAAGCATTAAACTTTGGATCCAATCGGTCCCTTACGGAATAGCGCATAAACTGGGGTTTAAGCTTCAGTCACTCTCGCAACCCACCATCTAATAACTACTCCACAGTGCATTCCCTTAGGCCCAAATATGGTGTGAAGTGTCATGTAGTCGACGTTCACATGACACCACTAAGGGAATGACAACATACATATCATCAAAATATCGAACACATATCAAGTTCACATGATTACTTGCAACATGATTTCTCCTATGACCTCAAGAACGAAAGTAACTACTCACAAATGATAATCATGATCAAGATCAGAGGGGTATTAAATAGCATAATGGATCTGAACGTATAATCGTCCACCAAATAAACCATATAGTAATCAACTACAAGATGTAATGAACACTACTAGTCACCCTCAAGCACCAATCTATAGTTCCAGTGACAAGATTGAACACAAGAGACGAACTAGGGTTTGAGAGGAGTTGGTGCTGTTGAAAATGTTGATGAAGATAGCCCTCCCCAAGAAGGGAGAGTTGTTGGTGATGATGATGACGATGATTTCCCCCTCCGGGAGGGAAGTTCCTCCGGCGGAATCGCTTGTGGCACCCCGGCTTGAAGAAACCGGAACACACCCATATTCCAGCCCAGAGATCAAGGAGAAGTCTTCTGGAATACGACACTGCTTAGCATAGAACAAACCAGCTTTCTATTACAACACGAATATGGGTACAAGGTCTCCAATATTACAATGAATAACACCGGCACAGCAACACTACGCCAACCACAGTTTCTCTACGCAAGCAACATAACAACTAGAGGCAGCAGAACCTCTATTGGGAGTGGAACAACGAACGACATTGATGGACTCCAATCCGCAGCGACTCTTGCTGGAACGTTTATCCTAGCTCGCGAACACGGGAACCACACCAAACAAACAAGCAATCCGGCACGACCTGTAAACTGGCATGGCACGCCAGGTAAGTACATTGAATGTACTTGCAAGCTCACAATTAACCAAAAGCAGTCAAGTCAAACAACGGCATGGCATTAGTAGGTTAAATCAATCATGAACATGATACTAGCAGAACAACATAATATGCACAACTGAACATGATACAATTTTAACATGGCACGATCATATGAACATGATGATACTACATGCACCAGGGTAACATAATCATGCCTCAACTTACTCTGCTCGAGTTACCTCGTAACCAACACATACAACAACTTACCAACATTGGTATCCATGATACCACGGTGATCCTCTCACGATCACATAAAGATCAACCAACTTCTTTCATCATCAAACCCAGGTTGTTATTAAACAAGTTATCATTATTGTTGTTGGCTCATAGTGTGACCTACTTCAAACTGGGCCCATATCCGCAGGCGCGGCTATCGATAGATTTAACACACACTCTGCAGAGGTTAGCACATTGTACCCACACCACGGAACCCATGGACTTGCACTCCCATTCGGGTGGACAAACGACGTTCCGAAAAAACCGTTCTACTGCCATGACACTCTCCCGGCCACTCCGACCAACTCCCCTTTGGGCTAAGTCATGGGTGGCCCCGTGCCTACCAAAGACACCAACGACCACCGTCGTGGCAGAATAAACGGTCCCAAATGGGGACATGAGCTCAAAACAAAACATGGGCACACAAGGCTTATGTCATCCTACCCGGCCAAGGTAGCGCCCGTGCATAACCTTCCCTCGTTGGAGGCACCAGCGAGAGGCATGACAAAAGACCCAGTTAGGTCCTTCCCATAAAGGCAAATGTGGTTCCACTGGTCAGCTCGATTCAGTGGCACCATGACTCGGCCAACAGTTGTTCAAGTACATTATTATCTGGTTAAACTTGAATGCAATCAGCCGATCCATAATAAAATAACATGATGCAACTACAATGCACGAGCATGATATCAACATAAGCATGGAGGTGCAACATAATCATTGAGCATAACCACAATGAATCATATATCCGAATGAGCATGGCATACCGACGAGCATGAATAACACAAGCATAACTCTACCATAAGCACATCATGACCACTAGCATCATGAATAACTGCAATGCAAGAACGTAGCAAGAACACTACCAAGTAAGCATGTGACCAACTAAATGCAACAGAACCAACATAGCAACTGTACTGAATAGAAGACTAAGCATGCATCCGAAGAACATCACAACTACCAGCATGTATTACTACTACCAACAAGCATGACATGTGAAAATGATACTAGCAAGTAGCCCAAGATATCATGATGCATCATAGCATCAAGGTGGACAAGAATCCACGAGCATAACCGAAACAACAACAGTAGAAGCAAACAAGCAGGTAGTTAACGGCAAACTTTTATTAAATATTCAAGTTGAAAACCAGGGCTACTGCATGACTACCATGCCAGTGGCTGTTGCGGCTTGCCTGGGGGTGATGGAGACTCCGCGAAGAAGTGCGGTGAAGCCGCAAAAATGAAACGCTAGACGGTTCTTTCTCGGAGGGGGCTGATAAGAGGCAATGGCCAAATGGTCATTTTCATTGTGGGACCACCTAGTGAAAGTGTAACAAACAGAAAGAGCTCGACGATACGAATATGTGAGCATTGGTTTCACCTTGATCGGAGTTACAAGCAAAGAGTTGTGATGGGTTGAAGTTCACAGAACTATATGTGAATAATTTTCAGCAAACAGGCCCCTGGAGGAAAAACAGAAAGCCTTCGGGCCGTATACGTTTTCTGGAATAGAAAGCATATTCTGAGTTGTAGTTAAAGGAAATACGCTTTCCAGAAGGGAAAGCGCATTATAGGTAAAAGAAGAGGAAAATACGCTTTTCTTAACAGAAAACGTACTAACCGGAAATGCATCTTCACTTAACCACGTCAGCAGCTGTGTAACATCCCAAAATTCTAAATTTGGGAATGTTATAAACAAATAGATAGTTTTGATTGATTGTTTGACAGATTGACTGAAAGTGAGTGAATTCGAAACTTTTTGAAAGTTAAATGAGAGGGAATAAAAGGACTTTTCCAAACTTTCATTTTTTTGTTTTACGACCTCCGTGAATTCAAATTCTTTTCACCACAAAACCATGGAGAGAAGATGACATGACTTCTTCCATTTAAATAAATGAAAAGGGTTTCGAAGAGATTCAAATTTTATCTAGAAATATTTTTAAATTCAGAAACTTCAATCAACTCAATGATTTTCATGAGAGAAGATAAAATGACTTCTTCAAAACATATGAAATATGAGTTAGGAGTTTTCAAAGAATTGAATTCAAAGTTCTTTTGAATTTATTTTCAATTTGGAGTTATTTGAGTTTTATTCAGATTTTTTTTCTCCAAAAATAAAAATATATGGAAAATAGGGTAACATGATTCCCTACATCAGAAAATTGGAGAGAAATAAATTTGAATTAAGTTTGGTATTTTCAAAATGATTTTTGTTGGATTTTATTAGAGCAGTAGCATTGTTTGAATTATTTAAATTAGTGTGAATTTAATTTGATGCTATAAAAATGTTCATCTTGTAGGAAATCTTTTTCTCCAAATTTTGATATATTTTATGCCTATATAATATTTTTATTTTATTTTCTTGTCTGGAAAATCTTTTTCAAAAAAAGGAACTTCTCCTAACTGGGCCGGCCGGCCAGAGCGAGCAGCAAGCCTAGCCTAGCCCAGCCATGTGGCCTCAGTCCCGAGCTCAGCGGAGTCCGCCGCTGCAGACGCCGCGCCGCCTTGCGGACCGACCCGCCACCTCGCCGCCTTTGCCCTCCTCCACGCCACCGTTGCCCCCTCCTATAAATCCCTCATCCTCGACCCCCTCTCTCTCTTTTTTGCATCGCCGCCGCACCTCTCGCCGCTCTAGTGGAAGGCGCCGCTCCGGCGAGATCCAGCCACCGCCGCCCGCTCCACTCCGTCGCCCCCGATCGCTGCCGTCACCACTGCCATCGCCGCCGCATCGCGCCGCGCCTCCCCGTGCCCCGCCCAACGCAGCCGACGCCCGAAGCTGCCGCCCCAGGCGAGACCGAAGCCGCCGTCGTCGACCTCCCTGACTCCGGCGATCGCCGTGGTAACCGCCGCCTCCCGTCCGTTGGATCTGGATCGAGCGATCCAGATCTCGTTCTGTTTTTTTAAAACGTTTTTTTATTTATTTATTCGGTCAACGTTCGTTAGTTAGGGTTTGCACCGAACAATTTTTCCGTTTGTTAGCGAACGTTCGCTAAATAGCCTTTTCGTTTTATTTTATTTCTGCCAGGGACCCTTCAATGATTAAAGATTTTACAGATTAGTCCCTGTACTTCAAACGCTCACAACTTTTTATTCGTTAGTCCAAATCCAACGAAACCAACGCCCACTTCTTCGTTATGATCCCCTCTTTCCAGTAAAACAACTTAAATATGTTTTTGAAAGTTTAAAAATCTGAATTCAAACAGTTTAGTATTTGAACTTTGTTTGATCATAACTGGAGTTTTATAACTCCGATTTGAGTGATTCTTTTTGCAACTCAAAGCTCTTGACCTAACCTTTCTGATAAGGCCAAATTCACTTAATTTTGGTACTATTAGAAATTGTTTTACATTGCAAGAGTTATTTGATTGATTTTGATGTTTTCCGAATTGTCTTCTTCGTTCTTTCCGATCTTTTGAGTGATTGCTTATGTGTGGTTACCATTGCTTGCTCACAATAGATTGACCGGAGTGTGACGAGTAGAACTATCGGGAGTTTTGAGTGCGAATCATCTTCATCAACATTGCAGACAAGTTCACACTTTCATCATACCTCTTTACTACCCAGTTTTTATTGCATTAGATCAACCCTCAAACATTGCATGATTAGGATCTGATTAAAAATGTGCGTTTTGGGAAGTTGACGAGGTAGTACCTATTACCTGTTTTAATATCAAACCTTTGGGAGTTACATCTACGTTTGCTTATTATGCCATGCTATGCTAGTAGACGTGGATTGGGTGAGTGTATCCATGACAGATGTGAGATTGTTTATTAATGGTTTATTTAAGGTGGCAACTTTAATACACATCTGGGTGGATTGAGGTACCTGGGTATTCCACGATTGCCTGTTTGTTTTTGGACCGCCACCCAGGCTCAAAGGGACCATAAGATTATTTCATGCTAGAAACTTCCGTGTGCAGCCACATGCTATTATGGGCTCTAGCATAGTTGACTAAGTCGTGCGAACTCTTACAGTGGTAGACTAGCAGATGGAGGGGATGTAGGTTGGTACGGTCTACCCATCGTAAGGTGCTAGCGCTTCTGAAAGACTATGTCTTGGTCATCCGTTTCTCAAACACCATGTAGTGCGAGAATCCCAACGGAGGAGATCGAGTCATGTGGGGAAAAGTGCACAAACCTCTGCAGAGTATACAAACTAATCATGATTAGCCGTGTCCCCAGTTATGGACATCTTGAGTATCTAGTATTTGGATTTTCCTATGAATCTCGTCATGTTACTTTAATTAATCTTGTTGAGTTTTAATGATGATGTTACTTAATTGGGATTGAGAATGCTGTCAACCATTCTCAAAGTTTAACAACCACCATGATAGTTGAATATAATTTGTCCCTTTGTAGTAGGGAAAAATTGGCTTTTCGCAAAAACATTATAACCATAGAGCCTCCACCAGCCATATATGCATGTAGTGATAGCCATTATTCATCATTGCTTTATGGTGTGAATTTGCCAGTACATTCAATGTACTGACCCTCTGTGGCTGCAACATCTAATGTTGCAGGAATCTTATGACGAGTAAGTGATACGTTAGGGTTACGATTTCTACACTCAACTTTGCCGTTGGTGTTGATGGGAATCCACAACCTTGTTGTTACTTCCGCTATTTGGATTGAGGTAATAGTATTTACATTACTTTATACATGTGATTTACCTCTGTTATAAATCCTCGAGTACTGTGTGTGTTAGCATACCGATCTAGGGATGACACTTAAGCACAAAGACTTGATCCATTCGGGTCAGTTCGCTATAAGATGGTATCAGAGCACATGCTGACTGTAGGACGTGACCCTAGAAACTGGCAAGCCCATAGAAAGATTTTTCTCTACAACTTTCTTTTCAAAAGAATCTTTGACCTCTCCTCTCTTTTGAGCTTATTCAAATATTCCCTTTTAGTGAGACCATACCCCTTTCCCCTTTTGACCCCTCGAAGATTCGACTGATGAGACCACTCCAAGAAGGACCAGATATCGGACAACTAAGACCACTTCGGAATGAAGAGGATTTTACCGAGCATTATAATGGAAACTATGACGGATACAGACTTCGAAGACTAGGAGAATATGAAGAATTTCCAGATTTGGTATGGCCAAGGAAGGCTACACTTATGGAACTTGACATACTATGGAAGCTGTCAATACCCGAGATCAAGGTGTATTGGAGAAAGACCTGAACATGGGGCATTAGAACTCAAAGTTTTGTCAAGAAAACCCCAAGGCAGAAGATATCAACTATGGAATAAAAGTTCATGTCAATGACCAGGGCAGAAATATGGATATCCAAGATGTTATCGCTCTCTTATGCTATTATTACCGTGTTGAGTTAAGCATGCATTCCTTCGGAAGTATTGGATGGTAGAAAGCTGATGGAGCACCCATCAGCAAAGGATGCTGTTTAACCTTAGCTGGTGTATCGCCAGGATCTGGAGTATTACATCAAAGATTTTAAGATGGACTTCAGGAAGTCATATTGGACAAGGAGGCAATTGGTGAAGAACTCAGGAACCAGAAGCTGAAGTAGCCAAACTGGAGGAACAAAACCTTGAGATACCGGAGATTAGTTAGGAGCTGAAGGATAGAAGGACATGATTCATGTCAAGGAGGTTGAAACCCAAAAGTTTGGAACACAACTCTAGAATAATAAAGGACGTCACAAGAGACTTCACGTCAACAGAGATGATTTGGCAAGGACAACCATGATCATAAGGAGCCATCGGAGACATGACCAAGACTTGAAAGGTTTGATGACGTTGAGATCTATAGACCATTAGAAGACCCAACCCCTGTTATATACTTACGTTAGATGCGACGATTGTGAGCTGTCATTTGTTTGTTGTTTTTCCGACAGCAACAATAAAATCTGCCTTTTCAAAACTTTTGTTTGTACTGTGTGCATCCCCCTCGATCTCTCTTATCCCACCCCAAACCCATGGACCCAAAAGAGGATGAATGGACATGAACCCATATTTTTCTGGACCAAGGATTCAACTGGAGATGAACCAATGGATTCAGAACATGGAGGATCACATGAAGAATAACCCTATGGTCGCAAAGGATATGACCCAGCATGCTCTTCAGTGTTTTGAAAGAGGTGCTGCTACTTGGTGGAGGATGTACCAAAACATCAACAGATGGCAAGGAGTAACCACTTGGAAGCAATTTAAGTTGACTTTGCCAAAGTCTCGGCTTGTGACCCCGAATTTGAAGCCTTATGGAAACGATATGAAGAAACCTTATGCATACAAGCTTTGTGGAGAAATAAGACAACCATAAATAAAACAAGGAAGAATACCCTCATAAGCGGGGGATTACCAAAGGAGTTAGCCGAGGATCTTAGGTAACTTCGGTTGGAGATTGTTCCCAAAGGTATTGTTGCAGCAATGGAAGTTCGGTCTACGTTGTTGGGAAAGATTCGTGAAGCTCAGAAGTATGACAAAGAGATTGCTGAGATAAAAGAGAGGATGAGAAAAGGAAAGGCCAAAGGTTTTTGTAAGGATGAGCACGACATCTTATGGTTCGAGGACTGTGTATATGTTCCCAATAATGCAAAGATCAGCAAGTTAATACTTCAGGAGGCTCGTGACTCACCATACTCGATTCGCCCTGGAAACGCCAAGATATATTTGGATTTGAAGGAGCATTTCTGGTGGACTGGTATGAAGAAGGATATTGCGGAGTATGTGGTCGTAGGTGATGTATGCCAGAGAGTAAAGGCAGAGCATCAGAAGCCAGCCGGATTACTACAGCCTATGCCGATAGCCGAATGGAAGCAGGATAATCTTGGCATGGATTTCATTACCGGATTTCCCAGAACCCGATCGGGATATGATTCTATTTGGGTAGTAGTTGATTCGCTTAACCAAAAGTGGCTCACTTTATCCCAGTGAAAAACCACCCATACAAGTGCGAAGTTGGCCAAGATATATTTGACTAGGATCATGTGTCTGCATGGAGTTCCGAGGACCATCATATCAGATAGAGGAACATAGTTTACCTCAAGGTTTTGGAATCAGCTGCACCAAGCTTTGGGTACTAGGCTAGAGTTCAGTATAGCCTTTCATCCGCAGATAGATGGATAGACTGAGAGAGAGTTAAATCAGATTCTGGAGGACATGTTGAGAGCGTGTGCGCTAGATTATGGATCTAGTAGGGATGATAATCTACCTTACGCGGAGTTCTCATACCACAACAGTTACCAAGCCAGTTTGAAGATGGCCCCTTTTGGAGCTTTGTATGGGAGAAGGATGCCAGACACCATTGATGTGGGATGAAGTTGGAGACCGTCAGTTGTTTGGACCAAATGTGATCAAGGATTCAGAAGAGAATGTTAAGTTGCTTCGAGATAGACTGAAGGTAGCTCAGTCCTGGCAGAAGAGTTATGCAGACTCAAAAAAAACGCAAGGAGGAAGTCTATGAAATTGGAGACAGAGCATGTCTTCGTGTGTCCCCTCTGCGAGGAGTTAAATGATCTGGAGTTAAGGGAAAGTTAGCCCCGAGATTTGTAGGACCATACTGAGTTTGGAGCGTATGGGAGAAGTGTTCAACAAGTTGGAGTCACCCGAAGGACTGTCAGGAGTTCATGATGTGTTTCATGTTCCCCATTTGAAGAAGTGCGATGCAGAAATGGGCAATATTCCAATGTAAGGATGCTTGACCCTGGAAAGGATAATGATGTTCCACGAAGTGGAGTATGGACTTCATAAGTATAAGTTTTTAGCTCGGTATGTGGGATATCCTACGAGGATGAAGAGATGAATTACTATTGGATATAAAGGAGGTATGATGTTGGAAATATGGATCAATGGAAATTCCATGATGAGTCTGAGTAATCACGTCTTAGTTTGGTACAAATAGAAGGAAGAAAAACATTACAATTGTATGGATTTAAGAATTCTAGGAAGCCGGATGTTGGAATAATGATCAGTTGCCCCGATGATGAGTTCAAGGTTTACAAGTGATGAGATGGGCCATAACCCACAGGCCCCAGGACCTGCCAAGAAGCAAGCACACTCTTGCTGAAGGAGAAACCCTGGAAGGAGAGGATATGCCTTTATCAACCGATGATTTCTAGGAGTAACGCAAAACCTGAGAGTTTTGAAGGACCGATAGATGTTTGTTTGGCTTGCAGAATCAATGGATTTATCCGAACTTGGTTCGTCGACAAGAGAAATTCTGCAAAGCCTGTGAGGATGACCGAGTGTTAGCATGCGAGATTCGATAAACCATATACAAGATAATGATTTGGGTGCGGGATGGATTGATCACCATACCGACTTACTCTTATTATTTGCCTTGCTATGTGGGATGGTAAATCTGAGTGACTTACCTATAGTAGAGAGACGACAATCAAAACCTTGTTTAAACCTTAGAATGGTATAAGTACTTTTCCCTTGTATAAGGCAGTTGTTGCCAAATCGTAGGACATACGGTGAGGCTCAACCCAGACCCGTTTCCTGCCGGAGAAACCATAAATTGTTGACCACCATGAGATATCGATAGTAGTTTAGTATTGGCGCCAGACCCGTCAGCTAAGAAGACCCAGTCTCGGAATGACCTTAACAAGATGAAAGGACAGAAGAATTGAGGAAAAGGTTATGCCACTATCGGAAGAGCCAGAGAATGAATTGTCTTGAAGATCTGAGAAGACCGACACTGTCAAGAATAAGGATGGAGTGTATGAGTTTTGGTGGAACCGTAACAATGCTTCTAAGGGTGGTAGCACCCAAGACCCCGGAGATGACCAATGGATTTTTGAAGACCCCCGAACCCAACCTAATTCTTTCTAGCCTCTCCGAATCTCGAGGACGAGATTCATTTTAAGGGTGGTAGGTTTGTAACATCCCAAAATTCAAAATTTTGGAATGTTATAAACAAACAGATAGTTTTGATTGATTGTTTGATTGATTGACTGAAAGTGAGTGAATTCGAAACTTTTTGAAATTTAAATGAGAGGGAATAAAAGGACTTTCCCAAACTTTCATTTTTTTTATTTTATGACCTTCGTGAATTCAAATTCTTTTCACCACAAAACCCTGGAGAGAAGATGACATGACTTCTTCCATTTAAATAAATGAAAAGGGTTTCGAAGAGATTCGAATTTTATCTAGAAATATTTTTAAATTCAGAAACTTCAAGCAACTCAATGATTTTCATGAGAGAAGATAAAATGACTTCTTCAAAACATATGAAATATGAGTTGGGAGTTTTCAAAGAATTATATTCAAAGTTCTTTTGAATTTATTTTCAATTTGGAGTTACTTGAGTTTTATTCAGATTATTTTTCTCCAAAAATAAAAATATATGGAAAATAGGGTAACATGATTCCCTACATCAGAAAATGCAGAGAAATAAATTTGAATTAAGTTTGGTATTTTTAAAATGATTTTTGTTGGATTTTATTAGAGTAGTAGCACTGTTTGAATTATTTAAATTAGTGTGAATTTAATTTGATTGTATAAAAATGTTCATCTTGTAGGAAATCTTTTTCCTGCAAATTTTGATATATTTTATGCCTATATAATTTCTTTATTTTATTTTGTTGTTATTATTTTGTTGTCTGGAAAATCTTTTTCAAAAAAAAGGAACTTCTCCCGTGGGCCGCCCACTGCAGCCGAGCCCAGCCAGCCCAGCCAGCCACTGGCGCAGTCCCCGAGCTCCGGTGGGAGTTTGTCGCCAGACGCCGCCAAGGCCACGGACCGACCCGGCCACCCCACTGCCTTGGCCCCTCCTCCATGCCACCGTCGCCCCCTCCTATAAATCCTCACCACCCCTCTCTCTCTTTTTTTGCGCCGCCAGACCTCTCGCCAAGCCTTCGTGGAAGCCGCCACTTCGGCGAGATCCAGCCACCGCCGCCCGCTCCACTCCGTCGCCCCCGATCGCTGCCGTCACCACCGCCATCGCGGCCGCATCGCGCCGCGCCTCCCCGTGCCCCGCCCAACGCAGCCGACGCCCAGAGCTGCCACCCCAGGCGAGACCGAAGCCGCCGCCGCGGACCTCCCCGACTCCGGCGATCGCCGTGGTAACCGCCGCCTCCCATCCGTTGGATCTGGATCGAGCGATCCAAATCTCGTTCTGTTTTAAAAAAACGTTTTTTAATTATTTATTCGGTGAACGTTCGTAAGTTAGGGTCTGCACCGAATGATTTTTCCGTTCGTTAGCGAACGTTCGCTAAATAGCCTTTTCGTTTTATTTTATTTCTGCCAGGCACCCTTCTGCAATTAAAGATTTTACAGATTAGTCCCTATACTTCAAACACTCACAACTTTTTACTCGTTAGTCCAAATCCAATGAAACCAACGCCCACTTCTTTGTTACGATCCCCTCTTTCCATTAAAACAACTTAAATATGTTTTTGAAGGTTTAAAATCTGAATTCAAACAGTTTAGTATTTGAACTTTGTTTGATCATAACTGGAATTTTATAACTCCGATTTGAGTGATTCTTTTTGCAACTCGAAGCTCTTGACCTAGGCTTTCTGATAAGGCCAAATTCACTTAATTTTTGTGCTGTTAGAAATTGTTTTACGTTGCAAGAGTTATTTGATTGATTTTGATGTTTTCCGAATTGTCTTCTTCGTTCTTTCCGATCTTTTGAGTGATTGCTTATGTGTGGTTACCATTGCTTGCTCGCAATAGATTGACCGGAGTGTGACGAGTAGAACTATCAGGAGTTTTGAGTGCAAATCATCTTCATCGACATTGCAGGCAAGTTCACACTTTGATCATACCTCTTTACTACCCAGTTTTTATTGCATTAGATCAACCCTCAAACATTGCATGATTAGGATCTGATTAAAAATGTGGGTTTTGGGAAGTTGATGAGGTAGTACCTATTACCTGTTTTATTATCAAACCTTTGGGAGTTACTTCTACTTTTGCTTATTATGCCATGCTATGCTAGTAGACGTGGATTGGGTGAGTGTATCCATGACAGACGTGAGATTGTTTATTAATGGTTTATTTAAGGTGGCAACTTTAATACACATCTCGGTGGATTGAGATGCCTTGGTATTCCAGGATTGCCTGTTTGTTTTTGGACCGCCACCCAGGCTCAAAGGGATCATAAGATTATTTCATGCTAGAAACTTCCGTGTGCAGCCACATGCTATTATGGGCTCTAGCATAGTTGACTAAGTCGTGCGAACTCTTATAGTGGTAGAATAGCAGATGTAGGGATGTAGGTTGGTACAGTCTACCCATCGTAAGGTGCTAGCACTTCTGAAAGACTATGTCTCGGTCATCCGTTTCTCACACACCATGTAGTGCGAGAATCCCAACGGAGGAGATCGAGTCATGTGGGGAAAAGTGCGCAAACCTCTGCGGAGTGTACAAACTAATCATGATTAGCCGTGTCCCCGGTTATGGACATCTTGAGTATCTAGTATTTGGATTTTCCTGTGAATCTCGTCATGTTACTTTAAATAATCTTGTTGGGTTTTAATGATGATGTTACTTAATTGGGATTGCGAATGCTGTCAACCATTCTCAATGTTTAACAACCACCATGATAGTTAAATAAAATTTATCCCTTTGCAGTAGGGAAAAATTGGCTTTCCGCAAAAACATTATAACCATAGAGCCTCCACCAGCCATATATGCATGTAGTGATAGCCTTTATTCATCATTGCTCTATGGTGTGAATTTGCCAGTACATTCAATGTACTGACCCTCTGTGGCTGCAACGTCTAATGTTGCAGGAATCTTACGACGAGTAAGTGATACGTTAGGGTTACGATTTCTACACTCAACTTTGTCGTTGGTGTTGATGGGAATCCACAACCTTGTTGTTACTTCCGCTATTTGGATTGAGGTAATAGTATTTATGTTACTTTATACATGTGATTTACCTATGTTATAAATCCTCGAGTACTGTATGTGTCAGCATACCGATCCAGGGATGACACTGAAGCACAGAGACTTGATCCATTCGGGTTAGGTCGCTACAAGCTGGCTGAGCCACTAACGGGTGGTGTCGGGGGAGGCTGGACCTACAGGAAGGGGCGCCATGCTCGTCGTCGTCTACCTCCTCTCGTTCCCCTGATGGGGAAACTAGAAGTAGAGGCAGGGAGGGGCGCCGGTGAGCCTGGCCGGCTCAGGCCGTCTCCGGCCGAGGCGTGGCCACCGACGGGCTCAGCGCGGCCTGTCGCCTCCATCCCCGAGCAGAGGAGGCGCCGGGGAGGACTAGGGACTCAGTGATGTTGGCGACAGGGAGAGGTGCACAGGCGGGCAACAGAGGTGGCTTCCGGCGACTCGGGCGGTCTCCGTCGAGGCTGAGTGGGTGGGACGGCTTGTGATGACGAGGGGGAGGCCGTGGTGAGTTCGGGGAAGCACGAAGAGGCTCAGGACGACCGGACGGTGAGGTGCCCGAACAGGATGGGTGGCGGCTGGATTTGGGAGACACGGCCACGAGGCTCTCCGGCAATGGGCAAGTGGGTGGGGTGAACCGCGAGGATGAGGGGAAAGCGGTGGACAACACTAGAGGAGGAGAGGAGGCTCGAGCTCATCGGAAACAATGCAAACTCCAGCAAGGTCGCGGTCTTTCGAGGAAGAAACGGCGAGATACCGCTGCTCCGTCGGTCGGGAAGGCTTCGGGAGAGGCTTGGGAGTTGCGGGAGAGGTCGGGGATCCTTATATAGGCGCGTGGGAGGCTTCTGCATCTCACGGGCAAGCTCCCGACCAATCTTTAATGGTGGTCAGTGGCTAGGCATGGCACGGGCGCGACGACGGCGACCACACGGCAGTGATTCAAGGTGGGGCAGCGATGCAGGGTGACTGAGTCGAGCACGGGCTAGCTCTTGGACAAGGTGAGGCATCAAGACGCGGAGGAAGGTAACGGGAAAAGGGGTGGGAAGACTCCAGAGCACGAGTTTGGCTGGTTCACCCCGTGGTCACCGCGTGAGCTGGCGCAGATGGTGCACTCTGAGCGGACAAATCATGTCTGGGAGATAGACCTTGCCGCCCTTAGTCCAAATGAGAAAAGAATTCGGTCTAGGTGCAAAGAAGGGATTGGCAGAAGGATCCAGGAGACATGAACAATGTGGTGTTTGTGCTGCGGGGAGACAAGCACAGGAGAAGGCATAGGCTCGGCTTTGGCCTAGAGTGATCAATCACTAAGGTGACTGTGATCACCAGAAATCAGCTTAAGAGGAGGAGTTTAGAGGGTGGTTGCTGTAGAAAGTGCCATAATGGCCAGTAATGGAGATTTGGATGATGCACTCACATAGTTGCATCAAATGAGCTGAATTTGAGCATGGCCTAATGACTTGAAGATATGAAGATGCCCAAAAAAGTTTGAGGTCATTTGGATGACCCAAAGTGGCACTTTCTTCACAAAGCTTTATTCTGACCAGAAACTTGGAAACATTCCACAGGGCAAATGGCTAAATGGATTGAGGCACAACTTGGTGGAGGGGGTTTATATGGATAAGTGAATGTCCTGGTAAATTGGCAGCTTAAATGAAGCAACATAAAATATAGTTGCTTCACAAACTGAAAATCTGACCAGAAACCAAGATTTGGAGCTATGCTCGCATAGAAAGGTTACATGAGGTCAAATTGGGTGGAGAGTGATGATTTGTCCAAATGAAGGATGTGGTAAAAGTTCATCTCATTTGGACATGCCTAGAATATACTTCCTTCACGAGGTTTCTTTCTGGGCAAAAACTTTGTAAAATCATAGAAAAATATTTACTAGGCAGAGGTTGAGCTTTGGCACAGGGCAATGATATGGATAGGAAAATGTGTCCAAGAGGTTGGGATTCAATTGGGCAAAGATAAATAGCACTTGCTTCACAAAGTGCCATTTAGGACAGAATAGGAAAAGAATTATTGGAGGATTGTTTTTGAACATGGAAATGAAAAGATTTGCCATATTTGAACAAGATATGACCCAAACAATTTGTGAGAATTATTTGGGAATTTTAGGAGTGATGGAAATATAGGTTGCTTCACAACCTAGGGCAAAAAGGATAATTCCTTTAATAGAAAAAAGGAATATTCCCAATAAAAGAATATTGGGATTTGCGCTAGGATGAAAATGACAAGGTCTAGGGAAGGATTTGGGGGATGACAAGACACTCTGGAAAGAAATAAGAACTTCTTCAGTTTCCAGAACACATAGCCACGGAAAAAGAAAACTCAGGCAAAAACCTCACAAAATCAAAAGAAAAAGAAAGATCCAAAAATCAGGTTGTTACAACTCTTACCCCTTAAAGAAATCTCGCCCTCGAGGTTTGGTTGCTCAGGGAACAAGTATGAATATATCTGACCTGAAGGAAACCGTTTCCAACTCGGGTATCCTTTTTTTCCTTTATTGTTGTTCCCACTAAACTTTTATCTGATTGGCTCTGGGGTGGTTTGCTTCACTGTATCCACGTTCTAACAGATCTTATCTTGCTTGTTCATGCTTATACTAGCTCCAATTCTTTTCATATCTGATGACTTAGCAGACTGAGAGATTATCATGATTGCAATATATGCCTGTCCCACAAATCCGAGAGTGATTTCTGATTGTTGTGTCTGTACTGACAACCTTCCAGGGATTGGTGATCTGATTTTCCTGATGAACACCCAAGCTCTGACTCCTTGCATTGGGTTTCTCCACTAAATGGAGGTCCTTCGGGTTCCAAGCAATGAGTTGGGGCATAACTATTTTCCTGATAGATTCTGACTTATCACAGGAATTTCTGAATCATCTTGACTGACTCCACTGTCTTGAGTATCAGATCCGTTCCAAATATTTGACTGTCGCTTGTCGTGGCCAGCATGAAGGGGTATGACCTTATATGATAATATCCTCATCCGTGACTGATGGTAGTTCTGACAAAAAAATATTTGCTCATGACTGGCTATCCTTGATGATTCACATAAGTGAGGGCTAATGCTTCGAGAGTGTTATTCACATACTGATCACTCATTCTGTCGGCATATACTTGGGCATAGTAGGCAATGTGATGCTTTACCATAGTTGCTAAGTCAGACTGTTGAATTGACCCTTAGCCTGGCTTGACAGACTCGGATATTCAATACTGACAATTCTGAGCATATACTGTCGACTGAGCGGGCTGCCTTGATATGGGGTCCTTACCAAAATTTGAGTAGACCCCTTTGGTGAATATTGATGGTGATCGGTTCACTGACTCAGACTGTCCGGGGTATCTGCACCATGAGGGTCTTGCAACAATTTTCATACCTACATCACCAGTCTTGCTCCTTCATTACTGTTTTTCTTGTCTGGATCCTTGGCTAAAGGAGCAGGGTCATATTGTTTCTCCTGTGACCATGGGTTCTGCTGGGAGCAATATTCTGACAGACGTACTCTTATCCTCATCTTTTGGCATGGTAACCTATTAAATGCCAGGTTCATCACCTCTCAAGTCATGACCGTAGGAAAATGATCATCCGAACCCTTGCAAGAAATCGGCAAATAAATCAGTAGCCACCAGAACGGTCTTTACAACTCAGATCTGGACATTACTAAAATAACTCAACCACAGCTCAGGATGGCTAAAAAGCAGCTCAGAGCATGAGACCGGGTCGATAAGAAGAAAGTGGCAGCTCCCTAAGCAGCTATAGGGCTACTATCACAAAAAGAAACTCAACAGCTGTACAAGACGGCCGAAAAGTAGCTCAAAACTCATGGCAGTTGTTGAATAGAGAAATAAAAATCGGCATCCACCCCGGATAGCTAAAAATAGCTCAGATCACAGGCGTGGTGACTTCATTGGAGAAAAGGAGACAAGGGCTCATTAGGATCATCTTCCAGGTTCACAGGTACTTGTACTGAGCTTATTGTTGTCGTCAATCTTCATAATCCTTTGTCACACTGCGGTGTATAGCTAGCTTCCTTCTTTTAACAATCCTCACGTGCCTGTCAAATCTGCGTTCGAGTGTCTTGCAAGACCTTGGTGATATGCTAACCGCATATATATATATGAGAATCTGATTCCCGAAGCAGATGTGTGTTCTGACCGGTTCTTGCTTCTAGCCGAACTGTTGCAGATCTGATTTTTGGGATGCACTGCCATAAGTTGTCAATTCACGGTGTACTACCTTTTACCAATGCCGTACTGAGAAGGATTGGGTGGCTTATGCTCTAAGCCATCAGACTATCTTGTTGAGGAAAACTGGGTATCGTACTTCAGAAACTTCCCCCCTTAAAGACTTGCGAGGGAAGGACTCGGTACCTTATGCTAGAAGCTTTTGCGGTTGCTTACTGAAGAGGGAAGAGTATCTTGCACGAGGAGTCATCCATGCATCGCACTGAGGAATCTTGAAACTTCTCTGGTAGCTTGCGAGGGAAGACGGGGTTGCTTACACCAGAAGCTTCCCAGACTGATTACCACATACATATCATCTTAATATTTCTGCTATTGATGTCTTGTATGAACGAACTTTTGCTGGACTATCCTCCTTCCTTAGTATATGGCACATCCTTGCTTTCTTCCAGGCATATCATGTTTCAAAATCATCCTCAATGAAGAATCAAACCTTGTATCTGAACCATACCTTTGACTGATAATATACTGTCAACCTTGCACATAGCTTATCTTCTTGCTGATGTGATCATTTTTGCTATGAAGAGTGCACGCTAAGGGAGACTTGATTATCCATATCACGATCAGATATCCCCAAATCTCAATGCAGCCGGCTGAGAATTCCATACTGTGGTGAGGAGTGCACGCTAATGCAAACTTGATACTGACAGTCCATCCAGGATTTCTTTTGCATTTAGACAAGATATTCCAAATTTCACTGCAGTCTGTTGATAATTCCATTCTGTTTAGCTGAGTTTCCAAACAATTTAATTCCTTGCTGACTCTTCGGGTCTGGTGTCGGTTGACGAGCAACTTTAATAAGGGGAAATTTGTAACACCGAAGGCCCAAAGAAAGAAACAAAAGAAACAACGAAAACAAAAGCACACAATCATACAAATAATCAAGCAATCATCACATATTACTGCTACTCACACAATAATATGCATGCACACCTAAGCACACAAATCTCACGGAAACTCCAGTATTACGGTCTAATATGCTGTGGCCGTGTGCATGAAAGTGAATCTGCGTGAGGAAGGAATTGATGTAACCAAGACTACACCAAGTGCTGGCTGAACACCGGTTGGATCTGGATGGATACGGAGGTGAGGACGGACTGGGTGATCATGTAGCAAGACACAAAGGTCACGACCACATCATCATCAAGCGTACGAAGGGAACCATACACGTCGAAAGAATGTGATGACAGGGTAGGATAGTGATGGAAAAGCAAGGCTTGCTGGCATTGCCCTTTTCTGATAACAAAGATCAGTAAGGGTTGCCAAAGGGACGAGATGAAGGGCACGATTCAGGATAGAGACAAGTTTATCACCGAAATAATATGGGTGGGTGGCGTAAAGAGATCGACGCGATACCTGAGCATAACTCCTGCAAACGGTGTCTGGAACACTCGGTACCAGGGCATCACTCTGCTGGGACAGAGATGACGCCGAACACTAAAAAGCAGGCATGCTAAGAAGGAGGGTACATGTAGTGGATCAAAACCGGTGCCACCTACACTCACAAGATTAACCTTTAGCGACAAGATAATAATCTATATGCATGCTATGCAACAAACAAATGCAACAACCAAGTGCAACAAATCAACTGGGGTCCATTCTCCCGTTTTCTAACGTTCGCGCGGACTAGGGCGTCCTACAACCATACCTACTCTGATACCAAGCCGGTGGCACCCCGGCTCAGAGAAACCGGAACACACCCGTATTCTAGCCTAGAGATCGAGAAGTCTTATGGAATATGGCACTGCTTAGCATAGAACAAACTAGCTTTCTATTACAGCACGAATATGGGTAGAAGGTCTTTGATATTACAATGAATAACACCAGCACAACGGCACTATGCCAACCACAGCTGCTCTATGCAAGCAGCATAACAACTCGAGGAAGCGTAACCTCTATTGGCAACGGAACAACAAACAACGATGATGGACTCCAATCTGCAGGAACTCTGGCTGGAACATTTATCCTAGCTCGCGAACACAGGAACCACACCAAACAAACAAGCAATCCGGCATGACCTGCAAACTAGCATGACACGCCGGGTCAGTACATTGAAAGTACTTGAAAGCTCACAATTAACCAAAAGCAGTCAAGTCAAACAACAGCATGGCATTAGCAGGTTAAATCAATCATGAACATGATACTAGAAGAACAACATGGTATCCACAATTAAACATGATACAATCTCAACATGGACGATCATACGAAAATGATGATACTGCATGCAATAGGGTAACATAATCATGCCTCAACTTACTCTGCTCGGATTACCTCGTAACTAACACATACATCAACTTACCAACATCGGTATCCACTACCACGGTGATCCTCTCACGATCACATAGAGTTTTCATCATCAAACCCTGGTTGTTATTAAACAATTTATCATTATTGTTGTTGGCTCATAGTGCGACCTACTCCCAACTAGTCCCATATCCGCGGGCGCGGCTATCGATAGGTTTAACACACACTCAGTAGAGGTTAGCACACTGTACCCACACCACGGAACCCATGGCCTCACACTCCCATTCCGGTGGACCAATGACGTTCCAACAAAACCGTTTTACTGCCATGACACCCTCCCGGCCACTCTGACCAACTCCCCTCTGGGCTAAGTCATGGGTGCCCCAGTGCCTACCAAAGGCATCAATGGCCACCGTCGTGGCAAAATAAACGGTCCCAAACGGGGACATGAGCTCAAAACAAAACATGGGCACACAAGGCTTAGGTCGTCCTACCCGGCCAAGGTAGCACCTGCGCATAACCTTCCCTCGTTGTAGGCACCGGTGAGAGGCATGACAATAGACCTAGTTAGGTCCTTCCCATAAAGGCAAATGTGGTTGCACTGGTCAGCTCGATTCAGTGGCACCATGACTCAGCCAACAGTTGTTCAAGTACATTATTATCCGGTTAAACTTGAATGCAATCTGCTGAGCCATAATAAAATAACATGATGCAACTACAATGCACAAGCATGATATCAACATAAGCATGGAGGTGCAACATAATCATCGAGCATAACCACAATAACTCATATATCCGAATGAGCATGGCATACTGACGAGCATTAATAACACAAGCATAACTCTACTAATAGCACATCATGACCACTAGCATCATGAATAACTACAATGTAAGAACATAGCAAGAACACTACCAAGTAAGCATGTGACCAACTAAATGCAACGGAACCAACATAGCAACGGTACTGAATAGCAGACTAAGCATGCATCCTAAGAACATCACAACTACCAGCATGTATTACTACTACCAACAAGCATGACATGTGAAAATGATACTAGCAAGTAGCCCAAGATATCATGATGCATCATAGCATGAAGGTGGACAAGAATCCACAAGCATAACCGAAATAACAACATTAGAAGCAAACAAGCACACAGATAACGGTAAACTTTTATTAAATATTCAAGTTGAAAACCAAGTCTACTTCATGACTATCATTCAAGTGGCTATTGCGGCTTGCCTGGGGGTGACGGAGACTCCGGGAAGAAATGCGGTGAAGCCGCGGAAACGAAACGCTAGACTGTTCTCTCTCGGAGGGGGCTGATTAGTGGCAAGGGCAAACTGGTCATTTTCACTGTGGGACCACTTAGTGAAAATGGAACCAACGGAAAGAGCTCGACGATACGAATATGTGAGCGTTAGTTTCACCTTGATCAGAGTTACGAGCAAAGAATTGTGAGGGGTTGAAGTTCACGGACCTATATATGAATAATTTTCAGCAAACAGGTCCTTGGAGGAAAAACAGAAAGCCTTCGGGCCTGTATACGTTTTCTGGAACAGAAAGCATATTCTGAGTTGTAGTTAAAGGAAATATGCTTTCGAGAAAGGAAAGCGCATTATAGGTAAAAGAAGAGGAAAATACGCTTTTCTTAACAGAAAACATACTAACCAGAAATGCGTCTTCACTTAACCACGTCAGCAGTTGGCTGAGCCACTGACGGGTGGGGTCGGGGGAGGCCGGGCCTACAGGCAGGGGCGCCATGCTCGTCGTCATCTACCTCCTCTCATTCCCCCGACGGGGAACCTAGAAGTAGAGGCAGGGAGGGGCGCCGGTGAGCCTGGCCGGCTCGGGCCGTCTGCGGCCGAGGCGTGGCCATCGACGGGCTCAGCGCAGCCTGCCGCCTCCATCCCCGAGCAGAGGAGGCGCCGGGGAGGACTAGGGCCTCGATGACATTGGCGACAGGGGGAGGAGCAAAGGCGGGCGATGGAGGTGGCTTCCGGCGACTCAGTCTGTCTCCGATGAGGCTGAGTGGGTGGGACGACTCGCGGGGACGAGGGGGAGGCCGTGGTGAGGTCGGGGAAGCATGAGGAGGCTCGGGACGGCCGGACGGTGAGGTTCCCGAACGGACAGGCGGCGACCGGACTTGGGAGACGCGGCCACGAGGCTCTCCGACGATGGGCAAGTGGGTGGGGCGAACCGCGAGGATGAGGGGAAAGCGGTGGGCAACACCAGAGGAGGGAGGAGGCTCGAGCTCGTCAGAAACAAGACGAACTATGGCGAGGTCGCGGTGCTCCAAGGAAGAAATGGTGAGATGTCGTTGCTTTGGTGGTCGGGGAGGCTTAGGGAGAGGCTTGGGAGCTGTGGGAGAGGTTGTGGATCCTTATATAGGCGCGGGGGAGGCTTCTGGAGCTCACGGGCGAGCTCCCGACCAAGCTTTAATGGTGGTCAGTGGCTGGGCATGGCACGGGCCTGACGACGGCGACCACACGGTAGTGATTCAGGGCAGGGAAGCAACGCAGGGTGACCGAGTCAAGCACGGGCTAGCTCCTGGACAAGGTGGCGCATCGAGACGCAGAGGAAGGCGACGGGAACAGGGGCGGGAAGACTCCAGAGCACGAGTTTGGATGGTTCACCCCGTGGTCACCGCGTGAGCTGGCGCACATGATGCACTTTGAGCGGCCAATTTCCCCCTGGGAGATAGACCCTGCTGCCCTTAGTCCAAGAGAAAATAATTCGGTCCAGCGGCAAAGAAGTGATTGGCAGAAGGATCCAGGAGACATGAACAGCAAGGTGTTTGTGCTGCGGGAAGACAAGCACAGGAGGAGGCAGAGGCTAGGCTTTGGCCTAGAGTGATCAATCACTAAGGTGACTATGATCACCAGAAATCAGCTTAAGAGGAGTTTAGAGGGTGGTTGCTGTAGAAAGTGCCATAATGGCCAGAAATGGAGATTTTTTTTGAAAGATCCGGGGCAACTGGCTTCATTGATTTAGTAGAAAGCTGCGGGAGAACAGTGAAGATCAAGAGATCATGATTACATGGGAAGGCAAAGTAAAAAAAAGAGAAGAAAACGACCAGGAGGGCTAATCTCTCACAAAATTCTCCCCAAAAGGAGGCTCTAGGCATCGCGCTCCTGCTAATCTTCAGAGCTTGAGCGTACCCTTGATGGCGTGCAGTGCTACGTCTTGAGCTTGCGTTGGTTTTTCTTGAAGAGGAAAGGGTGATGTAGCAATATTAGCATAAGTATTTCCCTCAGTTTTTGAGAACCAAGGTATCAATCCAGTAGGAGGCTCCTCAAAAGTCCCACGCACCTACACAAACAAACAAAGAACTCGCACCAACGCAATAAAGGGGTTGTCAATCCCTTCATGACCACTTGCGAAAGTGAGATCTAATAGTGATAGTATGATAAGATAAATATAGTTTTGGTATTTTATAATATAGATGCAAAAAGTAAAGATGCAAATAAAAGTAGATTGGAAACTTATATGATAAAAGATAGACCCAGGGGCCATAGGTTTCACTAGCGGCTTCTCTCAAGATAGCATAAGTATTACGGTGGGTGAACAAATTACTGTCGAGCAATTGATAGAAAAGAGAATAATTATGAGATTATCTAGGCATGATCATGTATATAGGCATCACGTCCGCAACAAGTAGACTGACTCTTGCCTGCATCTACTACTATTACTCCACACATCGACTAACTCCTGCCTGCATCTAGAGTATTAAGTTCATAAGAACAGAGTAACGCCTTAAGCAAGATGACATGATGTAGAGGGATAAACTCATGCAATATGATATAAACCCCATCTTTTTATCCTCGATGGCAACAATACAATATGTGCCTTGCAACCCTTCCTGTCACCGGGTAAGGACACCACAAGATTGAACCCAAAGCTAAGCACTTCTCCCATGGCAAGAAAGATCAATCTAGTAGGCCAAACCAAACTGATAATTCGAAGAGACTTGCAAAGATAAATCAATAATACATAAAAGAATTCAGAGGAGATTCAAATAATTCTCATAGATAAACTTGATCATAAACCCACAATTCATCGGATCTCGACAAACACACTGCAAAAAGAGTTTACATCAAATAGATCTCCATAAGAGAGGGGAGAACATTGCATTGAGATCCAAAAAGATAGAAGAAGCCATCTAGCTAATAACTATGGACCCGAATGTCTGTGGTAAACTACCCGCAACTCATCGGAGGAGCTGTGGTGTTGATGTAGAAGCCCTCCGTGGTTGATTCCCCCTCCGGCGGAGCGCCGACGAAGGCTCCAAGATGGGATCTCGCGGATACAGAAGGTTACGGTGGTGGAAATTGTGTTTCGTTGGCTCCCTGGATGTTTTCGGGGTACGTGGGCTTATATAGGAGGAAGAGGTACGTCGGTGGCCGCCCGAGGGGCCCACGAGACAGGGGGCGCCCTATAGGGGTGAGCGCGCCCTACCCTCTCGTGGCCGCCTCGGCTGCTGCTTGACTTGCACCCCAAGTCCTCTGGATCACGTTCGTTCCAAAAATCACGCTCCCGAAGGTTTCATTCCGTTTGGACGCCGTTTGTATTCCTTTTCTTCGGAATACTAAAATAGGCACAAAAAAACAGCAATACTGGCTGGGCCGCTGGTTAGTAGGTTAGTCCCAAAAATGATATAAATGTGTAAAATAAAGCCCATAAACATCCAAAAGGGGTAATATAATAGCATGGAACAATAAAAAATTATAGATACGTTGGAGACGTATCAAGCATCCCCAAGCTTAATTCCTGCTCGTCCTTGAGTAGGTAAATGATAAAAACAGAACTTTTGATGTGGAATGCTATCTAGCATAATTCTCAAGGTAATTTTCTTTATTGGGGCATGAATGTTCAGATCCAAATGATTCAAAAAAAGTTCATATTGACATAAGAAATAGCGATACTTCAAGCATACTAATCAAAGTAATCATGTCTTCTCAAAATAACATGGCCAAAGAAAGTTATCCCTACAAAATCATATAGTCTAGCTGTTGCTCTATCTTCATCACACAAAGTATTTAATCATGCACAACCCCGATGACAAGCCAAGCAATTGTTTCACACTTTAGTAATCTCAAACTTTTTCAACTTTCACGCAATACATGAGCGTGAGCCATGGACATAACACTATATGTGGAATAGAATGGTGGTTGTGAAGAAGACAAAAAGGAGAAGATAGTCTCACATCAACTAGGCGTATCAACGGGCTATGGAGATGCCCATTAATAGATATCAATGTGAGTGAGTAGGGATTGCCATGCAACGGATGCACCAGAGCTATAAATATATGAAAGCTCAACAAAAGAAACTAAGTGGGTGTGCATCCAACTTGCATGCTCACGAAGACCTAGGGCATTTTGAGGAATCCCATCATTGGAATATACAAGCCAAGTTCTATAATGAAAAATTCCCACTAGTATATGAAAGTGACAACATAGGAGACTCTTTATCATGAAGATCATGGTGCTAATTTGAAGCACAAGTGTGGAAAAAGAGATAGTAGCATTGTCCCTTCTCTCTTTTTCTCTCATTTTATTTTATTTCTTTTCTTTTCTTTTCTTTTTTTCTTTGGCCTTTCTTTTTTTTCTTTTTGGCCTTTCTCTTTTTTTCCTTTTTTTCTTTTTGTAAAGTCCGAAGTCTCATCCCGACTTGTGGGGGAATCATAGTCTTCATCATCCTTTCCTCACTGAGACAATGCTCTAATTAATGAAGATCATCACACTTTTATGGATTTACAACTCAAGAATTACAACTCAAAGCTAGAACAAGATATGACTCTATATGAATGCCTCCGGCGGTGTACCGGGATATGCAATGAATCAAGAGCGACATGTATGAAAATTATGAAGGTGGCCTTGCCACAAATACAATGTCAACTACATGATCATGCAAAAAGCAATATGACAAAAGTAATGTGTGTCATATGAACGGAGCAGTGGAAAGTTGCGTGGCAATATATCTCGGAATGGCTATGGAAACGCCATAATAGGTAGGTATGGTGGCTGTTTTGAGGAAGGTATATGGTGGGTGTATGGTACCGGCGAAAGTTGTGCGGCACAAGAGAGGCTAGCAATGGTGGGGTGGAAGTGCGTATAATCCATGGACTCAACATTAGTCAAAAGAACTCATATACTTATTGCAAAAATCTACAAGTCATCAAAAACAAAGTATTACGCGCATGCTCCTAGGGGGATAGATTGGTAGGAAAATACCATCGCTCGTCCCCGACCGCCATTCATAAGGAAGACAATCAATAAATAAAATTGTGCTCCAACTTCATCACAAAGCGGTTCACCATACGTGCATGCTACGGGAATCACAAACCTCAACACAAGCATTTTTCATAATCACCTCAACTAGCATGACTTTAATATCACTACCTCCATATCTCAAAACAATTATCAAGCATCAAATGGATCATAGCATCCAATTCACTTTCTATGATAGTTTTTATTATACCCAACTTGGATGCTCATCATTCTAGGACCAAATTTGTAACCATAGCAAATACCATGCTGTTCTAAAAGACTCTCAAAATAATATAAGTGAATCATGAGACACTAGAAATTTCTTCAAAATTAATCCACCGCCGTGCTCTAAAAGATAAAAGTGAAGCACTAGAGCAAAAGCTATCAAGCTCAAAATATATAAGTGAAGCACATAGAGTATTCTAGCAAATTCTAATCAAGTGGGCTTCTCCCAAAAGGTGTGTACATCAAGGATGATTGTGGTAAACTAAAAAGCAAAGACTAATATAATACACGATGCTCCAAGCAAAACACATATCATGTGGCGAATGAAAGTATAGCTCCAAGTAAAGTTACCAATGAACGAAGACGAAAGAGGGGATGCCTTCCCGGGGCATCCCCAAGCTTAGGATTTTGGCTATCCTTGAATATCTTGGGGTGCCATGGGCATCCCCAAGCTTAGGCTCTTGCCACTCCTTATTCCATAGTCCATAAAAGCATTACCCAAAACTTGAAAACTTCACAACACAAAACTCAACAGGAAATCTTATAAGCTCCGTTAGTGAAAGAAAATAAAACCACCACATAAGATACTGTAATGAACTCATTATTTATTTATTTTGGTGTCAAAACCTACTGTATTCCAACTTCTCTATGGTTTATAAACTATTTTACTAGCCATAGATGCATGAAAATAAGCAAACAACACACGAAAAACAGAAAACAGAACAGTCTGTAGCAATCTGTAACTAACTCAAACTTATGGAACTCTAAAAATCTGATCAAAATAGGAAGTCCTGGAACATTTGTCTATTGATCAGAAGCAAAAATAATCAACGCAAAATCACGTTTCTGTGATTTAACAAAACTAAATTCGTGCGCGCAAAGTTTCTGTTTTTCAGCAGAATCAAATCAACTATCATCATAGATTATCCTATAGGTTCTACTTGGCACAAACACTAATTAAAAGATAAAAACTCATCTAAACAGAAGGTAGATGCAAGATTTATTACTAAACAGGAACAAAAACAAAAAACACAAAGAAAATTGGGTTGCCTCCCAACTAGTGCTATCGTTTAACGCCCCTAGCTAGGCATAAAAGCGAAGGTAGATCTATGTAGTGCAATCTTTGGCACAAAATTTATAAGTAGCCCGCATGATAGATTCATAAGGTAATTTGACTTTCTTTCTTGGATCAACATCAAGCGAAAGTCTATCAATGTTCCTAGCCAAATCATCAACTTTGAGCAATATTTCTTCAAGCAAAGCATTAAAATTCTTTTGGGAGATCATAAATTCTTTCACACTATTCTCAAAATCAGAGGGCATCTTATTGAAATTACCATAAGAATTATTGTAGGAATTTCCATAATTATTAGAGGGATTACTAGGGAACAGTCTAGCATTAAAGTTTCCTCTATAAACATTGTTACCGAAACTATTCCTACCAACAAAATTCACATCCATAGATTCATTATTATTCTCAATCAAAGTAGACAAAGGCATATCATTGGGATCAAGACGAGTATTCTTAGTAGCAAATAATTTCATAAGTTCATCCATCTTTCCACCCAAAACATTGATTTCTTCTATAACATGCACTTTTTTACTAGAAGATCTTTTGGTGTGCCATTGAGAATAATTAGCCATAATATTATCAAGAAGTTTTCTAGCATCTCCTAACGTGATTTCCATAAACGTGCCTCCCGCGGCCGAATCTAAGAGATTTCTAGAAGCAAAGTTCAAACCGGCATAAAAATTTTGTATGATCATCCATAAATTCAAACCATGAGTAGGGCAATTGTGAAACATTAATTTCATTCTTTCCCAAGATTGGGCAACATGCTCATGATCAAGTTGTTTAAAATTCATAATATCGTTCCTAAGAGTGATAATCTTAGCGGGAGGAAAATACTTAGAGATAAAAGCATCTTTGCACTTGTTCCAAGAATCAATACTATTTTTAGGCAAAGACGAAAACCAAACTTTAGCATGATCTCTAAGTGAAAACGGAAATAACTTCAATTTAACAATATCGTTATCCGTATCTTTCTTCTTTTGCATATCACACAAATCAACAAAGTTGTTTAGATGAGTAGCGGCATCTTCACTAGGAAGGCCGGCGAATTGATCTTTCATAACAAGATTCAACAAAGCAGTATTGATTTCACAAGACTCAGCACCATTAAGAGGAGCAATCGGAGTACTAAGGAAATCATTATTATTGGTATTGGAGAAATCACACAATTTGGTATTATCTTGCGCCATGCCAACAAGTAATCCAACACACAAGTAAACAGAAAAAGGCAAGCGAAAGATAGGGCAAATAAAACGGCAAGGGTGAAGTGGGGGAGAGGAAAACGAGAGGCAAATGACAAATAATGTAAATGCGAGGAAGATGAGTTTGTGATGGGTACTTGGTATGTCTTTACTTGAGCGAAGACCTTCCTGGCAACGGCGCCAGAAATCCTTCTTGCTACGTCTTGAGCTTGCGTTGGTTTTCCTTGAAGAGGAAAGGGTGATGCAGCAATAGTAGCGTAAGTATTTCCCTCGGGTTTTGAGAACCAAGGTATCAATCTAGTAGGAGGCTCCTCAAAAGTCCCACGCACCTACACAAACAAACAAAGAACTCGCAACCAACACAATAAAGGGGTTGTCAATCCCTTCATGGTCACTTGCGAAAGTGAGATCTAATAGAGATAGTATGATAAGATAAATATATTTTTGGTATTTTATAATATAGATGCAAAAAGTAAAGATGCAAAAAAAAGTAGATTAGAAACTTATATGATAAAAGATAGACCCGGGGGCCATAGGTTTCACTAGTGGCTTCTCTCAAGATAGCATAAGTATTACAGTGGGTGAACAAATTACTGTCAAGCAATTGATAGAAAAGTGAATAATTATGAGATTATCTAGGCATGATCACGTATATAGGCATCACGTCCGCAACAAGTAGACTGACTCCTACCTGCATCTACTACTATTACTCCACACATCGACCAACTCCTGCCTGCATCTAGAGTATTAAGTTCATAAGAACAGAGTAACGCCTTAAGCAAGATGACATGATGTAGAGGGATAAACCCATGCAATATGATATAAACCCCATCTTTTTATCCTCGATGGCAACAATACAATACGTGCCTTGCAACCCTTTACATCCATCGGGTAAGGACACCACAAGATTGAACCCAAAGCTAAGCACTTCTCCCATGGCAAGAAAGATCAATCTAGTAGGCCAAACCAAATTGATAATTCGAAGAGAGTTGCAAAGATAACTCAATCATACATAAAAGAATTCAGAGGAGATTCAAATATTTCTCATAGATAAACTTGATCATAAACCCACAATTCATCGGATCTCGACAAACACACCGCAAAAAGAGTTTACATCGAATAGATCTCCACAAGAGAGAGGGAGAACATTGTATTGAGATCCGAAAAGAGAAAAGAAGCCATCTAGCTAATAACTATGGACCCAAATGTCTGTGGTAAACTACTCACAACTCATCGGAGGGGCTATTGAAACTGCAACTATCCCTAGGTGGTTTTGGTAATTCATAACAACATATAGCTCATTGAGCTAATGCTATTCCAAGACTATTTGTCGGATTTCGGGTTCCGGCAGACCCTTGAGGTACGAACACTGGGGTGCGCGCGGAGATTCAACCCTCTACCGGCTCGCTCCTCGCCGAATCGCTCGGACCTAAACTATCAAACAAAGCAGCACAAGAGACACAAGATTTATACTGGTTCAGGCCACCATTGTGGTGTAATACCCTACTCCAGTGTGTGGTGTGGTGGATTGCCTCTTGGGCTTGATGATAAACAATACAAGGCAGAACAGCCTCGCGAGGGTCTGTTCTTGGCTGGTACGACGAACAGCTTGGGGAAGTTCGGTCGCCCTATCTACTGGTTTCTCGGTAAGGATCAAGATGCCTCTACCTTGGGGGTGGCTAGTCCTATTTCTAGGCAAAGGCTCTGGGCCTCTTCCCAAATATTGAGCGGGAAGGGCACCAACAATTGGCCATTTTGAAGGGGAATAGCGGGTACACTTATCCTGGCTAAAGTTGGTCCTCGCCTGCCAAAGGCTCTGGTGGTGACGCCGGCTTGGGCTCCACAATGACTTCCTTCTGGCCGTTGGGCTGGTCCTTGTCTTGTTGCACCGAAATGGATGCCTTTGCTTGATGCTCTTGCCTGCGCTTGCTCCCTTTGGACCAAAGAGGAAAGGAGGACACTGCGCGGGCTAGCGCCCGACTGGCGCCCTTGGTCGTCATGGCTTGCGTCATGGGCACCTCGCGAGGTACCCCGCCTTGAATTCTCCGCCTCCTCATGAGCCAGCCTGACGAGGCCATGCCTGAGGAAGCTCCTTGTTGTTCGCCCCACGAGGCTTGGCCCCTCGCGAGGGTCTTGATCTTGTGTTGATGAAGATGGGCTGTGTTGGGCCTCCTTTGAGCCACGCCGCAGGCTGCAGGCAGGCAAGTCTGGGGACCCCCGTTCCCAGAACACCGACAGTAGCCCCCGGGCCCACGGCGCGCCCGAACTTGGCTGTGCAGTGAGGCGAAAGGGCAAGTGCGAAGCGTCGCGGGCCCTAACAGCCTGCGGCCTTGGGCGCCGCATGGTGGCCAATTGGTCGGGGGCGACTCCGCTTCCCCATGACGCTTTGGTAACCGCACGGATTCGATAAGTCCCTGCATGCAAAGCGGGTCATGATTACCTGCGATCGTGGAGGTCGGCGGTTGGCCTTCGCCGGCTATAAGTATGGAATGGCATGCGCCCTTCCAGCATATCCCCTCTTGCTTCTCCTTCTACTCTATGGCTCCACCAAGGAAGTTTTCGGCCACAGAGAAAGGAAAGGTCCGCCAGGTCGAGTCTTCCTCTCCGCCGCCCAAGCGCGGTCAAGGTCGCCCTCGCAAGCACCCTGTGGCCTCCACGGCGGTCCCCCGTGGTCGCGGAGGTGGCTCTCAGCGCGGCGATGAGTGGCTGGCCATGGTCGGCGGACGTGCTCCGGCCGTGCGACCCCCGAGGCCGCGCCTCCACACTGCGGAGGTGCTGCCGGAGTTCATGGTGTGGGCAGTAGAGCCGTCCAGCGCCCGGCTTCAGCTCCCTCGCTTCCTCCTGGGTGAGCTCCCAGCTGGCGCCTTGGGTGGCCTCTGGCTGCAGGTGGATGGCTGCTGCAGCTGGGCTTCGTGGGCTTCGCTGGAGGTCTCCGCTGCAGGGAACCTGGCCCTGACCCGCGGCTGGCAGACGTTTGCTCGCGCGCGTGGTCTCCGCCGCCGGTGCTCTCTGCACTTCAAGTTCGACGGCGATGCCATCCTCTACGTGAGGGTGTTCAGGGAAGATGGTCACCGCGCAGGGTGCTGCCCTGAAGACGACGACCGAGGCCGGGGGATCAGCCCCGACGAGGATGGAGAGGACAGCGTGCGGGCGGTTGGCGAGGCCCGCGACTCCTCAAGCTTTACCAGCTCCTCCTCGGGTAGCGACTCTTCTAGCAGCGGCCGCGGCCAGCCTCCACGCTGTCGTGCCTGCTTGGAGGGCGGCAGCGGGTCACGGGCGGCGAGCTTCACAGGCGTTGGCCTTCTTCACAGGCTCCGGGTCCTTTCCAAAACGCGACAGCTTCACAGGCATTCGCCTTCTTCACAGGCTCTGGGCCTTTTCCAAAAAGATGAGCTTCACAGGCATTCGCCTTCTTCACAGGCTTTGGGCCTTTTCCAAAAAGATTTGGTTCACAGGCATTCACCTTCTTCACAGGCTCTGGGCCTTTTCCAAAAAGATGAGCTTCACAGGCATTCGCCTTCTTCACAGGCTCTGGGCCTTTTCCAAAAAGATGAGCTTCACAGGCATTCGCCTTCTTCACAGGCTCTGGGCCTTTTCCAAAAAGATGAGCTTCACAGGCATTCGCCTTCTTCACAGGCTCTGGGCCTTTTCAGGGGTAAAACCTCCGGAGGTGTTGGATGTTCCACGCGTTCTGTACAGGTACTCCCTCCTGAGTCTCCAAGTGCACGGAGCCGGGCCTGGAAACATGAACAACCTTGAACGACCCCTCCCACATAGGAGAGAGCTTATGCAGTCCCTCCCTGGAGAGGACCCGCCGGAGCACGAGGTCCCCTACCTCGAGAGTTCTGGGGCGGATGTTGCGGTAGTGGTATCGCCGGAGTGCCTGCTGGTACCTTGCCGCTCGTAGCGCAGCTTCTCGACGACGCCTCCCCAAAGACGAGGTCCGCCCTCGCATGGCGTCCTGCAGCGTCTCATCGAACGCCAGGACCCGCGCGGATCGACGCCTGACCTCGTGAGGGAGGACCGCTTCGGCTCCGTAGACTAGGAAGAAGGGGGTCTCTCTAGTCGGCTTGGTCGTGGTTGTGCAGATGGACCACAGCACGGACTGAAGCTCGTCATACCAGCCTCTGCCGCAGGCCTCCAGTTTCTTCTTGAATGTCCTGGTCTTGAGGCCCCTCAGGACTTCTGCGTTGGCCAGCTCGGCCTGGCCGTTGCTTCGGGGGAGCGCTACTGAAGCGTAGAGCCTGACCGCACAACCGCATCATCAAGGGTCAAGTTCGGAGTTCATCAAGGTCAAGTTCGTCAGTGATGATGCGGTTCGGCACTCCGAACCGGCTCACGATGCCCTTGATGAACTTGACCGCAGAACCAGCAGGGGTGGCGCTGACGGCCTCGACTTCGGCCCACTTGGTGAACTTGTCCACGGCGACGTAGAGGTAGCGATAGCCCCCTGGCGCCCGAGGAAAAGGGCCCAGGATATCCAGCCCCCAGACTGCGAATGGCCATGTGAGGGGTATGGTTTGCAGACCTCCTGCCGGCTGATGGATCTGCTTGGCATGGAATTGGCAAGCCTCGCAAGCCTTCACAAGTTCAACAGCGTCATTGAGCGTAGTGGGCCAATAAAACCCGCTGCAGAACGCCTTGCCGACGAGGGTCCGTGACGACGAATGATGCCCACAGTCTCCACCGTGTATATCTGCTAACAGTTCCTTCCCTTGTTCCCTGGTGATGCAGCGTAGGGACACATCGTTTGGTCATTTTCGGTAGAGCTCTCCATCCATGATGTAGTATGTTGTGGCTTGCCGCGCCACACGCTCTGCCTCCTCCTCCTTCTCCGGTAAGGTCCCTTGCGTTAAGTAGCTCCTGAGCTCTGTGATCCAGCACCCCTCCTGAGGCTCCATCGTCAGGAGCAGGCGTGCTCCTGAGTCCGAACCATAGGCTGGGGTTCCCGAGGCAGGTGGCTGAGGAAGCTCCACCCGAGGCTGTGCTGTGCTCGACAATGGTGGCAGGGCCGAAGGCTTGAAGAGCCGTTCCTCAAAGACGCCCGGCTCCTGGGGCAACCGCCTGGAGGCTCGTTTTGTGATGTCGTCGGCCTCTTGATTAGTGTCACGGGGCACGTGCTGCAGCTCCAACCCCCAGAACTGCTTCTCCATCCTGCGGACCTCCGCAAGGTAGGCCTCCATGTGCTCATCTCTTGGCTCGTATACCTTGTTGGAGAAATTGACCAGGAGCTGCGAATCGCCCTTGATAGTAAGATGCTTCACTCCCAGGGCAGCGGCGGACTTCAGGCCCACTATCAGTCCCTCGTACTCTGCTATATTGTTGTAGACCTTCTCGCCTTGCTGGAAACAGAGCTGCACGATGTAGTAGAGCTTGTCCTGAGTGGGAAATATGAGCACCGCCCAGCCCTAGTGCCCTGCCTGGAGAACGCTCCGTCGAAGTACATGACCCAGCCTTCTGGCGGCTCGCTTCCTGGGGAGAGGGATCGATCCTCGCCGGCCCTGAGGCCCGGTACCTCTGTCCATTCAGCCATGAAATCTGCCAGCGCGGCCCCCTTGACGACTCTGGTCGTGCTGAATTCGAGCTGGAATGCTTGCAGTTCAATGTTCCACTCGGGGACCCTTCCGGCTGAGTTAGGGCTCCTGAGCACCCTTTCCAAGGGGTATGCCGAGACAACCTTGATTGGATGACCCTGGAAGTAGTGCCGCAGCTTGCGCGAAGCCACCAGCAGCGCGAGGAGGAGCTTCTACGGCATGGGGTACCGTGCCCTCGCATCCCGTAACACTGTGCTGACGAAGTACACCGGGTGCTCGACGAGGCTTGGGGCGTCGATGCTGGTGGCGTCCTCCGGAAGCTGTGGTGCCTCCAGAGGTGGTGGAGCCTCTAGAGGCTGGTTGCCTGGAGGGAGGGCCTCTCCCGCCCTTGGTGCGCTCCGCTGCGGCGGCTGATCTTCCTCCGTCATGGTGGTGACTTCCGCAAGTCCCTTTTGATCCAGCTTTGCCTTGGCTTGGGTGGCTGCCGTGGTCTTGGCCCGACGCTCCTCTCTAACTGCCACCAGGGCTGCGCTAGTGGAGTAGGGAGTGGCGGAGAGGTAGAGTACCAAGGGCTCTTGAGGGCGTGGGGCCACCATCACTGGAGGGCTGGTTAGGTATCTCTTGAGATCTTGGAACGCCTTGTCGGCCTCTTCAGTCCATTCAAAGGGCCCCTTTTTCTTCATCAGCTGGAAGAAAGGCAGCGCCCGCTCCCCCAATCGGGAGATGAAGCGCCCCAGCGCCGTCACGCGCCCCGTGAGCTTCTGCATTTCCCTGAGGGTCTTTGGTGGGCTCATGTCCTCAACTGCCTTGACCTTTTCTGGGTTGGCCTCGATGCCTCGGTGGGATACAAGGAAACCCAAGACCTTGCCCGAGGGGACTCCAAACACACACTTCTCCGAGTTGAGTCGCAGGATCACTGCACTGAGGCTCGCGAAGGTTTCCTCCAGGTCTTGTATCAGGGTCTTGGCCTCGCGAGACTTCACTACGATGTCGTCGATGTAAGCCTCCACATTCTTCCCGAGCTGCGGGCCCAAGGTGATGTGCATGAGCCGCTGGAAGGTTGCCCCCGCGTTGCGTAGTCCGAATGGCATGCATGTATAGCAGTACACCCCACACGGGGTTAGGAAGGCCGTCTTCTCCACATCTTCCACCGCCATCTTGATCTGGTGATACCTGAAGAAGGCATCCAAGAAGCATAACAGGTCACACTCAGCGGTGGAATCGACGATCTGGTCGATGCGAGGGAGCGGGAACGGATCTTGCGGGCATGCTTTGTTGAGGTTGGTGAAGTCGACACACATGCGTTCCTTTCCTCCCTTCTTTGGCACAACCACGGGGTTGGCCAACCAATCCGGGTATCGGACCTCACGAATAACCCCTGCGGCTTCTAGCTTGCGGGTATCTTGGACGATGAAGGCATGCTTTTCAGTGGACTGCCTCCTCGCCTTCTGCTTCACGGGACGCACGTTGGGACATACGTTGAGGTGGTGCTCGATTACCCCCCATGGGATCCCTACCAGCTGATCGGGCTCCCAGGCGAACACCTTCTTGTTTGCACGCAGGAACTTGACCAGGGCTTCCTCCTGCTCAGGCTCGAGGTTGGCGCCTATGGTGAAAGTGGCGTTAGTGGACCCGTCCTCGTTGACAGGTACCTGCTTGGTCTCCGCCTTGTCTTGGGTGAACAACTGGTTCTTCTTGGTCGGCGCAGCCCCCTTGGGCTTGGAGGTTTCGGTGTCGGCGGGCCGCGCCGCCGCCTCCATCTTGAGGGCGAGCTTGAGTACTCGTAGCGCACCTTCGGTATCCTCGGGCACAGCGAGGACGCCGTTGCTCCCGGTCATCTTCATGAGGTTGTACCCCGGGTGAGTCGCGGCCATGAATTTGGGCAATGCTGGATAGCCGAGGATGGCATTGTAGGGGAGGCCGATGGGGGCGATGTCGAAATCAACCAGCTCCGTGCGGAAATTGTCGTAGGTGCCGAAAGTCACCGGAAGTCGGATCTGCCCCAAGGAGCTGGACGACCCGCCTCCGACGCCCGGGAAAGGCCGTCTGGGTTGCAGCCGCTCCCGGGGTATGCAGAGGAGGTTGAAGGCCTCAACTGAGAGCACGTTGAGGCCCGCACCACCGTCGATGAGGGTCCTGGTGATGGCCACCTGGCATATGGTGGGTGTGCAGAGCATGGGGAGCGCACCCGAGCAGGCCGAGTCGGTGGGGTGGTCCTCAGAGTCGAAGGTCAGCCCGGCCGACGGCTCCGTCCGGCCCGAGGGAGCCCCCTGCTGCGTGGAGGCGGCACCGACCCGGCGGACGAATGGCTTGACGTGGCGGCTGGAGGGCGGCGCCTGCGAGCCGCCCAGGAGGGCCGCGATGACCGAAGGAGCCGGCGCAACGGGGTCGGTGTGGAAGAAGCTGCGCGGCTCCTCCCTAGAGGTCACTGGGGAATGCAGGGACGATGCCTGCTGCCCGTTCACCGTCGGGCCGGTGGCGGTGTTGACGGCAGGCGACGGGGAACGACGAGGACGCCCGCCGACGGGAGCTGTCTGGACGACATGGGAAGTGAGGGCGGCTCGGCGCCCGGCGCGAGCCCGATGAGCGTCAGACATGGGTGCGGTGGTCGGGGAAGAACGAGACGACGGAAGGCAGATTCCGGCGCACCCTTACCGGGCGCGCCAAATGTCGGATTCGGGTTCGGCGAGCACCTTGAGGTTCAACACCGGGCGCGCGGAGATTCAACCCTCTACCGCACGCCTCGCCAATCGCAAGGACCTAAACTACCAAACAGAGCAGCACAAGAGACACAAGATTTATATTGGTTCGGGCCACCATTTTGGTGTAATACCCTACCCAAAGATTGTGTGGTGTGGTGGATTGCCTCTTGGGCTTGATGATGAACAATACAAGGCAGAACAGCCTCGCAAGGGTCTGTTCTTGGCTGGTGCGACGAACAGTTAGGGGAAGTTCGGTCGCCCTGTCTACTGGTTTCTCGGTAAGGATCAAGATGCCTCTACCTTGGGGGTGGCTAGTCCTATTTATAGGCAAAGGCCCTGGGTCTCTTCCCAAATATTGAGCGGGAAGGGTGCCAACAATTGGCCATTTTGAAGGGGAACAGCGGGTACACTTATCGTGGCTAAAGTTGGTCCTCGCTTGCCAAAGGCTCTGGTGGTGACGCCGGCTTGGGCTCCACAATGACTTCCTTCCGGGCGTTGGGCTGGTCTTGGTCTTGTTGCACTGAAATGGACGCCTTTTCTTGATGCTCTCGCCTGCGCTTGCTCCCTTTGCACCAAAGAGGAAAGGAGGACACTGCGCGGGCTGGCGCCCAACTGGCACCCTTGGTCATCATGGCTTGCGTCATGGGCACCTCGCGAGGTACCCCACCTTGAACTCTCCGCCTCCTTATGAGCCAGCCTGACGAGGCCGTGCCTGAGGAAGCTCCTTGTTGTCCGCCCCGCGAGGCTTGGCCACTCGCGAGGGTCTTGAGCTTGTGTTGATGAAGATGGGATGTGCTGGGCCTCCTTTGAGCCACGCCGCAGTCCGCAGGCAGGCAAGTCTGGGGACCCCCGTTCCCAGAACACCGACACTATTATTTCAGGAAAGCTCAATGAATGGCATGGCATGGATGATGAAAGTGGATCCCTCAAAACACTAAGGACAAAGGATTGACTCAAGCTCAAAAGCTCAAGACTCTTCATTTTATATTTTAGTGATCCAAGATCACATTGAGTCTATAGGAAAAGCCAATACTATCAAGGAGGGATGAGGTGTTGCTTAATGAGTCTCTTGCTTAATGTGCTTAGTGATATGCTCCAAAACCCTCAGCTACTTTCCCACATCCACAAATGACCTAAACCTAAAGCCAAAATCGGTCACACCGATTCTTCCTATCTGGCGCCACCAATTCCAAAAGTCATAGCCACTGCCACAAACCCTAAGCAAATCGGTCTTACCGATAGGGATCTCGGTCTCACCGAGATGGGATTGTAATCTCTCTGTTTCCCTTCGTAACGTTTTAGTCTAACCGAAGTGAGTGATCGGTCCCACTGAGATTGCAATGTAAACTCTCTATTTCCTTTTTGTAACATTTCGATCTCACCGAAAAGAGCAAATCGGTCCCACCGAGTTTACCTGACCAACTCTCTGGAAAGCTTATTACCAAAATCAGTCTCACCGAGTTTGTGTAATCGGTCTTACCGAGATTACGTTATTCCCTAACCCTAACCAAATCGGTCTCACTGAGTTGCATGTCAGTCCCACCGAAAATCACTAACGGTCACTAGGTTTACTAAATCGGTCCGACCGAGTTTAACGATTCGGTCCCACCGAGTTTGGTAAATTGTGTGTAACGGTTAGATTTGGTGTGGAGGATATATATACCCCTCCACCTCCTCTTCATTCATGGAGAGAGCCATCAGAACGAACCTACACTTCCAACTTACCATTTCTGAGAGAGAACCACCTACTTATGTGTTGAGGCCAAGATATTCCATTCCTACCATATGAATCTTGATCTCTAGCCTTTCCCAAGTTGCTTTCCACTCAAATCTTCTTTCCACCAGATCCAAAACCTATGAGAGAGAGTTGAGTGTTGGGGAGACTATCATTTGAAGCACAAGAGCAAGGAGTTCATCATCAACGCACCATTTGTTACTTCTTGGAGAGTGGTGTCTCCTAGATTGGCTAGGTGTCACTTGGGAGCCTCCGACAAGATTGTGGAGTTGAACCAAGGAGTTTGTAAGGGCAAGGAGATCGCCTACTTCGTGAAGATCTACCACTAGTGAGGCAAGTCCTTCGTGGGCGATGGCCATGGTGGGATAGACAAGGTTGCTACTTCGTGGACCCTTCGTGGGTGGAGCCCTCTGTGGACTCGTGCAGCCGTTACCCTTTGTGGGTTGAAGTCTCCATCAACGTGGATGTACGATAGCACCACCTATCGAAACCATGCCAAAGACATCCGTGTCTCCAATTGCGTTTGAATCCTCCAAACCCTTCCCTTTACTTTCTTGCAAGTTGCATGCTTTAATTTCCGCTGCCTATATACTCTTTGCATGCTTGCTTGAATTGTGTGATGATTGCTTGACTTGTTCTAAAGTAGCTAAAATCTGCCAAACTCTAAAATTGGGAAAAGGTTAAGTTTTTATTGGTCAAGTAGTCTAATCACCCCCCTCTAGACATACTTCAAGGTCCTACAGGTGGTATCAGAGCCTTGGTCTCCATTTGCTTTGATTTCCATAGCTTTTGGTGGTCATAGCCTTGGTTTCACAACCTAGGAGAGTATGGCGCCTAGCGAGGAAATTATCACCGAGAGGTCCTTACTTTGATGGTACTAATTTTGCTAGTTGGAAGCATAAGATGGAAATGCATATTCTTGGACATAACCTCGCCGTTTGGGCAATTATTTGTATTGGCTTGCAAGGTGAATTTTTTGATGGGAGAGAACCGAACCGTGAAGCTAATGCGGAAGAATTGAAGATGCTGCAATACAACGCTCAAGCATGTGACATCATCTTCAACGGATTGTGCCCCGAAGAATTCAACAAAATCAGCCGTCTTGAGAATGCAAAGGAAATTTTGGATACTTTGATTGATATGCATGAAGGTACCGAGTCCGTCAAGGAATCCAAGTTGGATGTCCTCCAAAGTCAGCTTGACAAGTTCAAAATGAAGGATGGTGAAGGTGTCGCTGAAATGTACTCTAGGCTTGCTCTTATCACAAATGAGATTGCCGGCTTAGGGAGTGAAGAGATGACCGACAAATTCATCATCAAGAAGATCCTAAGAGCATTGGATGGAAAGTATGATACCGTGTGCACATTGATTCAAATGATGCCAAACTACAAAGATCTCAATCCAACGGAAGTCATTGGAAGAATTGTTGCTCATGAGATGTCACTCAAGGATAAGGAGGAACTTCACAACAAGTCAAGTGGTGATTACAAAGCCTCAAGTGAAGCCCCCACATCATCAAGTGTGAAACAAACCTTCAATGAAGAATTGAGCTTAATGGTGAAGAACTTCAACAAATTCTACAAGAGTAGAAGCAAAGAAAGAAGCTCCAAGTCAAGGTCTTACAATGACAAGAAATCTTCTAGTCGTGAGAGCAATTGCTACAATTGTGGGAGACCTGGACACTATTCCAATGAGTGTACGACACCCTACAAAAGAAGAGAAGACTCTCCAAGAAGAAGGAGCAAAAGAGAAGAATCACCACCAAGAGAGAGGAGGAGTAGAGATGATCGTTATGAACGAAGACCCTCACAGAGAAGCAAGGATTCGGAAAAAAAGGACAAGTCATCAAGGAGCTACACAAAACGAAGACATCAAGCTCATGTTGGTGAATGGGTTTCCGGCTCCGACTCCGACAATCACTCTGAGAGAAGCTATCACTCCGACTCCGAATATACTCAAGATGAAGGTGTTGCGGTCTAGCACTTGTGTCAACCAACTCCTACGACATATTTGATTCACCAAATGAAGGTGTTGGAAGATGCTTCATGGCCAAAGGTCCAAAGGTAACACATCCTGAGTATGTTGATTTCAATAGTGATGAAGATGACTTGCTTGTGGATGATGATTTACTTGTTGACAACTCTAGTGATGAATACTATGATGAAACGTCAATTAATCATGCTAATCAAGATAAAACGAATGACAATGATAAGGAGAAGATTGAGCTTCTAACTAAAGAACTAAACACTATTAAGTTAGCTGATGAAACTATCTACGAAGATCATCGAGAACTTTTAAAGGCTCATGAGAAGTTACGCTTTGAAAAGCTCAATCTTGAGCAAGAGCATGAGTTCTTAAAAGCAATCAATGATGATCTCCGCAAGAAAAGTTCTTCTTATATTGCCAAGCGTTTACTCTTATCTACTTACATACCTCAAGTCAAGTCTAGTAACAAGTACAAGAAAGATACTTCCTCTAGTAGTAGTAATAATAATAATAATGGCAAATCTAATATTGTTGCTTCTAGTAGTTCTCTTGATTCCACTAATGATTCTCTTAGCCAAGTTACACTTGAGAAAGAAAATAGCTTATTGAAGGGAATTATAGAGAAGGGTGTTTACAAGAGCCTTGCCGGGAGTAAGCAATTCGGGGAAATTGTACGCAAGCAAGGAAGGCACCGGAAGAATCAAGGTGTTGGTTTTGAACGAAAGTTCAATGCCAATGGAGTTGACTGGGAAGAAGATCAATACCCCAAGACAAAGTTTGTTCCTCAACAAGAGAAGTATGATCCTACTTCCTTCAAGGGAACACAAGATGATCTTCCACCACAAGACCACAAGAACAAAGGTAAGGACAAGCTTCAAGAAGAGATTGATGCATTTGAAGAAGCACCTAAAGCCTCATTCAAGTGGGTTCCCAAGACTACATCAAGTTCCACTTCATCAAGTACAACTACAACTCCAAGGATTCCCATCAAGATGATGTGGATCCCGAAGAAGAAGAACTAGAGAGTTCTTGAGGGTGATTCCGCCAACATTCTTCACTCATATCATTTTGGCAAGAACAAGTGCAATCAACTTCCACATCTTGCACTAGTTCAAGGAGTCACAAACCCTCATGTTGGTAAGACAAGGGACAAGGTAACCTAATGATTTCATGGATATCATCTTGTGTGTGCATCACTCTATGTCTATGGATATTCTTGTTTGTTCCTTGTGGGACTAACCCATGTAGGTAAGTTGAAAGTGCAACTCACTCCAAAGGATTGCTCCAAATGATCTACATCAAAATTGAGGATCTACATCTTCAACACCTACATGAAGTCTTCATCGACAAAACCCAAGGTTAGTTCATCCCTCTAAGGGGGGATCTCACATCTAGGGGGAGCTTAACTCTAAGAATTGAGTCAAAGCAATCCTAATGGTGTCAACACATCAATGCATTATGTAAAAGTGGTAACCCCACTTGAGCTTAAACGATGAGTATGACCTATGATCAAATGTTCTCATTTGACTCCTAAGTCAATATACTCATATATAGATGACCTAGTCATTGCCAATTGCTTGATAGATGCTAGTATTGGTTGTGCATGCTTTGCCACATATTTCATTTGCCATCTTATTGTGTGAGCATGTTGGTGCATATTTTACTCATTCAAGGACATCCACTTGTTGTTTTGACTGTTCGGTTTCTTTTCTTTTTGCCAAGTGGATGGACAAGAATGCCTAAGAACCTTCTTTAGCTATCTATGCTTTTATCATCTCAAACTCTATTCATGCTACATCACAAAATTTGATCAAGTCAGATTCGAACCACTCTGTGTGAGGAGCACTCGGAGTCCCCGATTCTTCATAGACTTAAACTTCCAAAACCTCTTTGTGACTCTCGGTCTGATCGATTCCTCCATTTCGGTCCTACCGAGATCATTAAATTGATCTGAGTTTTCAATCTCGGTGCAACCGATTTAAACTTTTCGGTCTCACCGATTTGCTGTAACTGTACACAGTTATGCATTTCGGTGCCACCGAGTTGTTCCACTCGGTCACACCGACAGGGACGGTCTATATATAGCCACGGGCAAAAGTTTGGAAATTTCTCTGAAACCCTTCGCCCGCGTAATAGCTCGCTCTGCCATCAGAGGTCTCCGGATCGTCTCCTCGTCGCCAGCAGCCTCCTGTCGCTGGTCTCCGCCGCCGTCAACGGATTTCGTCCCCGCCGTTGCCGCTGTAGCAAGTCCGCCGCCAAGTTAGGGTATGGACTTGATCTTTGTGCTATCCACGTCTGATTCCTAGCACATTGTATTCATATTGATTCTTGCCACGTTCGAGACTCTTCTATCCAGCCAAAGTAATCCATAGATTAGATGAGATTCAAATTTTTAGGGTTAGGTTTCCGCCGAAACCATCTCGGACCCACCGAGTTGAAAACTCGGTCTCACCAATTTGGCTTATGCCATTGCACTAGTGACTCTCGGTCTAACCGAGAATTACTGATCGGTGTGACCGATTTGAGGATTCTGTGAAACCCTAGCAGTCTCGGTGCCACCGAACTGTGACTCGGTCCAACCGAGATCATCAGTTTAGGTTCCAAAACTGCTTCGGTATCATCGAGTTTGAAAATCGGTTGATCCGAATGCTTTCTATGGAAAACTAAAACTGAACTTTTGAATCATTTTTTTGCAAAAATCTCTACATTTTGTGATGCTCATCTATTCTATCTCATCTATAACTCTTCACAGGGTCAGTAGTCAGCTTTTGCAGTATGTCAGATCAGAGTGACAGCCAGAACAGGTCAGAAGAGTAGATGGACTTGAGTGAGGGCACTAGTCCCTCAACTACAGATGAAGGGAGCAAAAGTACTCCTAGCAATTTGCCTAAGGCTGCTACTAGGAAAAGGAGGAAAAGAACTTCAGATTCAGAGGATGAAGATTACAAAGCTGAGGAAGATGAGGCTACTTCCAAGAAGGTAGTTCTCAAGAAAGAGTATGGCTCTGCACAGAGCATTAAACCAGGTCCAAAGAAGAAAGTTCCTGCCAATAGGACACCAATGCCAAAGGCCAGAAAGTCCACTCAAGTGCCAGCTCAGGCTCAACCCAAAGAGGCACCTGCAAGGAAAGAAACTTCATCCAAACCTCATAAAGTTCCTACTGGAGAGACTATAAAATTCACAATTGAGTCAGAGGATGATGGGGCTCAAGACAAGAAAAAGAAGAGAGCTAGAACCACAACTGCCAAGGTCCTTGGAAAGCCCTCTATGAGAAGAGGTTCTGAAGAAGAGGAAGAGGATGTTGCACCAGCACCTAAGGCACCTAAGCTTATGGGTGATGCAATCAGATCAGGGGCTGCAACATCAAAGCCCAAGGATGCACCCAAAGCTGCCTCCAAGGCCAAGCAAGTTCCAAAGAGGAATACTAGGTGTATTCCAGCTGCTGATAAGAACAAGGCCCCAGTGCCCAATGTTGCTAAAGAAGAAGATGAAGAAGGTCAAGTCTTAAGAAAACTCAAGCCCAAGATACCAGACCACAATGATGCCCATCCTGTGGCTGAGGACATGAGAATCAGGAAGGATTCTGGGCTGAGACTATGGAGGATGGAAGATCCATATGCTTCAAGAAGAAGAACTGTTGTTGACTACAGGTTCCATACAAAGGAACAGCAGGACTTCTATGAAACAATTCTGTTGGACAAGAAGCCCATAGTTTGTGACATGAGGTGGGTCGAGTGGACCTACATCAAGGACAATGAGCAGCACTATCCTGGAGTGCAAGAAAGCTTTGTTGCTTGTGGAGTTGCTAATTATGTTGGACATAAGTTCACTCACTGGAATGATGAGCTTATCATGCAGTTCTACTCCACAACACATTTTTACCCAGATGGTAGAATTGTTTGGATGTCTGAAGGTACAAGGTACCAATCCACTGTTGAAGAATGGGCAAGTCTAATAAATGCCCCCAAGGAAAATGAGGATGACCTGGACATTTATGCAAAGAAGAAGATGGATCACAACTCAATGGCTCACATGTACAAGGAAATCCCAGTCAAGGCAGTAGAGACTCACAAGTTTGGATCAGTTCACTTTCTGCTATCAGGGTTGCCAACCATCAATTGGATCCCGGGCACACCTTGTCGCCCAAGTCCGTGACCATAACATGATCGAGGGCATGCCATCATCATGCTGCATGTGTTTGATGTGCCCCGAAGTTCAAAGTCATGAGCCCGATGATTGAAACAATCAAGAGGACTGCAGCAGATCGAAGAGGAGCTGTGGATATGCACCTCGATTTAGGAATTGATCAACTCAAAGATGGGCACAGGAGATATCGTTTGATAAGGAACATTTTCCACTTTATCCAGACTTTGAGGAAAATGAGGTTGTCATGAATGAAGATGATCCACAATCTGTTCAAGCTCAGGAGAAGAAGGAGAAGGCAAAGAAGGAGAAGGCTGCCAAGATGCCAACTCAAGAGGAGGCATCTGAATATTTCTTGAAAACCAAACAAGAGCAGCTTGGTTACTTGATAGCATCTACACTGAGGATTGAGAAAGGACTGGCCACCCTCACTCAGAATTAGGAGAGCCTTGAGAGAATCATGTAACAAAAATTCTATGATCTAGATGTCAAAGTAACTGAGATTCAATCAGTTGTAGAGCAGCTGCAGGATGACATGCAGGAAAGGAAGGGCAAGACTACCACTAATGTGTTTGCCAGTGTGCCCAGAGCCCAGAGGTCAGTTGCAGTGCCAGTGACAGACACTAGAGCAACAACTTCAACACCAGCTACTGCCCCTACAGTTCCAGTTCAACCAGCTCCAGCATCCATTCTAGCACCCTCTACTTCAACTGAAGCCTTCGTCCAAGGAGCTATCAGGACACCACCACCAGAAGATCAAGCCTGAGAGACAATCTAGCACTATGCATTTTCTATGAACTTTTTGGTAACTTGTTGCCAAAGGGGGAGAAAAATGTATAGATCATAGGCTTCAAGAGAGAGTGTTGCTTTTATTCTCTCTTGCTTTATTTGGTGGTTTTTCAAACTTTGTTTGATTTTGGTTGAGATACTATGCTTGTGAGACATTGATGATCATGTGTTTGATCATAAGCTACACTTATGCATGTTTGATGATATTATCTTATCTATCTTATGTGATCATTCACTATGCTTGGTGATGAGTGCTTGTATTCATTATTTATTATTTTGAGCGCTCCACCAAGATGTATGTGACATGGAAGAGTAACCCATGAGCCTAATTCATTGTGCATTTGCAGTCCAAAGCAAATCTAAAACTATGCACAAATTTAGGGGGAGCTCTTGCTTATCACATACTTCTCAAAGCGACGATGTTATTCAATCTTATTATCATTTGTCGAAGCTTTGATCTATATGTTGTCATCAATTACCAAAAAGGGGGAGATTGAAAGTGCAACTATCCCTAGGTGGTTTTGGTAATTCATAACAACATATAGCTCTTCCAAGACTATTATTTCAGGAAAGCTCAATGAATGGCATGGCATGGATGATGAAAGTGGATCCCTCAAAATACTAAGGACAAAGGATTGGCTCAAGCTCAAAAGCTCAAGACTCTTCATTTTATATTTTAGTGATCCAAGATCACATTAAGTCTATAGGAAAAGCCAATACTATCAAGGAGGGATGAGGTGTTGCTTAATGAGCCTCTTGCTTAATGTGCTTAGTGATATGCTCCAAAACCCTCAGCTACTTTCCCACATCCACAAATGACCTAAACCTAAAGCCAAAATCGGTCACACCGATTCTTCCTATCCGGCGCCACTGATTCCAAAAGTCATAGCCACTGCCACAAACCCTAAGCAAATCGGTCTTACCGACAGGGATCTCGGTCTCACCGAGATGGGTTTGTAATCTCTCTGTTTCCCTTCATAACGTTTCGGTCTAACTGAAGTGAACGATTGGTCCCACCGAGATTGCAATGTAAACTCTCTGTTTCCTTTTTGAAACATTTCGGTCTCACCGAAAAGAGCAAATCGGTCCCACCGAGTTTACCTGACCAACTCTCTGGAAAGCTTATTACCAAAATCGGTCTCACCGAGTTTGTGTAATCGGTCTTACCGAGATTACGTTATGCCCTAACCCTAACCGAATCGGTCTCACCGAGTTGCATGTCAGTCCCACTGAAAATCACTAACGGTCGCTAGGTTTACTAAATCGGTCCGACCGAGTTTAACAATTCGGTCCCACCGAGTTTGGTAAATTGTGTGTAACGGTTAGATTTTGAGTGGAGGCTATATATACCCCTCCACCTCCTCTTCATTCGTGGAGAGAGCCATCAGAACGAACCTACACTTCCAACTTACCATTTCTAAGAGAGAACCACCTACTCATGTGTTGAGGCCAAGATATTCCATTCCTACCATATGAATCTTGATCTCTAGCCTTCCCCAAGTTGCTTTCCACTCAAATCTTCTTTCCACCAGATCCAAAACCTATGAGAGAGAGTTGAGTGTTGGGGAGACTATCATTTGAAGCACAAGAGAAAGGAGTTCATCATCAACGCACCATTTGTTACTTCTTGGAGAGTGGTGTCTCCTAGATTGGCTAGGTGTCACTTGGGAGCCTCCGACAAGATTGTGGTGTTGAACCAAGGAGTTTGTAAGGGCAAGGAGATCGCCTACTTCGTGAAGATCTACCGCTAGTGAGGCAAGTCCTTCGTGGGCGATGGCCATGGTGGGATAGACAAGGTTGCTACTTCATGGACCCTTCGTGGGTGGAGCCCTCTGTGGACTCGCGCAGCCGTTACCCTTCGTGGGTTGAAGTCTCCATCAACGTGGATGTACGATAGCACCACCTATCGAAACCACGCCAAAAACATCCATGTCTCCAATTGCGTTTGAATCCGCCAAACCCTTCCCTTTACTTTCTTGTAAGTTGCATGCTTTAATTTCCGCTGCCTATATACTCTTTGCATGCTTGCTTGAATTGTCTGATGATTGCTTGACTTGTCCTAAAGTAGCTAAAATCTGCCAAACTCTAATATTGGGAAATAGTTAAGTTTTTATTGGTCAAGTAGTCTAATCACCCCCCCTCTAGACATACTTCAAGGTCCTACAGCTATGGTGTTGATGTAGAAGCCCTCCGTGGTCGATTCCCCCTCCGGTGGAGCGCCGACGAAGGCTCCAAGATGGGATCTCGCAGATACAGAAGGTTACGGTGGTGGAAATTGTGTTTCGTTGGCTCCCTGGATGTTTTCGGGGTACGTCGGATTATATAGGAGGAAGAGGTACATTGGTGGGCCTCGGGGCCCACGAGACAGGCGCCCTATAGGTGAGCGCGCCTACCTCTCGTGGCCGCCTCGGCTGTCTGCTTGACTTGCACCCTAAGTCCTCTGGATCACGCTCGCTCCAAAAATCACGCCCCGAAGGTTTCATTCCGCTTGGACGCCGCTTGATATTCCTTTTCTTCAAATACTAAAATAGGCAAAAAAAACAGCAATACGGGTTGGGCCTCCGTTAGTAGGTTAGTCCCAAAATGATATAAATGTGTAAAATAAAGCCCATAAACATCTAAAAGGGGTAATATAATAGCATGGAACAATCAAAAATTATAGATACGTTGGAGACGTATCGTGCAACACCTCGTCAGCATGAGGTAGTTTGCTTCCGAAGACGCACACATTCCTCTCCTTCCAAATTTCCCAAGCGATCAACAGCATCATCGATTTCAACCCTTTTCTGAAGTTTGGCGGTGTCATCGCAATTAGTCTTTTCCAATGACTAAGGGTGTTGCTGTTCGCCGCCCTCATCGTCTTCAAAGCTGCACAGGCCGTCCAAGTGGAGGCCCTCTCCCAGATCTAGTGTGAGAATGGGCAATCCCAGAAGAGGTGCATAGAGGTCTCGAGATTTCTAACATAGAGGGCGCAAAAGTATCCGTTAGGGCCATCCACGCCTCAGCAGGCGATCGCTGCACCATAGCCTATCGTGGTGCAGCAGCCAGGCAAATTTTTTAACAGATCCAGGGACCAGGCCTTCCAAATTGCCTCTTTAATTCCTTACGTTGGAGTTTGTTTGGTTTGAAACTTGTATGAGGCACTGGCTGAGTAGAAGCTGCCACCGCCGACCACCCAGGTGATCTTGTCCTTGCCTGAGGAGAGTGTAATGTCAGCCCTCTGAATTTTGCCCCACAGCTGCAAGAACTCGACCACAATGCTTTCAGTGTTGCTGTGTTGTAAGTCATGGATCCATCTTTCATTCGCGAGGGCTACCGCTACTGTCCTTTTCTTTGCTCTTGCATGTTGAAAGAGGGTTGGGAATTCTTTGCATAATGTCGTAGACCCTAGCCAGGAACTTGACCAGAAACTGGCAGTTTTCCTGTTGCCCAGCTGCACCTTTGTGGCTACTACGAGAAGCACCCGGTCCTCATGATCGCACGGGACAGGGAAGTTCATCCATGGCCTCCGCGGCTGATGCTAGGAGAGCCAGAGCCATCTCATCAGCAGGGCAGCGCTGAAATGAGGTAGGTCCAGGATGCCAAGCCCACCCTTGTCCACCGGCCGACAAACTCTTTCCCAGGCCACTTTGCATTTGGCGCCAGTGATTTTTTCATCATGAGCCCAAAGGAACTGCCTGCAAGCTTTGTCCACCTCCTTGATTATCTTCTTAGGCACTCTGAGGACTGTCATTGTGAAAACTAGGAGGGCGATTAACACCGCGTGAACAAGCACACGCCAGCCAGCCATGCTCATCAATTTTCCTTTCCATCCCGCAAGCCTTGCCCGAACCCGATCAGTTATGAATTGGAAGTGCACTAGCCGCAGTTTTTTCATGGAGATCGGGAGGCTGAGGTATGTGGTCGGGAAAGAAGATAGCTTCCCTCCAAAATTTGCAAGCGCCTCTAACAACGCAATCTCACCACAGTTGATTGGGATAACCGATGACTTTGCCTGCTTCATTTTGAGTCCCGTGGAGTCACCAAATTTGTTTAGCAGATATAGCAGCGTGTCCACCTCATCTTTCTCAGGGTTTGCAAAAATGACTGCATCTTCTGCATACAGACTGATTCTCATGCTGATGCCGTGACCAGGCTGTGACGCCCCCGATTCAATCATACACTAATCATGCACGCAAACATGTACGATCAAGATCAGGGACTCACGGGAAGATATCACAACACAACTCTAAAACATAAATAAGTCATACAAGCATCATAATACAAGCCGGGGCCTCGAGGGCTCGAATACAAGTGCTCGATCATAGATGAGTCAACGGAAGCAACAATATCTCGAGTACGTACATAAGTTAAACAAGTTTGCCTTAAGAAGGCTAGCACAAACCGATACAGATCGAAGAGGCGATGCCTCCCGCCTCGATCCTCCTAAACTACTCACAGTCGCCGCCAAGCAGCCCGCACGTAGTAGTAGGCACCTCCAGTAGTAGTCGCCATCGACGATGGTGTCTCGCCCTGGTTTCCAAAGATCTGGTTGCAGCAACCGTAAAGAAAGGAAAGGGGGAAAAGGGGAAGAAAGCAACCGTGAGTACTCATCCAAAGTACTCGCAAGCAAGGAGCTACACTACTTATGCATGGGTATATGTGTAAGGAGGCACTATCGATGGACTGAACTGCAGAATGCCAGAATAAGAGGGGGATAGCTAGTCCTATCGAAGACTACGCTTCTGGCAGCCTCCGTCTTGCAGCAGGTAGAAAAGAGTAGATTGAAGTCCTCCAAGTAGCATCTACAAGTAGCATCTCCAAGTAGCATCTCCAGTAGCATCGCATAGCATAATCCTACCCGGTGATCCTCTCCTCCGCCTCAGAAAAGCGATCACCGGGTTGTCTCGTGGAACATGTCGGGTGTGTTTTATTAAGTATCCGGTTCTAGTTGTCATAAGGTCAAGGTCAACTCCGGTCGCCCTTTACCGAGGGACACGGCTATTCAATAGATAAACTCACTGCAGGGTGCACCACATAACCCAACACGCCGATCCCATTTGGCCGACACACTTTCTCGGTCATGCCCGCCTCGGAAGATCAACACGCCGCAGCCCCACCTAGGCCTAACAGAGAGGTTAGCACGCCGCCTAACTCCTATGGCGCAGGGTCCGCCCATCGCCCATTGCACACGCAAGACGCTATGAGGGCGGCCGAAAGCGTAACTAGCTCCCTTAATACAAGAGCAGGCTTACGTTCCAATCCGCGCGCCGCCGCCGACGCCTAGAAGGCTTTGGCCGATACCACGACGCCGGGATACCCATAACTACTCCCGCAGAGATGGTTAGTGCGATAGACCAAATGGCCGACTCAGATCAAATACCAAGATCTCGTTAAGCGTGTTATTATGAAGCAACCATGACGCCGACCAGGCCAGCCCACCTCTCGCCTAGGTGGTCTCAACCTGCCCTGTCGCTCCGCCACAAAGATCCACACAGAGGGCCGTCAGGACAAGGGTCCTTTCAGCCCCCAATCCGTGAATCACTCGCGGGTACTCTTTGAGCGGACCCGACTTTAGTCACCATCTGTAGTATGTATATATTTATAGTATATACACGTGATCACCTCCCGAGTGATCACGGCCCAATAGTATAGCAAGGCAGACCGACAAGAATGTAGGGCCAATGATGATAAACTAGCATCCTATACTAAGCATTTAGGATTGCGGGTAAGGTATCAATGACTGTAGCAACAATGACAGACTATGCAACAGAATAGGAGTAACCAAACAATAACATGCTACACTACTCTAATGCAAGCAGTATAGAGAAGAATAGGCGATATCTGGTGATCAAGGGGGGGCTTGCCTGGTTGCTCTGGCAAGAGAGAGGGGTCGTCAACTCCGTAGTCGAACGGGGCGGCAGCAACATCGGTCTCGTAGTCTACCGGAGAGAAGAGGGGGAAGAAACAATGAATACAATGCAAACAGATGTAGAATGATGCATGACAAAGCAATGTGTGATGCTAGGCGTGCCCTAACGCGGTATGAGGTGATACCGGTGAAGGGGGGAAACATCCGGGAAAGTATTCCCGGTGTTTCGCGTTTTCGGACAGATGAACCGGAAGGGGAAAGTTGCATGGTCTCTATTCTAGGGATGCGTGGCGGACGAACGGGCTGCATATCCGGATTCGTCTCGTCGTTCTGAGCAACTTTCATGTAGAAAGTATTTTCATCCGAGTTACGGATTAAAAGATATGATTTTCTAAAGATTTAAATCATTTTCTGATTTTAATTATTTATTTAAAACCAACATTATCCAAAACAGTGAATGATGACGCAGGCATGGCATCAGAGTGATGTCAACAAGTCAACTGGTCGGTTGACCAGTCAAACTAGACAGGTGGGTCCAGTGGGACCCACATGTCATTGACAGGATAATAACAAGGGGGGTTTAGACTAATTAAATGGATTAATTAGTGGGCGGGACCCAATAGTCAGTGACTGTTTAGTGTATTAAATTAATAAATGAAATAATTAGCATTTTATTTATTTAGAAAATGTTTTAAATGACATGGGCCTGCATGTCAGTGCCACTGGCTGCCCAACAAGACGCTGACCGGTCAACCGAAAGAACGGGCCCCATGGCCCATCGGGCAAGGACCTGTGGGTGGGGGCCACTGAGCCACGTCGGCGTCTGCCGGAGACACGCCGGAGATGGCTCTAGTGAGCCACAATGCGGCGGCCGAACGCCGGAGCAGCTCGGGTTTTCGCCCTGGTGCACCATATCGAGCGCGGCCTGGCTATCTGGAACGGCCCCTTAGCGCCGCGTCCGACGGAGGGGAGCTCGGCAGCGGGGGTGGCCAGAATGGTCGCCGACGATGAGCGCAACGGGCTGCAGTTCGGGCGCGAACGGGGATCGGCTTCGGGGTGTTTGAACGAGGCCTGTTTGGGACCGAACCGATGAGCACATCGAGGCGCGTCGAACGGTGGAGGAGGCTTGGCCGGAAGCAGCTGGAGACAGCGGCGGCGAGCGGCGGAGCGGACACCGGAGTTTCGGGCGTCCGTGGATCCAACGATAGGGGGCACGGGAAGGCGTAGCGCAGGCGAGGGTTCCCGGAAGCACCAGAACACGATGCCGCGTTTCACGCGAGCACGACGGAGACCATGGCCACGGTGGCGAGGCGATCCGCGCAACGTGTTTCACGATAACGGCGACGGGCAGCTACTACGGCGCGAGGGGCTAACGAAGATGGCCAGAGATGGGGAGCTCACCGCGGCACACAAGATGGCCCTTGGGTGGCTTAGTAGCTGCAGAGGTGTCGCGGAGATGAAGAAGAGCGCGACGGGTTTGTCGGAGCAGAGGAGGAAGACGGCGGCGCTGGGCGTTGCGGTGGCTCCGGTCTCCAACGGGTTGCACTGCACGAAGGAGCGGACGACGGCGGCCCTTGGAGACACCATGGGCGGTGAGGTGGGCTCGGTGGTCGGGTTAGGCCGAGCCATGGCGCCGGGCGCCCGGATGCGAGGGAACGAGGGGAGAGGCGCGTGGATCTGGAGGGGCGAGGAAATATTCAGGGGAGGGGATCTCGACGAGGCCGAGAGGGGGCCTGGCGGTTTTATCCTCCTGTCGCCCGAAGAAGGGTCCGGTATGATCAGCTACCAGAGCGACACGTCGTCCCGAGGAACAGAAGGGGGTGCGGCGAGGAGCTGGGGCACTGGGCCGACCAGTGCTGGTTATGGTCCAGAAGGCAGGGTGTGGCGGTTTGAGCTGGGCCAACTGGTCCAGGGGGCTTCCCCTCTTTTTCTGTATTTTTTGTAATTTCTTTCTTTTATTTATTTTCCCTTTTCTGTTTTATTTAGTTTTAGGGCATTTAGGTATTTTGTAAAATTTTGTCCTCTGCACCATAAATACAAGTGCATTATTTGGCATCCTCTTAACATTTTTGCTTCAATATTGGAAAACTTTTGTCGTTTGACTTATTTAGGATTTAAATTCGAAACGGTTTCAACTAGCGAAAGCTTAGCAACAGTAATCAAAATATGAGATGGCATCATTTAGGAGAGATTTACTGTAGCCAAATTATCCGGACGTTACAAATCTCCTCTACTGCAAGAAATCTCGTCCCGAGATTTAAGACGGGGAGTAAGGGGGAATGGATTTGGTTACGAAATTCTAACGAGTCTTCTCGGACTTGGTTGCTCTCCTCAAAGAGGTCGATCCATAACGTTGATGTCTTCATAGCTCGGCTTCAGGTCATCATGATGAAGCCATCCTTTTCTTCGGGAACTCCAACGTACTTACTAAAGTGTAAGAAGGGAAAACTCTATATGGATGGATTCTAACAAGATCGAGCTTCAGACGGTTAACTCAGGGAAGAAACATAAATATCTCTCGATTTGAAACTTAAGAAAATATCAAGAGCAAAGAAGGAGGTATCAGGTGAGGTTTCGAACGGGCAGGCAATCATTTGATGCCTGAAACAGAGCGTGAAAGGGGTTCAAAGCAATGGGTATAAGTATTGTGTCCAATACCAGAATTGATGATCTCTCAGAAGGTGGCTCGTGAATCACATACGAGGCCACGTGCGAGGAATAACTATGGAAACAGGGCGTACCGGAGAGTTAGGTTTCGATCCTGTAGAACTGTGGGTTATGGGCCCACCATATGGGTTAATTCTCCTCCACTACGTGGGAAAGAAAAGTAGAAAGGGCGGTGATATTTTGCACAGTCATGATAACAAGGCATGTCAGAGGATAGCCCATCAGTTATGTTGTCAACACGTTGGTAACAAGGGCGAGGGATGAAGAGAACCATTTTCCTGCTCGTTGAACGAGGCGGACAGTTAGGCAAAGTTCTCGTCCATTGGAGGTTACGGAAATGTCATCAACAAAAGTAACGGGGTCTTACTGACAAAGCTGTACACCGAGGTGTTTACATAAGCAGGGAATTATCACTGCTCAGTTAAGTAGATTACAAGAAAGGCTAAACAAAACAATGTAAAGGAAAATGCGTTTAAACACATATTTCAGGGGTATATCCTTCCCAAGGACAAGTAGAGCAAGATATACACGACGGGATAGAAAGTAGGTAAGGGAAGAGGAATTTCAAGACATTACCCATATAACAGTGTTTGGATAATTGAGCAAGAGACATCTCGCATTGGGCTTCAAATGCTCTTATTGAAAATCGGAGTACCACAGACATGCTTCGAGATAGCATTGACATGGTCCTCAAGCAAAGATCGGACTTTGGATACAAGAAGGATTCATCAGGAACAACTTGCAGAATAAGTCTTATAGTTTCCCCATGGAAGAATGGGTAACCTTGCTGAAAGGGGAACTATAACAATAGGGCCTCCGACCAGGTGTGCTAGGCATGACATCACCTTACCGGGTAATATTAAGACCAATTTTATAACTCTTGGAAACATGTTCCCACCATCATATCTGACCAAGATTCAGATCTGATTGGTGTCAGGATACCTCAGACTCAGGATGCCTGAGAAGAAAAAGGTGCAAAACAAATTGACGAGATGACATTGTAAGATTCTCGAGAAATGTACTATGGAAGGGAGTTTCAGAACAAGAGCTCATCATTAAACCAATGAAGGAATAAGGAGTTAGTTGATGAACTCAGTGAAAATTTATCGAGATTTCGAAAGGATGAGTTTCCACAATTATGTGGACAAGGAGATAACATTTGTCAGATCAAATGATATAATGATGTATGCTCGAGGAAAGCATACACAATTGAACATTGATTGAAAGGTGCACCCGAAAGATGGGCTTAGGTAGCATGATCAGCGTTAGAAAATGTTGACGATGATCATGACACATTCATCGAGAGGTTTCAAGAAGATGTAATCGATCGGCGAAGACATCACATCAAGGGAATGGTGCAGTAAAAGGTTACTATAACCATAGATAAGATGCCATCTCAGAATTCAGAGTTGTCTCTCAAGACAAACAATATGATGCGAAAAGTTCGATGTAAGCTTAGGACACTATCGAGATTGTGTCCCGGGGATGAAGGACATAGGTATAATGGTCAAGCAGTCAGCCTGACGATGATGATGTAGTCAATCCGTTGGGAATGACATGATCAAGTGCAATATCGTAAGCAATGAAGATTACTAAAAGTTGTCGACCCGCAGTGCAGACTCGGTCCACTTTTCGGTGTTCTCGATTGACGACAACCTAGAACTCGTGGGGTGACTAAGACAGGGAAAGGTATTACTCCATTACAAATTCATAAGATGTAGTGCAATGGCATGATATCCTCGAGATACCAGGTGAATAATACTCGAAGGCATATCGAATTAAAGGTTGAAATGGGGTGTATTGATCTGTAGAAGACAAGCGATTTAACTTGTCCAAGAAATGGAATCAAGGAGAAAATATGATCGGAACCACGTTTGCAAAGGATCAATTCACAGATATCAAAGGATATTATATCAAGGAAATAGTTATTATTACAAGAAGCTTCCATGATAGGACCTACATCGTGTCCATGGGCATGAACACAAAGTTCAAGGTTGACTCCCACTTCTTCACTGCATAATCTTTCATTTACTTCTCAAGTTTGATGAAGTTGTAGTGTTGAAATTTTATCTGGCAAAATGCCAGAAGAGTATGACTCGTGAAAACTTTCGAGTTCACACATATTAAGGAAGGCATATGTTCAACCCCTCAGGGTATCGTGGAAACATATACCACAAGCTTCAATAGTAAATATCACCAGCTCGAAAGCAGAGCATGGTTGGCCAAATCAGAGAATAGGATTTACCATTGGCATTATGTATCAGGGAAAGAACTTCCAACGTGATTGAAAATATGAAGGATATTGTCGGATAAAATCCAACAAAGGACTTGATGGTCCACAAAGGATCTGATGTGAGTATCAGTACTCAACCAGAAGAGGAAAGAATGAAAATGCAACAGGTTATGAAATCATCTGAATAATTCAAAGCTTAAATGCAAAGGAATTATGATTCCAAATCGAAGGATCAGAAGGAGATGCTCTGATCAAGGATGGACAAGTTGAAATAGACTTAGGGGTACAATCAATGGCAATCTGATTGGCCGAGAACCAGCTCATGTTCAAAATGACATCTGAGCCGGAAATATGAATTCTAGGATCTGATTGAGGATTGCGAGCATTCACAACATATCGAATCAAGTGACTCGAAATGATAGTGACAGAGGTTGTCAATGGAGATTACTAGAAGTATGGAATTAACCATAATTCCGGAAGGCAAGGAAATCAAGAGCAATGGGCTACTGAGGATTTACCGAAAATCGAATGGTATTTCGAGGACTTATGTGAAACACATGAGCGGCTAGGGATGGGGGGATACTCGGCAAGTGCGAGGAATTATCCGTTTGGGTATTCAGGTGAAAAAGAACAGCAAGGCAGTAAGCTCAAAGGGTTATCAAAACAACGATGAGTGTTTCGGGGTATCTTGTAATAACAAGACAAACTGAGGATGAATGTAAGAATAACAACTGCAAGTAGTTATCCATAAGGGTTGACGGTGGAAGGGAATTGCAAACGCGATGAACACAAGTTCTTGGGTTAACAATGAGAGTATCTTCGTGGTCTTCACGCAAGCAGCATTTATCATCAAGAATAAGAGGCTCTCCGGGTGAAAGTGATAACGAGATCCTAATGTTAGATTTAGTAAAATTCATTTAACCCGAATAGAAGAGAGATCAGAGTCCCAGAGTATAGACGAGGAGTAAAAGATCCTAATACCACCCAATGACGACGTCGGCTCGTAAGCCGCACAGCCATGTTAGTAAAAGTTTTTCAATGACTAGACTCGACTTCGGCCAAGGAGTCGGAAAGGGGATTCCTACAGGCAGTTGGCTCTGATACCAACTTGTGACGCCCCCGATTCAATTGTACACTAATCATGTACGCAAACGTGTACGATCAAGATCATGGACTCATGGGAAGATATCACAACACAACTCTAAAACATAAATAAGTCATACAAGCATCATAATACAAGCCAGGGGCCTCGAGGGCTCGAATACAAGTGCTCGATCATAGACAAGTCACCGAAGCAACAATATCTCGAGTACGTATATAAGTTAAACAAGTTTGCCTTAAGAAGGCTAGCACAAACCGATACAGACGAAGAGGCGCAGCCTCCCGCCTCGATCCTCCTAAACTACTCCGGTCGCCGCAAGCAGCCCGCACGTAGTAGTAGGCACCTCCAGTAGTAGTCGCCGACAATGGCGCGCTCGCCCTGGTTTCAAAGATCTCGTTGCGCAACCGTAAAGAAAGGAAAGGGGGAAAAGGGGAAGAAAGCAACCGTGAGTACTCATCCAAAGTACTCGCAAGCAAGGAGCTACACTACTTATGCATGGGTATATGTGTAAGGAGGCAATATCGGTGGACTGAACTGCAGAATGCTAGAATAAGAGGGGGATAGCTAGTCCTATCGAAGACTACGCTTCTGGCAGCCTCCATCTTGCAGCAGGTAGAAAAGAGTAGATTGAAGTCCTCCAAGTAGCATCTCCAAGTAGCATCTCCAAGTAGCATCTCCAGTAGCATTGCATAGCATAATCCTACCCGGCGATCCTCTCCTCGTCGCCCTGTAGAAAAGCGATCACCGGGTTGTCTGTGGTACTTGTCTGGGTGTGTTTTATTAAGTATCTGGTTCTAGTTGTCATAAGGTCAAGGTACAACTCCGGGTCGTCCTTTTACCGACGGACATGGCTATTCGAATAGATAAATCACCGCAGGGTGCACCACATAACCCAACACGCCGATCCCATTTGGCCGACACACTTTCTGGGTCATGCCCGCCTCGAAGATCAACACGCCGCAGCCCCACCTAGGCCTAACAGAGAGGTCACCATGCCGGTCTAACTCCTATGGCGCAGGGTCCGCCCATCGCCCATTGCACACCCGCACGCTGCGTAGGGCGGCCAAAAGCGTAATCCAGCCCCTTAATACAAGAGCAGGCTTATGTTCCAATCCGGCGGCGCCGCCGATCGCCGACGCCTAGAAGGCTTCGCCGATACCACGACGCCGGATACCCATAACTACTCCCGATAGATGGTTAGTGCGATAGACCAAATGGCTAGACTCGCATCAAATACCAAGATCTCGTTAAGCGTGTTATTATGAAGCAATCATGACGCCGACCAGGCCAGCCCACCTCTCGCCTAGGTGGTCTCAACCTGCCCTGCCGCTCCGCCACAAAGATCCACACAGAGGGCCGTCGGGACAAGGGTCCTTTCAGCCCCCAATCCGTGAATCACTCACGGGTACTCTTCGAGCGGACCCGACTTTAGTCACCATCTGTAGTATGTATATATGTATAGTATATACCGTGATCACCTCCCGAGTGATCACGCCCAATAGTATAGCAAGGCGCACCGACAAGAATGTAGGGCCAATGATGATAAACTAGCATCCTATACTAAGCATTTAGGATTGCGGTAAGGTATCAATGATCGTAGTAACAATGACAAAGCTATGCAATGTAATAGGAGTAACCAAACAAGAATATGCTACACTACTCTAATGCAAGCAGATAGAGAAGAATAGGCGATATCCGTGATCAAGGGGGCTTGCCTGGTTGCTCGCAAGAGAGAGGGTCGCCAACTCCGTAGTCGAACGGGCGGCAGTAGCATCGGTCTCGTAGTCTACCGGAGAGAAGAGGGGGAAGAAACAATGAATACAATGCAAACAGATGTATAATGATGCATGAAAAAGTAATGCGTGATGCTAGGCGTGCCCTAACGCCGTATGAGGTGATACCGGTGAAGGGGGGAAACATCCGGGAAAGTATTCCCGGTGTTTCGCGTTTTCGGACAGATGAACCGGAGGGGGAAAGTTGCGTGTTTGCTATGCTACGGATGCGTGGCGGATTTAACGGCTTCAGATCCGACTCGCCTCGTCGCTCGAGCAACTTTCATGTAGAAAGTATTTTCATCCGAGTTACGGATTAAAAGATATAATTTTCTAAAGATTTAAATCATTTTCTGATTTTAATTATTTATTTAAAACCAAAATTATCCAAAACAGTGAATGATGACGCAGGCATGACATCAGAGTGATGTCAGGAGGTCAACTGGTCGGTTGACCAGTCAAACCAGACAGGTGGGTCCAGTGGGACCCACATGTCATTGATAGGGTAATAACAAGGGGGGTTTAGACTAATTAAATGGATTAATTAGTGGGCGGAACCCAATAGTCAGTGACTGTTTAGTGTATTAAATTAAATAATGAAATAATTAGCATTTTATTTATTTATAAAATGTTTAAAATGACATGGGCCCGCATGTCAGTGCCACTGGCTGCTCAGTCAAGACGCTGACGGGTCAACCCAATAACGGGCCCCCATGGCCCATCGGGCAAGGACCTGTGGGTGGGGCCATCGAGCCACGCTTAAGATCGGGCCGAGACGCCACGAGATGGCTCCAGGAGCCACAATGCGGCGTCAATGCCGGAGCAGCTCGGGTTTCGCCCGTGCACTATATCGAGCGCAGCCAAAGTTATCTCGAACAGCCCCTTCGCGCCGCGCGTCCGACGGAGGGGAGCTCGGCGCGGGTGGCTGTAATGGTCGCTGGCGACGAAGCGCAGCAAAGTTGTAGCTTGGGCGCGAACGGGATCGCGCTCGGGTGTTTGAACGAGGCCTGTTTGGGACCGAATCGACGAGGGCGCCGAGCGCGTCGAACGGTGGAGGAGGCTTGGCCGAAGCAGCCGGAGACAGCGGTGGCGAAGGGCGGAGCGGACGCCGGAGTTTCGGGCGCCCGTGATCCAACGATAGGGGGCACGGAAGGCGTAAAGCGTGTGTGCGCGGTTCCGGAAGCACCAGAACACGATGTCGTGTTTCACGCGAGCACGACGGAGACCATGGCCACGGCGGCGTAGGCGATCCGCGCAACGTGCTCACGATAACGGGCGACGGGCAGCTACGGTGCGCGAGGGGGCTAACGAAGATGGCCGGGAGATGGGGAGCTCACCGTGCGGCACGCAAGATGGCCCTTGGGTGGCTTAGTAGCTGCAGAGGCGTCACCGAAGATGAAGAAGAGCGGCTGCGGGGTTTGTCGGAGCAGAGGAGGAAGACGGCGGCGTCGTGGGCGTTGCGGTGGCTCCGGTCTCCAACGGGTTGCACCAGACGAAGGAGCGGACGACGGCGGCCCTTGGAGACACCGTGGGGCGGTGACGTGGGCTCGGTGGCCGTGGTTAGGCTGGAGCCATGGCGTCGGTGGCGTCCGGATGGGAGGGGAACGAGGGGGAGAGGCGCGGTGGATCTGGAGGGGCGGAGGAAATATCTGCGGGGGGAGGGGGATCTGACGAGGCCGAGAGGGGGCCGTGGCGGCCTTATCCTCCCCCGTCGCCGACGAGCGGGTCCGGTGGCAACCGCGCCCTGTAGCGGCGCGCATCCGAGGAACAGGAAGGGGGGTGCGGTGCGAGGAGCTGGGCCGGCTGGGCCGACCAGGCTGGTTGCGGTCTAGGGAGGCAGGGGCTGTGGCCGGTTTGAGCTGGGCCGCCTGGTCCAGGGGGCTTCCCCCCTTTTTTGTGTTTTTTGTAATTTCTTTCTTTTATTTATTTTCCCTTTTCTGTTTTATTTAGTTTTAGGGCATTTAGGTATTTTGTAAAATTGCTCTACACCATAAATACCAGTGCATTATTTGGCGTCCTCTTAACATTTTTGCTTCAATATTGGAAAACTTTTGTCGTTTGACTTATTTAGGATTTAAATTCGAAACGGTTTCAACTAGCAAAAGCTTAGCAACAGTAATCAAAAGATGACATGGCATCATTTAGGAGAGATTTACTGTAGCCAAATTATACGGGTGTTACACAGGCAGTGGTGCAATCGCTTCTTCCTCCACAACAGTCTCCAGCAGGCGGTGTAGGGGATCGATCGCCATGATGAAAAGCAGCGGCAAGAGTGGGTCGCCCTGGGCGATTGGAGCTCCTGGTACACCATTTAGCATGCAAGAGGAGGAGGCCGTTGAAAATAGTATTGTGATCCAGTCTCTCCATCTCGGAGGGAAGCCCATTCTCTCCATTAGCTCAAGCAAGTATTCCCATGAAACTAAATCAAAAGCTTTCGCGATATCCAACTTGAAAAACAGAGCTTTCTTCTTCATGCAGTGCAGCATCTTGGCTGAACTTTGCACATATTGGAAACTGTCATGGATGCATTTGCTCTGTTGAAACACAGTCTGCGCTGGGGAGATGATCGCGTTGAGTGCCCCTGCGAGTCTTGTGGAGAGAACCTTTGATATGAGCTTGGCAACTGAATGAATCAGGCTAATCGGACAAAAGTGTCCCACTTCAGAGGCTTCGTTTTTCTTTCGCAGCAGCGCAATCACGGCAGTGCTTAGGTCAGCAAAGTTTTGCATTGCAAACTGATAGAACTTCTGAAAAACAGCCATGATATCCTCCTGATAATGTGCCAGCGTGATCTGAAAAACTGCCCTGTGAAACCATCCGGCCCTAGGGCTTTGTCAGCCGGTGAATCTGTGACGGCAGCCCAAATTTCTGCATGAGAGAAGGGAGCATCCAATCCATGGGGGTTGATCTGCGGGATGTTTAGTCTTTCCCAGTTCAGAGTGGTTTGACAAGCATCTTGCTTTCCAAAACAACTAGAGAAGTGATCATGAATGATCTTTTCCTTGCCAACGCGATCATACACCTAAGTGTTGCCTTTTGTGAGGGAGTGGATGTGGTTTTTTCTGCTTCTTGCTCTCGTGCGTGCACGGAAAAACTTGGTGCTTGCCTCTCCAACGCACAACCAGGTGATCCTGGATGCCCGCTTCCTCCTAGCTCTCTTGATGGTGGCCAGGCCCAGCACCTTGAGCTTTAGCTGCTTTCTGAGGTTGAATTCTGTTGCCGTCAGTCTTCTGTTTTCTTGAGCCAAGTTAAGCAAACGAATGACTTCATTTGCAATGTGGAGTTGCATCTCCGCCTTTCCAAACGTGGCCTTGCTCCAGATCTTCAGGTCAGCCACCGTTCGCTCTTGTTTCTTTTTGATCCTGACAAAAGGGCACTCGTGCGACACTGGTCTTTGCCACGCTCGAAGAACAGTTTCAGTGAAGTGGGGAAACTTGGGCCAAAACTTTTCAAATCTGAAGCGCGCCTTGCGGCTGGGCTTGTTTGCTGCAGTCAGGAAGAGCGAGCTGTGGTCTGAGAAGGAGGTTGAGGTAGCCACAAGCAGATGATCAGGGTGCAGTTCTTCCCATTGCTCATTGTAGAAAACTTTGTCAATGCCTCAAAAGGTTGGGTTTTCTCTTTCGTTGCTCCATGTGAAGTGGCGATTTTTGCACTTGATTTCTCTCAACCCAGCAAGATCAATGGTTCTACAAAACTTTCCAACCATTCTTCTGTTGATATTTGAATTGCTCTTGTCTCTGGCCTGGTAGATCATGTTGAAATCACCATTGATCATCCACGGCTCTGACGCATAAGGAGCCGCTGCAGCAATTTCAACTAGAAAACTGTCTTTTTTGGGGTCGTCAGTCGGTCCATAAACCGTGGTAATCCAGAAATGCCGACCCGAATGCAGTTCGAGCACCCTAGCGGTGATGGAGAAACTACCTATGTGATGAGAAACTATGTCGACTACCGTTTTGTCCCAAAAGATTGTTGTGCCTCCCCTAGTCCCTATCGCTGGCAGCACCACGCAACCCTGCATTCGAGGGCCGCCAATTTCTGTAGTGATCGCCGTCAACCACACCTCGATCTTGGTTTCCTGCAGACAAAGAACAACTAACCTATGCGCGGAGGCTACCTCGCTGATCACCGTATGTTTTGCCGGGCAGTTTAGGCCTCTAACATTCCAGGACATGAAGTTCAAAATGCTGTCATCCATTGAAGACCAAAGTGTTGCTCCGCAAACTGAAGAAACTTATAAAAAGGAACAGGTACACCAACACATACATCCGGGGGCGACGACGGCCACCAGAAGGTCCAAAACCCCATCATCGCAGATTGAGCCGCAGCATGAAAGGACTAAACATGAACATAGAACCTAACTCGAGCCGATGGAAGACCGGCCGCTGGTGGAGCCTAACTACATCTGTTGCTGCTAACATGACTAAACCTGCATGGCCTCCTCTACTTTAGCAAGCTCGGCCATGCCCGCCGCGATCATGAGGGCGCCTTGGTTGAGGCCTGTGAGCTTTGCGATGGCAGCGATGTCGCCGTTGGATAGAGGTTCCTAGAAGCGCTTGATGATTTGCGCTGCTGCCTTCAGAGTCATCTTATCCTGAGGGACGAGCTCACCTAGCTCTTGGATGAGGCGCAGCACCGCCCTCTGCGCTACCGGGGTGGTGATGCCTGCCGCTGCCTGATGAGCGTTGCGGCGGGAGGGGGCAGAGGTGGCCCGAGACTTGGGTGGAGAGGATTGGCGAGGACGAGGCGGCTGGGTTTGGAGGACCGGGGGAGGCACCATAGTGAATAGATGAGCCGCCTGCTCGTTGCTGCTTTTGATCTGCATCTCGCCCACCTGCTGAGCGACCGCTTCCATCTGGAAACCCATCGTGGCTGCTGCAGGGGAGTTGATGCAGGGCAGCAGGCACGGCAGCATCTCAGGGGTCTGGAGCTCGACCGCACGCCGACAAAGCGAGGGGGAGGGCTCCGCCTTCAAAGCGAGGGGCTTCTGTGGCTTCGAGCATGGCGCTTTTCTCTCCGCGCATGCGCTCAGGCGCTGGGCGGCGAGAGGGCACGCCCCAAATCAGAGAAGGAGAAGAGCTGCGCCACCGGGTCCGTCTCCACCGTTGCAGCCTGCACCGGGCGGAGGGGGAGGGGGTGGCGCGCAGGACCAGGGCCCCAGTGCTCTTCTCGGCGTCATGGCGGCCCCGATGACCGGAGGAGCGATGTCGGCTCACCGAAGTGCGGCTGTGGTGGCGATGCGTGTCGCCGACGACGTCTGTGCCGCTGCCCTTGGCGTGCCAGCCGCGGCCGAGCAGATGATCCCTCCAGGATCGGCTCGAGCCACCACTCCCACCATCATCATCATGGTCGTGCCCAACGCCGCCCAGAATTGGGCCGTAGCCCACTGGCCTGATGCGCGACGTAGCGCTGCGGGCCCTACCCTGCCCGTCTTCCACATGGGTGACCCATGTGCCTGGCTCAATGCGCGGGAGAGGGCGGTCGTCGCTGTCGTCCGAGGAGGGCAGCTCGCTCTGCCCGAGTTGGAGGAGCGCGGCGAGAGGGGGGGTCTAGTCTTCGAGCAGGTCGACATGGATCAGCAGGTCGTAGCGATGGCACCAGGCGGTGGAGGGATGCGGCGGTCCTCAGGGGCGATGCCAATGATCTCATCAACGCGGCCAGCGCCCCGCTTCATCACCCAGAGAGCATGCCTGGTCGGGATGTGGGCAACATACCAGACCCAGAGCCAGCAGGCAAAGGTCTTGGTGTGATCTCTCTCCAAAGTGCGCGTGTCCAGCCGGTCGACGTGGCCGATGTCTCTGAGGGCGTCGTCGGCGCCCGGCAGTGACCAAAACTGCATGGGCAGATCTTCGACCACCACGCGCACATGGTGGCAGAACTTGAGGATCGCGGCGTGGTCGTCTTCATTCCAGGCCCTGATGAAGTACTTGTAGCCCTCGACCTTGATGATGCCGCAGTGCATGGCATTGTCCTGGTGCGCGGGGAGGTTGAAGTGAATGAGGAAGGCCTCGGGCTGATGGGCGGTGACGCGCAGCTGGTGCCGGCCGGTGAATAGCTGCTTTAAGATGACCCTGCCGACCGCCGCTGGGGTGGTGGAGTGCGAGCAGTCCGCGGCGGAGAGGGTGACAGCATGCTGACACAAAAGGTGCTCCTTGATCTCCAGCGCCGGGGTGGACACGATCTCCTTGTGGCTCTCACGCGGCCGCCTGGCCGGATCACACAGCCGGAGATGGTCCATGGGCGCGGGAGGTGGAGCAGCCGGGAAGACGAGGCAATCCCAGACCGGGGCGCGCGCAGCAGCAGGAAGCTTCAGACGGTCACGGGCAGCCCCTCCAGGACCCCCGTTTCGTGAAATTCTGTGGGCACTCTTTGCAGTAGTGACCAGCTCGCTTGCAGATGATGCAGTGGAGGGGATCACGGCAGTCCTTACGGCGGTGGAGCTTACAGAGGCAGCAAAAACATTTCCCCTTGAATTTGCTTAAGAAGGCGTCCCGCCCCGCGACCGCATTGAATGAACTTTGGCGGTCTGAATGCGGGAACGGGGCACGCCCTCCTCGGTCCGCCGAGCCGGAACAGGCCCTCTCTCTCTTCTAGGAGTGGACCTCCGTCCATCCATCGCCCGTCTCTCCGGCCTGGTCCGAAGAGGAAATCTGGGCTGGCAAGGGAGGGCGAACCACCAGGGATTTATGCCGCGCCAGCCCCCCACAAGGTGACCGGCAAGGATCTGGCGGTCTGAGAGACGCGCCCGCCTTGGAAAAGCCAACATGTTGCAGGATTCACGGCATCGAAGTTGGATCTAACGCGGCGGTCGTCGAAGCAGCAGACCGCGGGAAGGAGGGCGACGAGGGGCCAACGGATCGAGGAGAGCCACCAACAGGCGGCAGGGGGAACCGGCCGGAGGGAGCGCGGTGGTTGGTGGAGGAGCTAGCGGCCATAATAGCCGGATATGGTGGCTGCCACGGTCGGAGCAGCCTGCGGCACCGGGGGGGGGGGGGCGAGGACGGAGCTAGCTAGGAGGGCTCTCAGATAGCGAACGTACGTCTAGAAATGGAGATTTGGATGATGCACTCACATAGCTGCATCAAATGAGCTGAATTTGAGCATGGCCCAATGATTCGAAGATATGAAGATGCTCAAAAAGGCTTCAGGTCATTTGGTTGAACAAAAGTGACGCTTCACAAAGCTTTATTCTGATCAGAAACTTGGAAAAATCCACAGGGCAAATGGCTAAATGGATTGAGCCACAACTTGGTGGAGGGGGTTTATATGGATAAGAGAATGTCCGGGTAAATTGGCAGCTTAAATGAAGCAACATAAAATATAATTGCTTCACAAACTGAAAATCTGACTTGAAACCAAGATTTGGAGCTCTACTCACATAGAAAGGTTACATGAGCTCAAATTGGGTGGAGAGTGATGATTTGTCCAAATGAAGGATGTTGCAAAAGTTCATCTCACTTGTACATGCCTAGAATATACTTCCTTCACAAGGTTTCTTTCTGGGTGAAAACTTTGTAAAATCATAGAAAAATATTTACTAGGAAAATGAGGTTGAGCTTTGGCACAGGGCAATGATATGGATAGGAAAAGGTGTCCAAGAGGTTGGGAGTCAATTGGGCAAACATAAATAGCACTTGCTTCACAAAGTGCCATTTAGGGCAAAATAGGAAAATAATTATTGGAGGATTATTTTTGAACATGGAAATTAAAAGTTTTGCCATATGAGAAATATATGACCCAAACAATTTATGAGAATTATTTGGGAATTTTATCAGTGATGGAAATATAGGTTGCTTCACAACCTAGGGCAAAAAAGATAATTCCTTTAATAGAAAAAAGGAATATTCCCAATAAAACAATATTGGGATTTGGGCTAGGATGAAAATGACAAGGTCTAGGGAAGGATTTGGGGGATGACAAGCCACTCTGGAAAGAAATAAGAAGTCACCTTCTTCAGTTTCCATACCACATAACCACGGAAAAAGAAAACTCAGGCAAAAACCTCACAACATCAAAAGAAAAAGAAAGGGCCAAAAATCAGGTTGTTACATCGCTCCACCGGAGGGCAAAAGTGCTCCTGCCCAACTTCCGCCTCGAGGCGGCGGCGCTTCGTCCCGAAAGACCTCTCCTTATTTTTTTTCTAGGTCAAAATGACTTATATACCAGAAGATGGGCACCAGAGGTGGGCCGAGGAGGGCAGCACCCACCAGGGCGTGCCTGGGCCTCCTGGCACGCCCAAGTGGATTGTGTCCACCTGATGGCCCACCTCAGGTACTTTATTGCTTCAATAATTCTTAAATAATCCATAAAAAATCCTTGGGAAGTTTCAGCTCATTTGGTGTTGTGTAGAATAGGTAGCTTGACGTAGCTTTTTCAGATCCAGATTTCCAGCTGCCAGAATTCTCCCCCTTGGTGCATACCTTGCATATTATGAGAGAAAATGCATTATAATTACTCAAAAAAGCATCATTATACAATAAAACACCATAATTAACAGTAGGAAAACATGATGCAAAATTGACGTATCAACTCCCCAAAGCTTAGACCTTGCTTGTCCTCAAGCGAAAACCGAAATTGAAAAACATGTCCACATGCTTAGAGAGAGAGAGAGGTGTCAATAAATATAAAAATACGGACATAGTAGCATCATGTAACTTATTATAACAGCAAAAAACCTTAACATAATACTTTTATCATAGAACTTTTATCATATACTTCTCATGAACAAGTGACAATTCATCACATCATCGAAGTATAAAGCATAAACTCTATTGGAAACCAACAAACTATGTTCTTAGTCAACTTTGCAACTACAATTCATCATCTTTTCAGGAAGGGTCACACATCAGAGCCTTTAGGCAAGTCCACATACTCAACCTTCATTTAGTCTTCTTTTATTGTTAACACTCACCGCGTACACATGAGCAAAACATTTCAATCAGACAAATAGAAAGATAGGGGCTTATAGTATCGCCTCCCGACAAACTCACCTCAAGGGTGATGTCAACAATAATAAGTCATGCTACCCATATTCAACTGGGGACATGTGCCTAGATCTTTCCTCACCACATAATGCTTGCTAAAGGAGAAAAAAATAAAAGGAATATAGAGAAAAACTTTGGCACTTGCATGAAAGTAAATACATGAAAGTAAAAGATAGGCCCTTTGTAGAGGGAAGCAGATGTTGCCATGCACTTTTTGTTTGTATGCTCAACCCATTAGTGCAAGAGAATGTCACGTTATATTGCCCCTTGTGATGGCAACATTTATTATGCAGTCTGTCGCTTTTATTCTTCACCATCACAAGTTCATACAATGCTAAATTTTCCCTTATACTAAATGATCTCACACTTTTATAAGAAATTTTTATTGCCCTTTTTGCACCGATGACAACTTACTTGAAGGATCTTACTCAATCCATAGGTAGGTATGGTGGAATCTCAAACAAGATTTGGGTTTAAGTGTTTTGGATGCACAAGCAGTATCTCTACTTAGTGCGGAGTTTTTGGCTAGCAAAGATAGGGGCAAGCACCACATGTCGAAGGATTATGTCATGGTGCCTTTGTCGACCGTTGGCTCTCTCTGCTCCGGAGACCTCGCTCGCTATAAAAAAGACAAAATTTCAAGTTATATCGGTTTCAGCAGTTAACCACAACAAGCACTTTTGCAACAGGGATAATCATGAAAAGATGCATCCTAATATGAATTCAAAGCACACCACCATGCAGAGCACTCATAGTAGATCATTTTTACATATAATACACCCCAAATGGATAAACATGACAAAGTTATCATCATCACAACATGGCAACATGATATGATTTTCCAGGGACTTGATGGGATTTTCATCGTCGCCGAAATGGGACAAGGGGAATCCGGGACGAGCAGATCTGGGCACGCCGTTTGGTTCGGGGGCTCGGGGTGGACTATAACGACGGTGTGCAGATCGGGGCTCCTGCGAAGTGGAGCTCCGGTGACGGCGGCACGACGCGGATCCGAGACGATGGGGGTTGCCGGGTGTCGGTGTCAAAACCGGCGGATCTCGGGTAGGGGGTCCCGAACTGTGCGTCTAGGCGGATGGTAACAGGAGACAAGGGACACGATGTTTTACCTAGGTTCGGGCCCTCTTGATGGAGGTAAAACCCACGCCCCGCTTGATTAATATTGATGATGTGTATTACAAGAGTGGATCTACCACGAGATCAAGGAGGCTAAACCCTAGAAGCTAGCCTATGGTATGATTGTTGTAATGGAGGTTATGTCCCACGGATTAAAGCCCTCCGGTTTATATAGACACCGGAGAGGGCTAGGGTTACACAGAGTCGGTTACAATGGTAGGAGATCTACATATCCAGACGCCAAGCTTGCCTTCCACGCCAAGGAAAGTCCCATCCGGACACGGGACGGAGTCTTCAATCTTGTATCTTCGTAGTCTTGGAGTCCGGCAGACGATGATAGTCCGGCTGTCCGGACACCCCCTAGTCTAGGACTCCCTCACCGGGGTTGGATCCTGGCAGGGAGGGGCCATTCCGGCGATCTGGGCGTCGCCGGCGGCTGGGAGGCGGTGGACTGAACAGGTCGACGTCGTGGGGGTGGCCGGCGAGCGGGGCGAGGCGGATCCAGGCCTAGGGACCCCGGATCTGGCACTGGAGGTGGCCGGCGGCGAACATGGCGACGATGGTGGCGCGAGGCGGAGGGAGGCATCGAGGTGCGGGGTGGCGACAACGGCAATTGCGGCGGCGGGGGAGGGGGGGCGGGAGCAGAGGCAAGCGGGCGGCAGTGCTCGACGGAGAGGCGGCGGCGCGGAAGTGAGCACGGCCCGGTTTGAGCCCTGGCGGGCCAGATCTGGACCTCTCTGTCCACCAAGTCCCTTCCTCCCCGAGCTCCCTTGCACCATGGTGCCTCTGTCGACCGCTGGCTCTCTCTGCTCCATTGACCTCGCTCGCCACTCACTAGCCACTCGTCGTGATGGTCAGCTGCTAGAGCTCGCGCTCCTCTTCTCTTCTTGAGATCTCTGTCGCTCTCTGCTGCTCTGAGTCAACTCACGGGCATATAAAAATTGATAGAATTTACAATGAAAGAGCGAGGTGGGATTCTCTTGCGTGCATATAATTTTTGGCGCCTGCTAGGAATCATTCGGATGATTCCAGTGAAACGTAAACCGCCTCCTGAGTTATGCGATTGGAGCAAAGACAACCATAAGATCCCTGGGTTCCCTCTGTCTACGCATTCATACCACGTGGGTTGTGTGTCCCACACACACACAGTCCTTTCATACATAACTACACGCAGCAAAGCTAGGATCATTTCCTAAAATAAAAAAGCAAAGCCAGAATCATCGCTAGACTCCATGTGCGTACACAGTACACCGCGCCTTGTTGGTTCTCCGAAGGAAATTACGTACTTGTTTATACTCATGCAACAGTGACGGTGGTCTTTGTAGCATCAACCGCTAGCCCTTGCAATGCGACACTTCCCTGGATTGCAGCAGCAACGGCGATATTTACAGCGGCAGCAGCCGGTCTTTGCAGCGTCACACATCCTGTTTTGCAGTAGGAATGTCATCTCCTTGCAGAATGGCGCGTCGGGCTTTGTATCAAGTTTGTCTGCCCTTCCAGCGTTGCGCATCAAGGCTTGTGACAACCATAGTGGGCTTTGTTGCAACGGGTCTTCGCAGTATGGCAAGCCATCGAGGTGCACAATCATGGCAGTGTGTCTCGTGCTCAATACATTTTCCAGTTCTCTCATCAACGACCTCCACCTCGCAGCACATGTTGTCTCTACTCACAACATCATTGATGCTCCAGTAGAATTGGGTGACAACACCGATTGTGCTCCTGTATCATGGCTCACAATGCCGGCTTGCGGCACGCCTTGCAACACAATGGCACACATTGCAGCATAGCGATGCCCCCACCGCATCGGTGCCGCTCTCTTAGCATGGCTCAAAATGTCGACTTGTAGCACGCCTTGCACCACAGTGACACTCGTTGCAGCATAGCAATGCCTAGCGATGCTTCATTACAACACCATCGTAGCACCAGCGCCACTGGAGCTCCATCACGGCACCGCATGACCCATGATGCTCCATCGCAGCACGAACGACCCCTGACGCTGCTGAACTACAGCTCACATCGGCACACACCCCCGGATGCTCCGTCGCAGCACCGATGACCCCCAACACTGCTTCATTCCAGCTTGCATCGGTACACCCCTCCCCTGCGCCATGCTCCGTGGCAGCACCGACAACCCCCAACACTGCCCCATTGCAGCTCGCATTGGTACACCCCTCCCCTACGCCATGCTTCATCGCAGCACCGATGACCACCAACACTGCTCCATTACAGCTCGCATCGGTACACCCCCCTGATGCTCTGCCGCAGCACAGAAGACCCCCGACACTGCTCCATTGCAGCTCGCATTATTACACCCCCCATGCTCTGTCACAACACCGATGACCCCTGACATTGCTCCATCGCAGCTCGTATCGGTACATAGCCCTCCACCCTACCCGTGATGCTCTGTCGCAGCACGGATGACCTGCGACACTACTCCATTGCAGCTCACATCGATGCACACCCCTCGTCTCCCCCCCCCCCCGCGCGATGCCCCATCGCAGCACCGAAGGGCGTTGGTAGTGCTGCTATGCCTGACGATGGTTTCTGTGACATCCGACTGCTTCAATGACCGTAGTGATGACACGAGCACATGCTTCGAACACCTATGGTGTACTTTGACGGTCGTGGCGGCAATGCTGCGACGACACCCCGACTGCTTCGAGGATGATGCAACGCGCGTGACATGGACACGACGACATGCTCGAGCACCTGTGGTGTGCTTCGATGGCTGTGGTGATGCTATGATGTGTGGCCCGACGACCGTGGCGATGGCACGACGGCATCCTAGCTGCTTTGATGATATTGCGACGACTGCAATGTTGGCATTATTACATGCTTCAAACACTCATGTTGTGCCTCGATGGCTGCGACAATGCTTCACGGCATGCTTTGCCGATTGTGGTGATGCTACGATGAGTGCTTCAACGACCGTGGCGATGGCGCAACGATATGCTTGTAATGCACGTGATATGCTCAAATGGTGGCGATGTTGCTGTGATGACATGGTTTGACGGCCAAGACGATGCTGCAATGGTGTGCTTATTTGTACAATCTTGGCGAGGCTGTGACATTGTTCTTCGACAACCAAGATGATGCTACGCATGACTACTTCGACAATGCCATGACAGTCTTGCGATGACGGGCATGGCTGCTCTGATGATGATGCGACGGCCGCAGCAGAGCGGCAATGGCGGTGCAGCTGCTCTGATGATGTTGTGATGGCATGCTAGTTTGGTTGGGTCTGTGGTCATTGATGAGGATGCCCAAGTACTAAACTTAGTTGTGCATGTAGTTAGTTAGCTACGTGTGAGGTAGTTTGCTGCATGAACATCACATGCCTAGTCGTTAGGACCCTTGGAGCTTATTTAGGAGTAGGATTAGATCATGGGTAAGTGCGTGTGTTAGTAGCACAAAACCATGGCAGTTTGAGAAAGAGAAATACAAAGGCGAGGAGAGACGTGGGAGCTACATGAGAAGCAGCACGCGGGAGGGTGGAGCCTTGGCGAGGATGGAGAGAGCGCGCGTAGAGAGCAAGGCGAGACCGTGATAAGAGGACGCAGATACGGGGAGAAGAGAGATGGAGATTACTGGATAAGGGTAAGGGTAGCCGCACGATCTTGTGAGATCGGACGGCCTCGGACACGGTTGATGCTCAGACAAAATAAGCCGGTTGAATACAAGTGTTTTCCATAATTTTTTCTTGCTCCTTGTCGGTGGAAAAAATACGGAGGATGCCCAGCCCATACGATGGACAGCCCACATACAAAAATTCCTGGACAAAAGTTTTCTACGGGTGCACCGTGTGCAAAAACAAAATAGTTTAGTACCACCTCGAAAAGGTACGGAGAAAATAATAATAGGAGCAAGGTGGATGGACAAAAAACGGACGAAATTATGGTGCTAAGAAGCAATAGCCCTTTTATTATTAGGTATGGATTAGTTTTATTTCTCTATTGCTAAGTTCAACTTGACCACTAGACTGAGGATGATAAGGTGATGCAATTCTATGGTTAACATCATACTTAGCAAGCATTTTACGGAAGACACCATGAATAAAGTATGAACCACCATCAGTCATTAAATATCTAGGGACTCCAAACCTTGGGAACATAACTTCCTTAAGAATTTTAATAGAGGTGTTGTGATCAGCACTACTGGTTGGAACAGCTTCTACCCACTTAGTAACGTAATCAACGGCGACCAAAATATGTGTATACCCATTAGAGGAAGGAAAAGGTCCCATGAAATCAAATCCCCAAACATCAAATGGTTCAACAACAAGTGAACAATTCATAGGCATTTCTTGATGGTTACCGATATTACCTATTCTTTGGCATTCATCACAAGACGAGACAAACTTACGGGCGTCTTTGAAGAGAGTAGGCGAATAAAAACAAGATTTCAATACCTTATGAGCGGTTCTGTCTCCCGGGTGATGTCCTCCATAAGCTTCAGAGTGACATTTCCGTAGGATTTGTTCCTGTTCATGCTTAGGTACACAACATCTAATAATACCATCAACTGCCTCTTTATAAAGATGTGGGTTATCCTAGAAGTAATGTCTTAAATCATAGAAGAATTTTTTCTTTTGTTGGTATGTGAAGCTAGGTGGTATGTATTTAGCATAGTCAGCATACCAAGATGTATTATTAGAAACATTTATTGCAGCTAATTGTTCATCAGGAAAGCTATCATTAATAGGTTGTGGGTCATCAAGAATATTTTCAAGCCTAGACAAGTTATCAGCTACGGGGTTCTCCGCCCCTTTCGTATCAGTGATATGCAAATTAAATTCTTGTAGCAGAAGAACCCACCTAATGAGTCTAGGTTTTGTTGGGGAACGTAGTAATTTCAAAAAAAATCCTACGCACACGCAAGATCGTGGTGATGCATAGCAAGGAGAGGGGAGAGTGTTGTCCACGTACCCTCATAGACCGAAAGCGGAAGCGTTAGCACAACACGGTTGATGTAGTCGTACGTCTTCATGATCCGACCGATCAGGTACCAAACGCACGACACCTCCGAGTTCTTGCACACGTTCAGCTCGGTGACGTCCCTCGAACTCCGATCCAGCCGAACTTTGAGGGAGAGTTCCGTTAGCACGATGGCGTGGTGACGATGATGATGTTCTACCGACGTAGGCCTTTGCCTAAGCACTGCTACAATATTAAAGAGGTGAACTATGGTGGAGGGGGGCACCGCACACGGCTAAGAGATCTCAAGGATCAATTGTTGTGTCTATGGGGTGCCCCTGCCCCCGTATATAAAGGTGGGATGGAGAGGTCGGCCCTAGAGGGGGCGCGCCAAGTGTGGGGAGTCCTACTAGGACTCCCAAGTCCTAGTAGGATTCCCCTTTCCTTTCCGGAGTAGGAGAGAAGGAAAGAGGGGGAGAGGGAGAAGGAAAAGGGGGCTGCACCCCTTGTCCAATTCGGACAAGAGGGGGCGCACGCCTCCTTCCTTTTGGTCTCTCTCCTCTATTCCTGTATGGCCCAATAAGGCCCATATACTCCCCGGGGAATTCCCGTAACTCTCCGGTACTCCGAGAAATACCCGAATCACTCGGAACCTTTCCGAAGTCCGAATATAGTCGTCCAATATATCAATCTTTATGTCTCGACCATTTCAAGACTCCTCATCATGTCCCTGATCTCATTCGGGACACCAAACTACCTTCGGTACATCAAAACACATAAACTCATAATATAACCATCATCGAACTTTAAGCGTGCGGACCCTACGGGTTTGAGAACTATGTAGACATGACCGAGACACATTTCCGATCAGTAAACAATAGCAGAACCTGGATGCTCATATTGTCTCCCACATATTCTACGAAGATCTTTATCGGTCAAACCGCATAACAACATACATTGTTCCCTTTGTCATTGGTATGTTACTTGCCCGAGATTCGATCGTCGGTATCTCAATACCTAGTTCAATCTCATTACTGGCAAGTCTCTTTACTCGTTCCGTAATGCATCATCCTGCAACTAACTCATTAGTTACAATGCTTGCAAGGCTTATAGTGATGTGCATTACCGAGTGGGCCCAGAGATACCTCTCCGACAATCGGAGTGACAAATCCTAATCTCAAATACGCCAACCCAACAAGTACCTTCGGAGACACACCAGAGAGCACCTTTATAATCACCCGCCACGCCAGACGCGTTTGGTAGCACACAAAGTGTTCCTCCGTAAACAGGAGTTGCATAATCTCACGCTTATAGGAACATGTATAAGTCATGAAGAAAGCAATAGCAACATACTAAACGATCAAGTGCTAATCTAACGGAATGGGTCAAGTCAATCACATCATTCTCCTAATGATGTGATCTCGTTAATCAAATGACAACTCATGTCTATGGTTAGGAAACTTAACCATCTTTGATTCACGAGCTAGTCAAGTAGAGGCATACTAGTGACACTCTGTTTGTCTATGTATTCACACATGTATTATGTTTCCGGTTAATACAATTCTAGCATGAATAATAAACATTTATCATGGTATAAGGAAATAAATAATAACTTTATTATTGCCTCTAGGGCATATTTCCTTCAGTCTCCCACTTGCACTAGAGTCAATAATCTAGGTCACATCGCCATGTGATTTAACACCAATATTCACATCTGTATGTGATTAATACCCATAGTTCACATCATCATGTGATCAACACCCAAAGGGTTTACTAGAGTTAATAATCAAGTTCACATCGCTATGTGATTAACACCCAAAGTGTACTAAGGTATGATCATGTTTTGCTTGTGAGAGATGTTTAGTCAACATGTCTGTCACATTCAGAGCCGTATGTATTTTGCACATATTCTATGTCTACAATGCTCTGCACGGAGCTACTCTAGCTAATTGCTCCCACTTTCAATATGTATCCAGATTAAGACTTAGAGTCATCTAGATCAGTGCCAAAACTTGTATCGACGTAACCCTTTACGACAAACCTTTTGTCACCTCCATAATTGAGAAACATATCCTTATTCCACTAAGGATAATTTTGACCAATGTCTAGTGATCTACTCCTAGATCACTATTGTTCTCCCTTGCCAAACCAGGGCAGAGTATGCAATAGGTCTGGTCCATAGCATGGCATACTTTTATAGAACCTATGACTGATGCATAGGGAATGACTTTCATTCTCTTTCTATTTTTTGTCGTGGTCGGGATTTGAGTCTTACTCAATTTCATACCTTTGCAACACAGGCAAGAACTCTTTCTTTGACTGTTCCATTTTGAACTACTTCAAAATCTTGTCAAGGTATGTACTCATTGAAAATCTTATCAAGCGTCTTGAACTATCTCAATAGATCTTGATTCTCAATATGTAAGTAGCTTTACTGAGGTCTTTCTTGTAAAGAACTCCTTTCAAACACTTCTTTATGTTTTCCAGAAAAATTCTACATCACTTCTGATCAACAATATGTCGCTCACATATACTTATCAGAAAGGTTGTAGTGCTCCCACTCACTTTATTTTAAATACAGGCTTCACTGCAATCCCGTATAAAACTATATGTTTTAATCAACTTATCAAAGTGTATATTCCAACTCCGAGATGCTTGCACCAGTCCATAGATGGATCGCTCGAGCTTGCACATTCTGTTAGCACCTTTAGGATTATCAAAACCTTCTGGTTGCATCATATACAACTCTTCTTTAAGAAAACCATTAAGGAATGCAAATTTGACATCCATTTGCTAGATTTCATAAGATGTGGCAATTGCTAACATAATTCAGACAGACCTAAGCATCGCTACAGTTGGGAAAATCTCATTGTAGTCAACACCTTGAACTTGTCGAAAACCTTTTTTTTGCGACAAGTCGAGCTTTGTAGATAGTAACACTACTATCAACGTTTGTCTTCCTCTTGAAGATCCATTTATTCTCTATGGCTTGCCGATCATCGGGCAAGTCCACCAAAGTCCACACTTTGTTCTCATACATGGATCCTATCTTAGATTTCATGGCCTTCAAGCCATTTCGTGGAATATGGGCTCATCATCGCTTCCTCATAGTTCCTAAGTTCATCATGGTCTAGTAACATGACTTCCAGAACAGGATTACCGCATTCACTCGGTGCGAACAAAGACTGAAGACCCACGAGGCTCAGAGTAACTTGATCCAAGTTTCATGATCATCATCATTAGCTTCCTCACTAATTGGTGTAGGAATCACTGGAACTGATTTCAGTGATGAACTATTTTCCCATTCAGGAGAAGGTACTATTACCTTATCAAGTTCTACTTTTCTCCCACCCACTTCTTTCGAGAGAAACTCCTTCTCTAGAAAGGATCCATCTTAGCAACGAATATGTTGCTTTTGGATCTGTGATAGAAGGTGTACCCAATAGTTTCCTTTGGGTATACTATGAAGACGCACTTCTCCGATTTGGGTTCGAGTTTATCAGGTTGAAACTTTTTCACATAAGCATCTAGTCCCAAACTTTAAGAAACGACAACTTTGGTTTCTTGCCAAGCCACAGTTCATAAGGCGTCATCTCAAATGGATTTTGATGGTGCTCTATTTAAAGTGAATGCAACTGTCTCGAATGCATAACCCCAAAACGATAGTGGTAAATCGGTAAGATACATCATAGATCGCATCATATCCAATAAAGTGTGGTTATGACGTTCGGACACACCATTACGCTGTGGTGTTCCATGTGGCGTGAGCTGTGAAACTATTCCACATTGTTTTATATGAAGGCCAAACTCGTAACTAAAATATTCTCCTCCATGATCAGATTGTAGAAACTTTATTTTCTTGTTACGATGATTCTCCACTTAACTCTGAAATTCTTTGAACTTTTCAAATGTTTCAGACTTGTGTTTCATTAAGTAGATATACCCATATATCCTCAAATCATCTGTGAAGGTCAGAAAATAACGATACTTGCCACGAGCATCAACATTCATTGGGTCGAATACATCGATATGTATTATTTCCAATAAGTCAGTAGCTCGTTCCATTGTTCCGGAGAACAGAGTTTTAGTCATCTTGCCCATATGGCACGGTTCGCAAGCATCAAATGATTCATAATCAAGTGATTCCAAAAGTCCTTTTTATGGAGTTTCTTCATGCGCTTGACACCGATATGACCCAAATGGCAGTGCCACAAATATGTTGCACTATCATTATCAACTTTGCATCTTTTGGCATCAATATTATGAATATGTGTATCACTACAATCAAGCTCCAACAAATTATTTTCATTGGGTGTATGACCATTGAAGGTTTTATTCATGTAAAGAGAATAACAATTATTCTCTGACTTTAAATTAATAACCGTTTTGCAATAAACATGATCAAATCATATTCATGCTCAACGCAAATGTCAAATAACATTTATTTAGGTTTAACACTAATCCCGAAAGTATAGGGAGTGTGCGACGATGATCATATCAATCTTGGAACCACTTCCAACACACATCGTCAGTTCACCCTCAACTAGTCTCTGTTTATTCTGTAACTCCTGTTTCGAGTTACTAATTTTTAGCAACCGAACAAATATCAAATACTCAGGGGCTACTATAAACTCTAGTAAGGTACACATCAATAACCTGTATATCAAATATACCCTTGTTCACTTTGCCATCCTTCTTATCCACCAAATATTCAGGCATTTCCACTTCCAAAGGACCATTTCCTTTGCAAGGTAAGCACTCGGTTTGTGCTTTGGTCCAGCTTTGGGCTTCTTGGCGGGAGTGACAACTTGCTTGTCATTCTACTTGAAGTTCCTTTCTTTCCTTTGCCCTTTTCTTGAAACTAGTGGTCTTGTCAATCATCAACACTTGATGCTCTTTCTTGATTTCTACCTTCGTCGATTTCAATATCACGAAGAGCTCGGGAATCGTTTTCGTCATCCCTTGCATACTATAGTTCATCACGAAGTTCCAGTAACTTGGTGGTGGTGACTAGAGAACTCTATCAATCACTATCTTATCTAGAAGATTAACTCCCACTTGATTCAAGCGATTGTAGTACCCAGACAATTTGAGCACATGCTCACAAGTTGAGCAATTCTCTTCCATCTTTTAGCTATAGAACTTGTTGGAGACTTCATATCTCTCAACTCGGGTATTTGCTTGAAATATTAACTTCAACTCCTGGAACATCTCATATGGTCCATGACGTTCAAAAACATCTTTGAAGTCCCTATTCTAAGACGTTAAGCATGGTGCACTAAACTATCAAGTAGTCATCATATTGAGCTAGCTAAACGTTCATAACGTCTACATCTGCTCCTGCAATAGGTCTGTCACCTAGCGGTGCATTAAGGACATAATTCTTCTGTATAGCAATGAGGACAATCCTCAGATCACGGATCCAATCCGCATCATTGCTACTAACATCTTTCAACATAGTTTTCTCTAGGAACATATCAAAATTAACATATGAAAACAAAAAAGCGAGCTATTGATCTACAACATAGTTTGCAAAATACTACCAGGACTAAGTTCATGATAAATTTAAGTTCAATTAATCATATTACTTAAGAACTCCCACTTAGATAGACATCCCTCTAGTCATCTAAGTGATCACGTGATCCAAATCAACTAAACCATAACCGATCATCACATGAGATGGAGTAGTTTTCAATGGTGAACATCACTATGTTGATCATATCTACTATATGATTCATGCTCGACCTTTCGGTCTCCAGTGTTCCAAGGCCATATCTGCATATGCTAGGCTCGTCAAGTTTAACCTGAGTATTCCGCGTGTGCAAAACTGGCTTGCACCCGTTGTAGATGGACGTAGAGCTTATCACACCCGATCATCATGTGGTGTCTGGGCACGACGAACTTTGGCAACGGTGCATACTCAGGGAGAACACTTTTATCTTGAAATTTAGTGAGAGGTCATCTTATAATGCTACCGTCAATCAAAACAAAATAAGATGTATAAAATATAAACATCATATGCAATAAAAAATATGTGACATGATATGGCCATCATCATCTTGTGCCTTTGATCTCCATCTAAAAGCATCGTCATGATCTCCATTGTCACCGGCATGACACCATGATCTCCATCATCTTGATCTATATCAATGTGTCGTCACATGGTTGTCTCGCCAACTATTGCTCTTGCAACTATTGCTATCGCATAGCAATAAAGTAAAGAAATTATTTGGCGCTTGCATCTTATGCAATAAAGAGACAACCATAAGGCTTCTGCCAATTGCCGATAAGTTCAACAAAACATGATCATCTCATACAGCAACTTATATCTCATCACGTCTTGACCATATCACATCACAACATGCCCTGCAAAAACAAGTTAGACGTCCTCTACTTTGTTGTTGCAAGTTTTACGTGGCTGCTACGGGCAGAGCAAGAACCGTTCTTACCTATGCATCAAAACCACAACGATAGTTCATCAAGTTAGTGATGTTTTAACCTTCTCAAGGACCAGGCGTAGCCACACTCGGTTCAACTAAAGTTGAAGAAACTGACACCCGCCAGCCACCTGTGTGCAAAGCACATCGGTAGAACCAGTCTCGCATAAGCGTACGCGTAATGTCGGTCTGGGCCGCTTCATCCAACAATACCGCCAAACCAAAGTATGACATGGTGGTAAGCAGTATGACTTGTGTCGCCCACAAATCACTTGTGTTCTACACGTGCATATAACATCTATGCATAAAACCAGGCTCGGATGCCACTATTGGGGAACGTAGTAATTTCAAAAAAAATAATCCTAAGCACACACAAGATCATGGTGATGCATAGCAACGAGAGGGGAGAGTGTTGTCCACGTACCCTCGTAGACCAAAAGCGGAAGCGTTAGCACAACACAGTTGATGTAGTCGTACGTCTTCACGATCCGACCGATCAAGTACCAAACGCACGACACCTCCGAGTTCTTGCACACGTTCAGCTCGATGACTTCCCTCGAACTCCAATCCAGCCGAGCTTTGAGGGAGAGTTTCGTCAGCACGACGGCGTGGTGACGATGATGATGTTCTACCAACGTAGGGCTTTGCCTAAGCACTGCTACGATATTATATAGGTGAACTATGGTGGACGGGGGCACCGCACACGGCTAAGAGATCTCAAGGATCAATTGTTGTGTCTATGGGGTGCCCCTGCCCCCGTATATAAAGGAGGGAGGGAGAGGCCGGCCCTAGAGGGGGCGCGCCAAGTGTAGGGAGTCCTACTAGGACTCCCAAGTCCTAGTAGGATTCCCCTTTCCTTTCCGGAGTAGGAGAGAAGGAAAGAGGGGGAGAGGGAGAAGGAAAAGGGGCTGCACCCCTTGTCCAATTCGGACCAGAGGGCGGGCGCACGCCTCCTTTCTTTTGGCCTCTCTCCTCTATTCCCGTATGGCCCAATAAGGCCCATATACTCCCCGGCGAATTCCCATAACTCTCCGGTACTCCGAGAAATACCTGAATCACTCGGATTCCGAAGTCCGAATATAGTCGTCCAATATATCAATCTTTATGTCTCGAACATTTCGAGACTCCTCGTCATGTCACCGATCTCATTCGGTACTCCGAACTACCTTCGATACATCAAAACACATAAACTCGTAATATAACCGTCATCGAACTTTAAGCGTGCGGACCCTACGAGTTCGAGAACTATGTAGACATGACCGAGACACGTTTCCAGTCAATAACCAATAGCGGAACCTGGATGCTCATATTGGCTCCCACATATTCTACGAAGATCTTTATCGGTCAAACCGCATAACAACATACGCTGTTCCCTTTGTCATCGGTATGTTACTTGCCCGAGATTCGATTGTTGGTATCTCAATACCTAGTTCAATCTCATTACCGGCAAGTCTCTTTACTCGTTCTGTAATGCATCATCCTGCAACTAACTCATTAGTTACAATGCTTGCAAGGCTTATAGTGATGTGCCTTACCGAGTGGGCCCAGAGATACCTCTCCGACAATCGGAGTGACAAATCCTAATCTCGAAATACGCCAACCCAACAAGTACCTTCAGAGACACCTGTAGAGCACCTTTATAATCACCCAGTTACGTTGTGATGTTTGGTAGCACACAAAGTGGTCCTCCGGTAAACGCGAATTGCATAATCTCACAGATATAGGAACATGTATAAGTCATGAAGGAAGCAATACCAACATACTAAACGATCAAGTGCTAATCTAACTGAATGGGTCAAGTCAATCACATCATTCTCCTAGTGATGTGATCCCGTTAATCAAATGACAACTCATGTCTATGGTTAGGAAACTTAACCATCTTTGATTCACGAGCTAGTCAAGTAGAGGCATACTAGTTACACTCTGTTTGTCTATGTATTCACACATGTATTATGTTTCCGGTTAATACAATTCTAGCATGAATAATAAACATTTATCATGATATAAGGAAATAAATAATAACTTTATTATTGCCTCTAGGGCATATTTCCTTCAGGTTTAACATCTTCCTTTTCCATAAGATACTTTATAGCAGCATGGTCGATGTGAATAGTCAGTTAGGATCAACAATGTAAGATCCAAATTTATCACAAGCAAACATCACTGCTAAGAATTCTTTTTTAGTAGTAGCATAATTTCATTGAGCATTGTCTAGAGTTTTACTAGCATAATGAATAACATTGAGTTTCTTATCAACTCTTTGTCTGAAAACAGCACCAACAGTATAATCACTAGCATCACACATAATCTCAAAAGGCAAGTTCCAATCAGGTGGTTGAACAACAAGTGTAGTAATTAAGCCTTTCTTTAGTGTTTCAAAGGCTTCCAAACAATCATCATCAAACACAAAGGGAATATCCTTTTGCAAAGGGCCTAGAAATTTTAGAAAAGTCTTTGATAAATCTCCTATAGAAACTAGCATGACCAAGGAAACTTTGAATACCTTTGATATCTTTAGGACATTGCATTTTCTCAATTGCATCAACCTTGTCTTTGTCCACCTCAATGCCTCTTTCAGAAATTTTATGGCCCAAGAAAATACCTTCGTTAACCATAAAGTGGCACTTCTCCCAATTCAAGAAAATATTTTTTTTGTTCACATCTCTGCAAAACTCGATCAAGATTTCTTAAACAATCATCAAAAGACTTCCCATATACAGAAAAGTCATCCATCAAAACCTCAACAATCTTTTCACAAAAATTAGAGAAGATGGCAGTCATACATCTTTGAAAGGTAGCAGGTGCATTACATAGACCAAAAGGCATACGTCTATAAGAAAAGGTTCCAAAAGGACAAGTAAAAGTGGTCTTTTCTTGATCAAGTTGTAAAACAAGTATTTGTGAAAAACCAGAATATCCATCAGGGAAGCAAAAATGTGTATGCTTAGATAATCTTTCTAACATTTGATCAATAAAAGGCAAAGGTGTCAGGGGTTGGGTGCGACATATGCCAACGGATGGCTTATCATGGTGGGGGCGAGTAGAACGTCGCCGGTGCCTGGAAACGGGATGAGGCGTACACATGCACGCCGGCGAATCTTACCCATCTTCAGGGCTCTCCGAGGAGATAACACCCCTACTGCTGCTCTGCGGGGTCTCCGCATGATCACTAAGACAAAGTGGCTACAATGGTGCTTCTCGAGCTGTATCGGGAGGCAGGAGAGAGCAAGGCTAGTTCTCTCCTCCCTGTGCTATCTGGTCTATCTCTATCAAGGTCCGAACCCTTTGCATGGGTGCCCCGGGGGGTTTATATAGGCCTACCCCCCGGGGGTACAATGGTAATCCGGCTGGGCGCGGGTCCCAGCCGTCTGTCTCTCATACCGCCGTCCTTCCCGCCGGCTTCTGGGGCCCGCCGACTGGTGGGTCCCGCGGACAGGCTTGACACTGTGCGGCACTCCTGATGGCGCATGCTTGGTCATTGGGTCGTGGCAACAGTGCCGCCGTCTATCGGACGATCACTATCGCCATTCCCCATCCTATCTGGTTGATGGCTCGTGGGCCCCTGGGAGGAGCCGGCCGACTCCAGGGAGGCCGACTCCCACAGATCCGTCTTCGGGGCATCCAGGCCGCCTTCGGTCCACTCATCGACAAAGCGACCTCATGGTCTTCGGGCCGTCTGAGCAAAGGCGTCGTGGGTACAAAGCAGTGTCGCAGATCGTGGCTGAGGTCAGGGCAGGCATGGCAATAATGTCGTGCCTCATCGGAGATCTTCTAGCGATACGGCTCACTATAGCCATGCCGGTCCCTCGTAGGTAGGGGGAACGGCCACGCCGCAACCGTACCCCGCATCGGGCTTCGGGAGGAGTCATGGGCCGACTCCCATAGTCGGCCTCTCTGGAGGTCGCCAGCTTGGAGTCGGCTTGTCTTGGAGTCGCCGTCTGGGACTCGGCTTGTCTTGGAGTCGCTGTCTGGGACTCGGCTTGAGGGGCGCGGCCTGCCCCGATGTCTTGAAAGATCCTGGGACCCGGGTTAGCCTACCCGTGCCCATTACTCCGACAGTAGTCCCCGAAGCTGGTGAAGCCCCGCGGACACCGCCTTGTGGGGCTTCAACAGTTTCAACCTTCCCCGTGCAGACTCTGGAACTCGGCTGCCGTCTTCTCTTTGGCCGACTCATCGAAAGTCGGATCTTCTTGCGAAGGGCTGCGGCTTAAAAGCCGCGGCGGGAAACCAGGCGGCGTGCCTGATACGCTTCCCTGCTGCCATCGAGGCAACCCTGTCGCGCGACGCCACGTGGAGAGGACAGTCTGCCTGCCCACGCGCGCGATGGGACGGGCCGTGAGGTGGGGCCTGCCACTACCGTGCCTCGGCATACGAACGGATCCATTGCGGCCGTGGACGGTTGGTTTCCCCACGTTGTTACTGCGCGCAGTAACTTCGTGGGGTAGATCGTGGGGCGGCGTGGGGCATCGTGCGCAGTTAATCCCACGCCCGCCTCTCGGCTCCTCAGCCCATAGGGCTATAAATAGGCGGGGGGAAGCGGGGCGGCACCGCACGCGCACCCTTCTTCCCCATTCTCCCGCCTCATCTTGCCTTCTCTTCTTCCTGCCCCCGCCATTCGAGCGAGAGCACTCCTCACGACGGCGATGAGCTCTTCCTCCGCCGCACCCCCCGCCGTGCGCTCCGGCGTATGGGACGGCTCGGAGGTGGAGGAGGAACATATCAAGTTCCTCCGCCAGACACGCCATCTCCCCAGTGCGGACCTCGTGCGCACCCGCCCTGCACCGAAGGGGGAGACCCGACCGGCGCCGGAGGAGGGCGAGCGGGTCATCTTTCGCTCGCACATCATGCGCGGCCTTGGGCTGCCGGCGAGCGGTTTCTTCCGCTTGTTCTTGGAGTTCCACAGCCTTCAACCACACCATCTCACTCCGAATACGGTGGTGTTGCTCTCCGCCTTCGCCACTCTGTGGGAAGGTTTCCTCGGCGTTCTCCCCACCCTCGAGCTGTGGGGAGAATTCTTCTCTTCTAAGCTCGGCACGCAAGTCGCCGGTATTCTGGCTCAGTGTGGCACCTACATCGCGGTGCGGCGCTCGACAGCCGACAACCCCTTTCCTCCCATCTTGCTGATAAAGTCGGTGAAGATGTGGCAGCGCTCATACTTCTACGTGAAGAACCTCTCCACCGACGGCGACTGGGCCTGCCGCCCTACAACGCCGCCCCCCTAACTGGAAGGCTCCCCAGCTGGTCTCACCAAGCCAGGTCGCTGACTCCATCCGGAGCCGCCGCCGTAGCGCGACTCCGAGTCTTGCTGCAGTCGGAGGGTCTCGTCGAATCCGACCTTCTGGCCGCCTTCGTGGCGCGCCGAGTCCTGCCGCTCTAAGGCCGGCCTCACCTGATCTGTCAGATGAGCGGCCTCCGAGACCCAAGTCGGATGAGCACCAAGGAGGTGACCCGCAAGGAGGTGGCGAACTTGGTGAACCATATAGCGCACTGCGAGTTCGGGGAGGACTGGCAGTTCGGCAAGGAGCCGTACTCGCGCGACAACCCCCCACCAGTGGTAAGTCGCATCTTCCTGTTGTTCTGTCTTCTATGCGGCCGACTCCGGCTTCTGACTCTTGTTGGTTTCTTCTGGCCAGAACCCCCTCATGGAGCCTGCAGCCGGTGCCACGAGACAGCCCCGCGAGTATGTCCCTGATCGCGCGGACAGCGACGTCGATGACCCCGACTTGGGGGCGGCGGCGATGGAAGCCAACGCTGAAGGCGGCGGCGACGGAACCGAAGGCGGCTTCAGGCCCTCGGCCACCTTCGCTGACTGGCCTAATGACGACGCCGACGGGGAAGTCGCCCCGCGCCACCAGCCAAAGAGCTGGCCCAGCCAGCCAAGGCGGCGCGAAGAGGCATCACGCCGGGCCGAGTGCGCCCGGCGGCAAATTGAAGAAGCTCAAAGGGGCGGCCGCCGCGACCAAACGGGAGGAGGCGGCCGCGAAGGCCAACCGCTTCCGAAGGGAAGTGAGAAGGCCGCTGCTAGTCTCAGCGTAAGTCTTTATGCTTTTTATTTTCCTTCGTTGAATCTTGTCCGAGTTTTCCTTTATTCTCCCTCCGTTCTTCTTTAGGGCCCCCCTCTCCCTTGAGAGAGTCGCTGTCCCCTCTGTCATGGGGGCGGCGGAGATGTCCGCCAACACTCGGCGGGTCGATCCCGCCGCCGACCTCCGAGAGGCGACGGAGCGAAATGCGCAGGAGAAGCGCGACGAGGAGGCCGACCGCCTGGAGAAGGCGCAGGCTGAGAAGGCGGCCGCCAACCCAGAAGAAGCTGGAGGACGCCGAAGCCGCCCTTGCGGTGAAACGGCGTGCCGAGGAGGCCGCGCGTCGCCGATCGGCGATGCTCGTCCCCCCATTGTCGTCTGTGCCGCCGCCTCCGGAGTTCACGGGGCAGACCGGAGAGGCCGGCACCGAGAACCCCCTCGTGGAGAAGGAGGGCGGCGAGGCATCTAGCTCGGACACCCTCGTGCCGCCACTGCCGCCTCCGCCACCGTCTGGGAGACCGCACGGCAAACAGCCGGTGGGTCAGTCAGAGCCGCCGATTGTGGACGAGGCCGAGGCGCGGCTGCTTCTTCAAGTCGTCACGCCGGTGCGCCGCCGTCTTGAGAGGGCGACCTCGGCGCCGCGACCTCGGGAAACCGGCACCGCCAGCTCGGCGACCCTGGACGTCGAGGCCTCCAGCGCCGCGCCCACCGGCTGGTTGCGCGGAGGCGGCACCGGACCGCTGAACCAAGCGCTCCTGGACGTCCAGGCGAAGCTACGCGCCGAAGGCGACGCCCTTCAAGCTTGCACCAGGGCGCATCTGGCCGCGCGGACGTCCGTCCGAGTACGTTTCCTCTTCTTTTGATTCTTGTTTTTTCTCGTAGAGGGCGCAACAAGACCCACCGGGTGTAGACCAAGTTCCGGTCGGCTGCTGAGCAGCGGTTCGAACTCCTCCGCGAAGTTCCAATGCCGACTTTGTCTCCATTGGCTTTTTGTAGGAGTATCATAACCTCCGCGCCAGTGCCTTCAACCACAATGTTGAGGAGTTGAACAAGCGGACCGCCGACTTGGCGGAAAGCCGGGGTAAGCTCTTTTTCTTCCTTCTTCGCGGGGGCGCGCTGGCGTACCCGCGGGCTGTAGTCCCTGAGATTCGGGCCGACTGCTGAGCAGTCGGGCCGGATCTTCCCGGCGATCTACTTACTGACGACTTACATGTCTCTTCTTTTGTTCTTCAGGCGCCAACGGCGCTCTTCAGGAGCAGCTGGTCAAGGCCAATACCGCCCGGCGTGCCAAGGAGGAGGAGTGCGGCAAGCTCGCCAAAGAGCGTGACCTGTTGGCGGCGCAGCTAGCCGAGCAGAAGGAGCTGCTCAAGAAGGCATAGGACGAGGCCAAGACGCGGGAGACCGCTCTGATGGCCGAGTTCGAGAGCGAACGCTCTGCCTGGACCGACAGGGAGGCGATGCTGTCTTCCGGCTACCACGAGATCGAGGACATCATTGATGGTAAGTTTCTTTCGTTTCTTCGGCTTCACTATGCGCCAGCCGACTTCGATTTTTCGACTTGCTTTTTTTCGCCTTGGCAGACTTCTTTCCTGGTCACCACAGCAGTCCCTCCGCCATCGAGGCTGCTCGAGAGGCGCCGAAGGGCAAAAGGTGAGGAGGTCGCCGCTAATGCCCCCCGAACCATTGCCGAGCAGCTTCTGAGCATTGAAGCCCGCTTCGTCCGGCTCACCGGCTGCAGGTTGCCTTTAGCGTCCGGGCGCCAGCGGTTGCCGCCTGGTGGCTGACATGCCGCTCAAGACCGCCATCGGATCGCCGACCGGCCGGAAGTCGCCGCCGCCGCCTTGAAGCTTGAAGGGCTCCTCGCCCGGCCGAGCATGACGGGCCTTGGAGTTAAATCAGGCGTGGTATCCGGGCTGACTGGACCGTCCTGCCGTGTTCCGGCCAGAAGCCTAGGCCGAGCTGGAGGCCGTGGAGGGCGCCCTTGTCGAGCGCACGGCAGCCATCGCCGAGTACACAGACACCAGTATCTTCGTGCTCGAGCGAGCTGAAGGCGGCGAGGAAGTGCCGCCAGACAGGTTCGGGATGAACCCGGAGTATGGCGAAGACTCGGCGGAGGTGATCGACTCCAGCACCGAGGAGGAGGATGAGGCGGAGGACGGAGGCGAGGCAGAGGCGCCAGAAGATGGAGCAGGCGGCCAACCTCAACTCGATCAAGGCCCAAAGAACGAAGCTGCGTGGAGACAAAGGCGATCGCCGCCGAGGCGACTAAACCGAGACCGCCCAGCCTGACGCCGGCGCTCGACACGCCGTCTCCTCCGACCCTCCGGTCGCAGATGTCGCCTCCTAGGCTGCCTTCTTGTACTTACTGTATCTGTATCTCATAGTCTTTGAAGAACTTGTTAATTTGCACAATTCCACCCGCGGGGTGTATCTTGAACTTTTATTCGAAGATTCGGCCAGGGGCCTATGTAAATATTTATCCGATTTCCGCCTTTCCTTGCTTACTTCTCTTTAGGCTTTTCCCTTTGCCGCCTTCCCTTAGTTGCTGCCTTGCAAGATGGACAGCCGCTCTGCGGACTGTCGCTGGGTCAAGTGCTTGGCTACTTCGGTAAGGCAAGTACTTGGCCGTTTAGAGTTTCTTTAGCAAGTCGGCTAGAAGCAATAGGCCGACTACTCAAGAGTCGGTCGTCATTGGTAGAAGCTAGGACGGCGAGCAGACTACTTATGAGTCGGCTTCCCGTTTCAGAAATGCTGGAAGCCGTCTTACGCTATGTTCGTGCTTTAGGTCCTTAGCCATTTCCGTGTGGGCGCCCATTCTTCCTTACTCCTGCCTGCCTCACAGTCGCTCTGCGAGCTGCGGCTTTGGCAGGAGGCAGATTGAGCATCACAAGACTACTTGTCCGATTGCGAAGCGCCTCATAGCGCATATGGTGAGTCCCGGCCGACTAGTCGGGCCCGGCACCAAGCGGCTTGTAATGAAAGTAATGTACTCGAAGGCATAATTCTTATATCATATAGATGACACAAAAGGGGCAGTCCCCAAGCTCGTCTCGGGGGGCCCAAGGTCTTTGGTACTTTAATACAAAGGGGGTAGTGCGATACATACTGCATCAACTGTAAAATCTTCAAAGAAGATTTGCATTCCATGGGCTCTCTGTTTCTTTGCCGGAGTCATCCCTCTTGCGCGCTCGAGGCTTCTAAGCATCGATTAGGTAGTAGGAGCCGTTGCCCAGGACATTGCTGATGATGAAGGGGTCTTCCAAGGCGCCGACAACTTGTGCTGGCCGGCTGTTCTCTGAATCAGCCGGAGCACAAGGTCGCCCTTTTGAAACGATCTTGGCTTGACCTTTCGGTTGTAGTATCGGTGCAGACTCTGCTGGTAGATGCCGGACCGGCTGAGTGCTAACAGCCGGCCCTCTTCTAGCAGGTCAACGCCGTCTTGGCGTGCTTCTTCAGCCTCCTCTTCGGTGTACATGGTGACTCGTGGAGAGTCGAACTCTATATCCGTCGGGATGACGGCTTCGGCACCATAGACGAGGAAGAAAGGCGTGAATCCAGTTGACTTGTTTGGAGTCGTGCGCAGACTCCAGAGGACGGCTGGTAGCTCCTCTACCCAACAGCCGGCCGAACGCTCGAGTGGTTCGACCAGTCGAGGCTTGATGCCGGACAGGATGAGGCCGTTTGCTCGCTCCACCTGGCCGTTTGACTGCGGATGGGCAACGGACGCTAAGTCCAGTCGGATGCCCTGCGTCGCGTAGAAACGAGCCAAGGCGCCTTTGGCAAAGTTTGTGCCATTGTCGTTGATGATGCTGTGCGGTATGCCATACCGCACCGTGATGTCGGCGATGAAAGTCACTACAGTCGGACCATTCAACTTCTTGATTGGCTTTGCTTCTATCCACTTGGTGAACTTGTCCACCGCGACAAGCAGATGAGTTAGGCCGCCTCGGGCTGTCTTGAATGGTCCCACCATGTCCAGGCCCCAAACTGCGAAGGGCCAGGCGATGGGAATTGTCTTCAGCGCGGAAGCCGGCTGAAGTGGCTTGGAGCGGAACTTCTGGCACCCCTTGCATTTTTGGACTAACTCTTTAGCCTCTTCCAGGGCAGTCGGCCAAAAGAAACCGTGCCGAAAAGCTTTGGCGACGATTGCTCTTGAAGCCGCATGGTGGCCACACTCGCCCTGATGAATGTCTTTGAGGATTGCTTGGCCTTGTTCTGGCTCTACGCAGCGCTGGTAGACACCAGTGACACTGCGCCTGACCAGCTCTCTGTTGACTATGGTGTATGCTGCCGCTCGGCGTTGCACTTGCCGAGCTAGGACCTCATCTGTCGGCAGCTCTTTGTTTACTAGAAACTTGAGGATGGGCTGTGCCCATGAAGGTGCTGCTATTTCTTCAACTGCTACCACAGCGACTTGGACAAGGGTGGCTGGGCTGGGAGGCGGCGGGCTGGAGTCTGCGGCCGCTTGCTGGATTGACGGAGTCCCCGGGCCGACTGGCGCAGTCCCCGGGCCGGGTTCTGAAGTCCCCGGGCCAGCTAGCTCATTCCTCGGGCCGGGTTCTGAAGTCCCCGGGCCGGCTTCGACTGTGATTTTCTTGGGGCCGTCTGCTAGGGCTCTTGAGCTGGATCTGACTTCTTCCGGAGGAGCCGGCACAAAGATGGAGTCTGATTCTGGTGAAGGCTTGACAGACGGCTTAAGGAGGCACTGGAGGGCGACGCCGGAAGGTATTGTTTGGCGGGTGGAGCCGACTCGTGCCAAGGCGTCTGCTTGTTCATTGTCATTTCTCGGCACGTGAAGGAACTCGCACCCCTCGAAGTATCCGCTGAGTTGCAGCACCAGGAAACGGTAGCTCGCCATGTTTGCGTCTTTGGCGTCCCAGTCGCCGGATGATTGCTGGACCACCAAGTCGGAGTCGCCATAGCACAAGATCCGGTGAATGCCTAGTTCTTTGGCAAGCCGGAGCCCATGAATGAGCGCCTCATATTCGGCAACGTTGTTGGAGGCGGCGAAGTGGATCTGCAGCACATACTTGAGCTTGTCGCCCTTAGGGGAGCTGAGGACGACGCCGGCTCCGAGGCCGGTGCGCATCTTGGAGCCGTCGAAATGCATCCGCCAATGGGTGGAGTCGGGCGCTGGCGGCAGGTACTGGGTCTCGGCCCAGTCGATGAGGAAGTCGGCCGCTATGCGATTTGATGGTCGTTGGGGCTGGTAGTAGATGGTGTAAGGAGCCAGATCTATGGCCCATTTGGCTACTCGGCCGGAGGCGTCTCGGCTTCCAATGATCTCGGCCAATGGAGCCGTGCAAACCACGGTGATTGGATGCTCTTGAAAGTAAGGCTTCAGCTTCTTGGTGGCGAAATGCACACCGTAGCACATCTTCTGATAGTGAGGGTAGTTACGCTTGAGGTCGACGAAGACTCGCCTGTAATACACTGGTCTCGGACTAGGAGCGCCTTGCCTTCCTCCTTGCGCCGACTACACGATGGTGGCCGACTACTCGGTGGTGGTGGCAATGTATGGGAGCATGGGCTCTTTGGGAGTCGGAGCCGCCAACACAGGGGAGTAGTCAACATCTTCTTCACCGAGAAATGCTTCATCCGCCTTGTGGTTCCACTCGAAAAAGGTGGTCTCTTCATTAATTGATACAAAGGCAGAAGCTACCAACCGATCGATGAATCGGCCGATGGATGCCAAGCAGCCGGTGAACCGCGACATCCAACAATCGGCTGGGTACCTCCATTCTCTCGATGGCCTTGATCTTCACGGGGTTGCATTCTATGCCGCATTCGGAGACCAGGAAGCCAAGGAGTTGGCCGGCTGGTACTCCAAAAACGCACTTTCAGGTTGAGCTTGATCTGAAATCGGCGAGGTTCTCAAAGGTCTCTTTGAGGTCTTCCAAAGAGCGCCCCACGCCTCCGCCTTCACCACCACATCATCCACGAGACATGGGCATTCCCGCCGAAGTTGCTTGAGGAGGCACTTCGCATGCAACGCTGAAAGGTGGCGCCGCATTCCTTAAGCGAACGTCATTGTCGCAGCGAAGGCTCGAATGGTGTGATGAAGGCGATCTTTAGTCTGTCTCGCGGGTTCAATTTTGATCCGGTGATATCCTGAATATGCATCTAGGAAACTCAGCAGCTCGCATCCGGCTGTGGAGTCTATCACCTGATCGATCCTTGGCAGGGCAAACGGGTCCTTTGGGCAGGCTTTGTTGAGGCTTGTGTAGTCAATGCACATCCGCCACTACTTGTTTTTCTTCAGTACAAAAACCGGGTTTGCCAGCCACTCTGGAAAAAATACTTCCATGATGAAGCCGGCTACAAGAAGCCGGGCTATCTCCTCTCCAACAACTCTTCTCTTCTCTTCTGACAGGCGGCGCAGGGGCTGCCTGACGGGTTTCACATCTGGCCTGACATGTAACTTGTGCTCGGCGAATTCCGTCGGTACACCCGGCATGTCTTTGGGGGACCATGCAAAGATGTCTCGATTCTCACGGAGGAAATCGACAAGCTCGCCTTCCTATTTGCTTTCAAGGTTCGCACCTACGACAGCGTACCTCTCTGGGTCTCCGGGTCCAAGGGTATCTTCTTGGTCTCTTTGGCCGGCATAAACGAGCCCTCAGCTTCCGACTCCTTGGGGTCGGGCGACATCTCTGGCTGCTTTCCGGCCATCGCCACGACCCGGTCAAGGAGCCGCTTCTCAGCTGTGATCACCAGGGATTCAGCCAACCGGCTACTCTCGGCCGCACATGCGGACAACTTCCTGTAGTCACCGGCTACAGTCAGGATTCCCTTGGAACTCGGCATATTCATCTTCGTGGGCGTAAAAGGGACCGCCATGAACTTGGCCAAGGCAGGTCGCCAAGCAAAGGCGTGGTATGGGCTTTCAAGGTCCACTACTTCAAACCATACCGCTCTCGTGGAAATGATCTTTGTCTCCGAAGAGGACGTCTATCGTGATCTTGCCGATTGGCGCAGCAGAAAGGCCGGTACAATACCATGGAACACCGTCCGGTTGCTCGCAGCCTGTTCGCTGATTCCTAGCTTCTCCATGGTATCTTTGTACAGGATGTTGATGCTACTGCCTCCGTCTATCAGTACTCTTGAAAAGCAGGCGGCCCGCCTATCAGTGACCAAGGTGGCACCTAGGACCAGGGCATAGGAACTCGGACTCGGCATCACCTCTGGGTGATCCGCTCAACTCCAACTGATAGGCCTCTCGGACCAATGCATGAACTCTGGAGTGTCTGTTGCCACGGCATTCACTTGTTGCTGCTGTTGGCGCCTGCTGCGCCGATCATCGGCCATACTGGTGAACACCACATAGGCTCCATGCTCTTCAGGGTAATCGTCTTGCACTGCGCCGACTGGTCGAGCGGCCGGCTGCTGGGGCGGCGGTGGAGGCGGCGGCCTAGCAGGCGGTGGAGGAGTGAGGCCGTCTCCCTTGGCGATCCTGGTGAGCCAATGGCACTTTCTGGTGGTATGATTTGACGGCTTCGCGCCACTGTGGAACTTGCAGGGACCGTCCAGAGTCTGCTCATAGGAAAAGGCCGGCAACCAATTGGACTTGGCAGACTAAGGCATAGCCTAGTGGTGGGAAGGGGCTGATGCCTTCCCACCCACCCAGGTTCAAGGCATGGTACTTGCAACTTGGGTTTGTTGCACCAATTATACTGTAGGGGGTTCCCTTATAGTCTTCCTGTCAAAAAAAACCAATTGGACTTGCCGCCCTTCTGCCGTTTGGCCGGAGGCTGCCCCTCCGGCTGTTGATCTTCAACTGCCGCAACCTGCGGACTGTTGGAAGTCGGCTGTTGGGCCTTGCGCTTGTTGTCGCTCTGTTGTTGGCGCCGACTGGTGTCTCCAGCTGGGGTTTTGGGAGCTTGAGGGGTCACCTTGCCAGCTGCGTTGACTTGGATCTCCGTCTTCATGGAAGAGTCGGCCGTGGCGTACTTGTCAGCTATAACCAGCAGTTCGTCGAGGGTCTCGGGCTCGTCGCAGAGGAGCCTGTGCTTGAGGAGGGTGCCTTCTCGGCACCCAGCAGTGAAGTACTCGACAGCCTGCACCTCGTGCACGCCCTCGCAGGAGTTCGGTCGCCTCCCCGTAGCGTGAGGTAGTCGCGTGTTGACTCATCGTGGCCTTGCACGCACAAGGAAAGCTGGCGCGGCTTGGGAGGTCGCTTTTACGTGCTCGTGAAGTTGCGGATGAAGGCTTCAGTGAAGTCGACCCAGCTGTTGATGCTACGGGGCTTCAGACTGTTCAACCGTGTCCGGGCCGTGCCCTGGAGCATGAGGGGAACGTACTTCAAGGCAACTCGCTTGTTGCCATTCGCTATGCTGACGGCTGTGGAGTAGTCTATCAGCCAGTCCTACGGCTTCATGGAGCCGGTGTACTTGGGTCTGTCTCGGGGGAGCGTGAACCCTTTGGGGAAGGCCTCGTCTCGGATGCGGGGCCCAAAGCAAGGTGGACCCAGCTCATCTTCTTCTTCCAGCGCCAGGGATCGGTGGAGTCGGTCGATCGGATGGCGGGCGCGTTCTCTCCGACTCCCTCTCGGTGGCCAAGGCGGCCTCCGAGAGTCGGATGCTCAACAGGCGGCGGGGAAACTCGCCGTTTTCTTCGGGCGGGGAGGCGGGTAGTCGCCCCGCCGCTTATCTCTTCGGCGGCCGTCTTGGTCGCGCCAATGGTGATGTGAGTCCGACTGTGGATCGACAGCTGGCTCCTTTTCTTTCGCCTGCGGACTCCGCCGGTTGGCATCCGAGAGGTCGCGCCTTGATCTCGGCGGGAGGCAAGTCGTTGCTCGCTGTTGCAAATAAGATTCGCGCTGCCGCCGCAACGCTTCGCGCAAGCAACCGCGCCGAGGAGTTGCTGGACTCGCCCGTCATCAAACGGCGCGCTTCGCCCTCGAAGTTTTTCAGCTCATCGCCGCCGCTACGGCGCGATGTTCTCCACTGGGGTGGCGTATACGGGGCGTCTTGCCCCGAACAAGTCGGCAATGGCCGCGCCGCGTTCCCGGACCGCGCCTAGATGGCTCGGCCCAGTCGGAGCCGGCGAGCCGCCTACGGCGTGATCCATCTCGCGCTGGTATGCTTCTGACAAGCGCCTCATGCTCGCCAGCTTCTTGGCGCCTTCGATGATCTGAAGGTGGCGCGTCTCCAGCGTCTCGGCGTCCGCGTCCTCTGGAATGGGCGCCGTCATGTCTTGCAAGGCCGCAGCAAGCGGGTCCTGAGCTTCTTCACCGGAGCGCTTGTCGTGACTGATGACGAGTACCTCCGTGACGGCGCTTCCGCCGTCCTCCTCGTACGGAAGCGGCTCGTCGTAGACCGCCACGTTGGTGGGGAAAGTGTCAAGTGACACGGCGTCGGAGTCGACCAGCATCGGGTCGGTGGAGCCTACCGACTCCAAGTCCACGGTAGGCTCGCCGGTGACGTGGAGCTGGTCGAGGAGGCCCGTGAGAAGACTCTCGGGGACACCCGTGCCTGCGTCGGATGCAGGCTCGTCGGAGAGGCGCACCTCGCCGACAAGTTCAACGAGGCTGCTCGCTGCATAGGCGGCCTCAGCACCGCGCAGCGCGTCGATGCAGACTCCATCTGGCGAGCCTGGCTGGCTGCGCTCGCCTGGGAGGAAGAGGGTTCCCGTCTAGAACAGATCTCCGGACGATGATGCACCTCGCCCCATGGTGGGCGCCAAATGTCGTGGGTTGGGTGCGACATATGCCAACGGATGGCTTATCATGGTGGGGGCGAGTAGAACGTCGTCGGTGCCTGCAAACGGGATGAGGCGCAGACATGCACGCCGGCGAATCTTACCCAGCTTCAGGGCTCTCCGAGGAGATAACACCCCTACTGCTGCTCTGCTGGGTCTCCGTGATGATCACTAAGACAAAGTTGCTACAATGGTGCTCCTCGAGCTGTATCGGGAGGCAGGAGAGAGCAAGGCTAGTTCTCTCCTCCCTGTGCTATCTCTGGTCTATCTCTATCAAGGTCCGAACCCTTTGCATGGGTGCCCAGGGGTTTATATAGGCCTACCCCGGGTACAATGGTAATCTGGCTGGCCTGGTCCCAGCCGCTCGCATCTCTCATACCGCCGTCCTTCCCTCCGGCTTCTGGGGCCCGCCAACTGGTGGGTCCCGTAGACAGGCCTGACACTGTGCGGCACTCCTGATGACGCAGGCTTGGTCATTGGGTCGTGGCACAGTGTCGCCGTCTATCGGACGATCACTGTCGCCATCCCCATCCTATCTGGTTGATGGCTCGTGGGCCCCTGGGAGGAGCCGGCCAACTCCAGGGAGGCCGACTCCCACAGATCCGTCTTCGGGGCATCCAGGCCACCTTTGGTCCACTCACTGACAGGCGGCCCCTGCTGGTCTTGGGCCGTCTGGCCGGCGTTGCTCGGTACAAAGGCGACGCAAGACTTGTGGCTGAGGTCAGGGCAGGCATGGCAACAGTGTCGCGCCTCATCGGAGATCTTCTAGCAATACGGCTGATTGTAGCCATGCCGGTCCCTCGTAGGCAGGGGGAACGGCCACGCCGCGACCGTACCCCGCATCGGGCTTTGGGAGGAGTCATGGGCCGACTCCCATAGTCGGCCTCTCTGGAGGTCGCCAGCTTGGAGTTGGCTTGTCTTGGAGTCACCGTCTGGGACTCGGCTTGTCTTGGAGTCGCCGTCTGGGACTCGGCTTGAGGGGCGCGGCCTGCCCCGATGTCTTGAAAGATCCTGGGACCCGGGTTAGCCTACCCGTGGCCCATTACTCCGACAAAAGGGTAATGATCTTTTCTAGTTGCTTTGTTTAATTTTCTATAATCAATTTTCCATTCTATAGCCTATAACAATTCTTTGTGGAATGAGCTCATTCTTATCATTAGGAACAACAGTAACACCTCCCTTCTTAGGGACACAATGAACAGGACTTACCCATCTACTATCAGCTATAGGATAGATTATACCTGCTTCCAGAAGTTTCAATATTTCTGTTCTTACCACTTCTTTCATCTTTTAGATTCAACCGATGTTGGTGATCAACAACGGGTTTAGCATCAGGTTCCATATTAATCTTGTGCTGACATAGAGTGGGACTAATGCCCTTAAGATCATCAAGAGTATATCCAATAGCAGCCATGTGCTTCCTTAGAACTTTCAATAATCTTTCTTCTTCATGTTCTGACTCTTTACCTTCGTTGAGTTCCCAATCTTCAGAGTTGCATTTAATTCTTTCTAAAATATCTCATCGGAATTCAATAGTCTTCTTCATAAAAGAACCAGTACAAGAAGTATCGAGAATGGTTTGATCATTACGAGAAAGCCGAGCATAAAAATAATGAATAATAATTTATCTTGAGGGCTCATGATTGGGGCATGAATATAGCATTGACTTAAGCCTCCCCCAAGGTAGAGTGATACTTTCTCCTTCACGAGGACAAAAAGTATATATATAATTCCGATCACGATGAACTAGATCCATAGGATAATTTTTTTGATGAAATTCCAATTTCAACTGATTCCAGTTCCAAGATCCAATATCATTGCATAGACTATACCTTGTCAATGCTTTTCCCTTCAAATATAAAGGGAAAACCTTCTTCTTAGCTTCATCTCTGGGAAAACCTACAAGCTTGAACAATCCCAAAATTTCATCCACATATATCAAGTGCATATCAGGACGTTCGGTTCCATCTCCTGCATAAGGATTAGCCAGCAGTTATTCTAACATACACGAAGGAAATTCATATTCAATATTTTCAGTAGGTGCAGTAGGTTGAGGGGCAACAAATTGTGGTTCCGGCTAAGGTCAAGATACCCTGAATAAACCCCTGAAAGAATTTTTTTTCCATAGTAGCAAGTGACAATAAATTTCAGCATGTAGTAATAATGTTTCCTTACCAATTTCCACTTACCAAGAGCTCTTCACTCCCTGACAACGGCGCCAGAAAATAGCCTTGATGACCCTCAAGTATATGGGGTCAATTGTAGCCTTTTTGATAAGTAAGAGTGTTGAACCCAACGAGGAGCAGAAGGAAATGACAAGTGGTTTTTAGCAAGGTATTGTCTGCAAGTGCTAAAATTGTAAGTAGCGGAGTAGTTTGATAGCAAGATAATTTGTAACGAGAAAGTAAAGATAGTAGTAACAAAAAGTGCAGCAAGATATCCCAATCCTTTTGAGGCAAAGGACAGGACAAAACGGTCTCTTATAATAAGCAAAGTATTCTTGAGGGTACACGGGAATTTCATCTAGTCACTTTCATCATGTTGGCTTAATTCGTGTTCGGTATTTTGATAATTTAATATGTGGGTGGACCGATGCTTAGGTGCTGTTCTTACTTGAACGAACCTCCTACTTATGATTAACCCTCTTGCAAGCGTCCGCAAGTACGAGAAAAGTATTAAGAATAAATTCTAATCATAGCATTAAACTTTTGGATCCAATCGGTCACTTACGGAATAACGCATAAACTGGGGTTTCAGCTTCAGTCACTCTCGCAACCCACCATCTAATAACTACTCCACAATGCATTCCCTAAGGCCCAAATATAGTGAAGTGTCATGTAGTCGACGTTCACATGACACCACTAAGAGAATGACAACATACATATCATCAAAATATCGAACACATATCAAGTTCACATGATTACTTGCAACATGATTTCTCCCATGACCTCAAGAACAAAAGTAACTACTCACAAATGATAATCATGCTCAAGATTAGAAGGGTATTAAATAGCATAATGGATCTGAACATATAATCTTCCACCAAATAAACCATATAGTAATCAACTACAAGATGTAATCAACACTACTAGTTACCCACAAGCACCAATCTATAGTTCCGGTAACAAGATTGAACACAAGAGATGAACTAGGGTTTGAGAGGAGTTGGTGTTGTTGAATATGTTGATGAAGATAGCCCTCCCCAATATGGAGAGTAGTTGGTGATGATGATGACAATGATTTCCCCCTTCGGGAGGGAAGTTCCTCCAGCGGAATCGCTCCGCCGGAGGGCAAAAGTGCTCCTGCCCAAGTTCTGCCTCAAGGCGGCAGCGCTTCGTCCCGAAAGTCCTCTCCTTATTTTGTCTATGTCAAAATGACTTATATACCAGAAGATGGGCACCGGATGTGGGCCGAGGAGGGCAGCACCCACCAAGGCGCGCCTGGGCCTCCTGGCGCCCAGGTGGGTTGTGCTCACCTGGTGGCCCCCCTCTGTTATTTATTTGCTCCAATAATTCTTAAATAATCCATAAAAACCTCGGGAAGTTTCAGCTCATTTGGAGTTGTGCAGAATAGGTAGCTTGACGTAGCTTTTTCAGGTCTAGATTTCCAGCGGCAAGAATTCTTCCCCTTGGTGCATACCTTGCATATTATGAGATAAAAGGCATTAGAATTACTCCAAAAAGCATTATTATACAATAAAACAACATAAATAAATGTAGGAAAACATGATGCAAAATGGACATATCAACGAGCAGTAATTAAGCTTGGGATGTTGATACGTCTCCATCGTATTTATAAATTTTTATTGTTCCATGCCATTATTTTACAACTTTCACATACTTTTGGAAACAATTTATATGATTTTGTTGGACTAACATATTGATCTAGTGCCTAGTGCCAGTTCCTGCTTGTTGCATGTTTTTCATTTCGAAGAAAATCCATATCAAACAAAGTCCGAACGAGATAAAAATTTATGGAGATATATTTTGGAATATATGTGAGGTTTTGGAAAAAGAATCAACGTCGGACGATGCACGAGGGGCCCACAAGCTTGAGGGGCACGCCCCCTACCCTGGGCATGCCTAGAGGGATTGTGGCTATCTTGTAAGGTCGTTGGGGCCCTTCTTTCGCCATAAGAAAGATATTTCCGGATAAAATGTTGGGGAACGTTGAATGGGAATAAAAACATCCTACGCTCACCAAGATCAATCTAGGAGATGGAGTTCTACGAGAGGAGAGATTGCATCTACATAGCCTTGTAGATTGCTAAGCGGAAGTGTTAAGAAACACAGTTGATGTAGTCGAACATCTTTGCGATCCAATCACGATCCGTCTCGCGAACTTCTGATCGAAGTGCCGAACGGATGACACCTCCGCATTCAACACACGTACGACTTGATGATGCCTTCACCTCCTCTATCCAGCGAGCGATGGTGAAGTAGTAGCTCGAGTCCTTCAGCAGCACGGTGGCGTGATGGCAGTGGTGGTGGAGAAATCTCAGCAGGGCTTTGCCAAGCCTCACGGAGAAGAAGAAGGACTACGAGGGAGAGGGAGTGCAGCGCCTGACGTAGATGGATGTGGCTGCCCTCCCTCTACCCCTCTATATATAGGGGGAGGGAGGAGGAGGGGCACCCTAGGGTTCCCTAGGGGGGCCGGCGGCCACCAAGGGAAAACCTTAGATGGGTTTTGGTGCGCCTCCCCCATGAGCCTTGGCCCCCAAGGCAAAGGGGGTGGTTGCCCTAGGGGAGCGTCCCCATCCCTTCTGGTTACATGGGAAAGGGTGAGGGGGTGCACTGCCCCTTAGTGGGATGGTTTGCCCCCTCCCCTTGGCCCATGCCCCTCCCCCAACACTTGTTGGAGGCCCCCGAAACCCCTTTCGGTGATGCCGATCATCACCTGGTACCACCGGTACAATTTTGGACTCTAATACCCTTCGTCCAATCTGTCAATCTTCACCTGAGGACCATTCCGGAGTTCCTCGTTGCATCTGGGATCTCATCCGGGACTCTGAACAACCTTCGGTAACCACCATAATGATTGAACTATGCTTATATCGTCACCAAACGTTAAGTGTGTAGACCCTGCTGGTTCGAGAACTATGCAGACATGGCCGAGACACCTCTATGCACTACAAAAAAAAGACACATCCATGACATTTTGGGATGAACGAATTTTTTTCTGTCATACATATGACACTTCTATGACGATAATTGTGACAAAACCTGGTATCATCATAGATGTGGTGGGCTCCTACTTCTATGACAAAAATCATGATGTAAAATGGGCTTTTCATCCCTGGCGGACGGAGACGCAGCTGCATGACATTCTTTGGGCGCCCATGACGGAAAAACCATGGTAGAAGCGAGGGCGAGGAAAATTTCGGGAGTTCCTTGTTCACGGTGGGAGGTCGGGGCCGAGCGATGCGCGCTTTCTCTTCTACACGTGACGCTGCGTGTGCGTAGGCGTTGGCTCTAATCGAACCCGAAGCGAGGCGTTGGGCTCTAATCAACCCGAAGCGATTGCACTACAGCTACGCGTTCATCGAACCCGAGCGATCGATCGATGGCTGTTAACTGAACCCGATCGAGCGATTCCTTCGCTACTGCTGCTAACTGAAGCCGATCGATTGGATGATTAGTGAGTGTTGCTGGGGAAGGGGGGTTGGATAAACAGTGAGTGGTGGTGTTGCCTCGGGATGAACAGGACCCCGTGGTGTGGAGGGCTGGATGAACAGTAGACGGTGGAGGGGTGCCCGTGGAGGGGTGGTTGAACAGTAGCCGGTGGAGTAGCGCGTGGTGGAGGCTGGATGAACAGGAGCCCGTGGAGGCTGGAGGAGGTCGACGGTAGCCCGTGGAGGCTGGAGGAGGTCGACGGTGGAGATGAACAGTATCCCGTGGAGTCCCGCTTACGCACGCCACACCCTCCCGATGAACAAGACCCTCGCTTTTGACCGTGACGCTCCAACACAAGTCTGTTTAAATTCGCTTTGCGGTACACCACACCCTCCCGATCAACAGACCCTGCTTCACCGTGAAGGCCCAACACAAGTTCGTTTCCTCCGTTTTGCGGTACGCCACACCCCTCCCGATCAACAGGTCCCCTGTTTCGACCGTAGGAGGTCCATTTCCTCCGTTTTGTGTACACCAGACCCCTCACAATCAACAGGACCCCCGTTTTGAACGTGGTAGGTCAAACACAAGGCCGTTTTCTCTGTTCTGCGGTACGCCGGGCCTCGTTTCCATCGCCTATTCCATCAAAGCCCTCCCGATGAACACGACGACGCATTCCGTTCTGACCCAGCCGGTTGGCTCCCCATGAACACGACGATTATGCTATTTCTCCATTCCGACCCAGCCATGTACACGAGCCCAGGCTGTACATATGCGCGAGTAGGCGTTCGACACCCTACCAGATGTACACATACGTGGTCAGATTTTCTTTCTGCACATCGACGCCAGACGAGCAATGCGTACATGCTACGCGGCGCTTGATGACCCACAAGTATAGGGGATCTATCGTAGTCCTTTCGATAAGTAAGAGTGTCGAACCCAACGAGGAGCGTATGAAATGATAAGCGGTTTTCGAGAAGGTTTTCTCTGCAAGCATTGAAATAGTAGGTGATAGATAGTTTTGTGATAAGATAAATAGTAACAAGCAAAAAGTAAATAAAGTGCAGCAAGGTGGCCCAACTTTATGTAGCAAAGGATAAGCCCGACAAATTCTAATAATGAAGAAGGAGCTCTCGAGGACACATTGGGAATTATCGTCAAGCTAGTTTTCATCACGTTCGTAAGATTCGCGTTTGGTACTTTGATAATTTGATATGTGGGTGGACCGACACTTGGGTACTGCCCTAACATGGATAAGCATCCCACTTATGATTAACCCCTATTGCAAACATCCGCAACTACAAAAAGGAGTATTAAGGTAAACCTAACCACAACATTAAACATATGGGTCCATATCAACCCCTAACGAAGCAACGCATAAACTAGGGTTTAAGCTTCTATCACTCTAGCAACCCATCATCTACTTATTACTTCCCTATGCCTTCCTCTAGGCCCAAATAATGGTGAAGTGTCATGTAGTCGACATTCACATAACACCACTAGAGGAGAGACAACATACATCTGATCAAAATATCGAACGAATACCAAATTCACACGACTACTAATAGCAAGACTTCACCCATGTCCTCAGGAACAAACGTAACTCCTCACAAAGCATATTCATGTTCATAATCAGAGGAGTAACAATATGCATAAAGGATCTGAACATATGATCTTCCACCAAATAAACCAACTAGCATCAACTACAAGGAGTAATCAACACTACTAGCAACCCACAGGTACCAATTTGTGGTTTTGATACAAGATTGGATACAAGAGATGAACTAGGGTTTTGAGAGGAGATGGTGCTGGTGAAGATGTTGATGGAGATTGACCCCCTCTCGATGAGAGGATCGTTGGTGATGACTTTGGTGATGATTTCCCCCTCCCGGAGGGAAGTGTCCCCGGCAGAACAGCTCCGCCACAGCCCTAGATTGATTCCGCCAAGGTTCCGCCTCGTGGCGGCGGAGTTTCGTCCCGTAAGCTTGCCCACGATTTTTTCCATTGTAAAAGTGATGATATAGCATAAGATGGACGCCGGAGGCCCACCAGGGGGCCCAGGAGATTGGGGGCCGCGCCCTACAGGGGGGGCGCGCCCTCCTGTCTCCTGGACAAGGTGTGGGCCCCCTGACCTATTTCTTTCGCTCATAAATTCTTATTAAATCCAAAAAGTTGTTTCGTGGAGTTTCCGGACTTTTGGAGTTGTGCATAATAGGTTTCCAACATTTGCTCCTTTTCCAGCCAGAATTCCAGCTGTCGGCATTCCCCCTCTTCATGGTAAACCTTGTAAAATAAGAGAGAATAGCCATAAGTATTGAGATATAATGTGTAATAAGTCGTCGTGAAATTACACGCTTCGCCGACTTGGCGTCCATAGTACGAAAGTACTGTGCGATGGAGAGTGCCTGGAAAACCGAAACCAAATTTTGGGACAATCCGGCTCCGAACACAACCCTAGTCCGAAATAAAAGGGTGCATCATATTCAGGCACCTGGGTTAAAAACCAAAAAGCAAAAAACCCCTGAAGGGCACGGAACCGTATTGGAGGGATGGCTCAGCGGACCGTGCAAAATCCATAGTACAGAGGGCGCCACTCCAACACATAGCCTTCGAGCATGTTGGATACTACGGCAGGTGGACAAAAGTGGCGAAGAGCTTCTAGCCCCAGAGAACCAGCCTAACAGTACCAGTACGGTATTAACAGTCTTCGAGACTTTCGCATCAAATAATATGCGGAAACGAACACTCCGCAGCCTCGCCGAAGTCTACCAAGTAGGAACAATAAATCCATGGAGCGACACGGCTATTACCTTTAACGCCAGTGACGAACCTAAATTTCGAACAGCCCGAGCACCAGCTGAGGGAGTCCTGGACTAGGGGGTGTCCAGATAGCCGAACTATCATCATTGGCCGAACTCCAAGACTTTGAAGATACAAGATTGAAGACTTCGTCCCGTGTCCGGATGGGACTTTCCTTGGCGTGGAAGGCAAGCTTGGCAATATGGATATGTAGATCTCCTACCTTTGTAACCGACTCTGTGTAACCCTAGCCCCCTCCGGTGTCTATATAAACCAGAGGGTTTTAGTCCATAGGACAAACAACAATCATACCATAGGCTAGCTTCTAGGGTTTAGCCTCCTTGATCTCGTGGTAGATCCACTCTTGTATTGCCCATATCATCAATATCAATCAAGCTGGAGTAGGGTTTTACCTCCATCGAGAGGGCCCGAACCTGGGTAAAAACATCGTGTCCCTTGTCTCCTATTACCATCCACCTAGACGCACAAATCAGGACCCCCTACCCGAGATCCTCCGGTTTTGACACCGACATTGGTGCTTTCATTGAGTTCCTCTGTGCCATCGCAGTCAGGAAGGATGCCTCTTCCCGTCTTTAAAGACGATACCATTGCCAAAGGAGCTTTGGCCGCCGGCCAAACTATCCGGCTAGGTGGTTTTCTTATGACCGCCTGTTCGGTCGCCGCTCCGACAATGACCTCTCGGGTCATCAAAAGCGATCTTCACGTCAACTCAGAACTCGCCGAGCAGCTAGATCCAATGGAGCTCTCTTCCGTAAACGAGCTCTTGGATCGCATCGCCGCCCTGGGAGTCGCTATAGACTACGATCTGATTGGGCTTAAAACCAATCTGAGAGAGATCAACTCTCGCCAGGCTACCCACCACGTTGCTGTGGTAGAGGAACGGCGCGGCGACTCTTCTTCTATATTAAAGACCAGTTATGTCTGGATTCCTGATCCCTCCTTGCCGAATTCCCACGGAGGGACGGACATCAGTCAAGTGTTGAACCTAAAGTCAGGCAGCGGACCAGATTCGTTGGACAACATCCAGCAATCCAAGCTTCCAAATCCGGAAACTTTTCGGCCTTTGAGCCTCAGATTGGGCGGGGCTCAGAATTTAATTCCACCCGCCCACCCAAACATAAGCGATCTATCTCAAATACGGCAAGAGCCCGATGAAACAGTACATCATTACTGGGCCAGATTCCTCCTGGTTATGGACAGGATAAAGGACTGCCGCGAGGAAAGCGCAATCTCAATTTTCTGCAACAATTGCATGGACAAGGGAATCATGAACGCCATAAGTCGCTATGAATTACACGCCACGACCAAGCGCCCATAGTCTGAAAGCATTGGGCGATGGAGAGTGCCTGGAAAACCGAAACAAAGTTTTGGGACAATCCGGCTCCGAACACAACCCTAGTCCGAAATAAAAGGGTGCATCATGCTCAAGCACCTGGGATAAAAACCAAAAATCAAAACCCCCCTAAAGGGCAAGGAACCGTATTGGAGGGATGGCTCAACGGACCCTGTAAAATACATAGTACAAAGGGCGCCACTCCAACACATAGCCTTCGAGCATGTTGGATACTACGGCAGGTGGCCAAAAGTGGCGAAGAGCTTCTAGCCCCAGAGAACCAGCCCAACAGTACCAGTACGGTATTAACAGTCTTCGAGACCTTCGCATCAAATAATATGCGGAAACAAACACTCCTCAACCTCGCCGAAGTCTACCAAGTAGCAACAATAAATCCATGCAGCGACACGGCTATCACCTTCAACGCCACCAACGAACCTAAATTCCGAACAGCCCGAGCACCAGCCGCGTTGGTCTTCAGTCCAATAGTGGAAGACTTTCGTCTTACAAAGGTACTTATGGATGGCGGCAGCGGATTAAACCTCATCTACGAGGAAACCCTTCGAAAAATGGAAATAGACTGGAGCCGCATTGAGCGAAGCAACACAACCTTTAGAGGAATAATCCCTAGTCGGGAAGCGTGCTGCACAGGAAAAATTACACTAGATGTGGTGTTCGGCTCACGGGACAATTACAGGTCCGAAGAGGTCACGTTCCAAGTGGCCCCTTTCAGCAGCGGATATCACACTATATTAGGGCAAGAGGCATTCACAATTTTTCAAGCTATACCCCATTACGGGTACATGAAGCTTAAAATGCCCGGGCCCAATGGAATCACCACTCTTGTAAGTGATCCGGACATAGCACTCTGTGCCAAAAATAAGACAGCCGCACTAGCCCTAGAGGCACTATCCGAAGCCCTAGCGACAGAGGAACTCACTGCGCTGCGCTCCATGATGAACAGGGACGATGTGATACTCGATAAGAGATCCAAGTCCACCTCTTTTAAACCAGCGGACGAAATAGTAAAATTCCAAGTCCATCCAACGGACCCCACAAAGACGGCCTCCATTGGGGCACAATAAAACCCTGATGTAGATGCTGCACTACGAGAATTCCTTCGGGAAAATTGGGACATCTTTGCCTGGCACCCTTCAGATATGCCAGGAATCCCACGCAGGCTGGCAGAGCATAGCCTAAACATCCTAAAAGGAGTCAAGCCAGTCAAACAGGCTCTTCGGCGATTTTCTGAACCCAAAAGACAGGCAATGAGAGAGGAGCTAGCCAAACTATTAGAAGCCGGATTCATTAGAGACATAAAAGATCCAGACTGGCTAGCGAACCTGGTAAGGGTACCAAAAAAGGACAAATCCTGGCGCCTGTGTGTCGATTTTAAAGACCTTAACAAGGCTTGTCCAAAGGATCCTTTCCCCCTTCCCCACATCGATCAAATCATCGATGCTACCGCGGGGCACGATTCATTGTGCTTCCTCGACGCATACTCCGGATACCATCAAATCAAGATGGCGGAGACGCACCAAGCCGCAACGGCATTCATTACTCCATATGGACCATTCGCTTCAACATAATGCCCTTGGGCTCAAGATCGCCAAGCAGAACATATCGCAAGCATGATTCAGACATGTCTGGCAACCCAGATCGGCAAAACAGTGGAGGCATACGTAGACGATGTAGTCGTCAAGACCAAACACGTCGAATCTCTAGTAGACGATTTGAGGCTCACATTCGACAACCTCCGAGCATATGACATTCAGCTCAACCGAAAATGCGCCGGGCGCATCAGCCGGAAAGCTCTTGGGCTTCATTGTATCCGGTAGAGGAATTGAAGCAAACCCAGCCAAGATCCGAGCTTTGTCATAGTTGGATATTCCAAAAGACCTCAAACAAATACAAAAATTGACTGGATGCGTGGCGGCTCTAAGCCGCTTCATCTCCCGCTTGGCAGAAAAGGCATTGCCCCTTTATCGCCTCCTCCGGCGCACCGAACACTTCAAATGGACGGATGCTGCCACGGCCGGACTCGAAGAAATAAAAGCCATATTGGCAACAAATCTAGTCCTGGCCGCGCCCAACTTGGGCGAACCAATGTTATTATATATCACGGCAACACATCAAGTTGTAAGCGCGGTGATCGTCGTCGAATGAGAAACAGAAGGACACAAATTCCCTCTTCAAAAACTAGTGTACTATGTATCCACTGTCTTAACTCCATGCAAGTCCCGGTATCCACATTATGAAAAGATAGCGTACGCGGTGTTCATGGCATCCCGGAAGCTGCGACACTACTTTCAAGAGTGTTCGGTAACAGTATCCTCCGAAGTACCTCTCAACGACATTATAAACAACCGCGACGCGACGGGCAGGATTGCAAAATGGGACATTGAGCTCCTACCATTCGACATAACCTACAAACCATGGCGAGCTATAAAGTCGCAAGTTTTGGCCGACTTCATTGCTGAAAGGACCGAAGCCGAACTCCCTAAAGAGTACGACGCATATTCCAATTGGATCATGCATTTCGACGGCTCCAAAATGTTGGCCGGCTTGGGGGCTGGCGTCGTCTTGACGTCCCCAACCGGAGACACAGTCCAATACGTACTTCAGATAATATACACGGACTACAACAACGCAGCCGAATACGAGGCCCTTCTACATGGTCTCCGGATGGCAATCTCCATGGGCACTCAACGCCTAGAGGTCCGCGGGGATTCAAACCTTGCAATATCCCAAGTAAACGGAGACTTTGACGCCAAGGATCCGAAAATGGCAGCCTACCGTAACGTCGTCTTAAAAATGTCAGCTTGGTTCAAAGGACTCGAATTCCACCATGTAGCCCGGGATGATAACCAGGCGGCCGACGTGTTGGCACGCATTGGCGCAAAGCGCGACGCCATTCCTCCAAACATCTTCCTGGAGCGGCTTTTCAAGCCATCCGTATTATGGGAAGAGGAGTCCGGAAACAACAACCCGGAACCAACCGCACCGCCCAACACCGAACATTCTGACACAATCGGTGGCTCAGCCAATGAAATAACACCTTCAGCCCACGAAATAATGGCAGTCATTGCCTCATGCCATTCCTAGCCTACTTAATTAGGCAGGAACTCCCCGAAGACCAAAACGAGGCCCGCTGCATAGTACTGAGATCTAAGGCCTACAAGGTCCATGAGGGAGAGCTTTATAAGAAAAGCACAACCGGAGTCCTTCAAAGGTGCATCTCCGAAGAGGAAAGGCGAAATCTCCTGGCTGAAATTCACGCCGGACTCGGCGGGCACCACGCCGCAGCCCGGGCCCTTGTAGGCAAGGCCTTCTGTACAGGATTTTATTGGCCGACGGCCCGGGCAGATGCTCAGGACTTAGTCCAACGATGCGTCGGTTGCTAGCTCTTTGCTAATCAAAGCCACATGCCACCCACCGCCCTAAAAACTATACCCATCACCGCCGTCATGTCCGGGGCTTGACATGGTTGGACCCCTTAAAGGGGGAACCCACAAGCAAAAATACCTATTGGTCATGGTGGACAAATTCACCAAATGGATAGAGGCCAAGCCAGTTAAAACGGCCGAATCCGGACCTGTGATAGACTTCATATCCGGGGTAGTACACCGTTATGGCATCCCCCACAGCATCATCACTGATAACGGCGCAAACTTCACGGCCGAAGAGGTTAAACTCTGGTGCAAAAATATGGGCATCAAGCTCGACTACGGTTCAGTCTATCACCCTCAAACTAACGGTCAAGTCGAACGAGCAAATGTTCTAATCATGAGCGGCATCAAACCCAGATTTGTGCGGTCCCTCACGGAATCTAACACGCACTGGTTAGAGGAGCTCGACTCCGTACTCTGGGGGCTGCAGACCACGCCAAACCACACTACCGGATTCACACCATTTTTTATGGTGTACGGCGCAGAGGCAGTTTTGCCCTGCGATATAATTCATGACTCACCTCTCGTGCGCATGTACGAAGAAAGAGAAGCCGAGTTGGATCGGCAGGAGAGTTTGGATGCCTTAGAGGAGGAGCGCGACGTGGCAAAAGCTCGTTCCGCATTCTATCAGCAGCAGGCTCGAAGATATCAAAGCAGAGAAGTACGGACCAAAACTTACAATGTTGGCGAACTAGTTCTATGCCTGCCGGACAAGAAAAAGGACAAACTCACGCCCAAATGGGAAGGTCCCTTCATCATCGACCAAGTCCTGACCGGCGGAGCATACCGCCACGAACGCATCCGACAACCGACTCGAGCCGAACCCATGGAACGCAGCCCGCCTCCCAAGATTCTACGCTTAGCGCCGACTCGAGTTCGCCTCCTTCCTCCGCCCACATTTTATACTTTAGCTGTCTTTTGTTTCTCTCCTTTTCCCTCCCTTTTTAGTAAAGCCTTTGAGGGCTGATCTGCGCATTGTTCGCACACACTTGACGTGCTACTCGCACTCATTATACCTGGGGGCTTCTTTAACACAAGCTTATTTATACGGGCTTCATGCCCAACACATGTGTCAAACTTCCGCATGTACCTTTTATTCACCATTATATGAATCGATGACTTAAGTTTTGGCCAAGCTGGGTTGCTCGCCTCTGTGCTTACCTCACGCTCCCGATTGTTCGGCTAGGAGGTAAAGGAGCACCTCTGCGATTGTTCTCGCTGGTCACAGGATGTGTACCTCGACTGGGTGAAGCCGAAAGCTAGCGTTCTTAAGGGAATATTCGGTCGGTGACTCGAAAGATGATTTCTTACTTATTTATCTGCCCCAGATGCTTTCCTGCTCTTTTCGTAGTCCGGACATGCACTTTAGGGCATGCCTCCCAGGGAAAGGAACCCCTAACGGAACTATTCTCCCTGGAAGATGTTTCTTACTAACCATGTAATATAACATAACTAGTTGGGCACTTGTCCGATAAAGCACCACGACCCCTATGCCTGGTCTCCGTGCATGCCCCGTTTTATATAATCGTGAGGGTATTCGACACACTCGGACTGTTGGGTCCGGAGGTTGAAGCTAAAAGGTCCGCAAAGACAAACGATCTACAATCCGCTAGAAGGCATTTTATATGTCATTTTAAATTACATCGCCACATTGCCTCGATTGTACCTCTTCAATCCCATCTAACAGCTGTCTAGTTTACAAATCCCATTGGGAATATTTTCATGCCAACTCTACTTGGCCGCACATTGCTCACAGGATCTCCTTCCCATCGGGCCCCACAGGTCCGACCTCGGCCATGTGGTTTTGTCGGTGTACTAAGGTAGGGGTACCTCAGTACCCCAACTTGTGCACGGGCAGTCGCAGCTCCCCGTAGCTGGATCCACCAAATGTTTGCCGGAGACCATTCCTGCTCCATACCAAGCCATTCAAGAACAAAGTGTACAAGATAGAAGATCAAGGCCCCGGCAAGAGGAGCTTGCCGGGAAGGCCGTTCCAGGCTCAAGATTACATCACTCATGCAAGTCCCTGGCGAGAGGAGCTCGCCGGGGAGACTAGAAGATCACATCACAAAAGACACGCCTCGGCGCTATACGCGTCCCGGCGAGGGCCCGGGGAGCGACAAGACTGCAAGCCCGACAAGTTCCCTGCCCGCAAGATCAAGACCCCGCAAGGTACTTGCCGGGCGAAGCTACGCTGCGCGTTCGCACTCCAGCTCATCTCGCCACGCGTACGCCTTCAGACCTTCCAGAGACGCGTGGCGGATGGCTGTGTACCGAGGGGTGCGGTGGCACTCCACGGCGGTGGATCCATCGCCGCGGCAAACGGAGACGCACGGGCGGGAGCTTTTGGGGCGACGGCGACGGCATTAAATGCTCTTGTCCCCTCTCAAAAGTAGGTAGAATCCACTGCTCAAGCTAATCAGAGCTGCACTGTTCCCCGCACTGCTCCAACTACCACCTCTTTTACATTTTTACCCTCTACCCACGCTGACACCTGCCGGTGACCCCTTGCCCTATAAAAGGAGGCCCATGCATAACGAGGGGAGGTTCAACCCTTGGCAACTCTAGCGCTCGATTCGGGCTGGTTCCATACCCCACACCACCATTCGCCGCATTCTTGAGCAAGATCAAATACAACACAAAGCAGCAGAGGGTTTTACGCGACCATCGCGCCCGGCCGGGTAAAAATCCTTCACAAGACGCCGACCGCTTCTTCGGCCTCCTCCGCCTCGCATCAACACACGAAGGCCCCTGCCCCATAGGTGTCCTGTCGGGCGTGCCACCAGCGCCGCCCGCCGCATACCGACATCTTTGGCGCCAGTAGGGTCGCCGAGGTTGTACGGACCTGATCCGGCGTCAAGCGGCCGCGCTTTCATCAACCCTCCAGCTTCGTCAAGAACTTCATCGACAATCGCACTATGGCCTCAAGACGAGAGCTTCGAGGGTTGCACTCCATCTCCATCTTTCCCCGCCGCCACCGGAGCCGGGCGGTGGGCGGAGGAGACGCCAGCGAAGGGTGGACACCGGCGAGGGCACTCATGGCGCCACCAGATCCAGGACAGGACGGATGACCGCGCCGGTCTCCGCAGATCCACGCCCATCCCAGCAGACACGGCGACTCCAAGAGCGCCATACCACGAGAGGTGGTATCCGCCGCCGGGCAAGAATAAGCCGGAGGCTCGCGGATGCTCCGGACTGCTGTCCAGGCATGAGCAAAGCGAAAGTACCGGAGCAGGGCCTTGCTCCTCCTATCGCTACTAGGAGTCCGAGCATGTCCTGTTCCTCACGCCGCTTCCCGCTCCCCTCCATTCCGCAAGCGATCTCCTCGAGCGCTTACGCTGTCGCCGAGGACGCCATCGAGCTCTAAGTCCGGCGAGGACGGCTCTGGTGCTCACTCCGACAAGCACAGCTCCTCGGAACGCTATAAGCCCGGCAAGGACAGCACTGGTGCTCGTTCCGGCGAACGCACCTCCCCGGAGTGCTGCGCTGTCGTCGAGGACGCGCCATTGAGCTCCACCAGCAAGTGCAAAGAAACAAGAAAAGAAAAGCTGTTGTTTCAAGCCTTTGTGCGGAGCACTCTTTAATTCCATGCTTTTTTATGTTATATCCTCGACGCTCGCCCTTTCAGCGCAAAGTTCTGGCGCTGAGGAGCCTGCTTGTGAATAGCCGCACTTTACTTTGCTTCAACACACTCAACGAGTAAAAAGTGAGCCGCCACCAGCTTCGCGCCCTTGTTTCGCTTTCGAGTCCGCTCAGCGGGTTAAGTGCGCCGCGACCGACACGGCGAGGTTGCTTGTCGAAGTTTACACCAGCCAGCTGGGCTGCTGATGTTCCGATCAAGCAAGCGTGTTAAGCACCGCAAGTTACCTAGAAGCGAGGGTAAAGCGCACAAAGGATGTAAAGAAGAGGGTGTAACGTGGCAAGCCCCTGCCGTGAGATGTCCTTCAGATGGGAGGCTTGTGCGCGAGAGGAGCCAAGTCGTGGTCCAGCTTATGCATTTGTTTTGTTTCCGAGTCCGCTAACAAACACAAGTGTGTGCTGCACCTTATCTTGCTTTCGAGCCTGCTCAGCAAGGTAAGCCGCGAATCGCCCGCAAGGTTGTTTGCCGAAGCAACACCGCCGGCGGGCTGTCCCAAGCTTCGTAAGCGTGTTCGCCCGCAAGCTCCCCGAAAGCGAGAGTACAAACATACGAAGGGCAAATGCGCATCAGATTGCAAAATCAGGACTTACTTACATATACATGTAGATAATGAAGTCATTGCAGATCTATCTCAGCTGTTTTCATGGCTGAAATTGCAGCAACAAGGAGGAACCGAAAATCGCACCAAGACTGGGCCCGCAAGCCTGTGGTCAGCTGGGCTGCCTGCTAAGGTTCTTCCTCGGCGAGCCAGCTCACTGGGGCTGCGAGCGCCAAGATTCGCCTCCGCAAGCTAGAGTTGCTGGGGCTGCGATATCGATAAGTTTTTCATCCTCGTCATGCATCCTCCTATGGACCGGAAATGCGGGCTGCGTCTTGAAACGAAAGCGTGTCTTGTAAAACCCAGACGTGGAGGAGCCGAAGTCATGGCCTCAGCTTATGCACTTGGTTTGTTTCCGAGTCCGCTTAACAAACACAAGTGTGCCGCCGCACCTTATCTTGCTTTCGAGCCTGCCAGCAAGTTGTTGTCCGAATCGCCCGCAAGGTTGCTTGTCGGACGCGACACCGCCAGCTGGCTGTCCTGCGCCGCAAGCGTGTTCGCCCGCAAGCTCCCCGATAGCGTGAAGAACACACAAGGCACGCAATCAAGTAAAAGACTCGTCCGCAAGCTTTCCTTTTTTCATTAAAAACATCCAATTTAGTACAAGTCCATAGAGGATGAAAAACATGATAGAGAGGATTACAAGTTCTAATGCAGCCGAGGCCCGAGGGCTTACGAATTAAAAAGATAAGGTGCCAGTGATCCTCTCCTGCTTTCTCTGCTCAGAGTTCAGGAGGTAGGTCAAGGAGCCCCTGCAAGATAAGCCTGCTGGGAAGGAGGCCCTGCAAGAGGAGCTTGTCGGAGAAGGGCGAAGGAGCGCCTAGGAGAGCGTGGGCGGTGACGCCGCCGTGCCCCAGAGCTGCGCAAGGTGACGGGCATGGGGAACGATCCCCTGAGAACCACAGACGCGAGAGACGATGGAGGAGATGCGGATGCGAGCGAAAAGGATCTCTCGGAGGAGGAAGAAGAAGCAATGAAAGCGAGAGGGAACCGCTACTGCTTCCTCTGCTTTTATGGGGAAGTGGGGGGGCGCTCCGCCTCCTCATTTAAGAACGTGGGCACGCCCCATCCCACGGCGCCGCAATCGACGCGGCTGTCATGCTGGGAGGCGGCGAAGCGAAGTAGATTCGACGCGCCATGGGCTTGGCGTGTCTGCAGACTGCTTTTGGGCCCGCCCAACAGCTGGCACCGTATGGCCCAGGCCCGGGGCTCCTTTCGTGTACTAAGGTAGGGGTACCTCAAGACTCCAACTTGTGCATCGGGCAGTCGCAGCCCCGTAGCTGGATCCACCAAATGTTTGCCGGAGACCATTCCTGCTCCATACCAAGCCATTCAAGAACAAAGTGTACAAGATAGAAGATCAAGGCCCCGCAAGAGGAGCTTGCCGAAGGCCGCTCTGTGCTCAAGATTACATCACTCATGAAGTCCCTCGCGCAGAGGAGCTCGCCGGGAGACTAGAAGATCACATCACAAAAGACACGCCGGCGCTTATACGCCCCGGCGAGGGCCCGGGAGCGACAAGACTGCAAGCCCGGCAAGTTCCCGGCCCGCAAGATCAAGACCCCGCAAGGTACTTGCCGGGCGAAGCTACGCTATGCTCGCGACTCCAGCTCATCTCGCCCACGCCGCCTTCTGACCTTCCAGAGACGCTGCGGGCGGATGGTCAGGCACCGAGGGGTGTGTGGCACTCCACGGCGGTGGATCCATCGCTGTGGCAAACGGAGACGCACGGGCGGGAGCTTTTGGGGCGACGGCGACGGCATTAAATGCTCTTGTCCCCCTCACAAAAGTAGGTAGAATCCATCGCTCAAGCAATCGAGCTGCAACTGCTCCCTCAAGACTGCTCCAACTACCACCTCTTTTACATTTTTACCCCTCTACCCTACGTTGACACCTGTCGGTGACCCCTTGCCCTATAAAAGGAGGCCCATGCATAACGTAGGGGAGGTTCGAACCCTTGGCAACTCTAGCGCCTGGGATTCGGCTGGTTCCATACACCACACCACCATTCGCTCGCATTCTTGAGCAAGATCAAATACAACACAAAGCAGCAGTAGGGTTTTACGCGACCATCGCGTCCGGCCGGGTAAAATCCGCGCCACAAGATCGCTTCGACCGCTCCTTCAGGCCTCCTCCGCCTCGCATCAACACACGAAGGCCCCTCGCCCCATAGGTGTCCCGCCGGGCGTGCCACCAGCGCCGCCGCCGCTACCGACATCTTTGGCGCCAGTAGGGTCGCCGAGGTTGTGCGGACTGATCCGCGTCGCGCTGCCGCCTTCATCAACCTCCAGCTTCACAAGAACTTCATCGACAATCGCACTATGGCCCCGAAGACGAGAGCTTCGAGGGTTGCAGACCCATCTCCATCTTCCCCGCCGCCACCGGAGCCGGCGGTGGGCGGAGGAGACGCCAGCGGAAGGGTGGACACCGGCGAGGGCACTCGCGCGCCACCAGATCCTGTGGACAGGACGGATGACCGCGCCGTCTCCGCAGATCCACGCCCATCCCAAAGACACGGCGACCCAAGAGCGCCATACCACGAGAGGTGGTATCCGCCGCCGGGCAAGAATAAGCCGAGGCTCGCGGATGCTCCGGACGCTGTCCGCATGAGCAAAGCGAAGTACCGAGTAGGGCCTTGCTCCTCCTATCGCTACTAGGAGTCCGAGCATGTCCTGTTCTCACGCCGCCGCTTCCCGCCTCCTCCATTCCGCAAGCGATCTCCTCGAGCGCTACGCTGTCGCCGAGGACGCGCCATCGAGCTCTAAGTCCGGCGAGGACGGCTCGTGCTCACTCCGACAAGCACAGCCTCGAACGCTTATAAGCCCGGCAAGGACAGCACGGTGCTCGCTCCGCGAACGCACTCTCCCGGAGTGTTGCGCCGCTGCCGAGGACGCGCCATTGAGCTCCACCAGCAAGTGCAAAGAAACAAGAAAAAGAAAAGCTGTTGCTCAAGCCTTTATGCGGAGCACTCTTTAATTCCATGCTTTTTATGTTATATCCTCGTGACGCTCGCCCTTCAGCGCAAAGCCCGTGGCGCGGAGGAGCTGCTTGTGAATAGCCGCACCTTTACTTTGCTTCAACACACTCAACGAGTAAAAGTGAGCCGCCACCAGCTTCGCGCTTCTTGTTTCGCTTCGAAGTCCGCTCAGCGGGTTAAGTGCGCCGCGATCCGACGGCGAGGTTGCTTGTCGAAGCGACACCAGCCAGCGGGCTGCTGATGTTCCAGACTAAAGAAGCGTGTTAAGCACCGCAAGTTACCTAGAAGCGAGGGTAAAAGCGCACAAAGGATGTAAAGAAGAGGGTGTAACGTGGCAAGCCCCGCCGTGAGATGTCCTTCGATGGGAGGCTTGTGCGCGAGAGGAGCCAAGTCGTGGTCCAGCTTATGCACTTGTTTTGTTTCCGAGTCCGCTAACAAACACAAGTGTGCTGCTGCACCCTTATCTTGCTTTCGAGCCCGCCAGCAAGGTAAGCGCCGCGAATCGCCCGAAGGTTGTTTGCCGGAAGCAACACCGCCGCGGGCTGTCCCGCCGCCGTAAGCGTGTTCGCCCGCAAGCTCCCCGAAGCGAGAGTACAAACATACGAAGGGCAAAATGCGCATCAGATTGCAAAATCAGGACTTACGACATATACATGTAGATAATGAAGCTGTTGCAGATCTATCTCAGCTGTTTTCATGGCTGAAATTGCAGCAACAAGGAGGAACCGAAAAATCGCACCAAAGACTGGGCCCGCAAGCTGTGGTCGCTGGGGGGCCAAGGCTAAGGTTCTTCCCGGCGAGCCAGCTCACTGGGCTGCGAGCGCCAAGATTCGCCTCCGCAAGCTAGAGTTGCTGGGGCTGCGATATCGATAAGTTTTTCATCCTCGCCATGCATCCTCCTATGGACCGGAAATGCGGGCTGCGCTTTGAAACGAAAGCGGTCTTGTAAAACCCAGACGTGGAGGAGCCGAGTCAGGCCTGGGCTTATGCATTTGGTTTGTTTCCAGTCCGCTAACAAACACAAGTGTGCCGCCGCACTCCTTATCTTGCTTTCGAGCTCGCCAGAAGTTGCCGCCGAATCGCCCGGCAAGGTTGCTTGTCGGACGCGACACCGCCAATGGCTGTCCCCTGGCAAGCAAGCGTGTTCGCCTGCAAGCTCCCCGATAGCGTAAGAACACACAAGGCACGCAGCCAAGTAAAAGACTCGTCCGCAAGCTCTCTCTTTTCATTAAAAACATCCAATTTAGTACAAGTCCATAGAGGATGAAAACATGATAGAGAGGATTACAAGTTCTTAAATGCGCTTGAGGCCCGAGGGCTTACGAATTAAAAAGATAAGGTGCCTGTGATCCTCTCCTGCTTCTCTGCTCAGGAGTTCAGAGGTAGGTCAAGGAGCCCCTGCAAGATAAGCCTCGCTGGGAAGGAGGCCCTGCAAGAGGAGCTTGTCGGAGAAGGGCGAAAGGAGCGCCTAGGAGAGCGTGGCGGTGACGCCGCCGTGCCCCAGGAGCTGCGCAAGGTGACGGGCATGGGGAACGCATCCCCGGAGAACCACAGACGCGAGAGACGATGGAGGAGATGCGGATACGGAGCGCGAAAAGGATCTCTGGAGGAGGAAGAAGAAGCAATGAAAGCGAGAGAGGGGAACCGCGCCGCTTCTCCGCTTTTATGGGGAAGTGGGGGGCGCCCGCTCTCCTCATTTAAGAACATGGGCACGTCCCATCCCACGGCGCCGCAATCGACGCGTGCTGTTGCGCGGGGAGGCGGCAGAAGCGAAGTAGATTCGACGCGCTTATGGGCTTCAAGGTGTCTGCAGACTGCTTTTGGGCCTGGCCCAACAGCGCTGCAAGACTGTATGGCCCAGCCCGGGCTCCTGCCGGGTGAGCTAAGGTAGGGGTACTCAAGATCTCAACTTGTGCATCGGGCAACAGCAGCTCCCCCGTAGCTGATCCACCAAATGTTTGCCGGAGACCATTCCCGCTCCATACCAAGCCATTCAAGAACAAAGTGTACAAGATAGAAGATCAAGGCCCCGCAAGAGGAGCTTGCCGGAAGGCTGCCTGTGCTCAAGATTACATCACTATGTGAAGTCCTCGCGAGAGGAGCTCGCCGGGAGACTAGAAGATCACATCACAAAAGACACGCCGCGCTTATACGCTGCCCGGCGAGGGCCCGGGAGCGATAAGACTGCAAGCCCGACAAGTTCCCCGGCCCGCAAGATCAAGACCCCGCAAGGTACTTGCCGGGCGAAGCACGCTGCTGCGTTCGCACACCAGCTCATTCGCCCACGCCGCCTTCAGCCCTTCTTCCAGACGACGCGGGCGGATGGTCAGGTACCGAGGGGTGCGGTGGCACTCCACGGCGGTGGATCCATCGCCGCGGCAAACGGAGACGCACGGGCGGAGCTTTTGGGGCGACGGCGACGGCATTAAATGCTCTTGTCCCCTCTCACAAAAGTAGGTAGAATCCATCGCTCGCTAATCGAGCTGCACTGCTCTCAAGACTGCTCCAACTACCACCCTTTTACATTTTTACCCTCTACCCTACGCTGACACCGCCGGTGACCCTTGCCCTATAAAAGGAGGCCCATGCATAACGTAGGGGAGGTTCGAACCCTTGGCAACTCTAGCTACCGATTCGGCTGGTTCCATACACCACACCACCATTCGCCGCATTCTTGAGCAAGATCAAATACAACACAAAGCAGCAAAGAGGGTTTTACGCGACCATCGCGCCCGGCCGGGTAAAATCCGCCTCGCCAGATCGCCTTTGATCTGCTCTTCAGGCCTCCTCCGCCTCGCATCAACTCACGAAGGGGCCTCGCCCCATAGGTGTCCCGCCGGGCGTGTAAGCACCCAGCTGGGCCGCCTACTACTCGACAGTGTTTGGATCAGCCTTGTGTACCGGTCTTCACCATGGCCCAGCCTCCTGGTGCCTTGACGGCAGCCGATATCTTCCACAGATGGAAGCGCCTGTGCTGCTCCTCAAGCTTCTCAGAAGCCTCCAAGACCCTCGGTAAGGAGACAGACCGCCATAAGGTTCGGACGACGCCGCCATCGCCGAACACGCTTTGTGCAGCTTGCAGAGCTCGGGAAGAAGGTCACCCATGGAACTGTGCATTTCTCCACGGACGACCTGTGAGCACACCTATGCATACATTTCATTAATCGACTTCCTCGCCGAACTCTTCTTTTCAAAAGAGTTTTCAAGCACTTATCAGAATGCCGCGAACGAATCCGCCGATTCTCCTTTACGGAGTCGACATACTGGACCCAACATCTTTTAGTTCTTCGCCCAAATGGGTGTTGGCATCTTGGAGTTTGTTCCTCTCCCGCTACACCCTCATAAGCACCTCTCGCCGCCTTCACCGGCGCAGCAGATGTTGCTTGTCCGGATCTAGTCCGCACCATCCGCAATATTATTGTCGACTTACGCACACGCCGCACTTCATAAACTACTTATCTTTTCAAGTATGTATTACTAGAGGGGTCTCAGGGTCTCTCAGGGTGGCTAGTGCGGCCTCAAGTTGGGCCTTGCACTCTTGAAGCTCCTGGGACAGGTGGGTATTCTTCTCCGTAAGATCCTGAATAACAAATGTCCTTAAATCAGTTATTCTAACTATTTTAAGTCTCGGGGTACCGCATATATAACTATTAATATTCTCACCAGTATGTCCTTCACATACCGCCCGTGGCTCGTTAAACCATCTCGAAGCGCATGGAGGTGCGCTGCCTCCCACATTAAAGGCATTCAACGCCCGGGAGAAACACGCCACGAAGAACCGTCCGCGGCACTGTGATTCATGGCACTTCCACCTCGACCTGGTGGCGGACAGCTCGTCGGCATCCTCCGCTGGAGGAGCCCTCGCTGGCGGAGGCTTGATTGGCAACCTCTCCGCACAGTCCGCGAGCGCTTTTCTCCCGGAAAATTGTGAGCGCATATACCTCCCCGAATCTTTCCCTTAAATACGGTGGTGCGCCATACCGCTGGGCGACGCTTCGATTCATGCCGCACTCTTCGCTCATAATAATCGACCTTGTGGGTCACCGCTGGTTCGCTTCCGCTTTAAAGGCGCCTCCTGCAAGGCACCGTTGGTATACGGTGGTCAGAAATAAGCATGGATGAAGTAATGATGTCAGGACTGCGGTCACACTTACCTGGGAAGCCGGAGATAAACCGGGGTAGTCGGCCGTAACGGCGACCAAAGCATTGTCCACGCTAAGTTGGTGGAACACCCCATCGATCAGCTCCACCTCTATGTCCGGATCCTCTTCGGAGGCCGGATCAAGGGATCGTCCCGGATCCTCGGGTTGTGGAGTCGACCGTATGCCTCCATGTCCCGGCGCAGTTCCTCAAGGCCGAAATCACAAAGTAATACACTTAACTTTGGAAATATGGATCGATAGATAAACGCCCGCTACCCAGCTCCGAGGGTTGTTTATGGAGAATCCATTCAATGGACTCTGCAAGGAGGAAGTCCTCTTCTCCCCTTGTACAAGCCGGACAGATCTTCACCAGATCGGCAACCGATCCCGCCCCTCAGGCCATGACGGGTGGCGCCATCCTCCCCGCTGAAATCCCACATGGGTGGCCCCTATATTGGAGCAGCTTGCACCCTCGATGATGCACGTGGCCATGACTCCAATCATGGTCAATCCGAATGAGCCAAGAACCTTATCCGCCCATCGATATTGGACGCACCTATCATTCTCCCGCTGAGGGCTCAAGGGCGCCAACCCAGCGCTTTTTCAGAGGAGCGTTGCTGAACTCCGGAGGCCGATCCGAACTAGGTCCGCAAGCGCCTTCCATATAAAACCATTCCAAAGGTTGCTTCGGACGCTTTTTCGGGTTCCGGATAGGTATCCGTCCCGGCGATGCGCCATATTTCGCCCGCCCACTTGATATATCGACCCTCGTGAGAACGGGTACTAGGCGTAACAATCTCTTCCACAGCGCAAAATGGGCCTCGATGCCCAAGAACAGCTCACAAAGGGCTACAAAACCCGCGATGTGCAAGATGGAAGCAGGGGTAAGGTGGTGAAGCTGGAGCCCATAGAATTCTAGGAGCCCCCGGAGAAGCGGATGTATGGGAAACCGAGCCCCTTATTAGATAAGGGACGGCACACCCGCCTCCTTTAGAGGGATTGGGGACGCCTCGCCTGCTTTCCACCCTTGTAGGTGGCCAGTCCGCTCGAACCGAACCATGAAGGCTGGGGAAGGTATCCTCCGCTTGAGCGCCACTAGCTCACTCAGGCAGATCAACATCTCCTCCAATCTCCGGCCGAGGGCTGGGAGCGCGAGAGGAGGAGCCGGCCGGCTGTCCATGATGGAATGGATTTTGTCGAGGCGCCTGGATGAGTACTCGCGAAGGAGGATGGTGTGATTCGAATCTAGATCCTTGCTCCTCTTATAGGCAGCTTATTCGTGCGGTTAGGGGGTAAAACGTAAAAATACCCTGGCTTTTCGCATTCATACGACACGTGGAGGAGGGCCATTATTAGACGTGGAAGACAAGGAGAGCAATGTTTATGAGGAAGCCGAACACTATTCAGCAAGCACATGGAATCTGGAGGAGAACCCGCCTTGCAAAGCCGAAGACAAATATATGCACCGAACTCATCGTCATTAAAGCCTGGTTCGGGGGCTACTGAGGGAGTCCTGGACTAGGAGGTGTCCGAATAGCCGAACTATCATCATTGGCCGGACTCCAAGACTATGAAGATACAAGATTGAAGACTTCGTCCCTTGTCCGGATGGGACTTTCCTTGGCGTGGAAGGGAAGCTTGGCAATGCGGATATGTAGATCTCCTACCTTTGTAACCGACTGTAATCTCCTAGCCCCTCCGTGTCTATATAAACCGGAGGGTTTTAGTCCATAGGACTAACAACAATCATACCATAGGCTAGCTTCTAGGGTTTAGCCTCCTTGATCTCGTGGTAGATCCACTCTTGCACTACCCATATCATCAATATCAATCAAGCAGAGTAGGGTTTTACTCCATCGAGAGGGCCCAACTCGGGTAAAACATCGTGTCCCTTGTCTCCCGTTACCATCCGCCTAGACGCACAGTTCGGGACCCCCTACCCGAGATCCGCCGGTTTTGACACCGACACCAGCCGTCCTCAGTCCAATAGTGGACGGCTTTCGCCTTACTAAGGTACTCATGGATGGCGGCAGCGGATTAAACCTTATCTACGAGGAAACCCTTCGAAAAATGGAAGTAGACTGGAGCCGCATTGAGCGAAGCAACACAACCTTCAGAGGAATAATCCCTAGTCGGGAAGCATGCTGCATAGGAAAAATAACACTGGATGTAGTATTCGGATCGCTGCATAACCACAGTCCAAGAGATCACGCTCCATGTGGCCCCATTCAGCAGCCGGATATCACGCTTTGTTAGGACGAGAGGCATTCACAATTTTTCAAGCTATACCCCATTACGGGTACATGAAACTCAAAATGCCCAGTGCCCAATGGAATCATCACCTCGCCATGATCCGGACGAGGCCCGCTACCGAAAATAAGACAACAGACTAGCCCTAGAGGCGCTTATCCGGCCCTAGCGCCGAGGGACTCCACAGCGCCAAGCGCCCACGGTGGATGTGGATGACGGATACTTGACAAAAGATCCAAGTCCACCCTTTTAAGCCAGCGGATGAAATAGTCAAATTCCAAGTCCATCCAACGGACCCCACAAAGACGGCCTCCATTGGGGAACAATTAAAACCTGATGTAGACGCCGCACTACGAGAATTCCTACGGGAAATTTGCGATATTTTTGCCTGGCACCCTTCAGACATGCCAGGAATCCCACGCCGGCTGGCAGAGCACAGCCTAAATATCCTAAAGGATCAAGCCACCAAACAGTTCTTCGGCGATTTTCCAACCCAAAAGACAGGCAATGGGAGAGGAGCAAGCCAAACTATTAGAAGCCGGATTCATCAAAGATATAAAACATCCGGACTGGCTAGCAAACCTGGTAATGGTATCAAAGAAGGACAAATCCTAGCGCCTGTGTGTCGATGTCGGTGTCAAAACCGGCGGATCTCGGGTAGGGGGTCCCGAACTGTGCGTCTAGGCGGATGGTAATAGGAGACAAGGGACACGATGTTTTTACCTAGGTTCGGGCCCTCTCAATGGATGTAAAACCCTACTCCTGCTTGATTGATATTGATGATATGGGTAGTACAAGAGTAGATCTACCACGAGATCAAGGAGGCTAAACCCTAGAAGCTAGCCTATGGTATGATTGTTGTTCATCCTACGGACTAAAACCCTCTGGTTTATATAGACACCGGAGAGGGCTAGTGTTACACAGAGTTAGTTACAATGGTAGGAGATCTACATATCCATATTGCCAAGCTTGCCTTCCACGCCAAGGAAAGTCCCATCCGGACACGGGACGAAGTCTTCAATCTTGTATCTTCATAGTCTTGGAGTCCGCCAATGATGATAGTTCGCCATCCGCACCCCTAGTCCAGACTCCTCAAGAGTCTCTCGAACCAGGCTTCAATGATGACGAGTCCGCGCGCGATATTGTCTTCGCATTGCAAGGCGGGTTCTCCTCCTAATAATTCATAGAAGATTTTGAACACCAGATAGTGTCCGCTCGCAAAATAAATTCCACATACCACCGTAGAGAGAATAATATTTACACAAGTTCAATCACGACGATTTCGTGGCATGACATCACACCACGCCAAGCCTTTACTCAATCATTTTTATTGTCCCACCTTAGCTGCTTATAAGCGGTTTCTTGGCATGTCTTGTCAAAGCAGTAGATCGTGGTCCCTTATTCCGGATTCTCATCAATACGGACGTGGTAACCCAACCGCGCCATTGATTGCGGCGCTTGGGAGATAAGCGAGTTTTACCGGCTAGTGGGGACGATAGTTTCGCCCGCCCATATATAAGGGATAAGGATCCATCTCCGCACTCGAGCCCAAAGACCTAAGTCCGCACATCTCACCTCGACCTTATCCAACCATGTCCGGAGCGGAGGCAGTGGATGGCCTCCTCCGCCACGGAGGGGCACATCAAAAGCCGCGCAAGGCCGGATACTTGTCCAGCGATATCACAGACCGCTCCCCCGATGAGGGGCAGCTCATCCCCACCCCGGCCCCATGAGAGGGTAGTGTTCTTTCCCATTTCCTCCGCTGACGGGCTTCCCACTCCACCCTTTGTCCGGGGCTCATGTTCTAGTATGGCATGGATTTCCATGATCCGCCCCAATTTTATCCTCAACATCTCGGCGCTTATCGTCGTAGCGAGGCCTTCCTTCAGATCCAGCCCCACTTCGCTTATGGCTAAAGACTTTAATGTCAAGTCAAGGTAGTGGGCGGTAGCTGCCGGAGTGCGGAGGTGCCATGGTGGGCAAGATGCCCAACGCCACCTGCTCGAGGGCTTCTTCTTGAAACCATCAAAGGGTGGCAATCGGGTGGTTCTACATCACCGAGCCAAGGACTTGAATGGGCAGCGCCCCTAATTCAGATCTGGTATCCCCACACGGCTCACCTTTTGGAAAGAGAAGGGCTTGTTAGGGGCGATTCGAAGAGCCGACCGACTCCAACTCGCCTCCAAACCCCGTGAACAAGAAGCTCAAGCTTGTCAACGTAATCCAGGTCATGCTCATCCACCGGATTCTCCCATGCCAACAGCGGGACTTCAACTTGTGGGAGTTCGATCCAACACAACACCAGACTTTGAGCGGGCTCTTCGACACTACGTACGAAGAGGCCTGGAGGGTGCTGTTCAAGGGCGCTGAGGCTCCTGCATCCGCTACCAAAGATCGCGGATTCAGCTTGCAGCGTCAAGCTGGCGAGGTAAGCTATACTATCCTTTATGGGACACTTGCTTTCCATAGTTTGACTCTATGTGGGATCTAAACTCCCAATACCTTTAACAGCCTCGGCAGAAGACGCCCCGACAGGTTAACTGTCCGCCCTTCCAAGACCCAGCGGATGCCCGCTTGACAGGTTGCTGGTCCCGGCGACTTACGTGGTGCCGAGAAGAAGGCCAAGAAGAAGGCCACGGGAACCCGGAGGAGTTCCCGGCGCCAGGTGTTATCGGACTCATCGTCCGACGACTCTGAGGCGGGCTCCTCCCACAAAGACGAGGAGAAGAAAGAGGCCTCTCCCCAAGCGGGGGAGAGAAGAAGAGGAAGGATTCCCCAACGGGGGAGGCCGAAGGGTCCAAGAAAGGAAGGACCCTTCCTCCGGACTGTTCCACCAACGCCGACGACGGCGACGAGGAGTGGCCCTTGAAGGCCAAGCCCCTAGCGAGATCGTAAGTGTCCGGACTCCTTAATAACTCATAATTTTTCTTTTTGTCGCATAGTGTCTTCTAACGCCGCATACAACCATGCAGTCCGCCCAAGGAGGATCTCCCCGCTTCGTCGAGCGGGTCCTTGGGTTCGTCGGATGTGAATAGCGCTTCACTTCCGACCGCCTCCTCCCCTCGTGACACGGATGACGCCGAGGTGGGGTCCCAGAAGGGGACCCGCTAGGAAGAGGAGGTGCCGCAGGCAACCTCCCGACTTTTGACCGACTCGCATCGAACCTTTGGTGGTTCCGAGTCCGGCGGGCGCCCCTTCGTGAGAAGGGCAAGACAGTGATGCCGGCGGCCTCCGTCCAACCGGAGGCGCCGGATAATCTACTGGATGCGCTCAATGGCACTTCCATTGACGGGGAGCACCGCACTGTTATGAGTGCGGTGATTTAGAATGTTCAGCTCGCCAAGAGCGGATCGACCAAGCCTCGCACTGCATTTCTAATGTGCTTTGAGGTATGTGATTAGGATGTGTAAAATAGTACCGATAGACAGAGAGCCTCGATGCTTCGGGCCGTGTTCGGAAAGAAAAGCCGAACCGAGGATCTAAAAAGATATACGCAGGAGTCTAACAAAAATGTGTCAATATGGGAATGCAGGTTGCGCTGCTGACCTCTGCCGCACTGACTGCGGAGGTCAATTCCTTGAAGCACAGCCTCGAGCGGTCCGAGATTGAGCTCGGCCGTGCCAAGAAGCAGCTCGAGGACAAGGAAGGTAAGTAACACCTTATTAAAGTTGTACCTTATAGAAAAGGATTTGGTTGCAAAAAGAAAAATGACAGGAATAACGTGGATACTCCAGGGGCCGCGAACGAGGCGGCGACCCTGAAGGAGGCGGTGTCCGCAGCCGAGCGCAATGCGGCCACGGAACGCACCGAGTGAGAGAAGCAGGAGGCGCGGGTGGCGGAGGTACGGCAAGAGCTCCAGGCTCTCGTGGAAAAACACGAGAGTTTGGAGCGTGACTCGAAGACTCAAGAGTCCGAGCTCGCGTCGGCTCTTGAGAGTGCCAAAGCCGCTAAGGCCAAGCCCAAAAGGCCTCCAGAAAACGAGGCAAGAAAGAAGATAGCGGCGGTAAGGCATTCTTCATGCAAAGCAAGCATGTAAAAGTGAATTATTTGTTACTTACCCGAATTCGAGCTCTCCAGAGCTGCTTCGCAGATCCGACCAGAAGGGTCCGATGTCGCCGCATTCTACGTAACCGAGGAGGGAGCTCGATAGAAAAGGTGTTCGTCTTAGTATGCCGAGGCCGACATCCGGTGCTCTCAACGACCAGCCAAGCAGCTGGTCGAAGCTCTAAGGTGGCCGAACAGGCCATGAAGGGCCTTATAGTTCGGCCGTGGCCTAAAGAAGCCATGCCTCGAGCTACTTTCGGTCTGCGCGGCGGCTGGTGGACGCCTATCCGTGGGTTGACGCTATCAAGCACTCGCTCGCATTGAAGGTGCCTGCGGGCCCTTGCTCGCGCTTAAGGTGCACTGGGCAAGATGGACGCCGAGAAGCTTGTGACGGACGCGCCACCGCTGCAGTAAGGAGTATCGCACACCCGAGATGTATTATAAGGGTGTCCTTAAGGGTGCCCGCATTATTGCGGGTGAATGCTCCAAAGATATAATTTTTTAGTAGACTCGCATCTTGTTATCCAGTGTGCTGAAAACTTTGTTCATATGCGCTAAGCAACTCTTGTTAATTTAAAATATTACCTTCTGTGCGGTCGTTTATCAAATCTGAGAGATGGCAAGTCGTTGGCTTCAGCCCCCAAGCCACGAGTGCTGGGGTGTTCGAGATAAATTTGAGCGCTCTTGTTCCCATTTTTGGGTCCTTCTAGGGAGGCGCTCAACACAACGAACGAGGCAACCGAACTTATATTGCTTGAACACTCTCACTTAGCCATAGAATTCTATAATTTTAAATTTTGGCGAAGCCCCTAGTGTTCGGAAGACCGAATTCGAGGCGCTATCCATGCCTGGGCCGGACAAAGCCGGTTCCTTGCTCTAAGTGGCATAAGTCTTTAGGGACTCGAAAAAACCTCTCGAACAGCGACCGGCTCTCGCCCCATCATGACGGGCCGTTTTAGCTTTCCATCGAGGTACTCACCCAGCTCAACTGGGGCACAATCGCAGTGGTTCTCCCAGCTACCTTAGGCGTATATAACGGAACGAAGGTACCAAAACATGGGAGTCGGGCAAACCCAACTATTGACCCAAGACATGATTCGGAGCCGATGCATATAATGCTATAAGTTTGGGGTGCCGCACTTGTGAAAGTGTTCGGACTTATCACACCATAGTTTGGGGAACTTAAGCCCCTGGTGTATTTAGCCATACCAAAGCGTACGGATGCAACATGTGATAAGTGAACATGTGTATAAAAAAGGAATGCAATGATAGGCAAAAAGCGATGCATTGTTTATTCAAAAAAAATACTGCAATGAATGTAGAACGATACAATAGCGCAATAAGCAAGGGGTGGGACAATTTAACATGTCCCCCTCTAGGGGTAGGCTGCGGAATGGTGTATAAAACAGGTATAATGGTCGTAATGGAGACCACCTGGATACTCATCGTAGCTTTTCTGCTTCCCTGGCTTTTGCATCGTGAGTTCGGCAGGCCTACTGCCGGACAGGGCTTCTGGGAAACGGAGTCCTGAGGATAAGAAAAAAAGGAAAAAAAGGATGACACATTTGGGAGCCCCTGGTGTGGTTGAGTCGCACTCTAGGCCTGCCGTGGTCATGCCCCTCCCCCAATGCCCATGGTATCTCCAGAGCGTAGTGATGTATGCGTAGTACTGGTCTTGCAATTTTGCGAGGGCTGGGGTTGGGGCTGCATTGCTACGCATGCTCAGAACGTACCAGGTGGTCTTGTTGTAGGTTACTCCGGGCACGCTTGACGGTGTCCGGTCGCTTAACAGCCGGACTCGAGAATTGCCTTAAGAGGCTACTCAGACTTCCGCCGAGAGCCATCAGATGCTCCTCCGCTCGAGAGAGCGCTCGTGTTTCCGCTGACCATGATGACTCGAGGGCCTCGCATCTTGAGCTTGAGGTATGCGAAAGCGGCACCGCATTGAACTTTGTAAACGCGTTCGTCTGAAAGCAGGCATGATAGCCGCCATGAACGGAACTATGTCAAAGATTAACTCTCGCTCGAAGTTATCCGGGATCCAAGACCACTTCAAGTGTAATCGAGCCTGCATAATTGGCCTCTACACCTGGTATGACGCTGAAGGTCGCTTTTGTGGGTTTAATCCTTGAGGGTCTATGCCCATCTTGGCGACCGATCCCGATAAAGCAGGTTCAGGCCGCCGCCGCCCATCGACTCTAGTGAGGTGAACCACGATGATTGGGTCTAAAACCAATGCGTGTATCCGCCATGGTGGATGCTAGTGGATGGTCCTTCGATCAAAAGTGATCGGGCAGAGGACCACGGATTGAACTTTGGGGCGATCGCTCCATCGCAGATACGCCCTGAGCGACGCCCGCCTCCCTTTGGGTATGTGGGTTATGATATCATGTTCACCGTCCGCACTTGTGGGGGAAACCTTCGTCCTCTATTGTTCGGCAGCCGGTCTCTTCCTCGCCATCGCTATGCAGCCCCTTGTCATTGTTTTCGCAATTAACTTGCTGCTGCTTGAATACCCAACAACTCGCTGGTGTGATTAGCTGGTTTTCGGGGTGCCGTATCCGCACGAGCGATCGAGTATTCGGTCCAAATTGGACGGGCCCGGAGTAGTTCTTTTGAATGGATTTTTCCGCTGAACGGGTTTAGAGCCTCAACGCGCGCTGATCGTCAGATCTTCAGATTGTCGCCGCACGCGCGCTTTGTGCTTATTATGACGCGGATCTACCATTGTCGCCCTTGTTATCCGGACTACTAGAATTTTTGGTGAGGTTGTTACTATGGGCTAGCCAGCTGTCCTCTCCCGCACAGAAGCGGGTCATGAGTGATGTGAGGGCTGCCAAAGATTTCGGCTTTTCCTATCCTAGGTGCCGGGCAAGCCATTCGTCGCGGATGTTTTGTTTGAAGGCTGCAAGGGCCTCTGCATCCGGACAGTCGATGATTTGATTTTTCTTGGTTAGGATTCGTGTCCAGAATTGTCTGGCCGATTCGTCTGGCTGCTGAATTATGTGGCTTAGGTCGTCGGCGTCTAGTGGTCACACATATGTGCCCTGGAAGTTATGAAGGAATGCAGCTTCCAGGTCCTCCCAACACCCAATTGATTCTGCTGGCAAGCTGTTGAGCCAATGCCGAGCTGGCCCTTTAAGCTTGAGTGGGAGGTATTTGATGGCATGAAGATCATCACCGCGGCCCATGTGGATATGAAGGAGATAGTCTTCGATCCAAACTGCGGGATCTGTTGTGCCATCGTAGGATTCAATGTTCACGGGTTTGAACCCTTCGGGGATTTGATGATCCATTACTTCATCTATGAAGCATAATGGGTGTGCGGCGCTCAGATAATATATCACGACGTAGCTCAATCGAGCTTTGTTCATCAGGTTCAGCCCGCCGAATTGTTATATCCGCGCGACGGTTGTCGCCGCAGATCGTATGCCCACGCGATCCGTAGATCGATCTTGATTGTCTTGCCTTATCCTCCAATATGTCTTGCAAGTCCGGCGATTCCCCGCGCCTTTGTACTTTTCGAGCGATGCCGGGTGCGGCTTTAGTGGAGGGCCTAGAGGCTTCTTCTCAGGGCGGTTACGAGGTGGCCGGTCGGTCAGACAGCGCTGGTGATGTAGGTTTATACGCCTCTTCTAATCGGGCAGCAACTTGCGCTTGGGGTAGCTTTTGAGGGCGCTCGAGTTCGCATCTTCGCCGCAAGGACTTCAGTCCATCTGTCGGCTAGCAAATCTTGATCAGCTCTAAGCTGTTGTTGCTTTTTCTTGAGGCTGCTTGCCGTGGCCATAAGCCTGCATTTGAAATGCTCTTGTTCGACGGATCTCAGCACGACAAATTGCCGCTGTTGTCGAGGCTTGCCTTGTCTCCGGAGGGAGGCATGTAATTATCGTCATCTACCTCTTTGTCTACCACTCGCTCATTAGGGATGGCTTCTCCATCCTCATGTGCTGAATCTTGCTGGAGGGGGTTGTCTTCGGCACTGTCCGGGGTTTTATTGTCTCCGGAGCCGGAATCTCCATTTTTGCTGTGGCGGATTTAGAGCGGCGCCACGACGCCAAGCGCTTAGGTTGTTTCTTGAGGGTCATCCTCCGCTGTTCCATCGCCATTCCCATCCTTTGGGATGTCCACCATGTATATGTCGATGATGAGGTGGCTTTCAAAGGCCCTCGTGGGCGCTGGTTCTTGGTTGTCTCCGCATCATCGCCCATACCGCCGATGTCTTCGAGTCGAAATCAGCATGTCGGTTCAGCCATCGACGCGGGCTACGGCGGGTGGTGGGTGGGTTTGAATTTCTTCGCCGTCCGCATCCCAACCGCCCCGCCGAATCCGCCAAGGCTCTCCTGATAAAGAGAGACACTTTACTGAATTCAAGATGTCGCCGAAAGGCAAGTGCTGAAAGATGTCCGCAGTGGTGAACTCCATGATCGGCGCCCAATCGGGTTCGATTGGCGGGAGCGCGGGAAGTTCGAGGTCCGGAGAAGAGTCCGACACCTTGGAGTCACAAGCTTCACAAGGGACAGGGTCGGTATTCGGCTCCATCGCCGTAGTAGCCCCCGAGGCGGTGTCTAGCCACCCATCCTCGATCGGCGCAAGCTGGCCCGAAGTTAAGGGTCGGAGCGACTCTTGTGCGGCCTCCGTGGCACCGTCCGCAAGAGAGCTAAATCATGCCCATCGTGATAAAGGCGGAGCGCTGGCTGTGGCTCGAATCCATCAAAGATCAAGTCCCCGCGATGTCGGCCGATAGTTCAAACTTCCAAATCTGACCGATGGCCTGGGCGAAGCTGATCCGCTTCCAGATGGCTGCTTAATTGGCTCAAGCAGGCAAACCCGCCAATACAAAGATCTGTCTGGGAAGAAAAGTCTCACCCCGACCGCGCGTTGTTGATGATCAAGGAGCCATCGGGCCAATGGGTGACGCATACGAGGAACTCTCAATGAAAGCACCAATGTTGGTGTCAAACCGCGGATCTTGGGTAGGGGGTCCTGAACTCAAGGCCTAGGCGGATGGTAACATGAGACAAGGGACACGATGTTTTTACCCAGGTTCGGGCCCTCTCGATGGAGGTAAAACCCTACTCCTGATTGATTGATATTGATGATATGGGTAGTACAAGAGTAGATCTACCACGAGATCAAGGAGGCTAAACCCGAGAAGCTAGCCTATGGTATGATTGTTGTTCATTCTACGGACTAAAACCCTCCGGTTTATATAGACACCGGAGAGGGCTAGGGTTACACAGAGTCGATTACAATGATAGGAGATCTACATATCCAGATACAAGCTTGCCTTCCACGCCAAGGAAAGTCCCATCCGACACGGACAAAGTCTTCAATCTTGTATCTTCATAGTCTTGAGTACGCCAATGATGATAGTTTGCCTATCCGACACCCCTAGTCCAGACTCCTCGGCCGATTTCAAGGACCTTAACAAGGCTTGTCCAAAGGATCCTTCCTCTTCCCCCGATCGATCAAATTATCGATGCTACCGCAGGCACGATTCATTGTGCTTCGTCGATGCATACTCCGCTACCATCAAATCAAGATGGCGGAGCTGCACCAAGCCGCAACGGCATTCATTACTCCATACGACCATTCTGCTTCAACACAATGCCCTTTGGGCTCAAAAACGCCAGGCAAATATATCAACAAGATGATTCGTACATGTCCGCAACCCAGATCGGCAAAACAAAGGAGGCATACATAGACAATGTGGTCGCAAGTCCAAACACGTCAAACTCTAGTAGATGATTTGAGGCTCACATTTGACAATCTCCGAGCATATGACATTAAGCTCAACCCGAAAATGCATTTTCGGGCGCATCACCGAAAGCTCTTGGGCTTCATTGTATCCGTAGAGGAATTGAAGCAAACCCAGCCAAGATCCGAGCTCACACAATTGATATCCCAAAAGACCTCAAGCAAATACAAAATTGATCGATGCGCTATGCTCTAAGCCGCTTCATCTCCCGCTTAGGAGAAAAGGCATTACCCCTTTATCGCCTCCTCCGGCGCACCGAACACTTCGAGTGGACGAATGCCGCCACGGGTGGACTCGAACAAATAAAGGCCATATTGGCAACAAATCTGGTCCTGGCCGCGCCCAACTTGAGCGAACCAATGTTATTATATATCGCGGCAACACATCAAGTTGTAAGCGCGGTGCTCGGCGTCGAACGAGAAACGGACGGACACAAGTTCCCTCTTCAAAAACCAGTGTACTATGTATCCACTGTCCTAACCCCATGCAAGTCCCGGTATCCACATTATCAAAAGATAGTGTAAGTAGTGTTCATGGCATCCCGGAAGTTGCGACACTACTTTCAAGAGTGTTCGATAACAGTACCCTCCGAAGTACCTCTTAATGACATTATAAACAACCGCGACGCGACTGGCAGGATTGCAAAATGGGCCATCGAGCTCCTACCATTCGACATAACCTATAAACCACGGCGAGCTATCAAGTCGCAAGTTTTGGCCGACTTCATCGCTGAATGGACCGAAGCCGAACTCCCTAAAGAGTACGGCGCATATTCTAATTGGATCATGCACTTCGACGGCTCCAAAATGTTGGCCGGTTGGGGTCAAGGCCGTCTCGACGCCCCCAACCGGAGACACAGTCCAATACGTACTCCAGATAATGTACACGGACTCAACAACACAGCTTAACACGAGGCCCTTTCTACATGGCCTCCGGATGGCGGTCTCCATGGGCATTAAACGCCTAGAGGTGAGGGGGATTCAACCTCGCGATATCCCAAATAAATGGAGACTTCGATGCCAAGGATCCAAAATGGCAGCTATCGTAACGCTGCCAGAAAATGTCACCAGTTTGAAGGGCTCAATTTCACCATATAGCCCGGATAATAATCAAGCGGCGGACGATTGGCACGCATCGACGCAAAGCGCGATGCCGTCCCTCCCAACATCTTCCTGGAACTGCTTTTCAAGCCATCCGTAGTATGGGAAGGGGAGTCCGGAAACAACAATCCGGACCCAATCGCACCGCCCGACACCGCACATTCTGACACAATCGGTGGTTCTGCCAATGAAATAACACCTTCAGCCCACGAAATAATGGCAGTCATTGCCTCGTGGACCGAGCCGTTCCTAGCTTACTTAACTAGGCAGGAACTTCCCGAGGACCAAAATGAGGCCCGCTGCATAGTACGGCGATCTAAAGCCTATAGGGTCTATGAGGGAGAGCTCTATAAGAAAGCATAACCGGAGTCCTTCAAAGGTGTATCTCCGAAGAGGAAGGGCGAAATATTCTGGCCGAAATTCATGCCGGACTCGGTGGGCACCACGCTGCAGCCCGGGCCCTTGTAAGCAAGGCCTTTCATACAGGATTTTATTGGCCAACGCCCGGCAGACGCCAGATTTAGTCCAACGATGCGCCGTTGCCAGCTCTTGCTAATGAAAGCCACATGCCTCCCACCGCCTCAAAACTATACCCATCACCGCCGTCATGTCCGGGGCTTGACATGGTTGGACCCTTAAAGGAGGAACCCACAAGCAAAAATACCTATTGGTCATGGTGGATAAATTCACCAAATGGATAGAGGCCAAGCCGTTAAGACGGTCAATCCGACCCGTGATAGACTTCATATCGGGTAGTACATTGTTACGGTGTCCCCACAAAGATCATCACCGATAACGGCACGAACTTCACGGCCGACGAGGTCAAACTCGTGCAAAAACATGGGCATCAAGCTCGACTACGCTTCGTCTATCACCCTCAAACTAACGGTCAAGTCGAACGAGCAAATGGTCTAATCATGAGCGCATCAAACCCAAAGATAGTGCGGTCCCTTAAGGAATCCAACACGACCGGGTAGAGGAGCTCGACCAGACTGGGGCTGCGGACCACGCCAAACCGCACTACCGGATTCACACCATTTTTATGGTATACGGCGCAGAGGCGTTTTGCCTCAGGCATAATTCATGACTCACCGCGGCGCATGTACGAATAAAGAGAAGCCGAGCTGGATCGGCAGGACAGTTTGGACACCTTAGAGGAGGAGCGTGACGTGGCAAAAGCTCGTTCCGCATTCTATCAACAGCAGGCTCGAAGATATCAAAGTAGAGAAGTACGGGCCAAAACTTACAATGTTGGCAAACTAGTTCTACGCCTGCCGGACAAGAAAAAGGACAAGCTCAAGCCCAAATGGGAAGGTCCCTTCATCATTGACCAAGTCCTGACCGGCGGAGCGTACCGTCTGCGAAACGATCGGATAACCAACTCGAGCCAAATCCATGGAACGCAGCCCGTCTCCGTAGATTCTACGCCTAGCGCCGGACTCTGAGTTCATCTCCCTCCCCCGTCTATATTTTATATTTTAACTGTCTTTTATTTTTCTCCCCCCTCCTTTTTTTCTTTTTTTTTCTTCTTCTTTTCTCACGGGCCTTCGATGGCTCGCCTGCGCATTGTTCGCACACACTTGACGTGCTATTCGCACTCATTATACCTGGGGGCTTCTTTAACAGAAGCTTATTTATACGGGCTTTTATACCCAATACATGTGTCACACTTCCGCATGTAACTTTTATTCACCATTATATGCATCGATATGACTTAAGTTTTGGCCAAGCTGGGTTGCTCGGCCTCTGTGCGCATTCTCACGCTCCCGATTTTTCGCTAGGAGGTAAAGGAGCACCTCTCGCGATTGTTATCGCTGGTCAGCCGGATGTGTACCTCAGACTGGGTGAAGCCGAAAGCTAGCGTTCTTAAGCGAATATTCGGTCTGTGAATTGAAAGATGATTTCTTAACTATTTATTTATCTGCCCCCAGATGCCTTTCTGCTTTTTTCGCAGTCCGGACATGCACTTTAGAGCATGCCTCCGAGGGAAAGGAACCCCTAATGGAACTATTCTCCCTGGAAGATGTTTCTTACTAACCATGTAATATAACATAACTAGTTGGGCACTTGTCTGATAAAGCACTAATGACCCCTACGCCTGGTCTCCATGAATGCCCCGGTTTTTTTAATAACCGTGAGGGTATTCGGACACACTCCGGACTGTCGGGTCCCGAGGTTGAAGCGAAAAGGTCCGCAATGACAAACGATCTACAATTCGCTAGAAGGCATTTTCCATGTCATTTTAAATTACATACTAAGCCGATCGATGGTATTCTCTTCGATACCATCTAATAAACTGTCTAGTTTACATCCCGCCTGGAATACTTTATGCCAACTCTACTTGGTCGACACTAAGCTCACAGGATCTCCTTCCCATCGGGTCCCCACAGTCCGACTCGCCATGTGGTTTGGGTCAGCCTTCGTGATACAAGGTCTTCACCATGCCCCAGCCTCCCTGGCGCCTTTGACGGCAGTCGAGATCTTCCACAACCGAAGCGCCGATGTGCTCCCAGAAGCTTCTCCGCAAGCTCTCCAAGACCTTCGGGTAGCGACATGGATGGCCACAAGGCTCTGGCGACTACCATCACCGCCAACTCATTCGTGCAGTTGCAGCAGCTCGAAAGTAGGTCACCCGCTGAACTGGCATTCCGCAGACGACCCGTGAGCAAGCCTTACATGCATATTTCGCCAATCGACTTCCTCGCCAACTCTTCTTTTCAAAAGTTCGCCAAGCCCTTCATCAGAATGCCACGATGAAGCCGCCGATTCTCCTTCACCGAGTCGCATGCTTGGGCCCGAACATCTTTTAGCCTCGCCCAGCTGGGTGTTGGCATCCCGGAGCTTATTCTCTCTTGCTGCACCTCGTAAGCACCTTCTCGCCGCCTTCACCGGGCGAGTAGCTGTTGCTTGTCCGGTCTAGTCCGCGCCATCTCGCAATATTATTGTCGACTTACACACACGCCAAGACTTCACAAACTACTTATCCTTCAAGTATATATTACCGAGAGGGGTCTCTGTGGCTCCCTCAAGGCGGCTAGTGCGGCCTCAAGTTGGGCCTTGCACTCTTGAAGCTCCCGGATAGGTGGGTATTCTTCTCCGAAGATCTCAGATAACAAATGATCCTTAAATCAGTTATTCTAACTATTTTAAGTCTCGGGCTACTGCATATATCATCACAAAATTCCCCACCAGATGTCTTTCACATACCGCCCGTGGCTCGCTAGACCATCTTGAGCAGCACGGAGGTGCGATCTCCAATTAAAGGCATTTAATGCCCCGGGAGAAGCATGCGCCACGAAGAACCTGTCCGCAGCGCCTGTGATTCATGGCACTCTCCACCTCAGATCGGGTGGCGGACAACCTGTCGGCTTCCTCCGTTGGAGGAGCACCCGACGCGCGCCTTGAGTTCGCCTCCACCTCCGGACCTGGCGTTGGAGCTTGGCCAGTGGAGGCTTGATCGGCAATCTCTCCGGACACAGTCCGGCGAGCGCTCTTTCTCCTGAAAAACCACGGGCGTTAATATGCCTACTAGGAATCTTTCCCGAAAACGTGGTGGCGCGCCATACTGTTGCGGCGACGTCTCGATTCGCGCTACACTTCTTTTCCGCCTGCTGGTCCGAGCTGCCCCTTGTTGGCCAGCCGCCGCGGGTTAGGCTTCCCGCCTCGAAGGCACCTCCTGCAGAACACCATTGGTATACGGTGGTCAGTGATAAGCATGGATGAGTAATGGTATCAGGACTCCGGTCATAGTTACCTGGGAAACCGGAGATATTCCGGGTAGTCGGCCGTAATGGCAACCAAAGCATTGTCAATGCTAAGTTGGTGGAACACCCCATCGATCAGCTCCACCTTTATGTCCGGATCCTCTTCGGAGGCCGGATCGAGGGATCGTTCTGGATCCTCGGGCTGTGGAGCCAGGCTGTGTATGTCCTCTACGGCCCGGCGCAGTTCCTGCGTCAAAATCACAAAATGAGGCACTTAACTTTGGGAATATGGATCGGATAGGTAAACGTCCGCCTACCCAGCTCTGAGGGTTGTTCATGGAAAATCCATTCAATGGACTAGCACGGAGGAAGTCCTCCTTCTCCCCTTTGTACGGGCCGGACAGGATCTTCACCAGATCGGCGACCGATCCTGGCCCCTTGCGGCCATGGCAGGTGGCATCATCTTCCCCGTTCAAATCCCACATGGGGTGGCCCCTATACTGGAGCGGCTGCACCCCTCACATAATGCATGTGGCCATGACCCCAATCATGGTCAATCCGGAATGAGCCAATAACCTTATTCGGCCCATCAGATATTGGACGTCCCTATCATTCTCCCGTCGAGGGCTCTGTGGGCGCCAACTCAGGCGTTTCTTCAGAGGAGCGCTATGAACTCCGGAGGCCGATCCGAATCGGGTCCAGAAGCGGGCATCTTCCATATAAAACCATTCCAAGGCCGTCTTCGGACGCTTTTTTGGGGTTCCGGATAGATATCCGTCCCAAATAAAAAGCGCCATAGTTCGGCTCCACCCACTTGATATATCGACCCCTCGTGAGAACGGGGTACGAGGCAAAATAATCTCTTCCACAGCATGAAGTGGGCCTCGACACCCAAGAACAGATCGCAAAGGGCCACAAAGCCCGCAATGTGCAGGATGGAGGCGGGCGTAAGGTGGTGAAGCTGGAGCCCATAGAACTCCAGGAGCCCCCGGAGAAACGGATGTATGGGAAATCCGAGTCCCCTTATTAGATAAGGGACGGCATACCCGCCTCCTTTGAGGGATTGGGACGCCTCCGCCTGCTTTCCGCCCTTGTAGGTGGAAAGTTCGGCTCGAACCGGAACCATAAAGGCTGGGGGAAGAAATCCCTCGGTTTGGAGCGTCACTAGCTCACTATCCGGCACTGAGCATCTCCCCCAATCTCCTGGCTGAGGGCTAGGAGCGCGAGAGGAGGAGCCGCGTCGACTGTCCATGATGGAGTGGATTTTTGTCAGAGGCGCTTTGATGAACACTCGCCGAAGGAGGATGGTGTGATTCGGATCTAGATGAAAGTGCAACTAATCCCGGTGGTTTTGGTAATTAATAACAACATATATATCATTGAACTAATAGTTTCTTGAGAATCATTTCGAAAGTTCAGTGATATGGGTATGGCAATGATCAAGAAGTGGACCCTCAAAATGCTAAGGCAAGCATTGGCAAAAGCTCAAGACTCCATTTTTGGTTTAGTGATCCAAGATCACATTGAGTCTATAGGAAAGCCAATACTATTAAAAGGGATGAGGTTATGATAATGATCCGTTGCTCAAAGTGCTTAGTGATACATCTCCCAAACTATCAAGCAACTCTCACTTCAAATATACACTCATAAGTAATCTCGGTCCCACCGATTTCCTAAACTCACCACACCGAGATGAACCACCTCACCATAAAGCCAAACCCTAGAAATTTCGGATTTTCCGATTCTCAACTCGGTCTCACCAAACTAGTGTTGCCAAGCTTCAGAATCTTCGTCATCAAATCGGTGTCACCGAGATGATGAAGTCGGTCCCACCGAGATTGGCAAACCCTAGTCTTTGGAAGAATCGACTCACCGAGATTGTATTTTCGGTCCCACCGAAAATCCCAACGCTCACAAGATTTGAACTTTCGGTCTCACCGAGTTGTCAACTTCGGTCCGACCGAGATTGGTCAAATGTGTGTAACGGTTGGATTTTGTGTGGAGGCTATAAATACCCTCCACCCCCTCTTCATTCGTGGAGAGAGCCATCGAAAGAACTACCACTCCTACCTTACATTTCGAGAAGAAAACTACCTACCCTTGTGTTGAGATCAAGTTGCTCCACTCCCACCATATGAAGCTTGATCTCTAGCCTTCCCAAGTTGCTTTCCACTCAATCCTTTCTTCCACCACAGCCAAATCAGTGAGGAGAGTTGAGTGTTGGGGAGATTATCATTTGAAGCACAAGAGCAAGGAGTTCATCATCATCAACACCATCTATTACCTTTTGGAGGGTGGTGCCTCCTAGATTGGTTAGGTGTCGCTTGGGAGCCTCCACAAGATGTGGAGTTGAACCAAGAAGTTTGTAAGGGCAAGGAGATCGCTTACTTCGTGAAGATCTACCCCGAGTAAGGCTAGTCCTCCGTGGGCGATGCCATGATGGCATAGACAAGGTTGCTTCTTCGTGGACCCTTCGTGGGTGGAGCCTCCGTGGACTCTCGCAGCTGCTACCTCCGTGGGTTGAAGTCTCCATCAACGTGGATTGACGATAGCACCACCTATCGGAACCACGAGAAAAATCTCCGTGTTCCAAATTGCGCTTGCTCTTCTCCACCTCTCTTTACTACATGTGCAATTTACTTTCCGCTGCCTATACTCTAGAATTGCATGTGTAGGGTGATACTTGACTTGATCATCATTGTGAACTGCCAAAAACTTGTCTTTATCAAAAGGCTGAATTTTTATATTGTCAAGTAGTCTAATCACCCCCTCTAGACATACTTTCGATCCTACAAGTGGTATCGAGCTTTGGTCTCCATTGTATTGGTTTCATTGCATTGACTCCATAAGCTTGGTTTCACAACCTAGGAGAGTATGGCGCCTAGTGAGGGTAATTTTCAGAGAGGTCCTTACTTTGATGGTTCAAATTTTGCTAGTTGGAAGCATAAAATGAAAATGCATATTCTTGGACATAACCCCGCCGCATGGGGCATTATTTGTGTTGGCTTGCAAGGTGAGTTCTTCGAGGAAGGAAAAGTTCCGGATCGTGAAGCTACAAGCGGATGAATTATGGATGTTGCAAAACAATGCTCAAGCTTGTGACATTCTCTTCAATGCTTTGTGTCCCGAGGAGTTCAACAAAATCAGCCGCCTTGAGAATGCAAAAGAGATTTGGGATACTTTGGTCGAAATGCACGAAGGTACCGAGTCCGTGAAGGAATCAAAGCTAGATGTTCTTCAAGGTCAACTTGACAAGTTCAAGATGAAGGAAGGTGAAGGAGTCGCTGAAATGTACTCTAGGCTTGCTCTCATCACAAATGAGATTGCCGGCTTAGGAAGCGAAGAAATGACCGATCGATTCATCATCAAGAAGATTCTCGAGCTTTGATGGAAAGTATGACACCGTGCACTTTGATCCAAATGATGCCAAACTACAAGAATCTCAAGCCAACCAAGTCATTGGAAGAATTGTTGCTCATGAGATGACACTTAAAGATAAGGAAGAGCTTCACAACAAGTCAAGTGGTGCTTACAAAGCTACAATTGATGCTCCCACAACCTCAAGTGACAAGCTAGTTTCCAATGAAGAGATAAGCCTAATGGTGAAGAACTTCAACAAATTCTACAAGAGTAGAAGCAAGGAAAGAAGCTCAAAGTCTAGATCATATGATGAAAAGAGATCTTCTAGTCGTGATCGAATCTGCTATAATTGTGGAAGACCCGACACTACTCAAATGAGTGTTCGCTCCCCACAAGAGAAGAGAAGAATCTCCAAGAAGAAGAAGCTCAAGAGAAGAGTCACCTCGAAAGAGAGAAGGAGTAGAGATGATCGTTATGAACGAAGATCCTCTCGGAGAAGCAAGGATTCGGAGAGGAAAGACAAGTCATCAAGGAGCTACACAAGAAGAAAACATCAAGCTCATGTAGGTGAATGGGTCTCCGCCCGACTCCGACAATCACTCCAAAGAAGCTATCACTCCAACTCCGACTACAGCCAAGATGAAGGTGTTGCCGGTCTTGCTCTCGTGTCCTCCAACTCCAACTCCTATGACTTATTTGATTCACCAAATGAGGGAATTGGAAGATGCTTCATGGCTAAAGGCCCCAAGGTATCACACCCTGAATTCATTGACTTTGATAGTGATGAGGATGACTTGCTTGGTGAAGATGAGCTTTACATGACAAATCTAGTGAGCCTAGTAATGATGAACATGCTAGTAGTCTTTATAGTCGAGAAGAGTCGAATGACAATGCTATGAAGGAGATTGAGCGCCTAACTAAAGAACTAAACACTCTTAAGTTAGCTCATGAAACAACTCAAGAAGATCATAGAGAGCTCCTAAGATCTCATGAGAAGCTACGCTCGAGAAGCTCAATCTAGAGCAAGAACATGAGTTTCTAAAAGCAATCAATGACGATCTTCAAAGAAGAGTTCTTCATATCTTGCCAAACGACTTCTCTTGTCTAATTTCTTGCCACCTATTAAAACTAAGCATGACAAGCATAAGAAAAATTCTTCATCTAGTAGTAACAATAACCATGCTAAATCCAATGTTGTTACTTCTAGTAGTTCTCTTGATTCCACTAACAATGTTTCAAGCCAAGTTACACTTGAGCAAGAAAATAGTTTATTGAAAGGGATTATAGAGAAAGGTGTTCACAAGAGCCTTGCCGAAGCAAGAACTTTGAGGAAATTGTTCGCAAGCAAGGAAGGCACCGAAGAATCAAGGAATTGGTTTTGAGCGAAAGTTCAACGCCGAGGGTGTTGAATGGGAAGAAGGTCAATATCCCACTCCAAAGTTTGTTTCTCAAAAGGAGAAGTATGATCCTACTTCTTCCAATGTGGAACAAGCTCAAGATGACCTTCCACCACAAGACCACAAGCTAAAAGGCAAGGACAAGCTTCAAGAGGAGATTGATGCATTTATTGAAGCACCTAAAGCCATGGTCAAGTGGGTTCCCAAGGAAACGCCAAGTTCTACTTCACAAGCTCAACTACAACCCCAAGGATTCCCATCAAGATGATGTGGATCCCAAGAAGAAGAACTAGAGAGTTCTTGAGGGTGACTCCGCCAACATACTTCACTCACATTCATTTTGGCAAAAACTTGTGCAATCAACTTCCACATCTTGCACTAGTTCATGGAGTCACAAACCTCTTGTTGGTAAGTCAAGGGACAAGGTAATCATTGCTTTCATGGACATCATCTATTGTGTACTTCAATCTATGTCCATGGATATCCTTGTTTGTTCCTTGTGGGACTAACCCATGTAGGTATTGAAAGTGCCCGAATCCAAAGGATTGCTCCCAACTCTTGATGATCTTCATCAACATTGAGCATCCACATCTTCAACATCTACATGAAGTCTTCTACGACAACCCAAGGTTAGTTTGACCCTTTAAAAGGGTTCTCACATCTAGGGGGAGCTTTGCTCTAAAGAATTGAGCTAAAGCATCTTCAAATGATGTGAACACATTAATGTTTTATGTAAAAGTGGTAACCCCACTTGTGCTTAAACGATGAGTATGACCTATGATCAAATGTTCTCATTTGACTCCTAAGTCAATATACTCATATAAAGATGACCTAGTCATCGACAAATTGTGTGATAGTAGCTAGAGTTTTGTTTGTGCATGTTTGACACATATTTCATTTGCTATCTTATTGTGTGAGCATGTTGGATGCATGATTTTATCCATTCGAGGACATCCATTTGTTGCTTTGGTCTTTTGGATTTTTCTTGACCAAATGGATGGACAAGAATGCCTAAGTTCCTCCCCTAGCTATCTATGCTTTCTTGTCTCAAATTCTATTCATGCTTATATCACAAACTTTGAACAAGTCATTTTTGACCCACCGAGTGAGGAGCACTCTGAGCCACCGATCCGTCAAAGGCTAAACTTCCAAAACCTTCTAAGTGATTTCGGTCGACCAACCCACTCAAACTCGGTCAAACCGAAAGCACTTTGATTGATCTAGGTTTTCACCCGGTGAAACCGAAGTTGTATTTTCGGCGTGATCAAGTGTGTAATCGCTCATAGTTATCCATCTCGGTGCCACCGAAGTTTTACAACTCGTCCCACCGACAGCAAGGGGTATATATATCCGAGGGCAGCGCGCTGATTCCTACTTCAAAACGCCGCCCCAAACCCTTGCCGCCGCCGCCGTGGTCTCCGGATCGCCTCCGCTGCCGCTCAGGCGCCGCCGCAGGTCTCCCGCCGCCAACGGACATTCTCTCTCCCGCCGCTGCAGCCAGAGAGGAACTCCACCAAGTTAGGGTGAGTTTCGATCCTCTCGTGCTTCAACCTCCGATTCTATGCACGATTGGTTTGCCTAGCATCTTGCCACGCTTGAGATCTTCCTATCCAGCAGATTAGTTCTTTGAACGAAATTCGAGTAAAAGTTTTAGGTTAGGTTTCACGAACACATCTCGGTGAGACCGATTCTACATTCTCAGATGACCGATTTGGCCTCGCCATTGATCGCACCTTTCGTCCAACCGAAGTTGTGCAAATCGGTGTGACCAAATGAGGATTTAGTGAAACCCTAGTGTTTTCGGAAGATCGAAACCCATTTCGTCCAACCGAAAGTGGTGTGAATGGTTCTGTTTGAACACTTCGGATTCACCGAATTTTAGACTCGGTCCGACCGAAATGCATTCTCGTGAAAACCTAAAACTGAAATTTGAACTCATTTTTTTGCAAAATCTTCGCAGTTTGTGATAACTCTTCTACTCGCCTACACCTAATCTATTCACAAGTTGTCACCATGTCGATGCCAAGTGACAGCCGTAACAGGTCCGAGTCACCAATTGCTGAAATTCCAGAGGCGTGCACTAGTCCCGAGGCCAAGAGCTTTTCAGATGATGGTGAGAGGAGCACACCAAGTGGTTTGCCTCCCGCAGCCACCAGGCCGTAAAGAAGAGGAATTCGATGAAGAAGATTCTCGATTTCATTGTCGAGGAAGAGATCTCTCCAAGCCAAAGAGGAAAGTTGTTGCCAAAGAGCATCAAGGGCAAGAAACCAAGAAAGGCACCAAGAAAGTGAAGAAGTCCACTGCTGCCAAGAAGCTGAGTATGGAAGAGGAAACTTCAAGCAAGGTGAAGAAAACTTCCAAGAGGAAGAGGATTGTGCATGATGAAGCAAGCAGATGATGATGATGATGAGGAAGCACCCCAGCCTCCTCCTCGTAAGTCTAAGTTCATGGGTGATGCCATCGTAAGGAGCACCTTCAAAGCCCAAGCCATCTGCTTCCAAAGAAAGGCAGCTCAAGCCAAGCCTCGCCGCCAAGCCCAAGAAGACTGTCAGAACATCCCAGCTTCAGAGAAGAAGAAAGATAATGTGCCACCACTGAGTCGATGATGAGGCACCAGATTGTGAAACTTCGCCGAAATTGCCAATTCACAATGATGCTCATCCTCGAGCTGAGAACATGAAGGAAAGAAAGGATAGAGGTCTCAGGCTATGGAGACAAGCTGATCCATATGCTGTGAGGAGAAGAACTGCTGTTGATCCAAGGTTCCACACCAGAGAGCAGCAGGACTTCTATGAGACTGTGCTGATGGACAAGAAGCCCATTGTTGCAGATACTAGATATGTTGACTGGGCATACATTGACAGTGAAGAGCACAGAGACTTCTTTCCACATGTGCATGAGAGCTTCACTGCATGTGGTGTTGCTGAGTTTGTTGGTCGAAGTCGATGATTGGAATGATGAGATGATCATGCAATTCTATGCCACAGCTCATTTCTATCCAGATGGAAAGATCACATGGATGATCAAGGCCAAAGATTCTCTTCAACTGTTGAAGAATGGGCAGCACTGCTGAATGCTCCAGTGCAGAGAGAGGATGATGTTGATGTCTATGGTATTCCCAAGAAGAACCATGAGTCTATGAAGAATATGTACAATGAGGTACCAGCTAAGGATGTGGAAATCGAAGCTCGCTCAGCAGTATCATCTCCGTGCAGGTCTACCTACCACAAACACAATTTTGAGGCATACCTTGATGCCCAAGTCTGGAGATCATCGCATGATCAGAGGGTATTCTATCAACATGCTGCATATACTTGATCAGAAGGCACCTTTCAAGGTGATGGACCTGATAGTTGAGACTATCAAGAGGACAGCAGCAGACCAGAAGAGGTCATGTGGATTTGCCCCGCACATTCAGATGCTTATCAATGCCAAGTTTGGCACGGGCACCTACTTGTTGGATAGACCACACTTGCCATCGCAGCCCGAGCATGAGGACAATGAAGTTGTGATGGATGAGGAGGACCCAACGCCGCTTGAAGGTCAAGCAAAGACTGAAGCTGCCAAGAAAGCTAAAGCGAGAAGGAAGCAAGCAGCAGCAGCAGCCTAAACCCAAGAGTGTTGGAGAGCAGCTCCTTGAAGCTACCCAGAGGATTGAACAACGCCTGCCAAGATTGTGCAGCCTCAGAGAGTCTTGAGAGGATTGTTGAAGACAAGATCCATGCTCGATGTCAAGTCGATCAAGTGCAAGTCATCACAACAAGCTTGAGGCAGATATCGAGGAAGCAAAGAGGGAGAAGGAAGAGCTCATGCGTGAGATGCAGGATGACCTAGTCCAGATGATTATGAACAGCCTGCCCCGTTCCCACAAGACCCCGATCACTGCTATTCCAAAGGATGACACTGTGACTACAGCCTCAAGACCTCCCACAGCTCCATCGGCCCAGCTCCAGCCCAAAGGACCACTCCTCCAGCTCCACGACATCACCAAGCCTTTGCAGATGCAGCCATCTCAACTCCATCAACCTGCATAGAGCCGCCACAGAGTCCCTAGTGACGCTTAGCTCTATACTTTTCGAACTTTTGGTAACTTGTTGCCAAAGGGGAGAAATTGTATAGATCATAGGACTTCGAGAGAGAGAGTGCTTTGTCTTTGCGCTTTTGCTCTTTCGCTTATTTGCGGTCTTTTGAGATACTTTTGAGATTTTCGAGACATTCCGTGTGTTTGATACTACGCTTGTTTCTACTTTGATGAGTGCTTGATCGCATTATGCCTTAATGTGTGCTTAATGCTTATCATATGCTATTCATATCTTGTATGACCATTTACTCATGTCTTGGTGATTGGGTGCATGCTATTCATTCTTATCATTTTGTGCGCTCCACCAAGATGTATGTGACATGGAAGAGTGACCCATGATCCTAATCGATTGTGCATTTGCATTCAAACGCAAATCTTAAATAATGCACAAATTTAGGGGGAGCTCTTGCTTATCACATACTTCTCAAAGCGATTTATATTATTCATTGATTATATCATTTGTCGAAGTTTTGATCTATATGTTGTCATCAATTACCAAAAGGGGAGATTGAAAGTGCAACTAATCCCCGGTGGTTTTGGTAATTAATAACAACATATATATCATTGAACTAATAGTTTCTTGAGAATCATTTCGAAAGTTCAGTGATATGGGTATGGCAATGACTCAAGAAGTGGACCCTCAAAATGCTAAGGCAAGCATTGGCAAAAGCTCAAGACTCCATTTTTGGTTTAGTGATCCAAGATCACATTGAGTCTATAGGAAAGCCAATACTATTAAAAGGGATGAGGTTATGATAATGATCCGTTGCTCAAAGTGCTTAGTGATACATCTCCCAAACTATCAGCAACTCTCACTTCAAATATACACTCATAAGTAATCTCGGTCCCACCGATTTCCTAAACTCACCACACCGAGATGAACCACCTCACCATAAAGCCAAACCCTAGAAATTTCGGATTTTCCGATTCTCAACTCGGTCTCACCAAACTAGTGTTGCCAAGCTTCAGAATCTTCACATCAAATCGGTGTCACCGAGATGATGAAGTCGGTCCCACCGAGATTGGCAAACCCTAGTCTTTGGAAGAATCGACTCACCGAGATTGTATTTTCGGTCCCACCGAAAATCCCAACGCTCACAAGATTTGAACTTTCGGTCTCACCGAGTTGTCAACTTCGGTCCGACCGAGATTGGTCAAATGTGTGTAACGGTTGGATTTTGTGTGGAGGCTATAAATACCCTCCACCCCCTCTTCATTCGTGGAGAGAGCCATCGAAAGAACTACCACTCCTACCTTACATTTCGAGAAGAAAACTACCTACCCTTGTGTTGAGATCAAGTTGCTCCACTCCCACCATATGAAGCTTGATCTCTAGCCTTCCCAAGTTGCTTTCCACTCAATCCTTTCTTCCACCACAGCCAAATCAGTGAGGAGAGTTGAGTGTTGGGGAGATTATCATTTGAAGCACAAGAGCAAGGAGTTCATCATCATCAACACCATCTATTACCTTTTGGAGGGTGGTGCCTCCTAGATTGGTTAGGTGTCGCTGGGAGCCTCCACAAGATGTGGAGTTGAACCAAGAAGTTTGTAAGGGCAAGGAGATCGCTTACTGTGAAGATCTACCCCGAGTAAGGCTAGTCCTCCGTGGGCGATGCCATGATGGCATAGACAAGGTTGCTTCTTCGTGGACCCTTCGTGGGTGGAGCCTCCGTGGACTCTCGCAGCTGCTACCTCCGTGGGTTGAAGTCTCCATCAACGTGGATTGACGATAGCACCACCTATCGGAACCACGAGAAAAATCTCCGTGTTCCAAATTGCGCTTGCTCTTCTCCACCTCTCTTTACTACATGTGCAATTTACTTTCCGCTGCCTATACTCTAGAATTGCATGTGTAGGGTGATACTTGACTTGATCATCATTGTGAACTTGCCAAAACTTGTCTTTATCAAAAGGCTGAATTTTTATATTGTCAAGTAGTCTAATCACCCCCTCTAGACATACTTTCGATCCTACCGGCGAGGCCTAGGAAGGGGACGACGCGGAGCTGGGGAAGACGCGGCAGTGGATGCCCACACGAAGAGGAGTACGAGGGCTCACTGGTTCGGCTGCGGTGTGAGGCTGCCGTCACCACAGAATAATATGGGGTGTGGGTGAGTAGAGGGATGGCCTGGCCAGCGGTGGGAGTAGTAGGGGGCGGTGAGGACTCCGCGGCATCACAGCCGGCCACGGGAGGCAGGAGCATGCGGCACGACCGGCGCTGCTTTGGGCGGCTGGAGCATGAAGACCAGAGGTTGAACAAGCACTACGGCCATTGGATGGACATCGTACGGTCACTGGAGCTAGAGTCGTTCATATTGACTAAGTTGACAAAGCCCTCTGTCCGTGTCAAAACCGGCGGATCTCGGGTAGGGGGTCCCGAACTGTGCGTCTAGGCGGATGGTAACAGGAGACAAGGGACACGATGTTTTTTACCCAGGTTCGGGCCCTCTCGACGGAGGTAAAACCCTACTCCTTCTTGATTGATATTGATGATATGGGTAGTACAAGAGTGGATCTACCACGAGATCAAGGAGGCTAAACCCTAGAAGCTAGCCTATGGTATGATTGTTGTAATGGTTGTGTGTCCTATGGACCAAAAACCTCCTGCTTATATAGACACCGAGAGGGCTAGGGTTACACAGAGTCGGTTACAATGGTAGGAGATCTACATATCCAGACGCCAAGCTTGCCTTCCACGCCAAGGAAAATCCCATCCGACACGGGACGAAGTCTTCAATCTTTTATCTTCATAGTCTTGGAGTCCGCCGATGATGATACTCCGCTATCCTGGACACCCCTAGTCCAGACTCCTCAAGAGCTCTCGAACCAGCTTCAATGACGATGAGTCCCGCGCGATATTGTTCGGCATTGCAAGGCTGGTTCCTCCTCCAATAATTCATAGAAGATTGTGAACACCAGATAGTGTCCGCTCGCAAAATGAATTCCACATTCCAACAGAGAGAGAATAATATGTACACAAGTTCAATCTGCTGACGCTTTTTGTGCCATGACGCCACACCACCACCAAGCCTTTACTTGAATCGCTTTTTTATTATACCACCTCAAGCGCGAAGCGGCGTGTTTTGGCACGCCTTGTCGAAGCAGAGATCGTGTTCCCTTATTCCGGATTCCCATCAATACGGACGTAGAACCCAACCGCGCCATTGATGGTGGCGCTTTGGGAGATAAGCGAGTTTTACCAGCCGGTGGGGACGCCAGAGTCTTCGCCCCGCCCATATATATGGGGATAAGGATCCACCTTTTACCCACGCCTTCTTCCTCCTTTGCTTATCCATCTCACAAGACTGAGCTCCAAATACTAAGTCAGACATCTCGCCTCAACCTTCTCCAGCCATGTCCGGAGCGGGAGGCAAGTGGATGGTCTCCTCTATCACGAGGGGCACATCGAAAGCTGCAAGGGCGCCGGATACCTCTCCAAATGACATCAGGCACCGGCCGCCCGGCTAAGGGGCAGCTCATCCCCACCCCCAGCCCCATGAGAGGGTCGATTCTTCCCACTTCTTCCGCTGGACGGGCTTCCGACTTCATCCCTTCGTCCGGGGCTCATGTACTACTACGGCCTCGACTTCCACGATCCGGCGCCAAACTTCATCCTCAACATCTCGGAGTTTATCGTCATGTGCGAGGCCTTCCTCGATCCAGCCCCACTTCGCTTGTGGCTAAAAACCTTCAATGTCAAGCCGAAGGTAGTGAAGGGCGCCCAAGCGGAGTGCGGAGGCGCCATGGTGGGCAAATTCCCAACGCCCTTCGCTCGAGGGCGCTTTGTGTAAACCATCAAAGGGTGGCAATCGGGTGGTTCTATATCACCGAGCCACGGACCCTAAATGGGCAGCGCAACCCCGAAGTTCAGATCTGTACCCCATGTAGCTCACCTCCGGAAAGAAAAGGGCTTGCTATGGGCAGTTCGGAGGAGCCGACCGACTCCAGCCCCTGCTTCTGCACTCGTGAACAAGAAGCTCAAGCTTGTCAATGTGATCCAGTCATGCTCGTCTTCACGGATCCTCCCCGCCAACAATGGGCCTTCAATCTGTGGGAGTTTGATCCGCACAAAGACCGACCCTCGAGCGGCTCTTTGACACGACGACGGTTGCCTCGAGGGTGCTGTTCAAGGGCGGAGAAGTTCTCGATCCGCCATCAAGACCATGGATTCAGCACCAAGCGCCCGGCCGTGTGGTAAGATATGTTATCCTTTATGGGACATTTATTTCATTCATAGTTTGACTTTATTGTGGGATCTAAAACTCCCGATGCTCTTCAATAAGACTGGCAGAGGACGCCCGGACAGGTTAACTGTCTGCCCTCCCCAAGACTCCAGCTGGATACCCGCTTAACGGGTTATAGTCCCGACTTTATGTGGTGCCGAGAAGAAGGCCAAGAAGAAGGCCACGGGAACCCGAAGGAGTTCCCGGCGTCAGGTGGTATCGGACTCATCGTCCGATGACTCCGAGGCGGACTCCTCCCCCGAAGGTGAGGAGGAGGAAGAAGGCTCTCCCCAGGAGGGGGGAGAGAGGAAGAGGAAGGATTCCCCAACAGGGGAGGCCGAAGGGTCCAAGAGAGGAAGGACCCTTCCTCCGGACAGCTCCGCCAGCGCCAATGTTGGCGACGAAGGGTGGCCCTCAAGGGCCAAGCCTTCGGCAAGATTGTAAGTATCCGGATCCCTGAGTGATTTATAATTTCTCCTTTGTGCCACACAGTGTCCTTCTAATGCCGCCCACTACCTTTAGTCCGGCCGAGGATGATCTTCCCGCTTCATCGAGCGGGTCCTTGGCTCCGTCGGATGTGGATTCCATTCCGACCGCCTCCACCCCTCGTGATGCTAACGACGCCGAGGTGGGATCCCAGGAGGGGACCCATCAGGAGGAGGCTCCAGAGGTGCCGCAAGGCAGCCTCCCGGACTTTGTGCCGGACTCCGTGCCGGAACCCGCAGTGGTTCCAGAGTCCGGCAGGTGGCCCTTCGTAAGAAGGGCAGACTGCGGACACTGCAGCCTCCGTCCAACCGGAGGCGCCGGACAACTTGTTGGAGGCACTCAACGGCGCCTCCATCGAGGAAGAACACCGCACTATTGTGAGTGCGGTGATTCAGAAGGTTCAGCTCGCCAAGAGCGGGCTGACCGAAGCTTGCAGCAGCCTTCTAACAGGCTTTGAGGTAAGAAGTTTTAAAATATGTAATGTACTACCGCTTAGACAGTAGCCCCTGATGCTCGGTTTGGTGTTCGGAAGGAAAAGCCGGACTGAGGATCTAAAAAGATATACGCAGGAGTTCTAAAAATTATGTCAATATGGGTTTGCAGGCTGTGCTGCTGACCTCTACCGCATTAACTACGGAGGTCGGTGCTTTGAAGTAGGACCTCGAGCGGACCGAGAACGAGCTCGGTCTTGCCAAGAAGCAGCTCGAGGACAAAGAAGGTGAGGAACACCGTATTAAATTTGTACCTTACAGAAAAGGATTTTGGTTGCAATAGAAATAACAAGGATAACGTGGGTACTGCAAGGGCCACAAACGAGGTGGCGACCCTGAAGGAGGCCGTGTCCGCGGCCGAACGCAATGCCGCCGCGGAGCGAGCAGAGCGAGAGAAACAGGAGGCGCGGGTGGCGGAAGTGCGGAAAGAGCTCCAGGCTCTCATGGAAAAGCATGAGAGTTTGAGCGCGATCAAGACTCGAGAGTCCGAGCTTGCATCGGTTTGAAAGTGCCGCCGTGGCGGATTTAGAGCAGCGCCACGACGCCGGGCGCTTGGGCTGTTTCTTAGAGGAATCGCCTCACGCTTCTTCGCCGCCCCCATCCTTTGGGGTGTCCACTATGTATATGTCGATGATGACGAGCTGGTCTTCCAGCGCCCCATAGGCGCTGGTTCTTGATCGCCTCCGCATTGTCGCCCATACCGCCGATGTCCTCGAGTCGTAGTCAGCATGTCTGCTAGATCGCCGACTGCGGGCTATAAAGTGGGTGGTGGGTGGGCTTTGAATTTCTTTGTCGCCCGTGATCTCAACCATCCCGACCGCAGTCCGCCAGGGCTCTCCGATAACGAGAGATACTTTAATGAGTTCAGCTGCCGCCAAGGGCGAAAGTGCCGAAAGATGTCCGCAGTGGTGAACTCCATGACCGGGCGCCCAATCGGATTCGGACGGGCAGGGACGCAGGAGGTTTGGGGTCCGCAAGGAGTCCGCACTCGGAGTCACGAAGCTTTGCAAAGGACAAGGTCAGATTCGCCCATCGCCGCGGAAGTTGCAGCCCCGAGGCGGTGTCCAGCCACCGCCCTCGACCGCGCGGTCGGCCCGAACTATGGGTCGAGCAGAGTCGCAGCGGCCTCCAAGGTATTGTCCGGCGGCAGAGCCAGATCATGCCCATCGTGACAAAGGCGGCACGCCGGTCAGGCTCGAATCCATCAAGATCAAGTCTCCGCGATGTTAGCCGTGAAGTTTAGCCTTCCAAATCGACCGATGGCCTGGGGCGAGCTTTCGATCCGCCCAGATGGCAAAGTGAATTGCCCGCAGGCAAAGACGCCGAACACGTAAGATCTGTCCGAAGAAAAGTATCACCGGACGGTGTTGTTGTTGATTGAAGAAGCCATCAAGTTTATCGGTGACGCACACAAAGGAACTCTCAATGAAAGCACCAATGTCGTGTCAAACCGCGGATCTCGGTAGGGGGTCCCGAATCAGCGCCTAGGCGGATAGTAACAGGAGACAAGGACACGATGTTTTTACCTGTGTTCGGGCCTCTCGACGGAGGTAAAACCCTACCCCGCTTGATTGATATTGATGATATGGGTAGTACAAGAGTGGATCTACCACGAGATCAATGAGGCTAAACCCTAGAAGCTAGCCTATGGTATGATTGTTGTAATGGTTGTGTGTCCTACGGACTAAAACCCTCCAGCTTTATATAGACACCGGAGAGGGCTAGGGTTACACAGAGTCGGTTACAATGGTAGGAGATCTACATATCTCAGACGCCAAGCTTTCCTTCCACGCCAAGGAAAGTCCCATCCGACATGGGACTAAGTCTTCAATCTTGTATCTTCATAGTCTTGGAGTCCGCCGATGATGATAGTCCGCTTATCCTGACACCCCTAGTCCAGACTCCTCACCCTCCGCCTCAGAACTTAGTAGGCCCACAAGTCAGCCTCCCACCAAGGTGAGTCCTAGCTAAAGGTGGGGAGTATTCATTTTTTGTGCATAATAAGGAGGCATTTCCGTGGGTCCGAAATGACAATGGGGAACATTTTTCGCGAATATGTGAGGCCCTTCCGTGGGTCCCAGCTATCGATGGAGGAATCATTATTTTATGCTGTAATAAGGAGACATTTTCCCGTGTGGGTTCTCACCGCCAGCCTCTTCCGATGGCTGTTGTTTCTTGACCATGTTGACCTCGCCGCACCGAGAGCACAAACGCGGTGGACGAGCGAGGCCCAGGAAGAGAACCACCTGGAGCCGGCAAAGCCACCGCAGCGGATGCCCATTCTAAGGGGAGAACAAGCGCTGACTGGTCGGCTGCGGGGTGAGGCTGACATCGCTGGAAAATAACAGGATGTGTGGGTGGTTAGAGGGATATTCGCGGCAAGACAGCCAGCCACGGAGGAGGGAGGGCAGTCCCGCCGCACCGGTTTGGGCGGCCGGAGCAGAAGATCGAGATTGAAGAAGCACGACGGCCATTGGATGGACATCCAACAACAAGGATTTGTGTTGACTAAGTTGACAAAGCCTTGCGTATGCATAAAAAAAATTAGGACATCGCCATCACAACCTAGTAGGCCCGTAACTCAGCCTCTAAATCTGTGGAAAAAACAGATACAACCCATTAGCCATTATTTTCAATAATTTATAGCCCATTTGCTAATTCTTAAGGATATTTGAAGCCCATATTCTTTTTATTAGCAATATGCACTATATATTCTCGAAAGTAATCGCTAAAAATTCAACGAAATTTTGCATATTTTGGTGGGGTCCGAACTCTTTAATCACGTAAATTTCGAAGTCACGTTAAAAATAATTTTCAAAAATTATATCAAAATAAAATTCAAAAAATAATTCTTCGCAAAAAATGAATGAAATTTAGAATCTTAACTAGCAAGATGCCCATTCGCTGTAACGGAACATGAAGATGCATTTGTATGAGTAGTTTATCTTGTGGGAGAAAAGATGATATTTTAATGTAATTGCCAGTTGGCTTTGCCTTTTATAAGAGTAGAGAGTAGAGAAATCCTGAAAAATTATATTTTAATGCAACCCCTGTTGGCTTTGGTTTAAAAATTTACAGCCCATTTCTTACAACTTATAGCACGCTTTTCGGGAAGCCCATTTCTTACTACTTACATCCCTCCTCGCCTTGAAAGATTTGCACAAATAGGCTGAGAAAAGCAAGTAGGCCTCGGTATTGGTATTCTCCAAAAAAAATAACTAGGCTAGCCAATTTTAGAAATAAAAAATATATCAAGTGGGCTCGTCATGTGCTTAATAAAAGCGTAAGCGTGGGCTAGACGGGCCACAGCTCCTCAAGACAACAAGGCAGCTTGAGCTCCGCCTCTCAAACTGAAAAACAATCGGGCGAGCTCATTGGGTCCCTCGTGTTAACCGCTTGTTGTGTAATTTTCTCGTTTATTAACTACATTGACAATGGCGTGGAACCTAGTTGTCAAACAATTAGGAGGAAGTATTTTTTTGGCTTGTAATAACGAGGCACCTGCTTGTGAAATGCAATGACCCTGGTGGGTCCCTACTGTCTGTCTCTCCACATACAGTCCTCTCCTGATTCCTCTTGGTTGTTGACCATGTTGACAACGCCGGACGGCAGCGGGCACAGCGAGCTAACCAAGGCGGAGAACTACGGCAAGGTCTCGGATGGGAACGAACAGCAGCCATGGAAGATGCGGCAGTGTAGTGGCAGGTGGAGGGGAGTACGAGGGCAACAACATGCAAGTCAAGCATACAAATGGTACAAAAAGCCCAAGGATTAATTGTTCATCAAATTTTTAGACAAAACCCAGATTGAACATGACAGTAACATCTAACCCAACCACTCTTTTTTGCAGTCACAAACAAATGTATCGGTCTGATCCATAAAATCAACATCCTGTGCAAAAAAAAATTATTTCAGGATGTCTACAACTTATTGTAAATAAAAGTCAAGCATGTTTAGAAGCCCATTTATCCACCTGAAACTTCTTTTTTTGCTGTTCAACATGTTCGTCCGTGAGAAATCTCTTGCTGTAAAAATTAAGCCTCATGGACAATAGTAACCTCGCATTCAACAGGAAGGATTTGACAAAGCTTTTGTTTGCCTGGTTGGATGCATATTGTCCCAGCGTTATTGTCCTCAAATGAATGTCATGAGAACTGAGAAAATCCTTGTGCATATTATGCCAGCGATTGGTTATATGTTTTTCTCCATGTGGTTCTGCCTGAGTAGACATGAAGATTGAAAACAGTTAAGGTCTGAAAAAAGAGTATGTCGAAAGAACGACAGCTGAACAGTTAATTCTAGTACAATATATACGGGCTTTCAATGTGCATGAAATCATCACCTATATGTATAAATTCTCCAGAGATCGAAAGCATCGTAGCAAGCCAATAATTATGTCCAGATCAAAACTATACATTATGATATATATGATCTTGAGAGAATCTAGCAGCATTGATAAGCTATTAATGGACGAACTCTTCATTGAGCATATAATATAATATTAGTACCCAAAGTGTACTCCAAGATGATATAAAACTTATGCACACAAATGAAAAATGCAGCATATGATTACAAATGTGTAGATGATAATATACGGTACCTGAAAAAGTGAGGAGCCAAACACCAACTCCGTGTGATTATTAAACGGGTCACGAATTACACCCAAGGTCTCCAGTTTGGGCACAGAGACAACAGTTATTTCTGAAGGTGTATAACAATTATGAAGGAGCAACCTTTCAAGTGAAGGGGCATCTTTGATGATGAGCTGCTGCCCTTTAAAAAATATTCCAATGCTTTTAAGGTGAGGCGACTTTATTTGGAGACAACTGATACCGATTTCTATTCCCAAAACAATCAGCAAGCGCTACAGGCCAGGGCAACTGGAGTGGATGATGATGTGCAGTGCGGCCTCCGACAGATAAACCACCCCAAGCGAAAGTTTTTTTAGCAGTGGGAGTCAAAGCATTTGTACCAGATCGTCTGGTAGATGGCACCGGGCGAAGGTGGCGGTGTGGAGAGAGGAGGAAAACCGCAATATGGACAACGGTGGTGTGGGCACGAATTCTTGGTATGTTCGTGGTATGAAACTTTCGTGGTAATGGTAGAAATCAAACTGCTGTAGTTTTCCGAATTCAGGGGATGTCAGCCAAGCGTCCATCTTGCCGGGTATGGACAGCAGGTAGCTTGTCGGGATGCAGAGGCATTGAACAGGGCCCTGCCGGTGAGAATTGACGATGGCTCTGAGGAGATCAAATTAAGGAAGGACAGATATCTGACGACAGTCGAGATTGAGGGGCGCGGTGCACCATAGAGGGCGCCACCGAGTTGAGAGGACTTGTGTGCGGCAGAAATCCTTGGTGGGGAGAAGCGAGATGGTCTTCTCAAGGATGACGCCCGGGAGATCACTGATGCGGTCCACCGGAGATTCTACCTGCCTCGATCCGGTGGGGAGGCTCGCCGCTTCCCCCCAAGGCGGGCAAGTGGATCTACAATCAAGGCCGCCATCAAGGGAGCCTCATCTTCTTGGCGCCGGGGCCAGCCGACTCCATTTTCCTTGTTGGTGTCGCACCGAGATCACGAGTTTGAGAAGAGTAGCCAGAGACGAGCTTAGTGGCAGTGCGAGTGGGGAAGGAGGGCTGGGGATTTCTGTAGGAGTGGAAGAAGAGGAGCAGGCATTTTCTGTACGAGTGAGGAAGAAGGTGAGCGGGTTTTTCTGGACGAGTGAGGAAGATTGGGGAGTGGGGGGAATTGGGTGGGGAGACGGAAGCAGGAGAGCGAGATGTTCATGTTTATAAGGCCCGCTGCACTAACTACTCACTTTTTCCCAAGAACCACTCTCTTATTTTGCGTTGCTGCATTGGAGCGGGCGCATGGGCTTGGCTGACTGGCCATGCATGCAGGATGCATGTGCCCGCCGGCCACTACATGCGCCTAGTTTGTTACTAGGCCTATTTAATAGGGTGGTTATGGAGTAAATTAAGGATATTTATTTTCTCTGTGTGCATCCACCAAATTAGAGGATGCGGTACTGGATGCAGACACTCACATTAAACTAACATTCAAAAGAACAAAAGTTCAGCATGTCTATGCATCTCAATGATTCACCATACTAAAACCAATACAAAGCTGTGAGAAGGTGTGGAAATAAAGAAAATCGGTCGATGCTTCTCTGAGCAAAGGGCCCCTCAAGCACGCATTAGTTTCCGGCATGCTTGTTTCTTCTCAATGTTATGAAAGCACTTTGAGCATGTTGGCAACTCCATTAGCTAGCTAGCTGCCTCATCTTGCAATTGATGTCGACACATTTCCAAAGAAACACATGAGGCAATAGAGATGACTCAACATGGGTCCATATTGTGCAGTTCTCTGAAATCATATTCATTGTCCTGAATCAAAAGATAGGAAAACAAGAGCTATACTTAAACGGTGTTGCAAAACAGTAGCACATATCAATAGATCGGCATGACAAAACACGATCATCTGGACGAAGGGGATACTGACCTGCCTGAGGAAGATTATATATAATTTCATAAGTCCTTGGTTGATTTCCACCTTCGGCTGCACTGCTTGTTTGCTCCTCCACACATGACAGGACCGTTCTGCACTGCATTCAGCAAGTCAACGTACGGATAAGCTAATTTCATCTTGCTGTGGTCATTGTACCTAATTATGAACGTAGGAATACCTGGAGCACCATGAGGTTAGCTGACAGCAGGTAGATGCAGCCATATAAATTTTGTGCAGTGCTACCAAAATTGAGGTTTGTATCCCTTCCCGTTATGAGAATTCTTCTTGAAGTTGGTAGAATGTGACGGCTTGTTCTTTGCATCAAACTTACCTTTCCCCTGAGATTTGTTCTTGTTGTTTTGGGGCTGGTTGGGCTGGTAGTTCTTCTCGTGTACCATGTGGGCACTAGAAGCTCCCTCAGCGACCTGAGCACATGTGTCTTTTGCTCTCGCCTTCTCCTCAAAATCAAGAGTGCTAATGAGATCCAAAACAGAAAACTCATGTCTCTTGTTTTTCAGAGAAGTAGCAAAATCATTCCACGAAGGTGGAAGCTTGGCAATGATGGTCCCAAAGAACAAATTTGTCCGCAACACACACTTAAAGTACTCAAGTTCCTTAGAGAGTGATCAGATCTCATGAGTCCGCTGAACAACAGAGCGCCATCACCATCTTGTAGTCACAGCATTGCTCCATGACGCATAACTGTTGCAAGCGCACCGAGGGCCCAAACGTGGCCTCGAAGCGCAGCCCACATGTCTTTGCCACTGTCAAACGACATATATGAATCCACAATGGAATCACAAGAACACTCAGCAGGCGGCTTTGAAGAGGGTATCCATGTTCAAAAGCTCTCCTGCTGTAGGATTAAGATCGCCTTAGGCTTACCCTTAGTGGCGCCATAGCAGACATGATCCGACCAATATAACGCTCTTGTGCGCCACCTTTATATTCCATCCCTTAAAATTAGGCGGCTTCAAAACCGCAGCAAAACCACTGAGTAAATTGCCTCGTAATCAGGTTTTTGGATTGATTGTTGAATATATGAGCAATTTAGTATGAGATTTAATCAATTAGCAAGAATAGATCATGACGACAATTGCAAACATCAAAGTAATGATGTGGGCTAAACCAGAGGACAGAATCACATATTGTACAATGAGAGCAGTAACCGATGTGGTTGATGTTGTCACTCATGTCATTGATGAAGAGGTTACCGAGGTCGTGGAAGAAGGCTGTCGTTGAGGAAGTCGTCACTGGCAGCAACACAGGAGTGTGCTCCCAAAACCTCGACGCCTCTCCCGCATGTGATCACGAAAGGCTGGGTTCGAGGATCGCTGTCCCTTCTCGTGCACGCCGGAAGGAGGGCCGAGAAGAATTGTGTGGCGGCGCTAAGATCTGGAATGGTGCGAAACCATATGATACAGCGGCGGCTAGGGTAGAGCATGCCAGGTCGGTCGTGCGAGTATAATAGTAGGCCTTTGGCCCCCAAACCCCATGTCCAAGTCAATAATAGCTCAAAAAAAGTCAATAATAGCCCCACCAAGGTTTGTCTCAAAAAACAGAGTAATTAAGGCGTCCATTAGTCCCTTTAGTACAAATACAATATCATTAATAATGGCCCCACCTTTTGTCTCGCAAAGTATGTTGGAGTACAACCGCCACACGCTTATAATCCGCTTCTTCTCTCTCTCTTCTCTCCTTCAACTAAGCACAAATATTATATTTAAATCCTTATAGCCTGCTTATGTCATCTAATTGTAGTACTTGCTCTAAAGTTACTATCCACTGTAGTCTCAAATGTCGGGCGCAGCGGCGGTGCCTTTGTCGGCGCTACCGCTCAACGGTGGAAGCAAAGTGAGAGGTCGTGTCGCCTTAACTTGCCATCAATGTGGAGCGGGGCTCAATCAAGGCCAAGGTGAAGCGCATGGAGGGGGGAAGGGTTTTTGTTGGGCGAAGAAGGTGAGAAGGCAACTTGGGATCGGTCCGGACGGGGAAATATCATGTGCTCCCATACTCTACGTATGACACTAGTCTATGTTACTACTCCCTCCTTTACGGTTTATAGAGATGTTTAGAGTAACATAGTAATATGTTACAGTATAAGTTACTCCCCACTATGACCAGCCTTGGCCTCTCCTAGTGCTCCACCATGTATAGCTGCTAAGCCTGCCACGTAGGCATAAAATATGATGTGGCACCAATAAACTAAGCACCTAAAGAGCATTAATAGTATAGCCAGCTGCTGGCTATAAGCCAGTGCCATGTCATGTACAGCCCATCTTATATGAGTAGTCAACATGTACAATAGTAGATCAAAAGAGTGTACTACTTTTTTATTATGTGGCCCACCTTTCATTCTCACAAAGTGCCTAGGAGCACGTGCTAGAGCTGGCTCTTCACGAAGAGCCTGCTTACCTTCTCTCTCCTCTTCACTTTCCTCCAACTAAGCAGAAATATACTAGTTTATTCCTTATAGCCCACCGACTCAGCTCTATTGTACTTGCTCTAAGCACATCTAAGCACTTACTAGCACCCCTTGATCGTGGACCTTGACGGTGTACGCCACCTTGTGTCTCATAATTTTCCTCGCCATCATCTCGAGTCCTAGAAGATCTCACCCACATCATCATTAGAATGTAGCCGCTTTGATAGACAACGGCGCAGTATGAGTAGAGGCGATCGGGGACACACCACCACCATGCCGCGGCGACCAGATGTGCTCGTAAAGGCAGTAGCAGCGTGTTTTTCCATCGGTGCTAGCTCTAAGGCCAAGGCTGTGGTCGCCTTTCGCCTCCGATCGGGTAGTTGAGCAACGATGGCAAAGAGGTGCTGAAGACATGTGTATGCGCCATTGCGGCGAAGCCACCGTAGCACGACGTAACCGGACATCGCCATGATGGCGACGCCCATGCAGCCGAGTGTGCGCATGCATGTGTTATTCATGTGCATTCTGCGTCGAAGGTGTGCACGCACGCCTTGTGCGTATGCTGTGTGCTCCATGTTGTGCATATGTGCATGAGTTGGATCGAATGGAGTTAGTGCGTTGGCTTGTGTACAAGCGGCTGCATGCGCCCCTGTATATGCGTGGCTTGTTGCGTGGTTATCAATAATTCAATATAAACTATTCCCTCTGCTCCTAAATATAAGTCTTTCTAGCCATTTCAAATAGACTACAACATATGGATGTATGTAGACATATTTTAGAGTGTAGATTCACTCATTTTGTTTCAGATGTAGTCCCTTATTGAAATATCTAAAAGACTTATATTTGGGAACGGAGGAGTATAAAACATCTTCAACTTAGCATCCGATGTACCGCTTTCTAGTGGTTAGCAAAAGTCCATGTTCTTTATTTGTTTATAGGTCGGCAAAGCGTAAAAAACAGGGAAAACGCGCAAGGTTCCTTGCAGACGCTTCCACCGCGAGGTTCCTTGCTCCTCCTCGGTCGCCGGGAATCTATGCTCTTCAACTCTTTTCTTTTACGTGAGCTTTGTTCATCCTTTTTCCAACACGCAAGACATCTAGCATCAAGGTGCACGGTCATGCAAGAAAATGGAGATAATCGATAAGCAAGGCATAAGTGAGTCGTATGGGGAAAAGCGGGGAAACCCTTTTCGTAAGTGAGTCGTGCACTTCGATGGCACCTACGCAACATTTTTTCTCCTCGATGGCACGTGAATAGTGCACGTACTCAACGACGGAGCACGGGATAGTAGCAATGACATGGTCAGCCCTTTTTTGGAGGGAGTACGTACTACTAGTAAATAACTTTGATGTGTCCCGTCAACTCGCAGAACGACGAGAAACTTGATTACGCCTTCTCCCTCTCCAACGCGTGCACGGTGGCTCGTAGCACGAGGAGAAACTTTTGCTTACAAGCGGTGGATGTGCAGCAGTTAATTTGGTGTCGATTGCCGTAGCACTCATCAGAGAACCATCGACTTCCGGAAGTGGCGAAGAGCCAAGCGCAAGGTCACCTACTAACCTTAGGCTAGGCGTAGTGGTAACATAAGTAGGGGTACCTCCTTTTTTTATTCTAGAAACGACCATACGCGAATATCAAGGTGCTGGTTACGAGAACAAATTTCCGCAGTCCGTGCTCAACCCTCCTCTATCTCTTCGCCAGCCAGCGGACGCGCTGGATCCCATCGCTCTGCTTGCTCACATGTGGCCCCACATGTCGCTGAAAACGCAAGAGGACATTAATCGAACTCGCACATCTTTCACCTTGACGGCCGGTGATGAGAAACAAATCCAATAAAGATCTTCGTGGCCGCTGGAGTTACTCAAGAGTAGTAAGAATCTATTTATAGTTTAACCTAAGATGCACATCTCGTGGCTTCAACTACCACTCTATTTTCTTTCATGACACGACCTGGATGCTCGGATGTCCCACGGTCGGCAAAGGAGGAAGAACCCACCAAATCTTTCAGGTTTGCTCTCGGATTAGACTAGTTGTGCTAACTTAAAATTTTATTAGTATTCCTCCGCTCCAAAATACTTGACTTCCATTTGTCCAAAATGGATGTACCTATATACTAAAACATGTCTAGATACATATATATTTTGACAAATAGAAGGCATGTATTGTGCAACGGAGGGAGTGGAATGGATGCAAGTTTTGTATTGGGAAGAAGAGTACATCCATATATTGATAGAGCATTGAGTTGGCCTTACAAGTGGGACTGCAGCTTGAGGAAACCGACTATCGGCAAACCCCACCTCGCCTCACCGCCGGCGATGGCTGAGTTAGAGAAACGATGAGGTTGAAGAGATCGCCTAGCACGGACTCCAAGAAATATGGTGTCGATGGAAGTCGGCCGGTATGTGTGTCGACTCTCAACGTGAATGCTTGTTCTGTCCCATGCCACCCTACTACTCCTACTACTTACTATGTAGTACTAGTATCGAGGATTCGTGGTGCTGATTATGTACAATATGGCTACAGTTAAAACACCCGCACGACGCGCGAAGCATGTGAAGCTAGTACAAATAGTGTACTACTATTGTTGATTGGCCTCATCCGATAACCTATTGCAATGCACGTACAATTATGTATTTGGAAAATATTTTTTTGCCTCGTCGCACCACTTACTCACAGAAGCAACTTGAAAGTCATTCATAAATTTAGTAAGTTTATCACAGGTGTCGGTGTCAAAACCGACGGATCTCGGGTAGGGGGTCCCAAACTGTGCGTCTAGGCGGATGGTAACAGGAGACAAGGGACACGATGTTTTTACCCAGGTTCGGGCCCTCTCGATGGAGGTTAAACCCTACTCCTGCTTGATTGATATTGATGATATGGGTAGTACAAGAGTAGATCTACCACGAGATCGAAGAGGCTAAATCCTAGAAGCTAGCCTATGGTATGATTGTTGTTCGTCCTACGGACTAAAACCCTCCGATTTATATAGGCAGCAAAGAGGGTTAGGGTTACATAGAGTCGGTTACAATGGTAGGAGATCTACATATCCGTATCGCCAAGCTTGCCTTCCACGCCAAGGAAAGTCCCATCCGGACACGAGATGAAGTCTTCAATCTTGTATCTTCATAGTCCAGAGTCCGCCAAAGATGATAGTTCGCTATCCGGACACCCCTAGTCCGGACTCCTCAAGAGCTCCTCAACCAAGCTACAATGACGATTTAGTCCGGCGGTATATTGTCTTCGGCATTGCAAGGCGGGTTCCTCCGAATACTTCATAGAAGATTTTGAACACAAGGATAGTGTTCGCTCTACAAAATAAGTTCCACATACCACCGAGAGAGAATAATATTTACACAAGTTCAATCTGCCGACGATTTCGTGGTGTGACATCACACCACGCCAAGCCTTTATTCAATCGCTTTTACTGTTCCACCTCGGCCGCCTAGCGAGGCGGTTTCCTTGGCACGCCTTGTCAAAGCAGTAGATCGTGCCCCTTATTCCGGGATTCTCATCAATACGGGCGTAGTAACCCAACCGCGCCATTGATTACGGCGCTTGGGAGATAAGCTAGTTTTACCAGCTGGTGGGGACGATAGTTTCGTCCGTCCATATAAGGGATAAGGATCCACCTTTTACCCACGCCTTCTTCCTCCTTTGCTTATCCATTTCCGCACACTCGAGCTCCAGTGCCCAAGTTCGCACATCTCGCCTCAACCTTCCCCAGCCATGTCCGGAGCGGGAGGCAAGTGGATGGCCTCCTCCGTCACAGAGGGGCACATCAAAAAGTTGAGGAAAGCCAGATACCTACACAATGACATTGCGCACTGGCTTCCAGACGAGGGGCAGCTCGTCCCCACCCCTAGGCCCCATGAGAGGGTGCTGTTCCTCCCCCATTTCCTCCGTGGACTGGGCTTCCCACTCCACCCATTTGTCCGGGGGCTCATGTTCTACTACGGCCTAGATTTCCATGATCTGGCCCCGAATTTCATCCTCAACAACTCAGCATTTATCGTTGTGTGCGAGGCCTTCCTCCGCATCAAGCCCCACTTTAGCTTATGGCTGAAGACCTTCAATGTCAAGCCGAAGGTAGTGGGTGGCCAGTAGGCGGAGTGCGGAGGCGCCATGGTGGGCAAGATGCCCAATGTCATATGGCTCGAGGGCTCCTTCGTGGAAACCATCAAAGGGTGGCAATCGGGGTGGTTCTACATCACCGAAGTCACAGGACTCTGAATGGGCAGCGGCCCCGACTTCGATCCGCATCCCCACACGGCTCACCTCCTGGAAAGAGAAGGGCATGACATGGGGTGATTTGGAAGAGCTGACCGGACTCCAAACCTGCATTCAAAACCTTATGAACAAGAAGATCAAGCTCGTAAACGTAGTCCAGGTCATGCTCATCCGCCGGATCCTCCCGCCAATAACGGGCCTTCAACTTGTGGAGTTTGATCCAGCACAAAGACTAACCTTGAGCAGCTCTTCAACACTACGAGGAAGAAGCCCGGAAGGTGCTGTTCAAGGGTGCCAAGCTCCCGTGATCCGCCACCAAGATCGCAGATTCAGCTCGCAGCGCAAGCCGCCGAGGTAAGCTATTTTACCCTTTACGGACTCTTGTTTTCCATAGTTTGACTCTATGCGGATCTAAACTCCCTTACCTTTGACAGCCGCGAAGAAGTCTCGGGCATGTTAACTGTCCGCCCTTGCTCAAGATCCAGCGGACACCGATTGACGGGTTAAGGGTTCCGCACCTCACGTGGTGCCGAGAAGAAGGCCAAGAAGAGGCCACGGAACTCGAAGAGTTCCCGCGCGAGGTGTTATCGGACTCATCGTCTGATGACTCTATAGGACTCTCCCGCCAAGACGGGAGGAGGAAGAGGCCTCTCTGGCCGGGGAGAGAAGAAAGGAAGGCCGCCCCAACGGGGAGGCCAAGGGTCCAAGAAGGGAAGGACCTCCCTCCGACTACTCCACCAACACCGACGACGGCGAAGAGGAGTGGCCACCAAGGACTAAGCCCCTGGTGACATCGTAAGTGTCTGGATACCAGAATAATTCATGGCGTTTCGTTTGTCGCATAGAATCTCCTAACGCCGAATATAACCCTGCAGCCCGCCCAAGGACGGGCTCGACACTTCAACGAGCGGCTCCCTGGCTTCGTCGGATGTGAACAGCACTTCACTTCCGGCCGTCTCCTCTCCTTGCGCTGCAGATGACACCGAGGTGGGGTCCCAAAGGGGGCCCAGCCAAGAGGAGGAGGTCCTGGAGGTGCCGCAAGGCAACCTCCCGGACTTTGGGCATAAGGGGGATCAAACCCCAAGGGGTTCTAAGTCCGGCCCTGGGCCGGACTCCGCACCGGAACCTTCAGTGGTTCTGGAGTCCGGCGGGCGGCCCCTTCGTAAGAAGGGCGAGACTGTGATGCCGGTGACCTCCATACAACCGGAGGCACCAGATGATTTACTGGAGGCGCTTAACGGCGCCTCCATCGACGAGGAGCACCACATTGTTATGAGTGTGGTGATCCAGAAAGTTCGGTCCGCCAAGAGCGGGCTGACTGAAGCTTGTGCCAGCCTTCTAACAGGCTTTGAGGTATGTAGTTAAGATATGTAAAAATATTACCGTGATAGACAGAGCCTCGATGCTCAGTTTGGTGTTCGGAAAGAAAAGCCGAACTGAGGATCTAAAAAGATATACGCAGGAGTCTAACATAGGCATGTCAATATGGGAATGCAGGCTGCGCTGCTGACCTCTGCTGCACTGACTACGGAGGTCAATGCATTGAAGCAGAGCCTCAAGCGGTCTGAGACCGAGCTCGGACTTGCCAAGAAGCAGCTCGAGGACAAGGAGGGTAAGTAATACCTTATGGAAGTATATAAAAGATGTGGTTGCAAAAAATAACAGGAATAACATGAGAAATGCAGGGGCCACGAACAAGGTGGCGACCCTGAAGGAAGCGGTGTCCAAGGCCGAAAGCAATGCGACCGCAGAGCGCACCGAGCGAGAGAAGCAGGAGGCGTGGGTGGCGGAGGTGCGGCAAGAGCTCCAGGCTCTCGTGGAAAAACACGATAGTTTGGAGCGTGACTCAAAGACTCGAGAGTCCGAGTCACTGCTCTTGAGAGCGCCTAAAGCCGCTAAGGTCAAGCCCAAAAAGCCCTCCAGAAATTGAGGCAATAAAGAAGATAGCGGCGGTAAGGCATTCTTCATGCAGAGCAAGCACGTGAAAGTGAATTACTTGTTACTTACCCGAATCCGAGCTCTCCAGAGCATTCGCAGATCTGCCTCAGCAGGTGTCCGACGCCGCATTCTACCGGGCCGAGGAGGGAGCTCGACGGAGAAGGTGTTCTGGTCTCAAGATGTCGAGGCCGGACACCCGTAAGCCCTTGAGCGACCACCAAGCAGCTGGTCGAGCTCCATAAGGTGGGCGAACAGGCCATGAAGGGCCTCATAGTTCGGCTCTGGCATAAAGAAGCCATGCCTAGGAGCTACTTTGGGCTGGTGAGGCGACTGGTGGACGCTTGTCCATGGATTGAAGTCGTCAAGCGCCTCCGCTCAGATCAAGGTGCCCAGAGGCCCTTGCCCGTGCTAAAGTGCACTGGGGCATGATGGACGCTAAGAAGCTTGTGACGGACGCTCCACCGCCGGGCAGGGAGTATCGCAAGCCCGAGATGTATTATGCGGGCATCCTGAAGGGTGTCCACCTTATAGCAGGTGAATGCTCCAAAGATGTAATTTTTGAGTAAAGTCGCATTTGTTATCCTGTACGCTTGAAAACTTGTTCATATGTGCTAAGCAATGCTTGTGAATTTAAAATATTACCTTCTGTGTGGCTGTTTATTAAATTTGGGAGATGGCGAGTCGTCGGCTTCTGCCCTCATGCCACGAGTGCTGGGGTGTTCAGGATAAACTTGAGCACTCTTTTTCCCATTCTTGGGTCCTTCGAGGGAGGCACTCAACACAACGAACAAGAAAACCGGACTATAATGCTTGAACACTCCCACTTAGCCATAGAATTCTATAATTTTAAATTTTGGCGAAGCCCCTAGTATTCGAAAGACCGAATTCGGGGCGCTCCATGCCTGGGCCGGACAAAGCCGACTCCTCGCTCTAAGCGGCATAAGTCTTTAGGGACTCGAAAAACCTCTCGAATCGCGATCGCTCTCGCCTCTATCATGACAATAGCTTTAGCTTTTCCACTAAGGTGCTCAACCCAGCTCAACCGGGCACAATCGCAGAGGGTTCTCCCAGCGCTACCTTAGCCGATATAACGGAACCTAAGGTACCAAAACATGGGAGCCGGGCAAACCCAACTATTGACCCAAGACATGATTCGAGCCGATGCATATAATGCTATAAGTTCATGCGTGCCGACTTGTGAAAGTGTTCGGACTTATCACACCATAGTTTGGGGTACTTAAGCCCTCGGTATTTCGCCGCACTAAAGCGCATTTGATGCAACATGTCATAAGTGAACATATATAGATAAAAAAGGAATGCAATAATAGGCAAAAAGCTATGCATTGTTTATTCAAAAAAGCTACGGTAAAAGCAGAACGATACAAATAGTGCGATAAGAAAGGGACGGGACTATTTGACATGTCTCCCTCCAGGAGCAAGCTGTGGAATGATATGTAAAACAAGTATACTGCTCGTTATGGAGACCACCTGGGCATTCGACGAAGCTGCGCCTCGGCTGTTGCATCGTGTTCAGCGATTCTACTGCCGGACGGGGCTTCTTGATAAAGGAGTCCTGAAAGTAAGAGAAAAAAGAAGAATGACACAATTGGGAGACCCTAGTGCGGTTGAGCCGCATTCTGGGCCTGTCGTGGTCGTGCCCCTCCCCCAATGCCCATGGTATTTCCAGGGCGTAGTTATGTACGCCAGAAATCGGTTTCGCATTTCGCGAGGGCTGGGGTTAGCCGCATTGCTACGCTGCGTTCGAACGTGCTACCGGTCTTGTTATAGGTTACTCCGGCGCGCTTTGACGGTGTCCGACGCTTAATAGCCGGACTCAAGAATTGCCTTAAGAGGCTGCTTTGTACTTCGCCGCGAGGGCCGCCGTGATGCTGCTCGCTCAAGGGAGCGCTCGTGTTTCCGCTGACCGTAATGACTCGAGGGCCCGCATCTTGAGCTTGAGGTATGCATAGTGCGGCACCGCATTGAACTTTGCAATGCGGTTCGTCCGAGAAGGCTTGATAGCCGCCATGAACGGGACTATGTCAAGATTAATTCCTCGCTTTGAAAGTTATCCGTGATCCAAGACCACTTCAAGTGTAACTGAACTCGCATAGTTGGCCTCTACACTGGTATGACGCCTTTCAAGGTCGCCTTTGTGGGTTTAATCCTTGAGGGGTCTATGCCCATCTTGCGACCGTATCCCGATAAAGCGTGTTCAGTTGCGCCGCCGCCCATCAGACTCTAGTGAGGTGAAACTGGCCCACGATTGGGTCTAGAACCACGCGCGAATCCGCCATGGCGGATGCTAGTGGGTGGTCCTTCGATCAAAAGTGATCAGCAGAGGGCCACGGATTGAACTTTGGGGCGATCGCTCCATCGCATATACGCCCCTTAGTGCACGCTCGTCCCTTTTGGGTATGTGGGTTGCGATATCATGTTCACCGTCCGCACTTGTCGGGGAAGCCCTTCATCCTCTATTGTTCGGGCGGCGGGCTCCTCCTCGCCGCCGCTATGCAGCCCCTTGTCATTGTTTTTGGCATTTAACTTGCTCGCTCGCTTGAACACCCAACAATCCCTCGCTCGTGATTGGCTGGCTTTTCGGGTGCCGTATCCGCATGAGCGATCGAGTATTCGGTCCAAATTGACGGGCCTGAGTATTTCTTTTGAATGGCTTTTTCCACGACCGGGTTTAGAGCCTCGAATCCGCATTGACCGTCAGATCTTCAGATTATCGCCATTAATGTGGCGCTTGTGTTTGTTGCGACGCGACCTGCCGTTGCTGTCCTTGGTATCCGAACTACCAGGGCTCTTGGTCATGTTGTTACTATGAGCTAGCCAACTGTCCTCTCCCGCGCAAAATCGGGTCATGAGTGTTGTGAGGGCTGCCATGGATTTCGGCTTTTCCTGTCCTAGGTGCTGGGCAAGCCATTCATCGCGGATGTTATGTTTGAAGGCTGCAAGGGCCTCTGCATCCGGACGGTCGACGATTTGATTTTTCTTTGTTAGGAACCGTGTCCAGAATTGTCTGGCCGGTTCTTCTGGCTGCTGAATTATGTGGCTTAGGTCATCGGCGTCTGGTTGTCGCACATAAGTGCCCTGGAAGTTGTCGAGGAATGCGGCTTCCAGGTCTTCCCAACAACCAATTGACTGCGCTGGCAAGCTGTTAAGCCAATGCCGAGCTAGTCCTTTAAGCTTGAGTGGGAGGTATTTGATGGCGTGTAGATCATCACCGCGGGCCATGTGGATATGAAGGAGGTAGTCCTCGATCCATGCCGCAGGATCTGTTGTGCCATCGTATGATTCGATGTTTACGGGTTTGAAACCCTCAGGGATTTGATGATCCATCACTTCATCTGTGAAGCATAGTGGGCGTGTGGCACCTCTGTATTGGGCTATATCACGACGCAGCTCAAATGAGCTTTGTCTACTGTGTTCGGCCCGGCCGGAATTGCCATGTACGGCGTGACAGTTATCATCACGTATCATGGGGCGCCCACGCGATCCGTAGATCAATCTTGTTTGTCTTGCCTTGTCCTCCAATATATCCCACAGGTCTAGCGCATTTCCCCGCGCCTTGGTATTTTTTGAGCGGCGCCAGGGTGCGGCTTGAGTGGAGGGCCGAGAGGCCTCTCTGTCGCGGCCACGAGGTGGCCGGTTGGTCGTATCATGTGCTGGTGATGTAGGTTTAGGTACTTCCTCCTCTAATCGGGGTAGCAGTCTGCGTTTTGGGTAGCTCTTGGAGGGGCGTTCGAGTTCGTACTCTTCGGCCGCAAGGACTTCAGTCCATCTGTTGGCTAGCAAGTCTTGGTCAGCTCTAAGCTGTTGCTGCTTTTTCTTGAGGCTGCTTGCCGTGGCCATAAGCCTGCGTTTGAAACGCTCTTGTTCAATGGGATCCTCAGGCACGACAAATTCGTCGTCGTCGAGGCTTGCCTCGTCTTCGGAGGGAGGCATGTAATTATCGTCCTCTACCTCTCTGTCATCCGCTCTCTCATGAGGGCTGGCTTCTCCATCCTCCCGCGCTGAATCCTGCTGGAGGGGGTTCTCTTCGGCACTGTCCAGGGTGTTATTATCTCCCGTGCCGGAATCACCGTTTTGTCTATGGCGGGATTTAGAGCGGCGCCGCTGACGCCGGCGCTTAGGCTGTTTCTTGGAGGGGTCATCCTCGGTTGTTCCATCGCCATTCCCATCTTTTGGGGTGTCCACCATGTAAATGTCGTATGACGAGGTGGCCTTCCAGTGCCCTGTAGGCGCTTGTTCTTGGTCGTCTCCTGCATCGTCGTCCATACCATCGATGTCTTCGGAGTCGAAGTCGAGCATGTCGGTTAAGTCATCGACAGTGGCTACAAAGTGGGTGGTGGGTGGGCTTTGAATTTCTTCGTCGTCCACATCCCAACCATCCTAACCATAATCTGGCCAGGGCTCTCCTGATAACGAGAGAAACTTTAGCAAATTCAGGATGTCGCCAAAGGGCGAGTGCTGAAAGATGTCCGCAGCAGTGAACTCCATGATCGGCGCCCAATCAGATTCGATTGGCTGGGGCGCGGAATGTTCAGAGTCCGGAGAGGAGTCCGGCACCTTGGAGTTGCGAGCTTCGCAAAGGACAGGGTTGGTGTTCGGCTCTATCGCCGTAAAGATAGCAGCCCCCGAGGCGGTGTCTAGCCACCCATGCTCGATTGGCGCAGTCGGCTCCGAGCTAAGGGTCAGAGCAGACACTTGTGCAGCCTCCAGGGCACTGTCCGGTGGCAGAGCTAGATCATGCCCATCATGACAGTGCGGCGTGCTTGGATGTGGCTCGAACCCATCGAAGATCAAGTCTCCGTGGACGTCAGCCATATAGTTCGAAATTCCATCGACCGATGGCGGGCGTAGCTTTAATCTGCTCCAGATGGCTGTTTAATTGGCCCTCGATGCAAAACCGCCGAATACGAAGATCTATCCGGGGAGAAAAGTCTCACCCTAGACCGCATTGTTGTTGATGATCGGAGGAGCCATCGGGCCTAAAGATGATGACATAGAGGAACTCTCAATGAAAGCACCAATGTCGGTGTCAAACCGCGGATCTCGGTAGGGGGTCCCAACTCGTGCGCCTAGGAGGATAGTAATAGGAGACAAGGGACATGATGTTTTTACCCAGGTTCGGGCCCTCTCGATGGAGGTAAAACCCTACTCCTGCTTGATTGATATTGATGATATGGGTAGTACAAGAGTAGATCTACCACGAGATCGAAGAGGCTAAACCCTAGAATCTAGCCTATGGTATGATTGTTGTTCGTCCTACGGACTAAAACCCTCCGGTTTATATAGGCACCGAAGAGGGTTAGGGTTACACAGAGTCGGTTACAATGGTAGGAGATCTGCATATCCGTATCGCCAAGCTTGCCTTCCACGCCAAGGAGAGTCCCATCTGGACACGGGACGAAGTCTTCAATCTTGTATCTTCATAGTCCAGGAGTCCGACCGAAGATGATAGTTCGGCTATCCGGACACCCCCTAGTCCGGGACTCCCTCAACAGGCATATCATTTTATTACATACAACAGGTCATCAACCCACATCGACAGCGAGGATACATTATAAATACTAAAGTTTTCACCACACAACGAATAACAAGCAATGAAATGAACTTCAACTCAACCATTCCTCGGCGTTATAACGCTTGCTTTGAACCACAAGTGATTCTCTCGACGGGCCATCTATTGTCGATCCGAGACCAATGCAGGACTGATCATCCAGGCTGAAGCGGCCTACTATATCAGTACCAGGGTAGGGAACCACCCTAATGTCCGAGGTATAGACACAATTGCTTCTCATAAATGGTACTGGTAACGTTGTGTCAACAGTAGTCAGATCGCCTTTCACCATCATCAGATAGTTTTGTCCAAGGAAGAGCGAGCTTTCTCCAAGACTATCAATTTTGTACCAGGGAGAAGGTGTTGGCGCTAGCACACTAGTATCGATCCCGAATACCATGCAACGGGTGTTGGAATAGGTCCGGAGAGTGCGACCATGGGAGACAACACATGCTCCCTCAGTAGTAACATCATCAGTGGGCTGTATACACACAAGAAGAGGTGATCCATCGGAATTAGTTGCTAGGCGCCACTGAGTATATACGTTCTGCTCGTCCTCATGCTCGTGATCATCACCATCGCCATCTCCCATTTGGTTATAAAAATTTTCAAGTATAGGTGGTGGAATGTTCATAGGACCTTGGAAACACAAGAAGAAGGTTAATTAGTAAAGGGAAACTTGCTAACCCGCATGCATGTGGATGAAACAATTATAATTACGGTGGAAGACAAACGTACCGAAACTACGAGGATCCCATGCAAAAACAGTGCCATGAGCGGTGGAAGAAAACACAAGACCCTCGTATTGAATTGCATCACAGTACACATCCGTGTATAGAAACTGATTTTTGAGCAATATCCATCGAGTCGAACAACAAAGGACGGCAACAAGCTTGTTGAAGATAGCAACAACTTCATAGTTGTTGTAATTCTAAGAGCGGTTGGGAACTCGACAAATTGCTATCTTCCGTAGAAGATAGTCACCATGATCATATTTGAACGTGTGTACAATACCGGTGTTCTCAACCTCTGGGCAGTCTGCTAAGATTTTTGGAAGTGGAACCCGGTCATGAGTGTACACATTCACAAGTTCCCACTCGCAGTTGGACCCAATGTAAACAACCCAATCTCCATTTGCGCCTGCCCAAGCCTTGTCCTCAAGCGATGGCATCTTAACATCATACGTATGATTATCAAGCGGCATCAACTTGCACTGGGCGAGGCCTCCGTCGTGCCGGCACCAGTAGTCATCAGGGTCACGGCGAAGAAGATAGGGGAGATCAAACCGCTCCTTGACTCTTGGGTTCCTTGTAATGATGTTATTAGTTGAGTCGAGAATGGGCTTGAACGAACCTGCCATGCTAGCCGAGGTGATGACGTCGCATTGATCAATGAGTTCCTCCACCACGTCATCTTTCAGATCGGGGCATGAATAACGGGGTCGTTTTCGGCCTGTTCCCTCCATCGAGAAGATGATCGAACAACGGCAGAAGAAAGGGTGAAGGGCTGAAGGAAAATGGAGGAGGGAGAGGAAGAGCGTGTGACAGCAGTTCCAAATCGAGAGGGAAAGGCAAAGAGTCGGTGGACGGTTGCCAGTTTGCCACGGTTCACGAAGAGGTGCCCCGGCCTACACGTCCATTCGGAAATACTACTACTCGCTGTCGTCTCACTGATATGTTGGAACAGGACCACATGTCAACAAAACATGGTGTGTAATTTCTCGTGCAAAATGCGATCTGGCCGGGTTGGCCCGAGGTGCCGCATTAGTTTTTTTTTTTAAGTTTGCCGCATTAGTTATTGACCTTTTTTTTAACTTGCAGTCTGAATGGATAGCTCCTGTGGTCATCACACGTGAGCAGATATAGTGATGGTTGATTCGCCCGAGTAACTTATTACTGTGGGAATATGGGAGTACCAGCGGATTCAAGGAACAGAGAAATGATGGTTTCTTCGTCCGAGCAACTTACTGTGGCAAAGGTCGGGCTCTGTGATTTGACTGCTCACTAGTCATTACTACTGTGGTGCAACGACCGGGGTGAATCTTTCCCTGAAGTTGTGTTGTGCACTCAATATTGCTGCATGGCAGGTGGAGCCGGATGAAGGATGTCCAACATGTCTCGCGAAACGGTTGAATTGTTTTCGCATTGCTGTCAATCCTTCAGATTTGTTTATATGTATGCATAATTTTGATGAAATTGTCTTTGTGATGCTATGAAGGTTTCAACTTTGGTTCCCAAGGGAAAAAAAAGTTTCAACTTAGGATTCATGTGTCTTGCCTCAAGATTATCTCGTTACAACATTCCATCAAATACAAATGAAACTACCATGGCTAATGCATCTCAATGGTTCGCAGATCAGCGCCAATATTCACATCACAACTGAAGACAAAGTTGTGAGAAGGTGTATAAATAAAGAAAAAATATATAATTGATCGATGATGTTCGTAGGCATGGCTCCATTTCCTTGGCACAGTGTTCATTCCTTGGCAGCTAGTTTCACCCAACTCGGTAGCCAAAAGGAGGTGTATGAAGGACACCACAATCCGATCATTTTGTGCAGCTCCACTAAAATCGAGCGGACCATCCCTGTTTGCAAAGATATCCAGTCAGTGTTATTACAATAATAGTGGAACTAGATGATGAAACATAACACACATAAATAGAAGCCGATCACCTCTACGATCTCTCTTTAGGACTAACTTCTTGTTGGAGAAGATTAGGCACGAAGTTGAATGAGGAGGATAGCAAAACCAATCTCCCTTTTCATAGTCCCACAGAAATGTAAAAACGTTGTCCGTGTGACATTTTGGCGGAACTGCACAAAACACTCTTCAGAAAAGTGATTTGTGCAGTTCACCAAAAGGTCGCAATAGCAACGAGGTGAAAATGGATAGCCCTGTTTGCAAAAGGAGGTCGAAAGGAAACAATTACTGCCCAATAACACGAGTTGAAGACACATACGCCGACAAAAAAGAAGCATGTTCCATGTAATAAGGGAAAGATAGCACATGGTGGTTTATCAAAAATGGTTTGAGGATGAGATTGCAAGATGGAAAGTACGCCGGCCGAGATATGATTTAAGCAAACAACTAAAGAAGATCCACATGCATAAACATGGGAAGATGGGCAGTGGAGCAAGCCCGGAGGAAGCTATACCTGAGGGTCATCGGGATGTTATTAGGAGGGCGTCGGCGGCCGGGATCTGCCCATACTGCGGCAGCGAGCAAGTGGCGAAGGCCCTACCGCACCGGAGCTTGGTTAGAGAGAACGGCGGGTACCGCTGAGGGAGTCCTGGATTAGGGGATGTCCAGATGTCCGGACTCTATACTTCGTCCGGACTGTTGGAGCGTGAAGATACAAGACTCAAGACTCCGTCCCGTGTCCGGATGGGACTCTCCTTTGCGTGGAAGACTAGCTTGGTGATCCGGATATTGTATTTCCTTCCTTGTAACTGACTCCGTGTAAACTCTAGCCCTCTCCGGTGTCTATATCAACCGGAGAGGTTAGTCCTTAGAGGGCTGATCACGATCACAACCATAATCATCATAGGCTAGCTTCTAGGGTTTAGCCTCTACGATCTCGTGGTAGATCTACTCTTGTACTACTCATATCATCAATATCAATCAAGCAGGAAGTAGGGTTTTACCTCCATTGAGAGGGCCCAAACCTGGGTAAACATTGTGTCCCTTGCTTCCTGTTACCATCAGCCTAAGACGCACAGATCGGGACCCCCTACCCGAGATCCACTGGTTTTGACACCGACATTGGTGCTTTCATTGAAAGTTCCTGTGTGTCGTTGCGGCAAGGCCTGATGGCTCCTTCAATCGTCAACAACGCGGTCCAGGGTGAGACTTTCCTCCCCGGACAGATCTTTGTGTTTGGCGGCCAGATCGCTTGGCCAATTCGCAGCTAACCGGAGCAGATCGATAGCTACGCCCCTGGCCACCAGGTCAGGTTCGGAAACCTGAACTACACGGCTGATATCCGCGGAGACTTGATCTTCAACGGTTTTGAGCATGTGCCAGGAGCGCCGGACGGTCACGATGAGCATGGATTAGACCTGCTGTCGGACAATGCTCGGGATGTTGTCCCTGCGGTAGGCCCGGACCTAAATCCGGAGCAGACCGAGTTGCCCAAGGACGGATCGATGGACTCCGCCCCGCAGGCCGCACACTCATCGGCGGTAGAGCCAAACACAGGCCTTGTTCCCAAAGAAGCCTCTGACACCGGACCCCCGGTCTCGTATTCGGCTGTAGGTTCCAGTCCGCGCTCTCCTGAGCCCGCCGAACCTGGTTGGGCTCCCGTAATGGAGTTCACCGCAGCGGATATCTTCCAACACTCGACCCTTGGCGACGTGTTGAACTCGTTAAAGTCTCTCTCTTTGTCAGGAGGCTCGTGGCCGAACTATGTCCGGCTCGAGTGGGAAGCGGGCGACGAAGGAATTCGTTGCCCACCCACCACCCACTTCATTGGCACGGTCGATGATCTAACCGACGTGCTTGACTTCGACTCTGATGACATCGACGGTATGGACGACGAAGCAGGAGAACAGGAACCACCGCTCACGTGCCTCGATATATATATGGTGGACACTCTGAAGGAAACCAATGGCGATGAGGCAACGGAGGATAACCCCTCAGGGAGAAAAGCAAAGCATGGGCGGCGTCGGCGCCGCTCCAAGCCCCGCCACAGCAATACTGGCCCAGGAGACGAAAAAAATCCGGATGGTGCCAAAGAGGAATACAACCCTGATCAGCCCGCCTTGAGCAGGCCGAAGCAGAAGACGGCAGACAGCCTGCATTTAACAAAGCGACGGACGGATATCCGGAGGAGGACAACTACATGCCCCCTCCGAAGACGAGATTAGCCTCGACGACAGCGAAGTTCGGGCGTGCCCGAGGACCCCGTCGAGCAGGAGCGCTTCAAGCGTCGGCTTATGGCCACTGCGAGGAGCCTGAAAAAGAAGCAGCAACAACTTCAAGCTGATCAAGACCTGCTCACAGATAGATGGACTGAAGTCCTGGCAGCGGAGGAATATGGACTCGAGTGCCACACGGCTGACCGCCACCTCGTGGCCGGGATAAAACGGCATATTAGCCCGAATACCAGCCCGCACCCCCGCGCCAATACACTACGGCTCGGGGTAATAGGCAAGACCTGCAAGATATACTTGAAAACAAAACAGGACAGCCAAGATCGATCTACGGATCGCGTGGGCGCGCCCCAGCACGCGACGATGACTGTCGCATCGGATACACCATCAACAAGTCCGGCCAGGCCGAACACAGCCACCCAGACCAATTCGAGCTGCGTAGCCACATAGCCCGGCACAGAGGCACCGTGCACCCCCTCTGCTTCACTGACGAAGTAATGGATCATGAATTCCCAGAAGGGTTCAAGCCCGTAAACATCGAATCATACAATGGCACAACAGACCCCCGCAGTATTTGATGGCTTAAGCTCAAAGGACTCGCCCGGCACTAGCTAAACAGCCTGCCCGCAAATTCCATTGGCAGTTGGGAAAACTTGGAAGACGCGTTCCTCGAGAACTTCCAGGGAACTTATGTGCGACCACCGGACGCCGATGACTTGAGCCACATTATTCAACAGCCCGGAGAGTCAGCCCGGAAATTCTGGAATCGGTTCCTAACTGAAAAGAACCAAATAGTAGACTGTCCGGACGCCGAAGCCCTGGCGGCCTTTAAGCATAATATCCGCGACGAGTGGCTCACCGACACCTCGGCCAGGAGAAACCCAAGTCCATGGCAGCTCTCACGACACTAATGACCCGCTTTTGCGCGGGCGAGGACAGCTGATTGGCCCGCAGCAGCACTACGCCACATTCTGGCACTTCGGATGTCCATGACAATAACGGCATCCCACGGCACAACAGACATAAGCAACGGAACAACGGCGACAACACCGAAGATACGGCAGTCAACGCCGGATTCAGCGGATCTAAATCCGGTCAGCGGAAGAAGCCGTTCAAAAGAAACAATCAGGGACCGTCTAGTCTGGACCGCATACTTGAACGCTCGTGCCAAATTCACGGCACCCCAGACAAGCCAGCCAACCACACCAATAGAGACTGCTGGGTGTTCAAACAGGCCGGTAAAATAAACGCCAAAAACAAGGACAAGGGGCTACACAGCGACAATGACGAGGAGCCCCGGCGTCCGAACACGGGGGGACAGAAGAAATTTCCTACCAAGGTGAAAACGGTCAACATGATCTACGCCACCCACATTCCCAAGCGGGAACGGAAGCGAGCACTACGGGACGTCTATGCAATGGAGCCAGTCGCCCCCAAATTCAACCCATGGTCAGCTTGTCCGGTCACCTTTGATCGTAGGGATCACCCTACTAGCATCCGTCATGGCGGATCAGCCGCATTGGTCCTAGACCCAATCATCGATGGATTCCACCTCACGCGAGTCCTTATGGACGGCAGCAACAGCCTGAACCTGCTTTATCAGGACACAGTGCGCTCGACCCTTCAAGGATCAAGCCCACCAAAACCACCTTTAAAGGTGTAATTCCTGGAGTAGAGGCCCGTTGCACGGGGTCTATAACATTGGAAGTGGTCTTCGGATCTCCGGATAACTTCCGAAGCGAAGAGTTACTCTTCGATATTTTCCCTTTCCGCAGTGGTTACCACACACTGCTTGGATGAACCGCATTCGCTAGATTCAATGTGGTACCACACTATGCATACCTCAACCTCAAGATGCCAGGACCGCGCGGGGTCATAACAGTCAACGGAAACATGGACCGCTCTCTTCGTACAGAAGAGCATACTGCAGCCCTCGCGGCGGAAGTACAATGCGGCCTCCTCCGACAAACCACCAATCCGGCGACGACAACCTCGAGCACCGTCAAGCGAGTCCGGAGCACCTCGCAACAGGATCACCAGGCACGCCAAGAGTGCGACTAGCAGTCCGTCCTCTGCTCAAGCCCCATCTTAGAAGCATTCATGCCGCGCGTACACAATTACGCACTCAAAATACCATGGGCATGGGCCCAGGCGTAGCAGTGACTCAGTCAACAGTGCGGTATAACCGCCACATACTATCATAACCCTCCCTTTTTATCTTTCAGGACACTGCTTTAGGGCAGCCTCTTCAGAAGTGTCGGATTGTCGGAATTACACAGGAGAGAAAACCAAGGGAGCAACAGGCTTTCCGCACAAAAGGAAACACCCAGGTGGAATCTATTCATGATCGTTATACCAGTTTTATATACCTACATGCAGCCTTCCCTTGGATAGGACATGTTAAATAGTCCTATTTACTTCTGCTTAAATGCACCCATTGTAAACATACGCTTAAACGTATTATTCATCAATGGGAAATAATATATAGCATCAGCTTATTATTCCTATTTGCGCATTTTTCTTACAAATGTTCATTTAATATTGCATCCGTACACCTTGGTATGATCAGTTCGCCAGGGGCTTCTTACGGCACCCCATAACATGGCAAACAAGTCCGAATACTTTCAACAGTGCGGCACCCCGAACTTATAGCACTATATGCATCAACTCTGAATCACGTCTTGGGTCAATAGTTGGGTTTGTCCGCCTCCCTTGTTTTGGTACCTTACGTTCCGTTATATCGTCTAAGATAGCGCAAGGAGAACTACTGTGATTGTGTCCCGGTTCTTCCGGACGAGCACCTCAGTAGAGAAAGCCGAAAACTGACCGGCATGATGTGGCGAGAGCTGGTCGCTATTCGAGAGGTCTTAAAATCCTTAAAGATTTTTTCCGCTTTAGGCGATGAATCGGCCTCGTCCGATTTAGGCGTATATAGCGCCCCAATTCGGCCCTCCGAATTCTCGGGGCTTCGCTGAAATTTAAAATTGTAGACTTCTATGGCTAAGTGAAAGTTATAAAGTCGCATAGTCCGATTGCCTTGTTCGCTACGCCGGATACCTCCTTAAGGGACCAAAAATTTGGATAAAGAGTATCCGGGTTTTCCAGGAACACTCCGATACTAGTTACATGGGGGCGGAAGCCGACGACTGGCCTACTTTCAGAATTTTATAAATAGCCGCACAGAAGGTAATATTTTAAATCAAACAACGCTACATAGCGCAAGTAACTTCGTCTTTATATTACAACAACGACAGAGGTACATTTACTCATGGATTGTGTCCTTGGTACATTCATCGGCCACGAGACGAGCGCCCTTCATAACGCCATCGTAATATTTCTCGGGATAGCGATGTGCCTTGCCCTCTGGCGGCCCGTCGTTCACTAGCTTCTCCGCATCCAGCTTGCCCCAATGCACCTTCGCATGGGCAAAGGCCCGACGGGCACCCTCAATGCAAACGGATCGCTTGATAACTTCAAGCCGCGGACAGGCATTCACCATCCGCTTGATCAGGCCGAAGTAGCTAGTGGGCAAGGGCTCACCAGGCCACATCTGGACTACGAAGTCTTTCATAGCCACTTTGGTCGCCCTGTGGAGTTCAACCAACTGCTACAGTTGGTCACTCAGAGGCATTGGGTGTTCGGCCCCAGCATACTGGGACCAGAACAGCTTCTCCGTTGAGCTCCCCTCCTTGGCACGGTAGAACTCCGCAGCATCTGATATGCTGCGTGGTAGATCTGCGAATGCCCCTGGAGAGCTCCTAATTCGGGTAAGTAAAAGAAAAGCTTCCTCCACATGTTTGCTTTGCATAACGAATGTCTTACCCGCCGCTATCTTCGTGGCCGCCTGTATTTCCCGCTGCGCCTTTTCGGCTTCAGCCTTGGCATCTTTCACACTCACAAGGGCCTTCATAAGCTCGGACTCTTTCATCTTAAGATCATGCTCCAAGGACTCAAACTTTTTGCCGAGCTCCTGGAGCTCTTGCGGTACCTCACCCACTCTAGCATCTTGCTTCTCGCACTCCTTGCGCTCCAAAGCCGCCTTGTCCTCGGCCTCGGACAGCGCTTTCTTCAGAGACGCCACTTTGGTGGTGGCCCCTGTTACAAAGTCTGATGCTTTGTCGTTAGAATAACCAATTTTCCCTATTCTTCACTATATGAGAGCGGGGAATTACTCACCTTTGTTCTCTTCGAGCTGCCCCTTCGTGAGGTCGAGCTCTCCCTGCGCCTGCTCCAGGTCCCGTTTTAGTCCGGCGACCTCGGCTGTGCGGACAGCAGCAACAAGCAGCACATCCTGCTTATTCACATGCACACTTATTATTAGACTCCTGCGGATTATAATTGACCCTCCGTTTGGCTTTTCTTTCCGAACACCAAACAGAGTATTAGGGACTACTACCTATCGGGTGGTAATGTCATACGTTTTTATTACTTACCTCAAAGCCTGTCAGGAGGCTGGTGCAAGCTTCGGTCAGTCCGCTCTTGGCAGACAAAACCTTCTGAATCACCGCACTCATAAGAGTACGGTGCTCTTCATCCATGGAAGCGCCGCGAAGTTCTTCTAGCAGACTATCCGACGCCTCTGGTGTAACGGAAGTCATCGGTATGGACAACTCGCCCTCCCTAGCGAGGGGCCACCTGCCTGCATCCGGAACCATTAAAGGCTCTGGCACAGTATCCGGATGAGAGTCCGGCTTGCTGCGGCCCTCATCGGCACGATCCGTAGGGATTTTGAACCCCGCGTGTCCGACATCTAGAATGCCGCCTTGGGGCGCCTCCAGAGTCACCTCCCCCCGCTCGGGGAGCCTCTGGGACAACACCTCCGTGTCATCCATAGGCTGAGGAGTAGTAGCCGTCAGGAGCGAGTTCATCGCTGAATCACTCAAGGACCCATCCGAAGACGATACCTCGGGATGGACCCTGGCCGGACTGTATACATGTTCGGCGTTATAAAAGGACTATGAAGCAAAATCACAATATAGTGCGGATACTTACGATCGTGCTAGGGGCTTCCCCCTGGGCAGCCACCCCTCCTCGCTATCGGCGGCCGTGGCGGAGTAGTCCGGAAGGACGCCTTTCCCTTCTTGGACGTCCCAGCCTCCCCCTCCGGGGCGGCTTTCCTCTTCTTCTCCTCCCCAATACGGGGAGGCAGAGTTTCTTCTTGCTTTCCCCCGCCTCCGCGGGAGGAATCTGCCTCGTCGTTGTCGGACGATGAGGGTATGACGGCCTTGCGCCGGGGGCCTTTCCCGGCCCCCTGGTCCGCCTTCTCAGGCCCCCCGTCTTCTCCGGACGGGGTGGCCCCTTCCTCTTCTTCCTCCCCTTAGGGGGAGGAGTGTGCCTCGTCGTCTTCGGACGAGGCTTCTGGTACGACCTTACGCCGGAGACCCTTCCTAGCCCCTGGGGCCTTCTTTTCCGGCGCCCTGTAGGGTGCCGAGACTAGCATCTCTGTCAGTAGAGCGTCGGCTGGGCCTTCTGGCAGTGGAGCCGGACAGTCAATCCGCTCCGCTGTCTCCACATAATCCTGAAAAATATACACAATTACATAAGACTCCCTCATGAATATATTGGGAAGAGCTGGATCCGGTGGTAGTCAGAAAACTCACCGGACGAGGAGGCCGCGCAGCATGAAGTCCATGGTCCTCGGATGTGGGAGGAGGTACTTCGGAGGCCTTGAACAGCGCTTTCCATGCATCTTTGTGCGTCATGCCATAGAGCTTTTGAAGCGTCTGGTGTTCGACCGGGACGAACTCCCACAGATTAAATACCCTCCTTTGGCACGGAAGAATCCGGTGAACGAGCATGACCTGGATCACGTTGACAATCTTGCTATCCTTGTCCTTCATATTCTTGATGCAGTTTTGGAATCCGGTCAGCTCTGAAGGTTCGCCCCAGGCCAGGCCCTTCCTTTCCCAGGAGGTGAGCCACATGGGGGTTCCGGATCAGAATTCGGGGGCCGCCGCCCAGCTGGCGTCGCGCGGCTTGGTGATGTAGAACCACCCCGATTGCCACCCTTTCATGGTCTCCGCGAAAGAGCCGTCAAGCCAGGTGACGTTAGGCATCTTGCCCACCATGGCCCCTCAGCACTCCGCTTGCTGGACGCTCACGATCTTCGGCTTCACGCAGAAGATTTTTAGCCACAAGCCAAAGTGAGGCTTGATGCGGAGGAAGGCCTCGCACACGACGATAAACACTGAGATGTTGAGGACGAAATTTAGGGCTAGATCATGGAAATCTAGCCCGTAATAGAACATGAGCCCGCAGACTAAGGGATGAAGTGGAAACCCCAGTCCACGGACGAAGTGGGCGAGGAACATGACCCTCTCATGGGTTTCCGGGGTTGGAATGACCTGCCCTTCGTCCGGTAGCCGGTGCGCGATGTCTGCGGCCAAGTATCCGGCCGCCCGAAGATTCGTGATATGCTTCTCCTTCACGGTGGAAGCCACCCACTTGCCTCCTGCTCCGGACATGTTTAGCTGTGCGGAGAAGGCTTGGACTAGGGCGCTGGGGCTCAAGGAGGCAAGGGCAAGCAAGGAAGGAAGAAGGCGTGGGTGAAAATGGGGAATCCTTATCCCTTTATAGAGGCGGCGGAAGCGGTGCGCCTCCCCACTTGCCCGTTGAGAATTGCTTACTTCCCAAGCGCCATGATTGATGTCACGGTGGGATTACCATACCCGTATTGATGAGAATCCCGTGATAAGGGGACACGATCTCTGCTTTGACAAGACGTGTCAAGGAAACCGCCTCGCAATATGCGCTATGGCAGGTTGTGGGAAAACGGTTCGAATAATGACCCGGCCGTAATGACATGTCACGTTGTCTAAAAAGTTGTCAGTAGATTACATTTGTGAAATATCATTCTCTCTACAGGGGTATGTGAAGATCATTGCTGCAGATCCGGACACGGTTTAAGTGTTTGATAATTACTTTGGATTATTCGGAGATGGAACCCGCCTTGCAATGCCGAAGACAAAACTGCGCGCCGGACTATCGTCATGGAAGCCTGGTTCAGGGGCTACTGAGGGAGTCCTGGATTAGGGGGTATCCGGATATCCGGACTCTATACTTCGTCCGGACTGTTGGAGCGTGAAGATACAAGACTCAAGACTCCATCCCGTGTCCGGATGGGACTCTCCTTTGCTTGGAAGACAAGCTTGGCAATACGGATATTGTATTTCCTTCCTTGTAACCCACTCCGTGTAAACCCTAGCCCTCTCCGGTGTCTATATAAACCGGAGAGGTTAGTCCTTAGAGGGCCGATCACGACCACAACCATAATCATCATAGGCTAGCTTCTAGGGTTTAGCCTCTATGATCTCGTGGCAGATCTACTCTTGTATTACTCATATCATCAATATCAATCAAGCAGGAAGTAGGGTTTCACCTCCATCGAGAGGGCCCGAACCTGGGTAAACATTCTGTCCCTTGCTTCCTGTGACCATCAGCCTAAGACGCACAGATCGGGACCCCCTACCCGAGATCCGCCGGTTTTGACACCGACAACCGCAGATCAGGACATGCTGCCTCAACACCGTCGAACGGAGAGACGATGCACATCCTCCCTTTTCGCCGGCGGACGGTATGCAGCCGGATCACTGACCAACGCTGAGAGAGAGAGGCCACGGCGGCCTTGTGTGAGATGGTGTGATGAGAGACAAACCCATTTTTCCATTTTCCCCACGGCAATCGTTTTATATTCTGTACGTGCCATTGAGGAATATATAACTTTATTTAATGCTAATGCGTCAAGTCGAACTTTGTTCCGTCTAGGCGTGGTACCCGACCCTCCTTCGAGTAAACAACCGCTACACGCGTCAAATTATCATGTGGGCTGCCTTTCCGTACAGAAGCAAACTCTACCGTGTACCCGCGTGGGTGTGGCCAGGAACGAGACGTGAGTACGTGCGTCCTGCGTGCACTTCTTCTTTAGGTGCAGGTACGTATGTGGGTGGGTGTGAGAGAGATGGCTTGTGCGAAACAGAGGCAATGTGTTGATGACATCTCAATCAGAAAAATGTAACATATGCAATGTGTGTGAAACGGAGTCATGGACATGAGCTATCGATAGAATTGAAAACAGGGATGAAGTGTGTGGATGCGCGATTGATAAAGAGTGCCATCGAATTTGTGTTTGCCCACGTCAAAGATACAGGGCGGCTGGCCTACTGGAATTTGAGAGGGCAGAGATGCAGTTTTTATCCGTGGCATGGATACCTACCTACAACTTTCGACTATCGGTGTGTGGGGGGGAGGGGGAGGGGGTAGAGACCGATCGACTAGTATATGTGTGGGGAAGGAGAGAGACCTAGCTATGTATTGAGGGAGATCGATCGACATCCATGGATATGTGTAGCAGAGGAATAAGGTTGGGAAAAGAGAAAAGTATAGCGTCGGAGGGTTGGTGGTGGAGTGGTGTCTCACAAATGGTGGGAGAGGCCTGCAAGACAAACAGAGGGTATGACTGCAATATCAATAAGAGAGGGCGGGGGATGTCTGTCTGTCTATGCACGTGTGTGTGAGAGACGGGTCTGGGGATATTCAAGGATGATGAGGGGAGAAGATATGGTTGTGGTAAGCATACGTAACTACATAGGAAGATCAACCGTCGTGTGTCCGAGAAAAGGAGAGACATAACTAGCAAGGTAAGTTTATCGGTGCTTAGTGAAAACGAATTATAGTCAACCTGGCTATATGTAGGGAGATCAGTTCATATACACGGCTGCATGTGTTAGAAGCAAATAAGGTCTGGAGAGGCAGACAGGGGGATAGGTTGTGGCTAGGAGGTGGTGCGAGAGGCCTACCATGTCGAGGGGGGAGGAGTGTGCGAGTATGTGATCAATGAAAAGAGGGGCGGGAGTGTGCACCTGCGTGGAATCGTATTGGACATATGGGGGCATGGACGGTGAGACGAGAAGAGGGCAAGTATATATGTGTTTGTTGTAGGCACACTTGGCAAAAGAGGTATATCGACCGGTGTGTGCCGGAAAGAAGGAGCCGGGGGCCTACACACACCACTGGTGTACGACCTAAAGAGAAATAATGAACATGCGCGATGGAGGGGACGCTAAGGGTGTGTGAGAGGGGGGCGGGCGTGTGCATGCACGATAGGAAGTTAGCGCTAGCTAGCTACAAATAGAAGAGGATCGTGAAGGTGTAAAAGACGAACAACGATCATAATTCATTATAAACAAGTGGATACGGATACTTGAAGAAGATATTATAATGTAGAACATTGATTATAATTTGGGCTAATGTGTGGCTTTGGCAACTCAGGTCTAAATACGTGTCATAATGTAGGGGGCGGGGCACTATACTTTGTGTGATAAACACGATGTACGTATGGAACATGGTTTAGATTATGAATATATAGTTAGTACATCAAATGTACTATTATTTGGAATCAACATCAAGTGTATTCAAAAAATAGAATTCGAGTTCATGTAGTACACATAGTTCATATCTATCTCTATAGTAATCATGTGGCGTGTTATTAAGGTAATACATGAATGATGGTTGAAGTTGGCAACAATCATGATTGTAGATTCTTATTGAAATAGAGAAACAAATTCAAATATAGTTCAAATTGCAGCGGTAGTATAGACATTTGGAATGCACTAAAATTTTGGTATGAGTAGGTTACATGCATTATACAGCAAGCGAAAAAATTTAATCCGACATAACATGGATTCATACTCCCTCCTTCCATCTATATAGGGCGTAATGAGATTTTTAAGAGCGCCTTTGACTATTGACAAGATTAATAGTACATGACATGCACAATGTGAAAATTATATCATTGAAAGAACCTTCCATGCATTTAATTTAACGGTGTGCTTTGTGTAAGTTGCATGTCATATATCATTGCTCTAATATTTGGTCAAAGTTAGCATCGAAAAACGCATTAGGCCCTATATAGACGGAAGGAGGGAGTAGCTTTGAATAGCATTTTTATAGTAAAACGGGGCAAGACTCTCTCTTTGTGTGGTGTGGATAGTTTTATTTTTTTCATTTTCTTTTTGGTTGAGGGAAGTGCGAATTGATTTGGTACGTACAAGTACAATATTACTACACGTTAGGCTTGTCCCTAAAATTCAACCCGCGTCTTGTTATATCCTGAAAATTCAGATATCGTGCTCCCAAAACTAGCGCCTTCACAACCCGCGCCTTGCTATCCCGAAATTACAACGCGCGCAAAAACTCCCTCCAACTGCCAAATCCCGACACGCGAAATACCCCTTCTAACCCTGAGCCGAAAGGGCCGCTAGTTCAGTCGGTGGCGGGTACTTTTGTAACACACCCTACATTTTGGAGAAGCGCGTCCCTAAGTCATGCTTCACCCCCTCCCATCGCCCCCTTTTCGCCATTCGAAATCCCAGGCCGCCATAACCTCTCCGCTCCAGCCGCGAAACCCCACCCTCCTCCGTCCGCCACGTCACCGCTGCCCAGCCGGAGCCTCTTACCCGATGACGTCGTCCAACGCAATAGCTCGAGTCCCTCGTCCACCTCCCCGGATGAGGATCCGTCGTCCATCTCGCCGTCCCGCCGGTTCAGCCGCCCCGTACTCCACCTCCAAGGAGCTGCTCCGACGATCGCCTCGTCTATCGCGGCTGCTCCATCCCCACAGCGCCGCCTTAACCTGCTCCACCGGAACCGCAACATCCTCACCAACTCCTCGGACAAAGCCAAGGCCTACTCAGCGCCACCAAAGAGGTTGTACACTCATCGCATCGCACTTTCTCCTTAACTCGACCTTCCGGTGCCAACGGTGCTCCATCCCGCACCCCCATGGAGCGGCTACCTTGAAGCCGGCGCTGCGGGCGACATCTCCACGGCGGCTCTCCCCCAGTGCGAGGCCCCTTCGGCGGCGGCGTCCATACGAGCTGGATCTGCTACTGCTGCTTCGGCTCTCGCTCGCTCGCGCTGCTGTTGCTGCTCTAGCTCTCGCTCGATCGCTCACTCGCCCAGCTGCTGTTGCTGCTGCTCTCCCCCTCGCTCATGTTGCTGCTCTGCTCTGATTAAGCCACACTTCAGTCGACTGAATCGACTTTTGGCAGTCGATTTTCAGGGGTTGGGGGTGCTTGTCGGAGTTAAGGAAGAACCACCCGCAGCGGGGACGGGGGCTCGTCGGAGAGGTACCCCGGCCCACTATCTATCTTAGGGTTCAGGGTGGGGGCGGGGGGCCTAGAGGGCTGGCCGGGGTGGCGGTGGCGAGTTGTTTCGGGGCAGCGAGGCGGTGCTGGGGCCGGCGGTTCGACCGGTGGTGGCTGGCGGCTCGAGGGTGCAGTTGAAGATGAACTGCAGCCCTCCTAAACTACATGTCAAGTGCCCTCTCGCTACCATTGCGTTCAGTTTCGACAAGAGTATTCAGATTCCACAAGAAATTTCAGTTTTGAGAGTTAAGTTCAGAGTCAACAGTTTTTACCTCATCTGTTGTAGTCAGGTGGTTTTTGGTGATGTTAATTTTACATCCATTTTACATCATCTATTGGATATGCTATTAGAATCCCACTTGAGATTGATGATGTCTGTCTTGTGCTGCTTCAGCCTTGATGTCTTACGGCTCACCGGAGCTTCTCCAATGACAGAACGATTCATCACAACAGAGCAGTGCCTTGGACGCCGTCTACAGATTCCTCAGATCTTCCTCCACACCTCTGACAGCCACCTCTACCTCAATCGCGCCAAATGACCAACCCAATGGTGCCGAGGTCGAAACATACTGCTACGGCAAATAGGTAGTACACTTGTTGCATCACTTATTACTATACATTCACGTCGATCCATTAGGGCTATTTTGGTTCAACGGAAAAACATAGCAATAGGGAATTTTCCAATGGCACTCTACTATTCAATTATTCATGCATTTTGTTGAAAGGAATGAAGCAAAACATCCACCTGGACCTACTTTTCAAAATCCTATGCATGAAAACAAGACCAAGTGCATTAGTGCTAGAATAACATTCTAACTGTACATGCTTTCATATGGTTTCACTTTATTTTGGCCATGTTTCTTCGCATTCCTATGCTCTTCCAATTCCTGTAAACCAAACACCCAAGTTGACAGAAATCCTGTATGTACAAATGATCTGTTTCCCATGTGCATTTTCCTATCCTATTCCGGTGTTTCCCCTATCCCTGCGTTTTAGGAATCATGCAAGCCAAATGAGCCCTTACAGTAATTACTTGATTCATGTGCGTGTCGAAGGGAACTTTGTGTGGTTTGTCCTGCTCGCCATGACGTCGTCCACCTCACCCGAGCTGCCCCATCGATGAAGCATCCACCAAACCATACATCACGACTCGACCGCCTTTCGCCGCCTCAGATCTCCTTCCTCGCCGCTGCACCCACCGCAACGGCATCACCATCATCGACTCAGCAGATGAACCTGAGGAGTACATGGGTCCACAAGAGAGGTTACATCTTTTGTTTCTGCTTATGTTATGCATTGCTTAAACTTACCTGCTACTTTATCGTCCTATTCAGCTCTTGGACTCCCAAGTCAGGTCCAAATTAATGTTCAAACTTGAGTTCTAAATTAGTTGTGGGGCACATATCGAGGCAGCAATGAATAGTATGTCTGTCTAATATCTGGTTCACCTAGGGTATGCCTATGTTGTTCATCTTGGGTGGGAAACAAATAGTAAAGCAATCATCATCTGTCTTTTTATTAATTTAAAGCAAGCATCACCGCTATCATTATTTTGGATCCATCCTTTGGTTGTTACCATCACTCTAAATTTCTGCATGCTCTCCTTACATAATCTCACCATATTTTTTTCGTATGCATGTCAGATATTGTACACAGTCATGCTGAACATGTAGAGAAAAAGAGAAGAGTTTTGCACGGCAATACAATTTCATGCAGACATCGCTCCATGTGGGTTCAATGGCAAACCCTCCCCACCCCTCTCCAGATTGTAATCCAGAGGAAGATATCTGTTCTAAGGTGGATTCAGACGCCGCTGACCACTCCTAGTTACCCCCCAAGGTGTTTGCTCTACCTTGGCATGATGATGTTAGTCATATCATGCATATGTTGCCATGCAGTGCCTACTTTTGACATCATATATGTCATCTGCTTAGTTTAGACATGTTCTGTAATGCCACCTATTTAGTTTCTATATCATATATGGGAATTATGTTGTCTCATGTCTTTTAGCCAGCCATAATATATGTGAAATGTGCAATGCCATCCTGTTTAACCAGGCATCATATATTTGAATGATATCTTTCCCATCCTTTTCTTCATTACATTTCCATTTGTCGACAATGTTTGTACATTAAACTACTCTTCCTATAAATCAGCCGTTTGGGTGGGAGATGGAAAAATCTGGAGTGAAAACAAGGCCTTCAGAGCGCATGTGCTACGTCAAGCAGATCTCTTGTTGATCCCGATAGCTCCTCGGAGATGGATTCAGACACAGATGACCAGTCCTATTCCCCCACTGAGGTGTATGCTCTAACATGGCACGGTTATACTGCTCATATCATGCATATGGTGTCTTGCATTGCATAGTTTAGACATCGTATACACAATACTCAACACCATGTTCTTAGTTCAGACATCATATCGAATGCCCTCTATTTAGCATATAAATCACATATGTGAATTAAATGATGCGATCCTGATTACTTAGATAACATGTAGGTGAATTATGTCATGCAATCCTGTTTAGTTATTCATCCTATCTTTGAATTATGGTATGCTATGCTATCCAGTTTAGATAGACATCATATATGTGAAATTATGTCATGCTATCTGTTTTAGTTAAACAATATACATGTCAACTATTTCATGCCCTCTTTTTTCCACACTATCTATTGCATCTGTCTCTCATACAATGTCTGGTACATTCAACTATGTTTCCTGTTTATCAGCCATTTGAATTGGAGCGGGTGATGCCAGTATCTAGCGGACTAAAAACATGGTCTTCAAATAAAACAGTGCTACCTCTTGGTGGAGATAGCACCCCGGTTGGACATGCAGAAGAACGAGCCCTACCACACATAACCCAAACTCTCGCAGATTGTACCCCTACTGCAATGGACAGAGAACCAGCTTCACCCAATCTAAACCCAACCCCAGCCGATAGTAACCCAGTTCCTGTTGACACAGCACCATCTCCACCACAGAGCTCCCAAACAAGAGCAGTTAGTAAGGCAGCTCCAGTGCCCAAAGGGCCAGTACTATCATGGCGAACCCCAACTCCACCAGTTAGTACGCCTATTCCTGTGGAGGAAGCACAACCAGCTAGTCGTAGTTTAGCATCTATCGCATTTGATGTTGTTAAATTGTATGTGCGTATCTTCCCATCTTGGAAATATTATACTGAAGATGAAGGAAAATGCCAGTTGCAGGTGTTTGTCCAGGAGTTATGTGTAAGTAATGTTATTCATGGCAATTACTTTGCTTCGTCCCATACATCCTACCTCCATGATGGTTATAATATAGCAAATATTCCCATTTTTCTCTATAGAGAAGGACCGATTTGGAAACTCAGGATGAGGTAACTTGTGCTAATACCTCTGCTATCTTCAAGAATGCTTGGTGGCAGTATCGGAATTACCTGAAGAAAATGTACTTCACCGCAAAGAAAATCATCAAATTCCCTTACGCTCTCCGAGACACATTTATCGGACGATGATCGGGAACGCCTTTGTTCATCTTCGTCCCGAACCAAGAATGTGGTAAGGTCTATGAGCTCATTTTCTATTTTTAAGTATTATATTCTTGCATCTTACTGTACTCTGTTCATGTAGAACAAGTGCCTAAACCTGAAGAACAACTATTCTAATTTAAGATTCCATTGCTATCATAGTTCAAAAAAGCGCTAGGCGTTAATTGTGCATTTTGCCACCGCCTTGTGCTTTACTGACGAAAGCGCATGCTTATGTGCAGTTATGCACAGATTAAGCGTAGTTATGCACAATGCGTTTTGCCAACGCCTAGAGCCTAGGCGCGCTTAAGAGCTCGCTTAGGCGCGTCTTTTTTAACTATGATTGCTTTGCTCTTGTATCACTGTATTTACTCATACAAACTTATTTTTAAATTGAAGGATCCAATCGAAACTCCAATGGCACAGCAGGTATGTTCACGCATGTTTCTTTAACGGGTTTGCTATTATCAATAGCTCTGTTGATTTCAATTTCAATTGTGTATACAGTTGACTTTCATATCATGCACATTACTAGCATCACAACAGAGCCAATAGTGTTGTTGTACATGTAGACCCGTGGTACCCATCTGAAATCTTGTTGTGCCGTGTAGTTTCCCATGCTTTGTATTCTTTCACTCTGCTTTGTCTTGAACTGATATGATTTGAACCGTGTCTCTATTTTGATTTGGCAAGACAATGAAGTGACCATAGGACATAGGTATATGTTTGTTTGATGCTTTTATTATGTACTAGTACTTGGCAATAGAAGACTTGGTAGTTTAATCATGCCCACCTTACTAATGAACTGGTTCACCGAAATGAGTTTCATATACTAGTACATGCTAAACTTGTTATGTGTCTGCTTGTTTCTTCTTTTAGAATGCTGAAAGAATATTGGGGAAGAGTGCCTTGTTGGTCTCACCGGGTTCTTCTATTCGGTCTGACCGAGTTGGGTCAAATGTGTGTAACGGTCGCCTTTTGTGTGGAGGCTATATATACCCCCTTCTCCATTTGTGAGACAGCCATCAGAATGTTCCTACACTTCCACTACTCATTTTCTAAGAGAGAACCACCTACTCATGTGTTGAGACCAATATATACCAATCCTACCACAAGAATCTTGATCTCTAGCCTTCCCCAAGTTTCTTTCCGCTCAAATCTTCTTTCCACCATAGCCAAATCTGTGAGAGAGATTTGAGTGTTGGGGGGACTATCATTTGAAGCACAAGGGCAAGGAGTTCATCATCAACACACCATCTATTACCTTTTGGGGAGTGGTGCCTCCTATATTGGTTAGGTGTCGCTTGGGAGCCTCCGACAAGATTGTGGAGTTGAACCATAAAGTTTGTAAGGGCAAGAAGATTGCCTACTTCGTGAAGATCTACCCGAGTGAGGCAAGTCCTTCATGGGCGATGGCCATGGTGGGATAGACAAGGTTGCTTCTACGTGACCCTTCGTGGGTGGATCCCTCCATGGACTCGCACAACCGTTACCCTTCGTGGGTTGAACTCTCCATCAACGTGGATGTACGATAGCACCACCTATCGGAACCACGCCAAAAATCTCTGTGTCATCATTGCATTTGCACTCTCCAAACCCTTCCCTTTACCTTCATATGCAATGTTTTACATTCTGCTGCTACACTCTTAGAATTGGATGTGTAGGTTGATTGCTTGACTTGTACTAGTTGCTAAAATCTGCCAACAACTAAAATTGGGAAAAGGCTAGATTTTTATTTGGTCAAGTACTCTAATCATAGCATTAAACTTTTGGATCCAATCGATCACTTACGGAATAGCGCATAAACTGGGGTTTCAGCTTCGGTCACTCTCGCAACCCACCATCAAATAACTACTCCACAATGCATTCCCTTAGGCCCAAATATGGTGATGTAGTCGACGTTCACATGACACCACTAAGAGAATGACAACATACATATCATCAAAATATCGAACACATATCAAGTTCACATGATTACTTGCAACATGATTTCTCCCATGACCTCAAGAACGAAAGTAACTACTCACAAATGATAATCATGCTCAAGATCAGAGGGTATTAAATAGCATAATGGATCTGAACATATAATCTTCCACCAAATAAACCATATAGTAATCAACTACAAGATGTAATCAACACTACTAGTCACCCACAAGCACCAATCTATAGTTCCGGTAACAAGATTGAACACAAGAGATGAACTAGGGTTTGAGAGGAGTTGGTGTTGTCGAATATGTTGATGAAGATAGCCCTCCCCAATATGGAGAGTTGTTGGTGATGATGATGACGATGATTTCCCCCTCCGAGAGGGAAGTTCCTCCGGCGGAATCGCTCCACCGGAGGGCAAAAGTGCTCCTGCCCAAGTTCTGCCTCGAGGCGGCAGCGCTTCGTCCCAAAAGTCCTCTTCTTATTTTGTCTAGATCAAAATGACTTATATACCAGAAGATGGGCACCGGAGGTGGGCCGAGGAGGGCAGCACCCACCAGGGCGCGCCTGGGCCTCCTGGCGCCCAGGTGGATTGTGCCCACTTGGTGGCCCCCCTCTGGTATTTATTTGCTCAAATAATTCTTAAATAATCCATAAAAATCCTTGGGAAGTTTCAGCTCATTTGGAGTTATGCAGAATAGGTAGCTTGACGTAGCTTTTCCAGGTCCAGATTTCCAGCAGCTAGAATTCTCCCCCTTGGTGCATACCTTGCATATTATGATAGAAAAGGCATTAGAATTACTCCAAAAAGCATTATTATACAATAAAACAACATAAATAACAGTAGGAAAACATGATGCAAAACGGACATATCAATGAGCAGGAATTAAGCTTGGGATGTTGATACGTCTCCATCGTATCTATAAATTTTTATTGTTCCATGCCATTATTTTACAACTTTCACATACTTTTGGAAACAATTTATATGATTTTCTTGGACTAACATATAGATCCAGTGCCTAGTGCCAGTTCCTGCTTGTTGCATGTTTTTCATTTCGAAGAAAATCCATATCAAACAAAGTCCAAATGCAATAAAAATTTATGGAGATTTATTTTGGAATATATGTGAGGTTTTGGAAAAAAATGAACGCCGGACGATGCTCGAGGGTCCCACAAGCTCAAGGGGCATGCCCCCTACCCTGGGCATGCCTAGAGGGCTTGTGGCTATCTTGTAAGGCGGTTAGGGCAGTTCTTTCGCCGTAAGATAGATAATTTTCGGATAAAATGTTGGGGAACGTTGCATGGGAATAAAAAAATCCTACGCTCACAAAGATCAATCTAGGAGATGGACATCTACGAGAGGAGAGATTGCATCTACATAGCCTTGTAAATCGCTAAGCGGAAGTGTTATGAAACACAGTTGATGTAGTCGAACGTCTTTGCGATCCAATCACGATTCGTCCTGCGAACTTCCGATCCAAGTGACGAACGGACGGCACCTCCACGTTCAACACATGTACGGCTTGATGATGCCTTCACCTCCTCTATCCAGCAAGCGATGGTGAAGTAGTAGCTCGAGTCCTCCGGTAGCACGATGGCGTGATGGCGGTGGTGATGGACAAATCTCAGCAGGGCTTCGCCAAGCCTCTCGGAGAAGAAGAAGGACTACGAGGGAGAGGGAGGGCAGCGCCTGGCATAGATGGATGTGGCTGCCCTCCCTCTACCCCTCTATATATTGGGGAGGGAGGAGGAGGGGCTCCCTAGGGTTCCCTAGGGGGGCCAGCGGCCACCAAGGGAAAACCCTAGATGGGTTTTGGTGCGCCTCCCCCCCTGCGGAGCCTTGGCCCCCAAGGCAAAGGGGGTGGTTGCCCTAGGGGAGCGCCCCCATCCCTTTTGGTTATGGGAAAGGGTGAGGGCACGCATAGCCCCTTAGTGGGCTGGTTTGCCCCCTCCCCTTGGCCCATGGGCCCTCCAACACTTGTCGGAGCCCCCAGAAACCCCTTTTGGTGATGCCGGTCATCACCCGGTACCCCCGGAACAATTTCGGACTCCAATACCCTTCATCCAATATATCAATCTTCACCTCCGGACCATTTCGTAGTTCCTCATCGCATCCGAGATCTCATCCGGGACTCGGACAACCTTCGGTAACCACCATAATGACTGAACTATGCTTATATCGTCACCAAATGTTAAGTGTGTAGACCCTGCGGGTTCGAGAACTATGCACACATGGCTGAGACACCTCTATGGTCAATAACCAATAGTGGGACCTAGATGCCCATATTGGTTCCTACATATTCTACGAAGATCTTATCGGTCGAACCTCAATGTTAAGGATTCTGCTAATCCCGTATGCAGTTCCCTTTGTCCATCTGTATGTTACTTGCCCGAAATTCGATCGTCGGTTTCTCCATACCTAGTTCAATCTCGTTACCAGCAAGTCTCTTTACTCATTCCGTAATACCAGATCCTGTGACTAACTCCTTAGTCACATTGCTTGCAAGCTTCTTGTGATGTTGTATTACCGAGAGGGCCCTGAGATACCTCTACGTCATACGGAGTGACAAATCCCAGTCTTGGTCCATGCCAACTCAATAGACACCCTCAAAGATACCTATAGATCACCTTTATAGTCACCCAGTTACGTTGCAACATTTAGTAAACAAAAGGTATTCCTCCGGTGTCAGTGAGCTGCATGATCTCATGATCATAGGAACATATACTTGACATGTAGAAAATGATAGTAATAAACTTGGCACGATCATATGCTACGTTTATAGTTTGGGTCTTGTCCATCACATCATTCTCCTAATGATGTGATCCCATTATCAAATGAAAAGTCATGTGTATGGCTGGGAAACCATAGCCATCTTTGATCAACGAGCTAGTCCGGTAGAGGCTCACTAGGGACATGTTGTTGTCTATGTATCCGCACATGCATTTGAGTTTCCGATCAATACAATTATAGCATGGATAATAAACGATTATCATGAACAAGGAAATATAATAATAACCACTTTATTATTGCCTCTAGGGCATATTTCCAATAGTCTCCCACTTGCACTAGTGTCAATAATCTAGCATTACATGGTAATGAATCTAACACCCGTAGAGTTCTGGTGTTGATCATGCTTTGCCTGTGGAAGAGGTTTAGTCAACGGATCTACAACATTCAGATCCGTATGTATCTTGCAAATGTTTATGTCTTCCTCCTTGATGTAACCGCAGATAGAATTGAAGTGTCGATTTATGTGTCTGGTCCTCTTGTGAAACCTTGGTTCCTTGGCTAGAGCAATGGCACCAGTGTTGTCACAGAACAAAGTCATTGGGTACAATGCACTGAGCACGACCCCAAGATCTGTCATGAACTGCTTCATCCAGACAACTTCCTTCGCCGCCTCCGAGGTTGCTATGTACTCCGCTTCGCATGTAGAATCAGCTACCACGCCCTGCTTGGAACTGCACCAGCTTACCGCTCCCCCGAACATATACATATCCGGTTTGAGACTTAGAGTCATCCGGATCCGTGTCAAAGATTGCATCAACGTAACCCTTTACGACGAGCTCTTGATCACCTACATAAACGAGAAACATTTCCTTAGTCCTTTTCAGGTACTTAAGGATATTCTTGACCGCTGTCCAGTGTTCCACTCCTGGATCACTTTGAAACCTTCCGGACATACTTATGGCAAGGCAGACATCTGGTCTTGTGCACAACATCGCATACATGATAGAGCCTATGGCGGAAGCATAGGGGACGACACTCATCTTTTCACTATCCTCTGCAGTCGTTGGGCATTGAGTCTTACTCAACTACACACCTTGCAAAATATGCAAGATCCCCTTCTTGGACTGATCCATTTTGAACTTCTTCAAAATCTTATCAAGGTATGTTCTTCGTGAAAGTCCTATCAAGCGTCTTGATCTATCTCTATAGATCTTGATGCCTAATATGAAAGCAGCTTCTCCTAGGTCCTTCATTGAAAAACTTTCGTCCAAATATTCCTTCACTTTTTCCAAAAGTTCTATATTGTTTCCAGTCAGTAATATGTCATCCACATATAATAATAGAAATTCTACAGAGCTCCCACTCACTTTCTTGTAAATACAAGCTTCTCCATAAACTTGTATAAACCCAAACGCTTTGATCACCTCATCAAAGTGAATATTCCAACTCCGAGATGCTTGCACCAGCCCATAAATGGATCGCTGGAGCTTGCACACCTTGTCAACATTCTATGGATCGAAAAATCCTTCCGGTTGCATCATATACAACTCTTCCTTAAGGAAACTGAAAGTGCAACTAATCCCCGGTTGGTTTTGGTAATTCCTAACAACATATAGCTCATTGAACTAATATCCATTCAGGTGTAATACTTCAAAAAGTTCAATGAATGGCATGGCATGGACTAGAGATGTGGACCCCTCAAAATGCTAAGGACACATATTGGCAAAATCTCAAGACTCCTCATTTATAATTTAGTGATCCAAGATCACATTGAGTCCATAGGAAAGCCAATATTATTAAAAGGGGATGAGGTGTTGCTTAATGGTCTACTTGCTCAAAGTGCTTAGTGATATTGCTCCAAAACCCTCAACCACTCATTTCCAAATATGTTGAAAGCTCAAAGTCAAACTCGGCCCCACCGATTTGATCTATCCGACGCCACCGAGTTTATTTGACATAGCCACTGCCAGAAACCCTAACACCTCGGTCACACCAATACGGATCTCAGACTCACCGAGGTGGCCCTGCAAACTCTCTGTTTCCCTTTGTAACATTTCAGTCTCACCAAAATGAGCAATCGGTCCCATTGAGTTTGCTTGACCAACTCTCTGGTTGCTCTTTGCTGAAATCGGTCTCACCGAGTTCAGGCAATCGGCTACACCGAGATGAGGTTTTGCCCTAGCCCTAGCACATCGGTCCCACCTAGTTGTTCTAGTCGGTCCCATAGAGATTCCTAATGTTCACATTTTGAACCAAATCGGTCTCACCGGGTTCTGCTATTCGGTCTGACCGAGTTGGCTCAAATGCATGTAACGGTTGGATTTTGTGTGGAGGCTATATATACCCCTCCACCCCCTTCTCCATTTGTGAGACAACCATCAAGACGTGCCTACACTTCCACTACTCATTTTCTGAGAGGGAACCACCTACTCATGTGTTTATACCAAGATATACCAATCGTACCACAAGAATCTTGATCTCTAGCCTTCCCAAGTTGCTTTCCACTGAAATCATCTTTCCACGATAGCCAAATCTGTGAGAGAGAGTTGAGTGTTGGGGAGACTATCATTTGAAGCACAAGATAAAGGATTTCATCATCAACATACCATTTATTACCTTTTGGAGAGTGGTGCCTCCTAGATTGGTTAGGTGTCGCTCGGGAGCCTCCGACAAGATTGTGGAGTTGAACCAAGAAGTTTGTAAAGGCAAGGAGATCGCCTATTTCATGAAGATCTACCCGAGTGAGGCAAGTCCTTCGTGGGCGAAGGCCATAGTGGGATAGACAAGGTTGCTTCTTCGTGGAGACTTCGTGGGTGGAGCCCTCCGTGGACTCGCGCAACTGTTACCCTTTGTGGGTTGAAGTCTCCATCAACGTGGATGTACGATAGCACCACCTAACGGAACCATGCCAAAAATCACCGTGCCATCATTGTGTTTGCACTCTCCAAACCCTTCCATTTACCTTCATATGCAATGTTTTACATTCCGCTGCTACACTCTTAGAATTGCATGTGTAGGTTGATTGCTTGACTTGTACTAGTTGCTAAATCTGCCAACAACTAAAATTGGGAAAAGGCTAGATTTTTATTTGGTCAATGAGTCTAATCACCGCCCCCATCTAGACTCTCCATTTTCCTTGATTTACATAGCCTTGGTTTCACAACCTAGGAGAGTATGGCGTCTAGTGAGGGAAATTATCACCGTAGAGGTCCTTACTTTGATGGTACTAATTTTGCTAGTTGGAAGCATAAGATGAAAATGCATATTCTTGGTCATAACCCTGCCGTTTGGGCTGTTGTGCTTATTGGCTTGCAAGGTGATTTCTTCGAGGATGGAAGAGAATCGGATCGTGAAGCGACAGCAGAAGAAATGAAGATGTTGCAATACAATGCTCAACCTTGCGATATTCTCTTCAACGGATTGTGCCCGAAGAATTCAACAAAATCAGTTGCCTTGAGAATGCAAAGGAAATTTGGGATACTTTGGTTGATATCCACGAAGGTACCGAGTCCGTCAAGGAATCCAAATTGGATGTGCTTCAAAGTCAACTTGACAAGTTCAAAATGATGGATGGTGAAGGAGTCGCTGAAATGTACTCTAGGCTTGCTCTCATCACAAATGAGATTGCCGGCTTAGGAAGTGAAAAGATGACCAACAAATTCATCATCAAGAAAATCCCAAGAGCCTTGGATGGGAAATATGATATCGTGTCCACATTGATCCGAATGATTCCCAATTACAAAGATCTCAAGCCAACAAAAGTCATTGGTAGAATTATTGCTCATGAGATGTCACTCAAGGATAAGGAAGAGCTCCACAACAAGTCAAGTGGTGCTTACAAAGCTTCATGTGATGCTCCCACATCATCAAGTGAGAAACAAGTCTTCAATGAAGAATTGACCTTAATGGTGAAGGACTTCAACAAATTCTACAAGAATAGAAGCAAAGAAAGAAGTTCCAAGTCAAGGTCCTACAATGGCAAAAGATCTTCTAGTCGTGATCGTAATTGCTACAATTGTGGAAGACCCGGACACTACTCCAATAAGTGTACGGCTCCCTACAAGAAAAGAGAAGATTCACCAAAAAGGGGAAGTAAAAGAGATGAATCACCACAAAGAGAGAGAAGGAGTAGAGATGATCGTTATGAACAAAGACCCTCTCGTAGAAGCAAGGATTAGGAAAGGAAAGACAAGTCATCAAAGAGCTACACAAGACGAAGACATCAAGCTCACGTTGGTGAATGGGTATCCGATTCTGACTCTGACAACTACTCTGAGAGAAGTTACCACTCCGACGCCGAATATACTCAAGATGAAGGTGTTTCCGGTCTTGCACTTGTGTCATCCAACTCCTATGAGATATTTGACTCACCAAATGAAGGAATTGGAAGATGCTTCATGGCTAAAGGCCCCAAGGTATCACACCCTGAGTATGTTGATTTCAATAGTGATGAAGATGATTTGCTAGGTGATGATGATTTACTTGTTGACAACACTAGTGATGAAAACTATGATGAAATTGCTATTAATCATGCTAATCAAGATGAAACGAATGAAAATAATAAGAAGGATATTGAGTGTCTAACTAAAGAACTAAAGACTCTTAAGTTAGCTCGTGAAACAACTCTAGAGGATAATAGAGAGCTCCTAAGGACTCATGAGAAGCTACACTTCGAGAAGCTAAATTTAGAGCAAGAGCATGAGTTCCTAAAAGCTATCAATGATGATCTTCGAAAGAAGAGTTCTTCGTACATTTCCAAGCGTTACTCTTGTCTACTTATATGCATCAACTAAAATCTAGCAACAAGGGCAAGAAAGATTCTTCTTCTAGTAGTAACAATAACAATGTTAAATCCAATATTGTTGCTTCTAGTAATTCTCTTGATTCCACTAATGATTCTCTTAGACAAGTCACACTTGAGCAAGAAAATAGCTTATTGAATGGAATTATAGAGAAAGGTGTTTACAAGAGCCTTGGCAGAAGTAAGCAATTTGAGGAAGTTGTACGCAAGGAAGGAAGGCACCGGAAGAATCAAGGTGTTGGTTTCGAACGAAAGTTCAATGCAAATGGAGTTGAGTGGGAAGAAGATCAATATCCCAAGACAAAGTTTGTTCCTCAATAAGAGAACTATGACCCCACTTCTTCCAAAGGAACACAAGCTCAAGATGATCTTCCACCACAAGACCACAAGCTAAAAGGCAAGGACAAGCTTCATGAAGAGATTGATTCATTTGAAGAAGCTCCTAAGGCCATGGTCAAGTGGGTTCCCAAGACTACATAAAGTTCTAATTCATCAAGTATGACTACAACTCCAAGGATTCCCATCAAGTGAATGTGGATCCCAAAGAAGAAGAACTAGAGAGTTCTTCAGGGTGACTCTGCCAACATACTTCACTCATATTCATTTTGGCAAGGACAAGTGCAATCAATTTCCATATCTTGCACTAGTTCAAGGAGTCACAAACCCTCTTGTTGGTAAGACAAGGGACAAGGTAACCTAATGCTTTCATGGACATCATCAGATGTGTATTTCACTCTATGTATATGGATACTCTTGTATGTTCCTTGTGGGATTAACCCGTGTAGGTATTGAAAGTGCAACTCACTCTAATGGATTTCTCCAAATGATCTACATCAACATTGAGCATCCACATCTTCAACACCTACATGAAGTCATCATCGACAAAACCCAAGGTTAGTTCATCCCTCTAAGGGGGGATATCACATCTAGGGGGAGCTTTGCTCTAAGAATTGAGCTAAAGCAACTCTAATGATGTGAACACAACAATGCTTTATGTAAAAGTGGTAACCCCGCTTGTGCTTAAGCGATGAGTATGACCTATGATCAAATGTTCTCAGTTGACTCCTAAGTCAATATACTCATATATAGATGACCTAGTCATCGGCAATTGCTTGATAGATGCTAGAGTGTTTGTGCATGCTTTGCCACGTGTTTTATTTGCCATCTTATTGTGTGAGCATGTTGGTTGCATAATTTTCTTCATTCAAGGACATCCATGTGTTGCTTTGATTGTTTGGTTTTTGTTTTTTTTCAAATGGATGGACTAGAATGCCTAAGTACTCCCTCTAGCCATTATGCTTTTTCTGGTCTCAAACTCTATTCATGCTACATCACAAAGTTTGAACAAGTCACTTTCAGACCCTCCGGGTGAGGAGCACTTGAAGCCACCGATCTGTCAAGGGCTTAACTTCCAAAACCTCTTAGTGACTTTCGATCAGACCAACTCATTCCCACTCGGTCTCACCAAATCATTAAAATGATCTAGATTTTTATCTTGGTGCAACCGATTAGAACAATTCTGTCACACCAAGTTGTAGCAACTGTTAGCAGTTTTGCATCTCGGTGCCACCGAGTCATTCCACTCAGTCACACTGACAGCGACTGGGTATATATACCGTGGGTTGAAATTTTGGAAACTCCTTCAAACCACTCGACCGTGCCTCCCAGCACTGGCGCCCCCTTGGTCTTTGGATCATCGTCATCGTCGCCAGTGACCTTCAGTCGCTGGTCTCCACCGCCTTCAATGGAATACTCATCACCGTTGCCGACGTAGCAAGTCCGTCGCCAAGTTAGGGTAAGGATTTGACCCTTTGTGCTTTCCATTGCTCCCATTCTTTCACAAAGTATAATGCCTATGTTCTTCCCACGTATGAGATCAATCTATCCACCAAACGGATTCCTTAGAATAGATTTGATGCATAAACTTAGGGTTAGGTTTCCGCCGAACCCATCTCGGACAGATCGATTTGAGGATCTTGGTTACACTGATTGGCCCTGGCTATTGCATAAGTACAACTCGGTCTGACCGAAGTGTACTGATCAGTGAGACGAAAATCACTTTTTCTGTCAAACCCAAGCATCTCAGAGTCACTGAACTACATTCCGGTCTGACCGAAACTGCATGTTTAGACTCTGTGTGTGCTTCAGTGTCACCGAGTTTGTCAAGTCGGTAGCTCCAAAATGCTTTCTATAGAAAACTAAAATTAAGTGTGTGTCTCAATATTTTTGCAAAATAAGTTGTACTTCGTGATGCTCATCTACTCTATCTACACCCAACTATTGACAGGGTCAGTTTTAGCAATGTCAGAGGGTAGTGATAGTCAGAACATATATGAAGAGCAGCTCAACCTCAGTGAGGGCACTAGTCCCTCTGGTAACTATGATGATGGAGGCATAAGCACTCCCAGTAATTTGCCTAAGGAAGCTACTAGGCAAAGGAAGAAAAGAACATCTGATTCTGAGGATGAAGATTTTGTTGAGGAGGAAGTGACCTCCAAGAAGAAAGTGCTTATGAAGATTTTGTTGAGGAGGAAGCCCATAGTGTGTGACATGAAATGAAGACTATTTTCCAAGTATGCATGAGAGCTTCAGAATGAATGCAGTGGATACATTTGTTGGTCAGAAGATCACTAAGTGGAATGATGAGATGATAATGCAATTCTACTCCACAACTCATTTCTACCCAGATGGAAAGATATTCTGGATGACTGGAGGAACAAGATATCAATCTACTATCTCAGAATGGGTCAAGCCGATCAATGCCACAGAAGAAGAGGAGAATGCCATTGATGTGTATGCTAAGCCTAGGAAGGATCACAACTCCATGGCTAATATGTACAAGCCAATTCCTGATAAAAGCCTTGGAGACTCATAAGCTTGGATCCATATACTATCTGCTTGCTGGTTTGACCACCATGAACACTATATTGTGGCACACTCTTTTGCCCAAGTGAGGAGATCATAGAATAATCCGTGGTCACTCCATTAACCTGCTTCACTTGTTTGACGTCCCTCAGAAGTTCAAGGTGATGAGCCTGATTGTAGAAATTGTGAAGAGAACTGCTGCAGATCATAAGAGATCTTGTGGATATGCCCCTCACATTCAGACCTTGATCAACTCCAAGATGGGAACTGGGACATATCTACTAGACAGAGAGCATCTTCCCCTGAGGCCACATTTTGAGGATAATGAGGTTGTCATGGATGCATCCCATCCTATTTGTGCAGAATCCCAGGAGAAGATAGAGAAAGCAAAGGCTGCAAAAGCAAAAAAAGGTAGCAAGTGCCCCAAATGCTTCAGTTGAAAATCTCAAGACCAAGCAAGATCAACTCAGTTATCTTCTTGGGTCCACCGTGAGAATTGAGAAGAGATTGGACACCTTGACTCAAAATCAGGAATGTCTTGAGATGATCATTGAGACAAAATTCCATGACCTAGATGTGAAGGTCACTGAGATTCAAACCACTACGGAGAAGCTCCAAGAGGATGCTGAGGACAGGGAGGATAGACCCACTACAAACACTTTCCAGAGAGTGCCAAGGGCACAAAGGTCATCAGCAGTGCTAGTTTTCAAAAACTCCAGGACTACCACTTCAGCACCTGCAGCAATTGACACGGTTGTACCTCCAGTGTCAACCCCTCCAGCTCCATAGACTTCTGCCGAAGCATTTGTAGATGCCCTCCTCTCCATGCCATCTACGCACACCGGAGCAACAAGCCATAAGATCCCTTCAGGAGCTCCCGGAGATCGTGCCTAGAGTGTTGTATAGCACTATACATTTTCAAACTTTTTGGTGACTTGTTGCCAAAGGGGGAGAAAGTGTATAGATCGTAGGCTTCGAGATCAAGAGAGAGTGTGTCTTGCTTGTTTTGGTTTCACTTGCTTCTCTTGCTACTTTGATCGTTTGGTTGTTTGATTCCTATGCTACAATTTGTGTTATGCTCGTGAGATACTTATGTGATCATGCGTTTGATCATACCATGCTTATATGTTTATGATCACTTGTGTGTGATCAGTCACTTGTACCCTTGGTGATGAGTGCATGTTATTTAACTCTTATCATTTTGAGCGCTCCACCAAGATGTATGTGACATGGAAGAGTGACACATGATCCTAATCGATTGTGCATTTGCATTCAAAAGCAAATTTCGAATAATGCACAAACTTAGGGGGGGCTCTTGCTTATCACATACTTCTCAAAGCAATGATGTATTTCATTCATATTATCATTTGTCGAAGCTTTGATCTATATGTTGTCATCAATTACCAAAAAGGGGAAGATTGAAAGTGTAACTAATCCCCGAGTGATTTTGGTAATTCATAACAACATATAGCTCATTCAACTAATATCCATTCAAGTGTAATATTTCAGAAAGTTCAATGAATGGCATGGCATGTACTAGAGATGTGGACCCCTCAAGATGCTAAGGACACATATTGGCAAAAGCTCAAGACTCTTCATTTACATTTTAGTGATCCAAGATCACATTGAGTCCATAGGAAAGCCAATACTATTAAAAGGGGATGAGGTGTTGCTTAATGGTCTACTTGCTCAAAGTGCTTAATGATATTGCTCTAAAACCCTCAACCACTTTCTCATTTCCAAATATGTCCAAAGCTCAAAGTCAAACTCAGTCCCACCGATTTGATCTATCCGGCGCCACCAAGTTTATTTGACATAGCCACTACCAGAAGCCCTAACACCTCGATCACACCGATATGAATCTCGGTCCCACCAAGATGGCCCTGCAAACTCTCTGTTTCCCTTTGTAACATTTTGGTCTCACCAAAATGAGAAATCAGTCCCACCGAGTTTGCTTGACCAACTCTCTGGTTGCTCTTTGCTGAAATCGGTCTCACCGAGTTCACACAATCGGCTACACCGAGATGAGGTTTTGCCCTAGCCCAAGCACATCGGTCCCACCGAGTTGTTCCAGTCGGTCCTTCCGAGATTTCTAATTAACATTCACATTTTGAACCAAATCGGTCTCACCGGGTTCTTCTATTCGGTCTGACCGAGTTGGGTCAAATGTGTGTAACGGTCCCCTTTTGTGTGGAGGCTATATATACTCCCTCCACCCCCTTCTCCATTTGTGAGACATCCATCAGAACGTTCCTACACTTCCACTACTCATTTTCTGAGAGAGAACCACCTACTCATGTGTTGAGACCAATATATACCAATCCTACCACAAGAATCTTGATCTCTAGCCTTCCCCAAGTTGCTTTCCACTCAAATCATCTTTCCACCATAGCCAAATCTATGAGAGAGAGTTGAGTGTTGGGGGACTATCATTTGAATCACAAGAGCAAGGAGTTCATCATCAACACACCATCTATTACCTTTTGGAGAGTGGTGTCTCCTATATTGGTTAGGTGTCGCTTGGGAGCCTCCGACAAGATTGTGGAGTTGAACCATAAAGTTTTTTAGGGCAAGGAGATTGCCTACTTCATGAAGATCTACCCGAGTGAGGCAAGTCCTTCGTGGGCAATGGCCATGGTGGGATAGACAAGGTTGCTTCTTCGTGACCCTTCATGGGTGGAGCCCTCCATGGACTCGCGCAACCGTTACCCTTCGTGGGTTGAACTCTCCATCAACGTGGATGTACGATAGCACCACCTATCAGAACAACGCCAAAAATCTCTGTGTCATCATTATGTTTGCACTCTCCAAACCCTTCCCTTTACCTTCATATGCAATGTTTTACATTCCGCTGCTACACTCTTAGAATTGTATGTGTGGGTTGATTGCTTGACTTGTACTAGTTGCTAAAATCTGGCAACAACTAAAATTGGGAAAAGTCTAGATTTTTATTTGATCAAGTAGTCTAAACACCCCCCTCTAGACCTACTTTTGGTCCTACAGAAACCATTAAGGAACATTGTTTTGACATCCATCTACCAGATTTCATAATCAAAAAATGCAGCTATTGCCAACATATTTCTGACAGACTTAAGCATCGCTACCGGTGAAAAAGTATCATCGTAGTCAACTCCTTGAACTTGTGAAAACCTCTTTGCCACAATTTGAGCTTTATAGATGGTGATATTATCATCCACGTCCATCTTCTTCTTGAAGATCCATTTATTCTGAATGGCCTTTCACCATTCGGGTAATACTTCTAAATTCCACACTTTGTTTTCATACGTGGATCCCTTCTCGGATTTCATGGCCTCTAACCATTTGTCAAAATTGGGGCCCACCATCGCTTCTCCATAGCTTCTAGGTTCATCTTTGTTGTTGTCCAACAATATGACCTGCAAGGCAGGGTTACCATACCACTCAAGAGAAGTACGTATCCTTGTCAACCTACGAGGTTTGATAGCAACTTGATTCTAAGCTTCATGATCACTATCATTATCTTCCTCTTCAACTGATGTAGGTGTCGCAGAAACATCTTTCTGCATTGCACTACTCATTGGTTGATGTAAAGGTTCAACAACCTCATCAAGTTCTATCTTCCTACCACTCAATTATTTCGAGAGAAACTCTTTCTCGAGAAAGGACCAGTTCTTCGTGACAAACACTTTGCTCTCGGATCTGAGATAGAACATATATCCAATCATCTCCTTTGGGTATCCTATGAAGACACATTTGTCCGCTTTGGGTTCGAGCTTTTTCGGCTAGAGCCTTTTGACATAAGCATCGCAACCCCAAACCTTAAGGCACGACAGCTTAGGTTTCTTGCCAAACCACAGTTCATACGGTGTCGTTTCTACAGACTTAGATGGTTCCCTACTTAAAGTGAATGCAGCTGTCTCTAATGCATAACCCCAAAGCAAGAGTGGCAGATCGGAAAGGGACATCATAGAACGCACCATATCCAATAAGGTACGATTACGACGTTCGGACACACCATTATGCTGTGGTGTTCCAGGTGGCGTCAACTATGAAACGATTCCACATTGTCTTAAGTGATAGCCAAACTCATAACTCAGATATTCTCCCCCTTGATCGGATCATAGGAATTTAATCTTGTTATGATGATTCTCAACATCACTCTGAAATTGCTTGAACTTTTCAAACGTTTAAGACTTATGCTTCATTAAGTAGACATATCCATATCTACTCAAATCATCGGTGAAGGTGAGGAAGTAACGATATCCACTACGCGCGTCAACGCTCATCGTACCGCACACATATGTATGTATGATTTCCAACAAGTCGCTTGCCTGTTCCATTGTTCCGAAAAATGGGTTTTAGTCATCTTGCCCATGAGGCATGGTTCACATGTGTCAAGTGATTCAAAATCAAGTGACTCCAAAAGTCTATCAGCATGGAGTTTCTTCATGCGCTTTACACCAATATGACCTAAGCGGCAATGCCACAAGAAAGTGGTACTATCATTATCAACTCTACATCTTTTGGCATCAATTTTATGAACATGTATATCATCACTACCGAGATTCAATAAGTATAAACCTCTCACAATGGGTGCATGACCATAAAAGATATTACCCATATAAATAGAACAACCATTATTCTCTTATTTAAATGAGTAACCGTCTCGCATTAAACAAGATCTAGATATAATGTTCATGCTCAACGCAGGCACTAAATAACAATTATTCAGGTTCATCACTAATCCCGATGGTAATCGAAGAGCGAGCGTGCCCACGACGATCACATCAACCTTGGAACCATTCCCCACGCGCATCATCACTTTGTCCTTCGCAAGCCTCTGTCTATTTCATAGTTCCTTCTTTGAGTTGCAAATGTGAGCAACCGAACTGGTATCAAATACCCAGGCACTACAACGACAGTTGGTAAGGTACACATCAATAACATGTATATCATATATACCTTTGTTGATGTTGCCTCCCTTCTTGTCGGCCAGATACTTGAAGCAGTTCCTCTTCCAGTGGCCAGTCCCCTTGCAATAGAAGCACTCCATTTCTAGCTTGGGTCCAGCCTTCGGTTTCTTCACGGGAGGAGGGGCGTCTGCTTTGCCACCCTTCTTGAAGTTTCGCTTATTTCCCTTTCTCTTCTTAAAACTAGTGGTTTCATTCACCATCAACACTTGATACCCCTTCTGGATGTCTGACTCGGCGACTTTTAGCATCGCGAACAGCTCAGAGACTGACTTATTCGTCCCTTGCATGTTATAGTTCAACACAAAGCTCTTGTAGCTAGGTGGTAGCGATTGAAGAACTTTTCCAGTGACAACCTCTGGCGGGAGCTCAGTTCCCAACTCAGCCAGACGGTTGTAGACCCAGACATTCTGAGTATGTGCTCACTAACAGACTCGTTCTTCTCCATCTGGCAAGCATAGAACTTATCGGAGGTCTCATACCTCTCGATCCGGGCATTCTTCTCAAAGATAAACTTCAACTCCTGGAACATTTCATATGCTCCATGACGTTCAAAACGCCTTTGAAGTGTCGACTCTAAGCCATACAACATGGCGCACTGAACTATTGAGTAGTCATCAACACGCGGCTACCAGGCGTTCAAAGTGTCTGCAGTTGCTGGAGGGGGTGGCAGACCAAGCGGTGCATCTAGGACATAAACCTTTTGGGAAGCCGTGAGGATAATCCTTACATTATGGGCCCAGTCCACAAAGTTACTTCCATCATCTTTCAGCTTAGCTTTCTCTAGGAACACATTGAAATTTAGGGGAGCTACTGCGTGAGCCACTGATCTACAACATAAATTTGCAAAGGCAACTTTAGACTATTGTTCATGATAGAGTTCATTTAATCATATTACTTAAGAACTCCCACTCAAATCGACATCACTCCGGTCGTCCGAGTGTAACATGATCCAAATTCACCAGCCCAAGTCTAGCCATCACGTGAGATGAGGTGGTTTCAATGGTGAACATCTCCATGTTAATCATATCTACTATATGGCTCATGTTTGACCTTTCGGTCTCTTTTGTTCTGAGGCCATGTATGTACATGCTAGGCTCGTCAAGTTTAACCCAAGTGTTCCGCATGTGCAAAACTGGCTTGCACCAATTGCATGCGAACGTAGAGTCTATCACACCCGATCATCATGTGGTGCTTCGAAACAACGAACTATCACAACGGTGCACACTTGGGGAGAACACAATTTTATCTTGAAATTTTAGTGAGGGGTCACCTTATAATGCTGTCGTCGTCCTAAGAAAACTAAGATTCATAAAATGATTAACATCACATGCAAATCATAAGTGACATGATATGGCCATCAACGTGTGCTTTTGATCTCCATCTCCAAAGCACCGGCATGATCTCTGGCATGACACCATGATCTCCATCATTGTGTCACCATCGGGGTTGTCACGCCAACCATGCTTCTACTACTATTGCTACCTTTTAGCGATAAAGTAAAGCATTACATAGCGCTTAATGATTGACACACAAGTCATACGATAATTAAAGACAACCATATGGCTCCTGCCGGTTGTATTATGCATCGACATGCAAGTCGATATAAACTATTACAAACATGATCATCTCATACATCAAATATATTTCATCATGTCCTTGGCCATATCATATCACAACATACCCTGCAAAAACAAGTTAGACGTCCTCTAATTTGTTGTTGCATGTTTTACGTGGCTGCTATGGGTATCTAGCAAGAACGATTCTTACCACACAAAACCACAACGGTGATATGCAAGTTGCTATTTAACCTTCTACAGGGACCACCTTCATCGAATCCGATTGAACTAAAGTGGAAGAGACAAACACCCGCCAGCCATCTTTATGCAACAAAGTCACATGTCAGACGATGGAACCGGTCTCATGTATGTGGACATGTAATGTTGGTCTGGGCCGCTTCATCCCAGAATACCACTGAATCAAGAAAAGACCAAGGAAGGAAGCAATGTGAATATTAACACCCACAAACTCCTTTGTGTTCTACTCGTGATGTCATGTACTCATAGACCTATCTCTGATACCGCTATTGGGGAACATTGCATGGGAAACAAAAAAATTCCTACGCTCACCAAGATTAATCTAGGATATGGACATCTACGAGAGAAGAGATTGCATCTACATACCCTTGTAGATCGCTAAACAGAAGCGTTAAGAAACGTGGTTGATGTAGTCAAACATCTTCATGATCCAATCATGATCCGTCCCACGAACTCTCGATCCAAGTGCCGAATGGACGGCACCTCCGCATTCAACACACATACGGCTTGATGATGCCTTCACCTCCTTGATCCAGCGAGTGATGGTGAAGTAGTAGCTTGAGTCCTCCGGCAGCACAACCGCGTGATGGCGGTGGTGGTGGAGAACTCTCAGCAGGGCTTCGCCAAGCCTCACGGAGAAGAAGGACTACGAGGGAGAGGGAGGGTAGTGCCGTGGCATAGATGGGTGTGGCTGCCCTCCCTCTACCCCTCTATATATAGGGGGAAGGGAGGAGGAGGGGCGCCCTAGGGTTCCCTAGGGGGAGGGCGGCCACTAGGGGAGAACCCTAGACGGGTTTTGGTGCGCCTCCCTCCCCCCCCTGGAGCCTTGGCCCCCAAGGCAAAGGGGGCGTGGCTGCCCTAGGGGAGCGCCCCCACCCCTTCTGGTTACGTGAGAAAGGGTGAGGGGGTGCACGTACCCTTAGTTGGCTGCTTTGCCCCCTCCCCTTGGCCCATGCCCCCCCCAACACTTGTCGGGGCCCCCCGAAACCCCTTTCGATGATGCTGGTCATGACCCGATACCCTCGGAACAATTCTAGACTCCAATACCCTTCTTCCAATATATCAATCTTCACCTCCAGACCATTCCAGAGTTCCTCGTGATGTCCGAGATCTCATCCGGGACTCCAAACTACCTTCGGTAACCACCATAATGACTGAACTATACTTGTATCGTCACCAAACGTTAAGTGTGTAGACCCAGCGGGTTCGAGAACTATGCAGACATGGCCGAGACACCTCTACGGTCAATAACAAATAGCTGGACCTGGATGCCCATATTGGCTCCTACATATTGTACGAAGATGTCAGCGCTCTTTCTACCTTTAACCCACATGGTGGGCCCATAACCCATAGTTCCACAGGATTGAAACCCGACTCTCCTGTATATCTTTGATTCCGAAATATTCTTGCATTTGGCTTCATATCATGTCACGAGCCACCTTCCGAGAAATGATCTATTCTCGATGCTCTGAACCCCTCACACTCTGTTCAGATATCAATCGTTTGCTCATTCGGTTGAAACTTCCTCTTGTACCTTCTTGCTTTGCTCTCGATGTTTTATTAAGTTTCAACTCGAGAGATATTTCTGCCTCATTCCCTGAATTGTTCACCAGATAATTAACCCTATAAGGGTCAGTTCTCCCGAAGTTACTCTTTACTTCCCCACTTAAATCTCGGGACGAGATTTCTTGTAGTGGAGGAGATTTGTAACACCCTAGTGCCATGCTACAGTAATGCCCTATTACGGGTGCCATGTCATCATGTTACTGTTGCTAATCTTCACTTGATCCAAATCACAATTCAAATTCAAATTTAAATTAACGTAGAAAAAAGAAAGTTTTCAAATGTCGAAAACAAAAATGTTCGGATTTTAGTATAATTTCCCCTGATCATTTACATGTTGAATCCAACTTCATTTGACTCACAAATAAAATCCTAGAAATTATTAAATGATCCAGCAGCAATTATTTTGGCCTTACTAAAATAAACAAATATTTATGCATTTCCAAAATTTACAAAAGAAACATGTGTGTGTGTCATTGTTACATTGCATAGTATTTATGTGCCAAATCTCAGGATCAAAAAAATCCGTTTGGTACCTCCTTTAAATATAAAACAGGAGCTTTATGGTTTAACCAAAATAAAATAAAAGAATGAAAAGGAAAGGAAAGTGCACTATGGGCTTATATCCCAACGCTACAGTGCACATCACAACCCACCATCAGCCTTTCCTCCACCTCTCTGTTCACAGAGGAGACCGAGGACGTGTGTGTCAAGCGGACTGAGATCCAGTGCCTTTATCAAGTGAAGTCACGCTGCAACTTTACCCTTTCAATCTCCGTCCAAAACATATCCAACGGTGTACGTTAGACATAGGCAAAAACATCAGCAGTTATCAGTTTGGGCGAGGGCGGGCAGGAAATTGGGGGTTCGCGGGCTATAGCGCCACGTCCGGAACACTCCCGCGCCGCCGGAGGAGAGGAGGGGCAGGTCGCGCCGCCGCCGGAGGAGGAGAGGAGGGGCAGGTTGCGCCACCGTCGCTCGGGGAGAGGAGGGGCAGCCGCCGCCGGAGAAGAGGAGGCGTCGCGCCGTCATTGAGGGAGAGAGGCGTCTGGCCGGCCGGAGGGAGAGGGCGGCCGCCGCCGGAGGAGAGGAGGGGCGGGCCGCGCCGTCGCTGCGGGAGAGGAGGGCCGGCCGCGTCGGAGGACAAGGTCCATCGCTGCATAAGAGGTAATTTACAGGTCCATCGCTGCAGAAATTGCAAATGAGATTCGTCTTTGCCCCAGTACATATTTGTTCCATACTTAGGCACTTTGATTTTGGTTTAGCGTGTCAGAAGGAAAATGTATCTCAGCAGGCATTCGCAAACTTAAACGCCTCTAGCATTTTGTCTGAAAATACATATATTAAATTTCATTATTGTTGGACATGTTTGTTCATGTACATAGTGCGATGGAACCTTGGAATCTACAATTACTGCCCAGAGGTGATCACTCCTGCAGTTATCTGAGAGCAAGCAAGTTCTGCATAAGTCGTTATAGTCTTAGGCCCAATTTTTGTTTTCTTGTTCATACTTGAACTGAGAATATTCATATTTCTCTCTATGAAAATAAAAAGAGTGTCCTGCAATTTCTACCGGTTTCATCTGTAACAATTGCTGCACATCTTTTCCCTGTTACTCTGGTTGATAACTTGATAGAGGAGCAGCCTTTATGCAAAGGAACATGCCTAGCTGGCTCTAATGCATTTTGTTTTTGGTTCAGATTTATTTTACTTATTTGAGTAATTTTTAACCAAACTTTTTAGCATACAAATATTGTCCGATTTGAAATCTGATTTCCATATTGTCCGATTCTTGAAGCATTTTGAGAGAACGGTTGAAGTAAAAAGGAGAAAGGAATTGGAATCTGAATATGAGGCAAGAAAAAAATTGCCAAGAATCAAGATGTGCACACCCATGTTGGTGCAAGCAAGCAAAGTGTACACTCCAACTATTTTTGAAGCTTTCCAAAGTGAATATGAAAGATCCATGGCTGCTTGCACTAGAGTGTTGGAGGAAAATAACCAATTTGCTGTTGCTATTGGGAGGTTGCATGGTGATTTGACTTATGAGGAGGAGGAGGAGCGCATAGTGATTGGTGATCCGTTGAACCAAACCGCTTCATGTAGTTGTCAAATGTTCAACAGGGCTGGAATATTGTGTGGGCATAGTTTGAAAGTTCTTGATTTAATGAATGTAAAGACATTGCCAACACATTATCTCCTAAAGAGATGGACTAGAGAAGCACGCAACGGAAGTATACATGACAGGCAAGGAAGGAAAGTGGCAGAAAATCCAAAATTGGAAGCTCAACTTTGGTACAAAGATATGTCTCATAAATTTCATGATATGACATATAAAATAGCCAATTCTCTCGAATGTCGTTTGATGCTAGAAGATGCACTTGCTTGTCTTTGGCCACAACTAGAGGATAAACTCAATGCATCAGCCACCGGTGCTACTGATGTAGGTTCCAATGACCAAGAAAATGTTGATCCAAATGTGCAGCAAGCCAATGACTTGCTTAGTTCTGCACGACTGAAGAAAAAGGAGGTTTCATCTAAAAATTTGAGGAGAAAGCCAACTTGGTTTGATAAGTTACGCAAAGGACGAAAGCCAACTAAATCAGCGGCAACGACAAAAAAAGGAGCAAAAGTAAGGTGTAGTATGTATGTAATATGAGTTATTATTCATTCATGTACTAACAAAATAAGTTTTCATTTTTATTGGCAGCAACAACAACAACAAAAGAAAAAAAATAGTGCGCATCCTCAAGTGCAAGTGGAGAACAATGGCAATAGTCTACAACCTGAAGTGCAAGTGCAGGTGAAAGGAAATAGTGAGAAACGTCAAGAATATGATGCAATTGACAGCTTTACCGAGCTCTTGACAACTTCACGAGTTGACGATCATATCTTTATGATGATATGATCTAGTATCTTCAAAGTTGTTAGGTAGTATTTTGGACAGTGCTAACAACAGTATTTTGGGGGGTTGCGATAGTCTCTTTTGGCCTAAATGTATAAGTGAAATGGCCTGCTTTTGTGTAGATGATTACTCAACATTGACACTTATTGCTGTAGCATTCGGACATTATGCGCTGCAGCCTTTTAATATCAAGTTCTACTGGATTTAGTGTCAACTGCAATTGATTTATTTCACTTTGATTGCAAAATGCACTACTGTATAACCAGACCAAATTTTGTTTTATGGTCTGCTCATGAGTATCTGCAGTTCTTTATTTCTTGGGTTTCAATCTGTTCAAATAAAACTGAGTTCAAGTGCCACTGCATCGTTGTTTGCAGCTAGTCTGTATTGATGTTTGCTGCTATGCTGAAAACTGCTAAGTGTTGAGAGCCTTTCCCCTTGTGTGATCTGGACCGTAGGATGTGGATTGGATGGAGATTAAGAAGGGTAAAGTTGCAGCGTGACTTCACTTGATAAAGGCACTGGAAAGGCACCGAGGACGTGTGTGTCAAGCATCCATGGAGCCATGGCCATGGATGGCCTCCACGTAACCTCTCCAGCCCTATAAGTGCGTCCCCTGGAAACCCTAGGTCCACCTCAACCGATCCCCTCACTTTCCCCCTCGCGCCGCTCTGCCTCCCTGGATCGAATTGATCGCCGCGCACCGGAGCTTGCTGTCGACGACACCATAGCCATCGTCCTTCCCGAGCCCCAAGACGACGTCCAGGAGCTGCCGCTGCCTCGTCTTCTTCGACTACACCAGAAGATCGGCCGACTTCGTCCCCTCATCGTCAGCATCAAGCCATCGTATACGCACATGCCCGTTGGGTCGATCCACCACATCCAGGACATCCTCGAGCCTCCCGAGGCGCCCTACGAGTTCGCTGTGAACTCCGCCGCTGAAGCCCCCTTTTCCCCTCTCGATTTAGTCATCGTAGTTTTCTGATTATCGTCATAGGCCACCGTCTGTAGCCATCGGTCTCCGGCCAGTGGCCACGGTCATCGCGACCATCGAACCCCACATCGCGCCCCCTGCACGCCCACCGCGTGCCGATTTCCCGCAGCCACCGCGCGGCGCTCCCGTGCGCCCTGCTGCGCCCTTCCGTGCGTCAGTCGCGCCCGCGTAAGTGCCCCCTCTCCACTGCAGCCGCCTGCTGCAGCTCCGTTGACATGCGCACTCGCCTCGCTCACTACTGCGTCGCCACGCCCGACGCCCTGTACCGCGAGCTCGCGCGCCCCCTGGCCCGCTTGCCTGCGGCAACGCCGCTGCCGGCGGCCCTTGCCCGCGCACCTCCTCCCCCACGCTCGTCCCTCTGCCCAAGGCCGCGGACGCCTGTCGTTCCCCCCGCGCGCGCTCGCCTAACCCCCCTGCTCCGCCTGCTGCAGACGCAGCGGCCGCCGTCCCTGGTCGTGGCTTAACTAGGCCCCCAGCCGCGTCAGCCACTGGCCGCCGTGCCCCCCTGCTCGCCCTACGGGCCGCCGCCAGACCACGCCCGCTCAACCGCTGTCGCGCCTCTGCCTCCACTTGCCGCAGCCACCCACACGCGCGCGCCCCCACATCCCGCCCAGCGTCGCCTACGTCCGCCGCCTCCCTTGCCCCGCCACCTAGCGCCATCGCCGCCGTAGCCCCACGCCTCCGGCGACCGTCCCCGGCGGCCGGTCCGGCCTGCCACCGCTAGCGTCGTGGCCGCTCCCCGCCACAAGGCCCGTCGTCGTCTGCAGTCGCGCCTGGCACTGACGGGGCGGCAGCGTGGCACTTCATGTGCCACTGACTATGGGCCCCACGCCCCCAGTTGACTGGTCAACTACACCACTTGACCAGTTGACTGGGCAGTTGACAAGATCAACAGGGGCCCGCTGGTCAGCCACTGGTGCACCTCTGCGTGCACTGCACCGGGTGCACCTAGCAAATAGAGTTTTAAATATAAATATAAATAAATTTCAGAAATTTTAGTATATGTTTAAAACTTTGAAAATTCATAGAAAATAACCGTAACTCCGATGAAAATGTTTTCTACATGAAAATTGCTCAGAAAAAATGTGACGAATCCGAATACGCGGTCCGTTTACCTGTCAGATGCCTTTAACTATGTGAACATGGAACATTCCCTCTCCGGTCATCTGTCTGACACGGGTTCGGAACCGGGGAAACATTCCCGGTTGAATTCCCACTTCACCTATATCGTGTAGCCATACGTTAGGTCACACCCGGCACAGCATATTGCCATGTTATGCTTTGTGATACTATGTTTGCTTTATATTTACTATTTCTTCCCCCTCTCCTCTTCGGTAGACCCCGTGACGGCTGCCGATGCCACTGTGATCGACTACGTCACCGACGACCCCTCCTCGTCTGAGAAACCAGGCAAGCCCCCCCCCCCTTTTGATCATCCCGATATCGCCCATTCCATTCTCTCATGCTTGCATTAGATTTTGCTACTTTATTGTTTGCTCCTATTCTGATGCATAGCCTGCTTTTGTACCCTGCTCATTGTACCTTATCTGCTTATCCTAAACTGCTTAGTATAGGTTTGTTAGTGATCCATCAGTGACCCCCACCTTCTCCTTGTTGCCCTACTTCATCATCGATGACTCGATCAACATGATAGACGACCAGAGCCCGACACCTCACATCACATCACGCCCCTTTTGTTGCTCGACTCTGCAGAGTTACCATCGAGTGCCGAGGGTGGAACCTCATACATCACTTCTGATGAGATCTCTGTAGTGTAGTTATTCAGTCGTGGTCATCGAGGGTGATTTTCTCCTTAACCACTTCCGATACGACTCTGTCGTGCAACCCCTCAAGTGTGAACCTCGAGGGTGGATCCTCTTACGTTCACCTTGATTACATCAAGTGGAATTCACAGGGGGTGATTCCTCGGGTTTTCATCTTGATGTTTGGACACACGGATACTTGGACTTTACAACTGTTACTTGGAAAGGCGGGTCGACCCTGAGGGGTACCCGCGTGTGATGTGGAGACGGGTTGACCTGGAAGGTGCCCGCGAGACAATTACGAGGCATGGCCGGGCATTCTTAGCCCTTGCCGCAAGTCCTCGAGACGGGGCAACGGGGTCACATCTTTTGCGAGTCTCTGCTTGTTACCGCGCGATTCTGATCCACTGGATATTTGATCCGAAGGGCCTCTAGCCTGATAGCACTAACCATCACGTGGGCATAGTATGGGCATTCTGCGTCGTATGCATCAGCCAAAGCTTAATAGACGTCAGCGACTGAGCGGTGTGCGTCTGGTTGGACTGCGTATGCACCTGCCTTGTTTAAGGAGGTAGCTAGGTCTGCTCACCGGCCGCGTTCGCAACGTGCAGGAGTTCCAGGGGCGATGGCCCATGACCCCTGGGGGCATAGGTTTAGTCCGGCGTGCTGACCTCTCTATTAAGCCTAGGTCGGGTTGTGGCGTATTGTTTGGCCGAGGTCGGGCATGACCCAGGAAAGTGTGTCTGGCCGGAGTTATCGAGCGTGGTGGGTAAGTTGGTGCACCCCTTCAGGGAAGAAAACATCTATCGATAGCTTGTCCTACGGTAACGGACACTTGGAGTTGTATCCCGATCGATACAACTAGAACTGGATACTTGAGGTGATAACTAGATAGTATGGCTTTGGGATTGCTTTCTCGCAGGGAGTCGAGAAAGGATCTCTGGCCGAGGTTGATAACACTACTACTACTTTACTGTATGCTACTCTTATCTCTTTTGATGCTGCAAGATGCTTGAAGCTGCTTGAAGATGCTAGTCTTCGATAGGCTAGGCTTTCCCCTTCTCTTCTGGCATTTTGCAGTCCAGTCCACACATACAGCCCTTTTCATTGATACTGATGCATATGTAGTGTAGATCCTTGCTTGCGAGTACTTTGGATGAGTACTCACAGTTGCTTTGCTCCCCCTTTTCCCCCTTTCTTCTTTCCGGTTGATGCAACCAGATGTCGGAGCCCAGGAGCCAGATTCCACCATCGATGCCTACTACTACGTGGAGACCGCCGACGACCAGGAGTAGTTAGGAGGCTGCCAGGCAGGAGGTCTTGCCTTTTCGATCGTTGCTGCTTTTGTGCTAGCCTTCTTAAGGCAAACTTGTCTAACTCATGTCTGTACTCAGATATTGTTGCTTCCGTTGACTCTTGTATTTTCGAGCTAATGTATTCGAGCCCTCGAGGCCCATGGCTTGTAATATAAGGCTTGTATTATTTTATTTGTGTCTAGAGTTGTGTTGTGATATCTTCTTGTGATTCCCTGATCTTGATCGTACACATTTGCGTGTATGATTAGTGTACGATTGAATCGGGGGCGTCACAAGTTGGTAGCAGAGCGGACTGCCTGTAGGTAGCCCCCTTTCCAACTCCTTGGCCGAAGTTGAGTCTAGTCATCCAAAACTGTTTTACTAACTTGACTGTGTGGCTTACGGGCCCACGTCGCCATTGGGTGGTATTAGGATCTTTTATTACTCGTCTATACTCTAGGACTCTGATCTCTTGTCTATTCGGGCTAAACATTTTACTAACTCTGACATTAGGTCCTCGTACCCACTTCCTCCCGGAGAGCCCCGACATTATCGATGATCGCTTGCTTCGCCAGAAGATTCTGTGGATACTCCTCGATGTTTCTCGAGACCCTGTGCCAACTGTCTTGCAGTTCCGGACCACCGATAATCCCCCTGAATAACATCCTTGCCACTTGTACCTTCATCCCTAGTTGCTCCTGTTATTACAAGATACCACTAGTACTCTCGGTTGTTCTGAGAATCCTTTGTGCCTCTACTCTGCAGCTTCTTTTCGAACTGTGGATAATTCACTTAACCGGGCTTCGTTCATCCCCAGTTGTTCATTTGCTTTCCAAAATACCTGAAAAGGCTATCTGATCTTTCAAAAATCCTCTGCGGCCTATTGCTCTTGATTCTCCTTGCCTTCTTGCATTAGGATTATTTCCATATGTCTAGCAATATTCTTTAAAATTCATTGTGATTGTCATTCTGTTCCTATGGATTCAGCGTGTGTGTGAATTCTTGCAATCATCAAATAATCCTTGGAAATTTACTTTTCGGCTCTGAAAGCACATTTGCTCCCTGGGTGGTTTTGGTAATTAATGACAACATACTTTGTGGTTGGACTAATGCTTTTATCAAGTATGTTTCAGGAAATTCAATCACATTGGCATGGCAAAAGGACTGAAGAGGTGGACCCCTAAGATGCTAAGGCAAGCATTGGCAAAAGCTCAAGACTCCATTTTTGGTTTAGTGATCCAAGATCACATTGAGTCCTTAGGAAAGCCAATACTATTAAAAGGGGATGAGGTTATGATAATGATCTTGTTGCTCAAAGTGCTTAGTGATATATCTCCTAAACTATCAGCAACTCTCACTTCAAATATACACTCATAAGTAATCTCGGTCCCACCGATTCCATAAACTCAGTCACACCGAGATGAACCACCTCACCATATAGCCAAACCCTAGAAATTTGGATTTTCGATTACGAACTCGGTCTCACGAAACTAGTGTTGCCAAGCTTTCAGAACATACATCATCAAATCGGTGTCACCGAGATGATAAAGTCGGTCCCACCGAGATTGGCAAACCCTAGTCTTTGGAAGAATCAGACTCACCGAGATTGTATTTTCGGTCCCACGAAAATCCCAACGTTCACAAGATTTGAACTTTCGGTCTCACCGAGTTGTCAACTTCGGTCCGACCGAGATTGGTCAAATGTGTGTAACAGTTGGATTTTGTGTGGAGGCTATAAATACCCTCCACCTCCTCTTCATTCGTGGAGAGAGCCATCGAAAGAACTACCACTCCTACCTTACATTTCGAGAAGAAAATTACCTACCCTTGTGTTGAGATCAAGTTGCTCCACTCCCACCATATGAAGCTTGATCTCTAGCCTTCCCAAGTTGCTTTCCACTCAATCCCTTCTTCCACCACAGCCAAATCGGTGAGGAGAGTTGAGTGTTGGGGAGATTATCATTTGAAGCACAAGAGCAAGGAGTTCATCATCACCAACACCATCTATTACCTTTTGGAGGTGGTGCCTCCTAGATTGGTTAGGTGTCGCTTGGGAGCCTCCGTCAAGATGTGGAGTTGAACCAAGAAGTTTGTAAGGGCAAGGAGATTGCCTACTTGTGAAGATCTACCCCAGTAAGGCTAGTCCTCCGTGGGCGTATGCCATGATGGCATAGACAAGGTTGCTTCTTCGTGGACCCTTCGTGGGTGGAGCCCTCCGTGGACTCTCGCAGCCGTTACCCTTCGTGGGTTGAAGTCTCCATCAACGTGGATTGACGATAGCACCACCTATCGGAACCACGAGAAAAATCTCCGTGTCTCCAAATTGCGTTTGATCTTCTCCACCTCTCTTTACTACTTGTGCAATTTACTTTCTGCTGCCCATACTCTAGAATTGCATGTGTGGTATGCTACTTGACTTGTGTGATATGCAAAATCTGCCAAGAACTTGTCTTTGTCAAAAGGCATAATTTTTATCTTGTCGAGTAGTCTAATCACCCCCCCTCTAGACACTCTCACCTTCTTCGATCCTACAATTGGTATCAGAGCATTGGTCTCCATTGCTTTGGTTTACACACCATTGGAGGAAGATGGACGTGTCTACGTTTGGGAGTGTTAGTCATAGAGTTCCTATTCTTGATGGAGTGTCCTATAACTCGTGGAGGATTGAAATGCTTATTATCTTTAAGATGTATAACTTGCACAAATATGTTGAAACCCCATATGTGCCTCCATTTGACCCCTTGCACCCTACCATGGATGAAGAGCTTGATTTGCTTCGTAACCTTAGAACTGTAAATCTTATCATTAGAGGTTTGCCCGATAACTTGCTTAAGCTTGTCACAAACTTTGAGTGCGCCTATGCTTTGTGGAAGTTCTTGGAAGAACTTTATCCGGACTACTCCTTGAGAGGTCTTGATGAAATTCTATACAAGACTATTGAATTTGATATGATGCGCCCCAATGATCCCAACTTTGATAAATGCTTCTTTGAGCTTCGTGATATCATGAAAAAGAAGGGTGATCCTTGTCTTATCAATGATCTAATTAGAAATGCTCTTGTATTGCATTCCGATGATTATTGTCACTTTGACAAAACTAATGCAAGTCATTGTCGAATTGACCTAGGTACTGATGATGAACTATCTATGGGTCAATATGATGATGAGCATGAGCATGATGATGATTGCTCCGATTCGGACACCGAGCTAGACAAGATCATGAAGAGTCTCAATCTTATGGCAAATTTGAGAGACTACATATCCGGTGGAAAAGAGTGGATTCTTGATAGTGGATGCACCAATCACATGACCGGAGATGAAGACATGTTTCGAGAGCTTGCAAAGAACGATGGTCCACGCAAGTATGTAACTTTTGGAGATAACTCCAAAGGTAAGGTACTTGGCCTTGGTAAGGTGGCCATATCTCATGATAGCTCTATTCAAAATGTCATGCTTGTTGAATCACTTGGATACAATTTACTTTCCGTGTCTAGATTAGCTGACTTTGGATTTAATGTGCTATTCACCGAAGTAGATTGCCAAGTCTTTCGTCGTGACAATCATAACATGGTATTTACCGGTATCCGTATAGGTGATCTATATATTGTTGATTTCACTAAGAAAGCTCAACCTAGAACTTGCTTCATTGCTAAATCCGCTAAAGGTTGGTTATGGCATAGAAGGCTTGGACATGTCGGTATGCGTAATCTAGACAAACTAATCAAAGGTGATCATATTCTTGGTGTTAAAGATGTTTTCTTTGACAAAGATAGACTCTGTAGTGCCTGTCAAGCAGGAAAACAAGTAGGTGAAAGTCATCCCGTGAAGAACATCATGACCACAAGGAGACCGCTTGAGCTTCTTCATATGGATCTCTTCGGTCCCAATGCTTACAAAAGCCTTGGTGGTAACTCCTTTGGTCTAGTTATAGTTGATGATTATTCCAGATTTACGTGGGTATTTTTCCTTGATGACAAATCACAGGTTCAGAGGATCTTCAAAACCTTTGCCAGAAAGGCTCAAAATCAATTTGAGGTGAAGATCAAGAAAGTTCGGAGTGACAATGGAACGGAGTTCAAGAATGCCCATGTGGACTCTTTTCTCGATGAGGAAGGGATTCTACATGAGTTCTCGGCTACGTACACACCTCAACAAAATGGAGTTGTTGAGAGGAAGAACCGAACGCTCATTGAGATGGCGAGAACGATGCTTGATGAATACAAGACACCGAAGCACTTTTGGGGTGAAGCCGTCGAGACAGCTTGTCATGCTATCAACAGACTTTATCTTCACAAGCTCCTCGGCAAGACTTCATACGAGCTCCTCAACGGTAACAAACCCCAAGTGGGATACTTTTGTGTCTTTGGTTCAAAATGCTATATCCTTGATAAGCATCGTCGGTCTAAGTTTGCTCCTAAAACTCATGAAGGCTTTTTCCTCGGTTATGGATCAAACTCCCACACCTACCGTGTCTACAATAATTTCACCCGAAAGGTTGAAGAGACGGTAGATGTGAAGTTTGATGAATCTAATGGCTCGCAAGTAGAGCAAATGCCTATTGATGTAGGAGACAAAGACCCATCGGAAGCCATTCAAGATTTATCTATTGGAAAGATTCGTCCCATGGAAGTGAAGGAGAGTACCTCATCTACATATGTGGAGCCCCCTACCTCACGGCAAGATGAACCTCAAGGCAACATGGAGGCCTCCACAAGTGGAACTCACCAAGATGAGGAAGTGCGACAAGAAGATCCACCACAACCTCCTTCTCCACCACCTCAAGACAACACCAACAACAATGAAGAAGAAGATGAGGATGATGAGGAAGCTCAGCCGCGACCACAACAAAAGTTATCTCGAGTTCGAGCAAGAGTCAAGAAGAATCATCCCGTGGAACAAATGATGAATGACATCGACTCCGGGAGAATCACTCGCTCTAAAACTCGCTTAGCTAACTTTTGTGAGCATTACTCATTTATTTCTAGTCTTGAACCTATGAAGGTAGAAGAAGCGCTTGAAGACCCTGATTGGGTGAACGCTATGCATGAAGAGCTACACAACTTCGAGAGGAACAATGTATGGACTTTGGTAGAGAAGCCCAAGGATGATCAAAACGTCATTGGAACCAAATGGGTGTTTCGGAACAAGCAAGATGAAGATGGACAAGTCATCCGCAACAAGGCTCGTCTCGTAGCTCAAGGTTATACACAAGTCGAAGGTATGGACTATGGTGAGACCTATGCCCCCGTTGCTAGACTTGAGTCTATTCGCATTCTTCTTGCTTATGCCAATCACCATGATATTACTCTCTATCAAATGGACATTAAAAGTGCTTTCCTAAATGGTGAAATTGAGGAGGAAGTATTTGTGAAACAACCTCCCGGATTTGTGAATCCTAAAAAGCCTAATCATGTTTACAAGTTGCATAAAGCTCTTTATGGCCTTAAACAAGCTCCTAGAGCTTGGTACAAATGCTTGACTAGCTTTCTTCTTGAGAAAGGATTTGAGATTGGAAAAATAGACTCAACGCTATTCACAAAAAGGGTTGATGGTGAACTATTTGTGTGCCAAATATATGTTGATGATATTATCTTTGGTTCAACTAACCCTCATTTTAGCGAGAAGTTTGGAAAGCTCATGTCGGAGAAGTATGAGATGTCCATGATGAGTGAACTCAAATTCTTCCTTGGGTTGCAAATCAAGCAATCTAAGGAGGGTACCTTTGTCTCACAAACAAAGTACACCAAGGATCTCTTCAAGAAGTTCAACATGCAAGAAAGCAAAGGTATGAGAACCCCCATGCCTACTAGTGGACATAATGACTTGACAAAAGATGGAGAACCTGTTGATCAAAAGGTTTATCGATCCATGATTGGTTCTTTACTATATCTCTGTGCTTCTCGTCCTGACATAATGTTGAGTGTATGCATGTGTGCTCGATATCAAGCAGCCCCTAAAGAATGTCATCTTAAAGTTGTTAAAAGAATTGTGAGATATTTGATACACACACCTAACTTTGGCATTTGGTATCCTAAGAGGGCCTCATTCGATCTTGTTGGCTATTCTGACTCGGACTATGCCGGAGACAGGGTTGATAGAAAGTCAACTTCGGGTACGTGTCAATTCCTTGGTCGATCCCTTGTATCTTGGTCCTCCAAGAAACAAAATTCGATATCATTATCTCTTGCCAAGCAGAATATATTCTTCTTTGGTTCATGTTGTGCTCGATTGCTATGGATCACACAAACGCTTAAGGATTATGGGATACATGTGAGACATGTTCCTTTGCTTTGTGACAATGAGAGTGCGATTAAGATTGGACACAATCCAGTGCAACACTCTCGCACAAAACATATTGAAGTTCGTCACCATTTTATTCGTGATCACATTGCCAAGGGTGACATCAATCTTAAGCATGTTCGTACTGACAAACAACTTGCTGATATCTTTACAAAACCTCTTGATGAGAAAGTGTTTTGTCGCTTAAGGAGTGAGTTGAACATCATTGATGCTTCAAACCTGGAGTGAAAACTCCATTGATGCATGCAAGGCATGAACCTACTTGACTAATCCTTGATATTTCTCTTATGATGATGATCATATGTCTTGGACACATTTGCCCCCTTGTATTGCATCTAACTCCTTGCAGGTACTTGGATGATCTACATTCCACAAGATTATCACACTCTCAAATCTTGAGTAATCTTGTCATTGACCAAGTATCTAGCCCTTTGGGATGTTGAGTTCAAGGAACAACATTCAACATATCCTTTTTTTGACACCTTATACATCTAGTATTTCACTCTTGTCATCTTGGATATTCTTGAGTATTTCCTTGCTTGCCTAACCCATGTAGGAAGATGAACTACACAATTGGAAATGGTGCTCCAACCTCACATTCTATGAGCACCTACATCAAGTTCACCTACATGAGCAAAGCAACAACAAGCCCAAGGTATGTTTTTCACATCTTGAAGGAGCTTTGCTCAAAGTCATGAGTACAAGCAGCTTCATAAGATGTGATCACATCAAATGCATAATCGACAAATGGCAACCCCATTTTGAGCTTAAAAGATGAGTATGACCTATGATCAAATGTTCTCATTTGACTCCTAAGTCAAAATACTCAAACATAGGTGACTTTGTCGCCGACCCTTATCTAGATGAAGTACATATGTTTTGGAGTTTTTCTATTTTCTCTTATGTTCTCTCATCGAGTTTTCCTTTTAATCAAAAAAAAACTTCATCTAGCAATCTTTTTCATTTCTATTCTTCTGTCTTTGTGAATATCCATTTGGCTCTGAACAATTCCTTGCAAATCATTTACAAATTCATTGCAAATCTTTTGAAACATTCCTTGCAAAGTGAGCTGAATTATTTCTGTATTTCCTTGGAATTAAACTCGGCGTCACCGACTTAATTACTTCGGTTTGACCGAAAAAGGATCTGCCCTAAGTCCCAGACTTTCGGACCTACCGATCCATCTCACTTCGGTGCCACCGATTTTCTTTCAGGATATCATCTTCTGCAGCTCAACTCAATGATTTTCTTTGCATATTTCTTATTGCCCAGTTGTGATTCTTAAGGATCCCACTTCTTTCCTTCCATCTTTTCTGAACATCCTAGTCTGCTGTCCTTTTCGGCACTTGATGTCAAAGGGGGAGAAGATTTAGGGGGAGATGGGGAGATAAGGGGAGAAGATAAGATTTAGGAGGAGAAGAAGAGCAATCTTATCTTAAGGGGGAGAGAATCACATCAAAGCTTTGCCGTGTTCCACATTGGATATTACATTTGGCATCATTCTTTTGTTTTTGCTTTCTTCGCTCTCACAATTGGTATCTTATGAAAAGCAAAATCTCTCAGAGTTCATTGAAAAATCTTTTAGTCTTGGGAGACATGTTTGCTAATTCAAGCTTGTGCTCAATATGAGACACTCTTTATACATGTCATCCCTGGCTTGGTACTCTTGATGTTCTCGCAGTTGGTTGAAGAAATACTCTTGTGTTATCTAACCTTGTTTTCCCAAGTTCTATTTCTTCAGGTACAATGCCAAGGAACCTCAAGGTAAGTATATACATCTTGCAGAATGTGCATGATGGTGGCTTGCTTGTAAATATCTGTTTGCAAGAAATCACCATGCACATATGTATTATCACTCACTTCTTTTCATCTGCTCTGATGTATATGGCCAAGCTGCATGTAGCACATCTTGTCCTTCTCTCTTGTGTGCTTGTGGTAGTCCAAAACCATAATCAATGAAAATCTTGCACACTTGTAGGGGGAGCCTGTGTACTACATGTTTGTCAAAGCTTTAATGATAATTCTGTCCTTCTTTCAATAAGCTTTGATGTCTTCTTTTGTGTGTTGCCATCAATTACCAAAAAGGGGGAGATTGAAAGCACATTTTCTCCCTGGGTGGTTTTGGTAATTAATGACAACATACTTTGTGGTTGGACTAATGCTTTTATCAAGTATGTTTCAGGAAATTCAATCATATTGGCATGGCAAAAGGACTGAAGAGGTGGACCCCTAAGATGCTAAGGCAAGCATTGGCAAAAGCTCAAGACTCCATTTTTGGTTTAGTGATCCAAGATCACATTGAGTCCTTAGGAAAGCCAATACTATTAAAAGGGGATGAGGTTATGATAATGATCTTGTTGCTCAAAGTGCTTAGTGATATATCTCCTAAACTATCAGCAACTCTCACTTCAAATATACACTCATAAGTAATCTCGGTCCCACCGATTCCATAAACTCAGTCACACCGAGATGAACCACCTCAGCCATATAGCCAAACCCTAGAAATTTCGGATTTTCCGATTCGAACTCGGTCTCACGAAACTAGTGTTGCCAAGCTTCAGAACCTACGTCATCAAATCGGTGTCACCGAGATGATAAAGTCGGTCCCACCGAGATTGGCAAACCCTAGTCTTTGGAAGAATCAGACTCACCGAGATTGTATTTTCGGTCCCACCGAAAATCCCAACGTTCACAAGATTTGAACTTTCGGTCTCACCGAGTTGTCAACTTCGGTCTGACCGAGATTGGTCAAATGTGTGTAACAGTTGGATTTTGTGTGGAGGCTATAAATACCCCTCCACCTCCTCTTCATTCGTGGAGAGAGCCATCAGAAAGAACTACCACTCCTACCTTACATTTCTGAGAAGAAAACTACCTACCCTTGTGTTGAGATCAAGTTGCTCCACTCCCACCATATGAAGCTTGATCTCTAGCCTTCCCAAGTTGCTTTCAACTCAATCCCTTCTTCCACCACAGCCAAATCAGTGAGGAGAGTTGAGTGTTGGGGAGATTATCATTTGAAGCACAAGAGCAAGGAGTTCATCATCACCAACACCATCTATTACCTTTTGGAGGTGGTGCCTCCTAGATTGGTTAGGTGTCGCTTGGGAGCCTCCGTCAAGATGTGGAGTTGAACCAAGAAGTTTGTAAGGGCAAGGAGATCGCCTACTTGTGAAGATCTACCCGAGTAAGGCTAGTCCTCCGTGGGCGTATGCCATGATGGCATAAACAAGGTTGCTTCTTCGTGGACCCTTCGTGGGTGGAGCCCTCCGTGGACTCTCGCAGCCGTTACCCTTCGTGGGTTGAAGTCTCCATCAACGTGGATTGACGATAGCACCACCTATCGGAACCACGAGAAAAATCTCCGTGTCTCCAAATTGCGTTTGATCTTCTCCACCTCTCTTTACTACTTGTGCAATTTACTTTCCGCTGCCCATACTCTAGAATTGCATGTGTAGTATGCTACTTGACTTGTGCGATATGCAAAATCTGCCAAGAACTTGTCTTTGTCAAAAGGCATAATTTTTATCTTGTCGAGTAGTCTAATCACCCCCCCTCTAGACACTCTCACCTTCTTCGATCCTATAGGCTCAGACATCGTTCCAGATATGAGCTGGTTCTTGCCCAATCCAGATTTGATTGGGTGCAACTCTTAGTCTATACAACTTACTCATATTTTGATCAGAGCCTCTGCTTCTGATCCTTCGTCTTGAAATCATAATTCCTCTGTACCCAAGCATCGAACCATTCAGACGTTTCTATAAGCCGATGCCATCAAGCAACAAGATGCTATCATTTCACTTCATCCTTCTTGTTGCTTGATGGCATCGCTCCTTGATGGCATCTTCATAGAGCCTCTTGACGAATGCGTCATGATTAGCATCAACATTTTGATTTCTGTTGAGATGACAATTGAATTCATGGTGAGAAATACCATCCTTGACCTTCGATGATTTGAGTTATCATCGACAACCCCCTTGTCTTCTTTCCAACACATGTTTGATCATGTCTTGGTTATGCCTTGGACTCCTTGCTATTTGTGCAGTTGTTCCTTGAGTATTTCTTGTGATCTTCAACTCCAACCCCTACTTGGAACACCATGTTAATGCTACCTCGAAGCATGACTGAGGTATTCCGGATATCACCAAAAACATTGGAAGCACATTGTCGAATGTTTCTTGATCTATTATCCAAACACCATTGTATGGGTAATATCATGATTCTTCACTCGCCACATTTATCTAAATGCTTTGAACTTGCTGTCATATCATGTATATCCTGCTCCGCTTCCCCTTGGGAAGGATATACTCCCAATTCTTGTGTGTAAACACATTTGCCTTTCCATTGGTCTGATTAATCCAATAATTTCATTTTCCTTTCCATTGGTTTGTTTAACCTTCTTGTGATATATATGATATAAGCAGAAATAATTCCCTGCTTATAGAACACCCTGATGTACAACCTTGTCAGTGAGACCCTGTTACTATTGTTGATGACATTCCGGTAACCACCGATGGACGCAAACCTTGCCGATTGGTCCGCCTCATTCAACGAGCAGGAAAATGGTTCTCGTCATCCCTCGCCCTTGGTACCGATGTTATTGCCGACATAACTGACAAGCTATCCTCTTACATGTCTTGCTATCATGATCGTGCAAGATGTCAGCGCCCTTTCTACCTTTAACCCACATGGTGGGCCCATAACCCATAGTTCCACAGGATTGAAACCCGAGTCTCCTGTATATCTTTGATTCCGAAATATTCTTGCATTTGGCTTCATATCATGTCACGAGCCACCTTCCGAGAAATGATCTATTCTCGATGCTCTAAACCCCTCACACTCTGTTCAGATATCAATCGTTTGCTCATTCGGTTGAAACTTCCTCTTGTACCTTCTTGCTTTGCTCTCGATGTTTTATTAAGTTTCAACTCGAGAGATATTTCTGCCTCATTCCCTGAATTGCTCAACAGATAATTAACCCTATAAGGGTCAGTTCTCCCAAAGTTACTCTTTACTTCCCCACTTAAATCTCAGGACGAGATTTCTTGTAGTGGAGGAGATTTGTAACACCCCCAATGTCATGCTACAGTAATCCCCTATTACTGGTGCCATGTCATCATGTTACTGTTGCTAATCTTCACTTGATCCAAATCACAATTCAAATTCAAATTTAAATTAACGTAAAAAAGAAAGTTTTCAAATGTCGAAAACTAAAATGTTCGGATTTTAGTATAATTTCCCCTGATCATTTACATGTTGAATCCAACTTCATTTGACTCACAAATAAAATCCTAGAAATTATTAAATGATCCAGAAGCAATTATTTTGGCCTTATTAAAATAAACAAATATTTATGAATTTCCAAAATTTACAAAATAAACATGTGTGTGTCATCGTTACATTGCATAGTATTTATGTTCCGAATCTCAGGATCAAAAAAATCCATTTGGTACCTCCTTTCATTATAAAACAGGAGCTTTATGGTTTAACCAAAATAAAATAAAAGAATAAAAAGGAAAGGAAAGTGCACTATGGGCTTATAGCCCAACGCTACAGTGCACATCACAGCCCACCATCAGCCTTTCCTCCACCTCTCTGTTCACAGAGGAGACCGAGGACGTGTGTGTCAAGCATCCATGGAGCCATGGCCATGGATGGCCTCCACGTAACCTCTCCAGCCCTATAAGTGCGTCCCCTGGAAACCCTAGGTCCACCTCAACCGATCCCCTCAATTTCCTCCTCGCGCCGCTCTGCCTCTCTCTCACCCTGGATCGAATTGATCGTCGCGCACTGGAGCTTGCTGTCAACGACGCCATAGCCATCGTCCTCCTCGAGCCCCAAGACAACGTCCAGGAGCTGCCGCTACCTCGTCTGCTTCGACTACACCAGCAGATCGGCCGAGTTCGTCCCTCCATCGTCAGCATCAAGCCATCGTCTACGCGCATGCCCTTCGGGTCGATCCACCACATCCAGGACATCCCTGAGCCTCCCGAGGCGCCTTACGAGTTCGCTGTGAGCTCCGCCACCGAAGCCCCCTCTTCCCCTCTTGATTTAGTCGTCGTAGTTTTCTGATTATCGTCGTAGGGCACTATCCGTAGCCATCTGTCTCTGGCCAGTGGCCACAGTCATCGCGACCATCGAGCCCCACATCGTGCCCCCTGCACGTCCACCGCATGCCGCTGTCCCGCAGCCACCGCGCGGTGCTACCGTGTGCCCCACAGCGCCCTTCCGCGCGTTAGTCGCGCCCGCATAAGTGCCCCCGCTCCACTGCAGCCACCTGCTGTAGCTCCGTTGAACTACGCGTTGGCTTGCTCACTGCTGCGTCGCCATGCCTGACGCCCTGTGCCGCAAGCTCATGTGCCCCCTGGCCCGCTTGCCTGCGGCAATGCAGCTGCCGGCAGCCGTTGCCTGCGCGCCTCCTCCCCAGCGCTCGTCCCTGCGCACAGGGTCGCGGACGCCTGTCGTTTCCCCCGTGCATGCTCGCCTAACCCCCCTGCTCCGCCTGCTGCAGATGCAGCAACCGCCGTCCCTAGCCGTGGCTTTACCACGCCCCCGGCCGCGTCAGCCATTGGCCGTCGTGCCCCCCTGCTCGCCATACGGGCCGCCGCTCGGACCACGCCCGCTCAACCGATGCCGCGCCTTTGCCTCCACTTGCCGCAGCCACCCGCACGCGCATGCGCCCACATCCCGACCCGTGTCGCATACGTCTGCTGCCTCCCTTGCCACGCCACCTAGTGTCATCGCCGTTGTAGCCCCACGCCTCCGGAACCGGGAAAACATTCCCGGTTGAATTCCCCCTTCACCTATATGGTGTAGCCATACGTTAGGTCACACCCGGCACAGCATATTGCCATGTTATGCTTTGTGATACTATGTTTGCTTTATATTTACTGTTTATTCCCCCTCTTCTCTTCGGTAGACCCCGTGATGGCTGCCGATGCCACAGTGATCGACTACATCACCGACGACCCCTCCTTCTCATCTGAGCAACCAGGCAAGCACCCCCCCCATTTTCATCACCCTGATATCGCCCATTCCATTCTCTCATCCTTGCATTAGATGTTGCTACTATTATTGTTTGCTCCTATTCTGATGCATAGCATGCGTTTGTAACCTGCTCATTGTACCTTACCTGCTTATCCTAAACTGCTTAGTATAGGTTGGTTAGTGATCCATAAGTGACCCCCACCTTGTCCTTGTTGCCCCTGCTTCATCATCGACGACTCGATCAACGTGATCGACGACCAGAGCCCGACACCTCAAATCACATGACGCCCCTTTTGTTGCTCGACTCAGCAGATTTACCATCGAGTGCCGAGGGTGGAACCTCATACATCACTTCTGATGAGATCTCTGTAGTGTAGCTATTCGGTCGTGGTCATCGAGGGTGATTTCCTCCTTAATCACTTCCGATACGACTCTGTTGTGCAACCCCTCAAGTATGAACCTCGAGGGTGGGTCCTCTCACGTTCACCTGATGATTACATCAAGTGGAATTCACCGAGGGTGATTCCTCGGGTTTTCCCCTTGATGTTTGGACAAACTGATACTTGGACTTTACAACTGTTACTTGGAAAGGCGGGTCGACCCTGAGGGTACCTGCGTGTGATGTGGAGACGGGTTGACCTGGAAGGTGCCCGCAAGATAATTACGAGGCGTGGTCGGGCATTCTTAGCCCTTGCCGCAAGTCCTCAAGACAGGGCAACGGGGTCACATCTTTCGTGAGTCTCTGCTTGTTACCACGCGATTCTAATCCACTATGATTTGGATATTTGATCTGAAGGGCCTCTGTCCTGATAGCACTAACCATCACGTGGGCATAGTATGGGCATTCTGCGTCGTATGTATCAGCCGAAGCTTAATAGACATCAGCGGCTGAGCGGCGCACGTCGGGTTGGATTGCGTAAGTACCTGCCTTGTTTAAGGAGGTAGCTAGGTCTGCTCACCGGCCGCGTTCGCAACATGCAGGAGTTCCTGGGGCGATGGCCCATGACCCCTAGGGGCATATGTTTAGTCCGGCGTGCTGACCTCTCTATTAAGCCTAGGACGGGTTGCGGCGTATTGTTTGGCCGAGGCCGGGCATGACCCAGGAAAGTGTGTTCGGCCGGAGTTAATCAAGCATGGTGGGTAAGTTGGTGCACCCTGCAGGGAAGAAAACATCTATCGATAGCCTGTCCTACGGTAATGGACACTTGGAGTTGTATCCTGATCGATACAACTAGAACTGGATACTTGAGGTGATAACTGGATAGTATGGCTCTGGGATTGCTTTCTCGCAGGGAGTCAAGAAAGGATCTCTGGCCGAGGTTGATAACACTACTACTACTTTACTTTATGCTACTCTTATCTCTTCTGATGCTGCAAGATGCTTGAAGCTGCTTGAAGATGCTAGTCTTCGATAGGCTAGGCTCTCCCCTTCTCTTCTGACATTCTACAGTCCAATCCACAGATACAACCCTTTTCGTTGATACTGATGCATATGTAGTGTGGATCCTTGCTTGCGAGTACTTTGGATGAGTACTCACGGTTGCTGTGCTCCCCCTTTTCCCCCTTTCTTCTTTCCAGTTGATGCAACCAGATGTCAAAGCCCAGGAGCCAGATTCCACCGTCGATGCCTACTACTACGTCGAGACCGCCGACGACCAGGAGTAGTTAGGAGGCTCCCAGGCAAGAGGTCTTGCCTTTTCGATCATTGTTGCTTTTGTGCTAGCCTTCTTAAGGCAAACTTGTCTAACTCATGTCTGTACTCAGATATTGTTGCTTCCGCTGACTCTTGTGTTTTCGAGCTGATGTATTCGATCCCTCGAGGCCCATGGCTTGTAATATAAGGCTTGTATTATTTTATTTGTGTCTAGAGTTGTGTTATGATATCTTCCCGTGAGTCCCTGATCTTGATCGTACACATTTGCGTGTATGATTAGTGTACGATTGAATCAAGGGCGTCACAGTCCACTCTCCCACAACCTGTCGTACCCTCTACATGAACATGTTGCTTTATGCTTCATATTATTATCGAATGATGTGTTGCCATCCTGTGATGTTTCAGTAGATTTTTGTTGTCCTTTGGGGTAATTAGTGAATTGATATGATTGCTTTAATTTTCTTGTGGTTATGTTGTTGTGCTTTGGTGCCCATCATATGAGCGCGCATGTGGATCATACCTTAGTGTTAGTTGTATGTTGATAGGACTATGCATTGGAGGGTAAGAGTGACAGAAGCTTCTTCCTACCATAGAAATTATTCATACGGGATTGAAGGGGGGCCAATACATCTTAATGCTATGGTTGGGTTTTACCTTAATGAACTTTGGTAGTTGCGGATGCTTGCTAATAGTTCCAATTATAAGTGCATAGGATTCCATGTAAGGGATGACATGCTAGCAGTGACCTCTCCCACATAAAAACTTGCTATCAGTCTAGTAACTTAGCCAATTGCTTAGGGGCAATTCCGCAAATCCTAATACCACTTTTCCACACTCGCTATACAAACCTAATTGTACTTTTAGTAAAAACAACGCCTAACTTTTATTTTCACGTTCTTTATTATCTTGCAAACCTATCCCATTACACCTATAAAGTAGTTTTATTCTTGTTCTAGGTAAAGCGAACATTAAGTGTGCGTAGAGTTATATCGATGGTTGATAGAACTTGAAGGGAATATTAGTTCTACCTTTAGATTCTTATTGGGTTCGACACTCTTACTTATCGAGAAAGGCTACAATTGAGCCCCTATACTTCTGGGTTATCATATCCAAAGGTATATCGAAGCTATTTTAATTAACAATGATTTATAATTTAGTATTGAGCACAAAGCAATATATATCATGTAACGACGGATTCTAACTCTCTTCGTATGCGTCGGCATGTCATAAAAGAACAATTCATGCACACATAATAAAGGCCAATACATAGCATACATAGTTTCTTGCAATTTTATCGTATTGTAAAAATAGAGAGGTGGAGATGTAGTTCCTCTCTCATAATAATTGCATGTAGGATCTGTAAGCACATGCATATTATATCCATTAGAATTGTCATGTCTAATAGTAAAACGCAACCCATCAATATAATCCTTAATAAGAGAAACTTCTTCGATATAGTGTAGTTAGGAGAATTCAAAAAGATAATAGGGCTATCATGAGTGGTTGCAATAGCAACAATTTCATTCTTAACATAAGGAACTATAGTAAGTTCACCTCTATAAGCATAATTCAAATTGGCATCATGGCCACAAGCACAACAAGCATCAAGTTCACCAAAAAGGATATTTCAAACGAATCCAGGGTCATAGCATTCATCCTTCGATAAGCACAAAGGGAAATTAAACAATGTATGAGTTGAAAAGTTACTCTCATTAGAAGATGGGCACGGTAGCTAATCCGCTCTTCCTTCTTTTTGTTCTTTGCTCTCCTACCCTTTTTCATCTAATGAGATCACGGTTTCATCAATTTCTTCTTCCATAGATTCCTCCAAAATATTAATCTCTTCCTGGACAGCGGTGACTTTCTCAATAAAATAGTATTGGCGTTGTATTCATAATTATCATAACAATGTTTAAGTATAGCATAATTTTTTGATCCATAAAGAGCATAATCACAGTCTTCATACTTTTCAAACAAAGATTCAGTTTCATAAGAACACTTAAAAGCAACAAATTCTTCTATTTGTTCCACATCATAATAGTCATATACACCATTAGTATAAGAAGCTAAGGTTTCATTATCATTAAATTCACATTGAAAGGAGAGGTGTGGAGCCTCCATCTTAGAGCAACAAGCATAGTCTTACATTATCCACAAATTCAAAGCATACCAACGCAACATTTTAATGTGATCCCATAAGTGTTTCCCTTTTTGAGACAAGCAATAATCCCTAAAGTATTCCAGGTGATCCAAAGTATCTCCCGTTATCAAGTTGAATGGAGATTTATCGGGATTATCAAAGTAGTATTTAATGTTTTCCACATAACCAACATCGAGGGTTTAAGGAGGTTCCCCAGCTCCATGAGTAGCAAGTACAACTAATTTTGTTGGTGTTTCGTGTTCCATATCCATAACTAAAGATATAAAACAACTTAGAACCAAAAATAAAAACTACTTAGTGATAAAGCAAACAAGCACACACGAGAATATTCCCCATAAGCTTTTGCTCCACGGCAACGGCACCAGAAAAAGGTCTTGATAACCCACAAGTATAATGGATCATTTGTAGCCTTTTTCAATAAGTAAGATTGTCGAACCCAACGAGGAGCTAAATTAGAATTTATATTCTCTCAATTTCTATCGACCACCGGTACAACTCTACGCACACCAACGTTTTCTTTACCTAGAAACAAGTAATAAAACTAGAAGTATTTTGTAGGTGAATTAGGATAAGTTCGCAAGAAAATAAAGAATGCAAAAATAAAAGTTAGGTACTATTTTACTAAAAGGACAATTAAGTTAGTATAGCGAGTGTGGAAAAGTGGTGGTAGGATTTGCGGAATTGTCCCTAAGCAACTGGCTAAGTTACTAGACCAATAACAAGTTTTTATGTGGGAGAGGCCACTCCTAGCATGTCATCCCTTACTTGGAATTCTATGCACTTATGATTGGAACTATTAGCAAGCATCCGGAACTACTAAAGTTCACTGAGGTAAAACCCAACCATAGCATTAAGATATATTGGTGCCCCTTCAATCTCGTGTGAATCAATTTCTATGGTAGGAAGAAGTTTCCGTCACTCTTGCCCTCCAATGCATAGTCCTATCAACATACAACCAACCCTATGGTGTGATCCGCGCGCGCTCATATGATGGGCACCAAACGACAACAACATAACCACAAGCAATTTAAACCAATCATAGCAATTCACCGATTACCCATAGGACAACAGAAATCTACTCAAACGTCATAGGCTAGCAACACATTATTGGATAATAATATGAAGCATAAAACACCATCTTCAAGTAGGGGGTACAACGGGTTGCGGGAGAGTGGACCTCTGAATATAGATGATGGAAGGTGATGGAGGTGTTGATGAAGATGACGGAGTTGTTGGTGTAGATCGCCATCACATGATGGTTCCACCGGCGGCGCTCCGGCGCGACCGGAAGGGAGGGATAGAGATCCCCCCTCCTTCCTCTTGCTTGGCCTCCCCCTAGATGGGAGGTGGGTTTCCCCTCTGGTCCTTGGCCGCCATGGCTCCCGGAGGGAAGGAGCCCCTCCGAGATTAGATCTCTCTCTCTCTCTCTCTCTCTCTCTCTCTCTCTCTCTCTCTCTCTCTCTCTCTCTCTCTCTCTCTCTCCTCCTCCTCCCTCCCTCCTCCCTCTCCCTCTCCCTCTCCCTCTCCCTCTCCCTCTCCTCTCTCTCTCTCTCTCTCTCTCTCTCTCTCTCTCTCTCTCTCTCTCTCTCTCTCTCTCTCTCTCTCTCTCTCTCTCTCCCTCCCTCCCTCCCTCCCCCCCCTCCCTCTCTCTCTCTCTCTCTCTCTCTCTCTGTTTCATGTTCTTGTTTTCTGACCCTTCACTATTTCTTATATTCCTGGAGATCCGTAACTTCGACCGGGCTGAAATTTTAACACAATTTTCATCCAAAAAATATCTGTCTTGTAGTGAAATAAGGGCTCCAACCGACTTAAGGAGGAACCATGAGCCTGCTCGGCGCGTCCTAGGGTAAGGGGGCACCGTCTGAGCACGTGACTCCCTCGAGCATCGTCTCGCATTGATTTTATTCCCCGAAAATCACATATATTCCAAAAAAACCTCGATAAAATTTTATCGCGTTTGGACTTTGTTTGATATGGATTTTCTGCAAAACAAAAACATGCAACAAACAGGAACCGACACTGGATCAACATGTTAGTCGAAGAAAATCGTATAAACTGTTGCCAAAAGTATGTGAAAGTTGTAGAATATTGGCATGAAACAGTCAAAAATTATAGATACGATGGAGACATATCACGCTAACCCCTGACGACTGCACTGAGGGCGCTCTTGATGCTGTTGCCAATGCCTCTCCTAACATTGCAACGCCCACCTTCATCCCGCACATGCCGGCCCTGCTCCCCTCACCTCATTCGACGCCACCCAGACCTCCAGCAGCTCGATGGAAGACCCTGTCCGGGGTAACCGGCTTCCACCTACCGCGACAGAGTCCCCGACTCCAAGCTAAGAAGAGGAAGATGCCCATTGCAAAGCTTGTTGAACAACTCCTATCTCACCGCATGAACATTGTGGCTGAGGGGGAGCAAGAAACTGAAGCGGCGATTACCAAATTCGCCCAGATGTTCCAAGGCCAGCTACTTGATATTGTTGTCGCGGCACTTTGTGCGTTGTTCCAACTCGACTGTGACCTCTGTTCGGCGGTGGAGGAGGCCCTGGTGCAGCATGGTGGAGAAGGAGGTCCAGAACTGGGAGAGGCTGCCCCCACGGGCATTTGGTTCCGAAGCTTTGCTCACTGATGTAGTTTAGTTCCTGATGATGGTACATCAAATTCGTGTTAGTTGTACACCTGTTTGTAGCTGTTGTAGCATGTTGCTGGCCTGGTCCTGCCGAGACCTTTCCTACCATGGTTGTTGTTATGTTTGCATACCCTTTTTAACTCTGAAGTATCATCGGTGAATCAATGTTAGAACAAAACATCTCCATTTTATGCTGGAACGTACTTGGATTGAACTTCCCTGCCCCTAGAGCCACTGTCCATGAAACATTTGCTGCATGTTCATGTCATCTAGTCTACCTATAGGAATCTAAGCTCCAGGTGATCGATCCTTTTACTGCTACTTATCTTGGTGGCCATCGTCCCAAGAAAATTTCACCTACAAACCAACTAATGGTACTAAGGGCGGCCTTTTGCTGCTTTGGGATGATGATGTGGTTGATGTGACCAACGTCCAGCTCGGATCATACTTCCTCTCAGCGTCTATTACATTCAAGAACTCTCTAGATAACAAATCCTACAAGCTTACCACTCTCTATGGACCAACTAGAAGCATTCACAAATATGCTTTTTTTCCCTTGTACTCACATCACAGACCAGTACCGGGAACAAAATGGCTAGTTAACGGTGACTTCAACCAAATTTACCGGGCGAGAGATAAAAACTGCGTCAATGTAGACCATTTCTGTCTTGTGCGTTTTCGCAACACTTTAAATGCGTGTGAGCTCAAAGAGATCCACCTCCAGAACTGGAAGTTCACTTGAAGCAATGAAAGAAACAATCTAACTCTTTGTAAACTGGACAATTTTTTTGCAATGAAGATTGGCACATCGAATTCGCCAACCATATTCTTCATGCTCGCTCTCATACCACTGTCTAATTTTACTTGCTAGTGATGATGGACCCAAGCGGCCAAAATCTTTCCGGTTCGAGAACCATTGGACCAAGATGTCAGGCTTCCAAAAGATTGCCAAGGATACTTGGAAAGAAGAATCAACACACTCTGAACCCTACCACGCGAGGAAATGTTTGATCGAGGAGGTGCTTTAGAACCTTATCAAAACCGGGCTGGGAAGGCACAAAACAACTCGAGTGGGCCGACCCATTACCGCGCGAGAGGTCCCTACCCTCGGCGTACGCGTGGATTAGGATTCGCATAATTTCCTAAGGCGCCAAATAGCACACTTCTCATACGTGTCGGTCCAAAACAGTTTTCTATAGAAATCAATCTTCTTTTCTGTTCCTTTTCTTTTTTCAACCAGTTTTTGTCTGTTTTTTATTTTTTTTTATTTTCCGTCTTTCTTTTCGGTTCTTTCTTTAAAAACAATGAACATTTTTCAATTCTTGAACATTTTCAAATTTCTGAACATTTTTTAAATATTTTTTGAAATTCATGAACATTTTTGTTTCGCTGACATTTTTGAAATTCGAGAACTTCTATAAAATTCATGAACTTTTTAAAAATTACAATAACTTATGTATATTCTTACAATTTATTTCTTTAATTAATGAACATGTTACCGGTTCCTGAAAGTTTTTTGATTCACAAGATTTTTAGAATTCACAAACATTTTGTGAATTTCATGCATATTTTTAAAAAAAATAAGAACATTTTCTAAATTTGCTCATCTTTTTTCAAATTTGCAAAAAATAGTAAATCTGTGAAGATGTTTTGAGTTGACAACCATTGTTTGAACATCCAAACACAACTAAACCTATGGAAATCGGAAGTATTATTTTTTTGGCTAAACCATAGTTGTTGGTTTTATTACCCATACACCCAAATAACGATCAAGCGGGGCAGCCTAGCGAGGCATAGAAGCACTATTTGGGCTGAGGCACGCTGGCATGCAGGCGAGGGACGCCCCTGTGTCTCGCTTGTGGCAAGACGTAGGGAAACCTCGCGCCAAGAAGAGCTCCAGATGAGCCGGCCCAGGTGAGCAGGAGGCCACTGCCTCGTTTCTTTATTTTTCCTTGCATGTTTTTGTTTTTGTTTATTTCTTTCGTTTATACTTTCAGATACTCTAAATAAATACTTATATCTACATACCAATATAAAAAGATTCAAAGCATAGATCCAATTAATCTTGTCCATCAAATCAGGTCAATCGAACTACCTAGACTGCCCCAATGGCGATCGCTCAATATGCATGCAATTAATATCATACCAAATATAACACTAATCACATAACTAACACAGAAATAATATCCTACCTAATAATTGCATGTAATTAATATACTGCCTAATATTACCGTGCATTGCACGTACATATTTACTAGTATAACAAAAATTACTTCACATAAAACATTTGAAAAAGTGCTAACAAAGTATTTGAAAAATGCTAAATATGTATAAAGAAAATGTCTCTTATGTATATGAAAAAAGTATACAAGAATGTACAATGTCTGTGAAAGAGTTGATCATGTATTTAAAAAGTGATAATCAAGCATTTCCAAAAACTGTTAAACCAGTTTTTAAAAAATGTTAGTCCAGCATTTGAATAATGCTAAATGTGTACAGAAAAAATGTTGACCATATTTGAAAAATATTAAACAAGTATTTAAGAAATGTTAATCAAGCATTAAAATATGTTAAACATGTATATAAAAATATTGATCATGTATTCAAAGAAACTTAATCTTGTATCGTGCTAAAAATGTTAAATTCTTATTTGAAAAATGTTAATCAAGCTTTTGAAAAATGTTACATGTATATAGAAAAATGTTGACAATGTGTTAAGAAATATCAGTCTTGCATTTAGAAAAAGTTAATCAAGCATTTTAAAATGCTAATATGTATAAAAATGACCACAAATAAAATATGAATCTTGTAATTGAAAAACTTAATCTTTCATTTGAAAATGTTAAAAATGTGTACAGAAAAATGTTGACCATGTACTAAATTAAATGTTAAGCTTGTATTTAAAAATGTTAAAACATCCATGAAAAAATATTGACCATGGATTCAGAAAATGTTATACTTGTATTTAATAAATGTTAAACATGTAAAATGTTCTTGGCGTATACGGACAATGTAGAATGAAAACCAAAAGAAACAAAAACATATGAAAACTAAAAATAAACAAAAGCTAGCAAAGAAAAAATAAAACCAAAGAAACAAGTGCAAAAATAATGAAAAACAGTGAAACCCGATAAAGAGACAAAGAATAACGAAAAAACCATTAAAAATAGAGAAACAAAAACTAAAAAAAAATGAAAAAATGAAGAAAAGAGAACTTATATCAAATAAAAAATATTTTTTATATCAAAGAGTAAAAAGAAACCAAAGAAAAATAAACATGCCAGTAAAAACCTAGGAAAAATAAAGAAAATAGAAGTTATATCAAAGAATAAAGAAAAACAAAAGAAAATCGATGAAAAACAAAAATAATGCAAGAAAAAAATGAAAAAGAAAACAGAGGAAACCAAAGCAACATCGATAGAACCACAACGAGCGAGTAACTGCGCTAATCAGCCGACCTGCTAGTGAGTGCGTGACATGAGAGCTTGTTTCATCTCGCTACAAGCGAGATATAGCTCCCGCGGCAGGCGAGGGCTCTTGTGCCAGTCAATGCCTGAAGCCATAGGGTTGTATCACGCCTAATGTGAGACTGAAGAACGGCTCGCCTTTGGCGCTCATGCTAGCAGGTCGGTCCGGGACCTCCTAATCGACGTTGTAAGCACTGGCTAGCGCATCTGGCGCTCGCACGCGGTGCGTAGAGGGCCGGCCCAATCAACCTGTGAGAAAAAACGCGAAGAAAAATGTTCGACATTAATTCAATAAAATAGGGAATCGATCTCCACCAGCATTACTGGACAACTTCGAGCGTTCCCACCAGACTAGGCTAACTTTGTTGTCTATGATTGAGAAATAATCCTATTTGACCCCACTTTTAGTAAGAACATTAACATATACTCAACTTTGTTCACGTTGATTATTATAAAAAATGAAAAAATGAAACAGTTTAAAAATTAAAAATGTTCACGGGTTTTGAACAAAAGTTCATCGAAGTTGAAAAAAGATCATTAGATCTGAAAAAAGTTCATTGATTTTGGAAAGAGTTCATCGGATTTGAAAAAAGTTCATTGGTTTTTAGAAAAAATGTTCACCGAATTGAAAAAAAGTACATCAAATGTGAAAGAAAGTGCACAAATCTGAATAAAGTTTCTCGAGTTGAAAAAAATGTTAATCAATTTTTTTAAAAAAGTTCATCAATTTTTAAAAAAATTCACGTATTTATCAATCTAAAATACTTTTTTTAAAAAATCATTAACTTTTAGAAATAGCTCACTAAAATAAAAAAAGTTCATCGATTTGAAAAAAGTTCCCGCATTCAGGAAAACTAAAAAAATGAAAATCGATGAGGGAAGAAACCAGGAAGAAGAAGAAAAAGAGGACGATAATGGAAAAAATGAGAACGAAAAAAAGAAGAAAAAATGAATAAAAGATAGAAAAGTTGCAGCATAAAAGAACTCGTTCTGAGGCGGGTGGTTATACGCACGAACCTCCACGACTAAGGTTGCTGGTTCTAGTCCTAGCTAGCGCGATTGTTTTTTGCAGAATAAGATACTTAGTAACGAGCCGGCCCAACACGGGGCGCTGCAGGCGCCAGTTTTGCGAAATGCATGCAAACGGGCGCCTGTAGCTCTAAGGAAACACCGGTTGGTCCAATTATGGGTAGCTTCCTCGGATCGGTTTTGGGAAGCTTTTATGGACCGGTTTTAGAAGCTTCCACATGTTTTGTGTGTGTGTGTGTGTGTGTGTGTGTGTGTGTGTGTGTGTGTGTGTGTGTGTGTGTGTGTGTTTTATATCAAATTTCTTTGTTTTAATTTTTTCCTGTTAGTTTAATTATTTTGTTTTTAGTCATTTTTAAATACATCTTGCCTTTTTTTAAACAAGCTGTATATTTTTCATATACATGTTGAACATGTTTTAGATACACATTGACCATTTTCCAAATACATGTTAGACATTTTATCCCATATACATGTTGAACAACTATCAAATGCACATTGAATATTTTTATACATAGGTTGAACATTCATCAGATACACATTGATCATTTTTTGAGAATGTTTTTGAAACACGTGTTTTTTTGACCGATATGCACATTTCTTAGAAATTAACCAAACATTTTTTTACATTACATAAACATATTTATTCGCAGAGGTTCTTTTCTGAAAGTAGGTAAAGTATAATCTCTAAACATATAATTTGAAAATACAACAAGAGAAAAAGAACGTAAATAAAGGAACCAAAGAAATTAACAAAGCAAACCAACCGCTCTTTGGGTCGGTCCACTACTAATGTTGTCTTGAGGTGAGCCGATTGTCCGGCTCTCTAGGAGTTATATTGATGCTCCCTCTGCCTGAAGCGTCAAATAGGACAACATCACTAGTTAAGGGGTACTCTTTGCAAAGATCACTTCTCCGATGGTGACAGTGACTTGTCCCAACCTGAGAGATTTGTGCCTTTTTGTAGATTCATTTTTCCAAAATATTTTTTCACTTGAACCGTGCGTCTAAATCATGAACCGTTTTCACAGTTGGGTTTGCGCGTCAAGATCTTCGAAATTAGAACCCATGTTAGTAGGTTTATACAATTTTCCCCCAAAAAGACCCCGGGAAAAACAAAAATAAAAGATGAAAGCAGAAAAAACCAAAAAAGCAAAAAGACGAAACCACAAAAAACTGAAACAAAAAAATAAGAGGTGCCAGAAGAACAATGTTTTTTTACTTTTTCCAGGAAGCGCAACTATTTTTTTTACTTTTGCGTGAAGCATAGTTGTGCTTCACGCCGAAGCATGGATATGCTTTTCACTTTTTGGGAAGCATGGTTGTGCTTCATGTGGAAGCACAGCTGTGCTTTTCATTTTTGGGAAGCATGGCTATGGGCTTCATGAGGAAGCACAACCACACTTCATAGTGAAGCAAAACTATGCTTGAACACGGTGTGCTTCAAACAAAAAAACCCTTTTTTTAAAAGAAAAGCCTAGAAAAAACTGGGATAAATCCGAAAACACACAAAAAAGCCCAAGAATGTGTGCAAAATATGATTTTTTTTCTCACAGTACCCAGCGCATGACGCGTGGCAACCGGCTGGATGCACCACACTGCTGTTGGAGTGGCTCCCTTGAGCACCCACTACCCCACCTTCCCCACGAAAAGATACCCCCTTATTAGTTGCTTCCGCAGTCTAGGGTTTTACCACTTGGGAATAACAAAATAACACTAATACTTCAAAACAAGCTTCAAACTTAGGTCCAACTTGGTGAGTAACCACCAGCCCTTTTTAGAGCAACAAATTAGCGGGGCCAACCGCAACATGTAGCTCCTACGCGTGGAAGCGCTCTCACCGTGTCGCCTCGTACTGGGCGCACATTTTTTCCGTTTTCTACACGCATTTTCAGGTTTGTTTTGGGTTTTTTGTTTTTATTTTACTTTTCGGCTTTTGCCTGGCTTTTCTTAGGTTTTCATGTTTTTTTTGTTTGCAAAGCATAACTAGGCTTCTCGAAAAAAATAAAAAATATATAGCATATGCTTTCACTAGAAGCATAACATGTGCTTCCGCTAAGACAGTTATGCATCCGCGAGAAACACAACCAGTGCTTTCCTAAAAAAAGAAAAAACAATATGCTTCTACGAGAAGCACAATAGCCTTACTTCCGCGAGAAACACAATTTATGCCTCCCCAAAAAGGAAAAAATACAGCGTGTGCTTCCCAAAAAAGTGAAAGTCGTGCTTCAATGCCCCCTTTTCCGGCATTCATTTTCTTTTTTGTTTTTCAGTTTTGGTGAAAAAAGTCTGACCAAATCAATTAACATGGGATCTAGCTTCGAAGATCTCGGCGTGAAAAATTCAACAATAAAAATGGTTCGACACACGTTTTAAGATATAAAATGTTTTGAACAAACAAATCTACTAAAAAACGAAAAATTCTTCGTTATGACAAGTGATGCACTGCAAAGTGCGTTACTCGTCAACACCTGAGAAAATATGGAGTGAACTTTGTAGGGGTGACATGATTTCGCTTTTTGTTTATTTAGAGGACGTAGACACCGGCTAAGAAGAGAAAGAAGACTTAAAATTTGAATCTAGCCCTGCCCAAGCAGACCATGACCTCTTACTCACAGCACATGTACTATCGTCTCGACTTAAAAAGTCTCGACCATAACTCCAAAAACGCTCTGAGTATATACATTCCCTACAAAAACAATTTACGACTCTTCTTCCTAAAAAGAACAATTTACTCCAGGCGTAAGTCTTTCAGGAGAACGTTTACCAGAAAACTTTGCTCGGCTGTGTTAGAGCATCTAGAGCCGGGCGCCTCAAACCTGCCTTATATGTCCGTGCGGGTCGCAAGGTCACTGTCCGGTCACTATTTTTTTACCTAGACGGGCCCCTCAAACGACGCTCAAACGCCCGGACTGACCGACACCCCATATTCAGCCCAAATATGAGGCGGATATGAGGCGCCCGGACATGTTCGCCACGTCGGACCCGACAGCCCAACCCCACCCCAAATTGCACCAAATCCACACCGAAGACCAGCCAGATCCATTTGTTATCTTCTCTCTTCTTCCTTTCCAGAGTCGTCCCTCTCGCACTCCGCCGCCGCGCCCGTCCTCGCCGCGGGGGACGTCATCGCCGGCCCGAACACCACTGTGGTACGTCCGGCAACTCTCTGGCGCCGTCTTGCGCTTGATGTGTTCAACACATTGTCCAACCAAGGAGACAATACTTGAGTTTGGCACTTAAAATAAATTTTATGTAAACGCTATCTATGCTTCGTACCAACATTTGATATTGACATCCGACATTGTCTTGTATGATCGACGTGCATGGATTTGAGAGTCCGGATTAGTGATATATGGATGTCCGAAAATATAAGGGTCCGTCCGGAAGATCCCGTGGGCATGCCCGGTCATGTCCGCGGATGTTTGAGAGGCCGGATTTGCCAAACCCGGCTGTAGATGCACTTATCGACCTCTAAAATTCTCACCGGATGAGCACATGAGAAGAATGCCACTCCACACTGGTCCGGTATGGTGCTGACAAAAAGATACTATGTCGTCCTGCCGTAGATATCCATCCCAATCAATATTGAATTTGGCTTCAATTAGCAGGAAAAGATGAACAACAAGCCAGACCAAGTCAAATTGAAATGGAAGCATCAACCTTATCCACAAAAATGTGGAGCGAGGAATCAATAGCGACTTCAGCAGGGTGGTTAACGGTACCATCTCTGTGCTCTCATGTTCATCACACTGTGTTGTGCTTAGTGCATAATATATGGGCTGAACCTAAAGGACATGTTTTGAATACCGAAACAATTAAATTTGCAATTTAATTAAGAGAAATCTGGATGTTGCGCGGGCTTTCAACTTGGTTTCCTGGTCGTTCCTGCTGCAGGTGCTTCATCACTTGGGGGTTGGCCAGCGTTGGCGCGAGCGGGTGTCCATCCACGCGCGTCTTGATCAATGGGACGCCTGGCCCCCCTATCCCCCACGAGCAAGGTCTCAGGCAGGGAATGCAGGAAATATGCCCTAGAGGCAATAATAAGGTTATTATTTATTTCCTTATATCATTATAAATGTTTATTATTCATGCTAGAATTGTATTAACCGGAAACTTAGTACATGTGTGAATACATAGACAAAACATAGTGTCCCTAGTATGCCTCTACTAGACTAGCTCGTTAATCAAAGATGGTTATGTTTCTTAACCATAGACATGTGTTGTCATATCATTAGGAGAACGATGTGATGGACATGAACCATCCGTTAGCTTAGCATTATGATCATTACAGTTTCATTGCTACCGCTTTCTTCATGACTTATACATGTTCCTCAGACTATGAGATTATGCCACTCCCGAATACCGGAGGAACGCCTTGTGTGCTATCAAACGTCACAACGTAGCTGGGTGATTATAAAGATGCTCTGCAGGTGTCTCCAAAGGTGTTTGTTGGTTGGAATAGATCGAGATTAGGATTTGTCACTCCGTGTTTCGGAGAGGTATCTCTGGGCCCTCTCGGTAATGCTCATCACTATAAGCCTTGCAATCAATGTGACTAATGAGTTAGTTGCGGGATGAAGCATTATGAAACGAGTAAAGAGACTTGCCGGTAACGAGATTGAACTAGGTATGATGATACCAACGATCGAATCTCGGGCAAGTAACATACCGATGATAAAGGGAACAACGTATGTTGTTATGCGGTTTGACCGATAAAGATATTCGTAGAATATGTAGGAGCCAATATGAGCATCTAGGTTCCGTTATTGGTTATTGACTGGAGATGTGTCTCGGTCATGTCTACATAGTTCTCGAACCCGTAAGGTCCGCACGCTTAATGTTCGATGACGATTTGTATTATGAGTTATGTGTTTTTATGACCGAAGTTTGTTCGGAATCCCCGAATGAGATCACGGACATGACGAGGAGTCTCGAAATGGTCGAGACATAAGGATCGATATATTGGAAGGCTATATTCGGACATCGAAAAGGTTCCGAGTGATTCGGGTATTTTTCGGAGTACCAGAGAGTTACGGGAATTCGTCGGGGGAAGTAGTGGGCCTTAATGGGCCATACGGGAAAGGAGAGAAGGGCCTCAAGGGGTGGCCGCCCCCCGCCCGTGGGCTGGTCCGAATTGGACTATGAGGGGGCGGCGCCCCCCTTCTTCCTTCTCCCCTCTTCCTCCTTCCCTTCCTTCTCCTAGTTGGAATAGGAAAAGGGGGGGGGCGAATACTACTTGGACTGGGAATCCAAGTAGGACTCCCCCCTTTGGTGCGCCCCTTCTAGGGCCGGCCTCCTCTTCCTCCCTCCTTTATATACGTGGGCAGGGGGCACCCCAAAGGCACTCCAAGATTTGTCTTACCCGTGTGCGGTGCCCCCCTTCACAGTTACACACCTCAATCATATCATCGTAGTGCTTAGGCGAAGCCCTGCGCCGGTAACTTCATCATCACCGTTGCCACGCCGTCGTGCTGACGGAACTCTCCCTCGGCCTCAACTGGATCAAGAGTTCGAGGGACGTCATTGAGCTAAACGTGTGCTGAACGCGGAGGTGCCATACGTTCGGTACTTGGATCGGTTGGATCGCGAAGACGTTCGACTACATCAACCACGTTATTGAAACGCTTCCGCTTTCAGTCTACCAGGGTACGTGGACACACTCTCCCCTCTCGTTGCTATGCATCACCTAGATAGATCTTGCGTGATCGTAGGATTTTTTTTGAAATTACCGCGTTCCCCAACAGTGGCATCCGAGCCAGGTCTATGCGTAGATGTTATATGCACGAGTAGAACACAAAGAGTTGTGGGCGATAATAGTCATACTGCTTACCAGCATATCAGACTTTGATTCGGCAGTATTGTTGGATGAAGCGGCTCAGACCGACATTACGCGTACGCTTACGCGAGACTGGTTCTACTGACGTGCTTCGCACACAGGTGTCTAGTGAGTGTCTGTTTCTCCAATTTTAGTTGAATCGAGTGTGGCTATGCCCGGTCCTTGTTCAAGGTTAAAACATCACACTTAACGAAAAATCGTTGTGGTTTTGATGTGTAGGTAAGAATGGTTCTTGCTAGAAGCCCGTACCAGCCACGTAAAACTTGCAACAACAAAGTAGAGGACGTCTAACTTGTTTTTGCAGGGCATGTTGTGATGTGATATGGTCAAGACGTGATGAGATATAATTTGTTCTATGAGATGATCATGTTTCGTTAAAGTTATCGGCAACAGGCAGGAGCCTTATGGTTGTCTCTTTATTGCATAAGATGCAAGTGCCATGTAATTGCTTTACTTTATCGCTATGCGATAGCAATAGTTGCAAAAGCAATAGTTACCGAGACGACCATGTGACGACACGTTGATAGAGATCAAGATGATGGAGATCATGGTGTCATGCCGGTGACGATGGAGATCATGATGGTACTTTGGAGATGGAGATCAAAGGCACAAGATGATGATGGCCATATCATGTCACATATTTTGATTGCATGTGATGTTTGTCTTTTATATTCTTATTTTTCTTAGTTCGGCGGTAGCATTATAAGATGATCCCTTACTAAAATTTCAAGGTATAAGTGTTCTCCCTGAGTACGCACCGTTGTGACAGTTCGTCGTGCCGAGACACCACGTGATGATCGGGTGTGATAAGCTCTACGTTCACATACAACGGGTGTAAGACAGTTTTGCACGTGCAGAATACTCGGGTTAAACTTGACGAGCCTAGCATGTATAGACATGGCCTCGAACACTGAGACCGAAAGGTCGAACGTGAATCATATAGTAGATATGATCAACATAGTGATGTTCACCATTGAAAACTACTCCATCTCATGTAATGATCGGACATGGTTTAGTTGATTTGGATCACATGATCATTTAGATAACTAAGGGATGTCTATCTAAGTGGGAGTTCTTAAGTAATATGATTAATTGAACTTTAATTTATCATGAACTTAGTCCTGATAGTATTTTGCATATCTATGTTGTAGATCAATGGCCCGTGCTACCGTTCCCTTGAATTTTAATGTGTTCCTAGAGAAAGCTAAGTTCAAAGATGATAGTAGCAACTACACGGACTGGATCCATAACTTGAGGATTATCCTCATTGCTGCATAGAAGAACTATGTCCTTGATGCACCGCTAGGTGAAAGGCCTGCTGCAGGAGCAGATGTTTATATTATGAATGTTTGACAAGCTCGATATGATGACTACTCGATAGTTAAGTGTGCCATGCTTTACGGCTTAGAATCGGGACTTCAAAGACGTTTTGAACGTCATGGACCATATGAGATGTTCCAGGAATTGAAGTTAATATTTCAAGCAAATGCCCGAGTTGAGAGATATGAAATCTCCAAAAAGTTCTATAGCTGCAAGATGGAGGAAAACAGTTCTGTTAGTGAACACATACTCAAAATGTCTGGGTATTACAATCACTTGACTCAGCTGGGAGTTAATCTTCTAGTTGATTGTGTCATTGACAGAGTTCTCCAATCACTGCCACCAAGCTACAAGAGCTTCACGATGAACTATAACATGAGGGATGGACAAGACTATCGCCAAGCTCTTCACGATGCTCAAAGTTATGGAGGTAGAAATCAAGAAGGAGCATTAAGTGTTGATGGTTAACAAGACCACTAGTTTCAAAAAAAGGCAAAGGAAAGAAGGGGAACTTCAAGAAGAATGGCAAGCAAGTTGCCACTCCCGGGAAGAAACCCAAGTCTGGACCTAAGCCTGAAACTGAGTGCTTCTACTGCAAAGGGACTAGACACTGGCGGATGAGAAGGATGGCAAAGTGAACAAAGGTATATTTGATATACATGTTATTGATGTGTACCTTACTAATGCTCATAGTAGCACTTGGGTATTTGATACTGGTTCTGTTGCTCATATTTGCAAATCGAAACAGGGGCTACAGATGAAACAAAGATTGGCCAAGGACGAGGTGACGATGCGCGTCGGAAATGGTTACAAGGTCGATGTGATCGCCGTCGGCACGCTACCTCTATATCTACCTTCAGGATTAGTTTTAGACCTGAATAATTGTTATTTGGTGCCAATGTTGAGCATGAACATTATATCTGGATCTTGTTTGATGCAAGATGGTTATTCATTTAAATCAGAGAATAATGGTTGCTCTATTTATATGAGTAATATCTTTTATGGTCATGACCCTTGAAGAGTGGTCTATTTTTGTTGAATCTCGATTGTGGTAATACACATATTCATAATATTGATGCCAAAAGATGCAAAGTTGATAATGATAGTGCAACATATTTGTGGCACCACCGTTTAGGTCATATTGGTGTAAAGCGCATGAAGAAACTCCATGCAGATGGACTTTTGGAGTCACTTGATTATGAATCATTTGATGCTTGCGAACCATGCCTCATGGGCAAGATGACTAAGACTATGTTCTCCGGAACAATGGAGCGAGCCACTGACTTATTGGAAATAATGCATACCGATGTATGCGGTCCGATGAGTGTTGAAGGCTCGCGACGGGTATCGTTATTTCCTGACCTTCACAGATGATTTGAGCAGATATGGGTATATCAACTTAATGAAACATAAGTCTGAAACATTTGAAAAGTTCAAAGAGTTTCAGAGTGAAGTGGAAAATCATCGTAACAAGAAAATTAAGTTTCTACGATCTGATCGCGGAGGCAAATATTTGAGTTACGAGTTTGGTCTTCATTTAAAACAATGTGGAATAGTTTCACAACTCACGCCACCTGGAACACCACAGCGTAATGGTGTGTCCGAACGTCGTAACCATACTTTATTAGATATGGTGCGATCTATGATGTCTCTTATTGATTTACCACTATCGTTTTGGGGTTATGCATTAGAGACAAGTGCATTCACTTTAAATAGGGCATTGTCTAAATCCGTTGAGACGACACCATATGAACTATGGTTTGGCAAGAAACCTAAGCTGTCGTTTCTTAAAGTTTGGGGTTGCGATGCTTATGTGAAAAAGCTTCAGCCTGATAAGCTCGAACCCAAATCGGAGAATTGTGTCTTCATAGGATACCAAAAGAAACTATTGGGTACACCTTCTATCACAGATCCGAAGGCAAGATCTTTGTTGCTAAGAATGGATCCTTTCTAGAGAAGGAGTTTCTCTCGAAAGAAGTGAGTGGGAGGAAAGTAGAACTTGATGAGGTAATTGTACCTTCTCTCGAATTGGAAAGAAGTTCATAACAGAAATTAGTTCCAGTGATGCCTGCACCAATTAGTGAGGAAGCTAATGATGATTGAGGGAGTCCTGGATTAGGGGGTGTCCGGATAGCCGAACTATCACCTTTGGCTGGACTCCTGGACTATGAAGATACAAGATTGAAGACTTCGTCCCATGTCCAGATGGGACTTTCCTTGGCGTGGAAGGCAAGCTTGGCGATACGGATATGTAGATCTCCTACCATTGTAACCGACTCTGTGTAACCCTAACCATCTTCGGTGCCTATATAAACCGGAGGGTTTTAGTCCGTAGGACGAACAACAATCATACCATAGGCTAGCTTCTAGGGTCTAGCCTCTCTGATCTTGTGGTAGATCTACTCACTACCCATATGATCAATATTAATCAAGCAGGAGTAGGGTTTTACCTCCATCGAGAGGGCCCAAACCTGGGTAAAAACATCGTGTCCCTTGTCTCCTGTTACCATCCTCCTAGACGCACACTTCGGGACCCCCTACCCGAGATCCGCCGGTTTTGACACCGACATTGGTGCTTTCATTGAGAGTTCCTCTATGTCGTCATCTTTAGGCCCGATGGCTCCTCCGATCGTCAACAACGATGTGGTCCAGGGTGAGACTTTTCTCCCCGGACAGATCTTCGTATTCGGCGGCTTTGCACTGCGGGCCAATTCGCTTGGCCATTTGGAGCAGATTGAAAGCTACGCCCCTGGCCATCAAGTCAGATTTGGAAGTTTGAACTATATGGCTGACGTCCCCGGAGACTTGATCTTCGACGGGTTCGAGCCACAGCCAAGCGCGTCGCACTGTCACGATAGGCATGATCTAGCTCTGCCGCCGGACAGTGCCCAGGAGGCCACACAAGTGTCCGCTCTGACCCTTAGCTCGAAGCCAACTGCGCCGATCGAGGACGGGTGGCTGGACACCGCCTCGGGGGCTGCTATCTCTACGGTGATTGAGCCGAACACCAACCCTGTCCTTTGCAAAGCTCGTGAATCCAAGATGCCGGACTCCGAACCTTCCGCGCCCCTGCCAATCGAATCCGATTGGGCGCCGATCATGGAGTTCACTGCCGCGGACATCTTTCAGCACTCGCCCTTTGGAGACATCCTGAATTTGCTAAATTCTCTCTCTTTATTAGGAGAGCCCTGGCCGGATTATGGTCAGCAAGGTTGGGATGTGGACGATGAAGAAATTCAAAGCCCACCCACCACCCACTTCATAGCCAATGACGATGATTTAACCGACATGCTCGACTTCGACTCCGAATACATCGACGGTATGGACGACGATGCAGGAGACGACCAAGAACCAGCGCCTACAGGGCACTGGAAGGCCACCTCATCATACGACAAATACATGGCGGACATCCCAAAAGATGGGAATGGCGATGGAACAACAAAGGATGACCCCCTCCAAGAAACAGCCTAAGCGCCGGCGTCAGCGGCGCTGCTCTAAATCCCGCCACAGCAAAAACGGTGATTCCGGCACGGGAGACAATAACACCTCGGACAGTGCCGAAGACAACCCCCTCTAGCAGGATTCAGCGCAGGAGGATGGAGAAGCCAGCCCTCATGAGAGAGCGGCAGACAGAGAGGTAGAGGACAATAATTATATGCCTCCTCCGAAGACGAGGCAAGCCTCGACGACGACGAATTTGTCGTGCCTGAGGATCCCGCCAAACAGGAGCGTTTCAAACGCAGGCTTATGGCCACGGCAAGCAGCCTCAAGAAAAAGCAGCAACAGCTTAGAGTTAACCAAGATTTGCTAGCCGACAGATGGATCAAGTCTGGCGGTCAAGAGTCTGAACTCGAACGCCTCCAAGAGCTACACAAAACGCAGTTGCTACCCGATTAGAGGAGGAAGCACCTAAACCTACATCACCAGCACATGATACGGCCGACCGGCCACCTCGTGGCCGCGACAGAGAGGCCTCTCGGCCCTCCACTCAAGCCGCACCCCGGCGCCGCTCAAAAAATACCAAGGCATGGGGAAGTGCGCCAGACCTGCGAGATATATTGGAGGACAGGGCAAGGCAAACAAGATCGATCTACGGATCGCGTGGGCGCCCCACTACACGTGACGATAACCGTCACGCCGGATATGGCAACCCGCCGGGCGAACACGAGAGACAAAGCTCATTTGAGCTGCGCCGTGATATAGCCCATCTGAGGCGCCAAGACACCCACTATGCTTCACAGATGAAGTGATGGATCATCAAATCCCTGAGGGTTTCAAACCTGTAAACATTGAATCATACCATGGCACAACAGATCCTGCGGTCTAGATCGAGGACTATCTCCTTCACATCCACATGGCCCGCGGTGATGACCTACACGTCATCAAATACCTCCCACTCAAGCTTAAAGGACCAGCTCGGCATTGGCTTAACAGCTTGCCAGCAGAGTCAATTGGTTGTTGGGAAGACCTGGAAGCCGCATTCCTCGACAATTTCCGTGGCACTTATAATGCGACCACCAGACGCCGATGACCTAAGCCACATAATTCAGCAGCCAGAGGAATCGGCCAGACAATTCTGGACACGGTTCCTAACCAAGAAAAATCAAATCGTCGACTGTCCGGATGCAGAGGCCCATGCAGCCTTCAAACATAACATCCGCGACGAGTGGCTTGCCCGACACCTAGGACAGGAAAAGCCGAAATCCATGGCAGCCCTCACAACACGCATGACCCGCTTTTGCGCGGGAGAGGACAGCTGGCTAGCTCGTATTAACAATATGACCAAGAGCCCTGGTAATTCGGATACCACGGACAACAACGGTAGGTCGCCTTGCAACAAGCACAAGCGCCGCATTAATGGCGATAATGCTGAGGATACGGCAGTCAATGCCGGATTCAGAGGCTCTAAACCCGGTCAGCGGAAAAAGCCATTGAAAAGAAATACTCTGGGCCTGTCCAATTTGGACCGAATACTCGATCGCTCGTGCCAGATACACGGCACCCCCGAAAAACCAGCCAACCACACCAACAGGGATTGTTGGGTGTTCAAGCAGGCAGGCAAGTTAAATGCCGAAAACAATGACAAGGGGTTGCATAGAGACGACAAGGAGGAGCCCCGGCCGCCGAACAATAGAGGACAGAAGGGCTTCCCGCTACAAGTGCGGACGGTGAACATGATATACGCAACCCACATACCCAAAAGGGAGCGGAAGCATGCACTAAGGGACGTATATGCGATGGAGCGATCGCCCCAAAGTTCAATTCGTGGTCCTCTGCCGATCACTTTTGATCGAAGGACACCCACTAGCATCCGCCATGGCGGATTCACCGCATTGGTTCTAGACCCAATCGTTGACGGATTTCACCTCACTAGAGTCCTGATGGACGGCGGCAAAGAACTGAACCTGCTTTATCGGGACAAGATGTGCAAAATGGGCATAGATCCTCAAGGATTAAACCCACAAATACGACCTTTAAAGGCGCCATACTGTGTAGAGGCCAACTATGACAGCTCGATTACACTTGAAGTGGTCTTGGATCCCGGATAACTTCCGAAGCGAGGAGTTAATCTTCGACATAGTCCCGTTCCGCAGCAGCTATCACGCACTGCTCGAACGAACTGCATTTGCAAAGTTCAATGCGGTGCCACACTACGTATACCTCAAGCTCAAGATGCCAGGCCCTCCAGGAGTCATTACAGTCAAAGGAAACACCGAACACTCTCTCCGAACGGAGGAGCATACGGCGGCCCCTCGCGGTGGAAGTACAAAGCAGCCTCTCAAGGCAATTCTCGAGTCCGGCTATTAAACGTCCGGACACCGCTGCAGCGCCGAGTAACCTACAACAAGACCGCTCGCACGCCCCGAGCATCGCCAGAGTAATGCGGTCCCAACCCCAGCCCTCACGAAATTGCAAAACCAGTACTACGCGTACATAATTACGCCCGAAATACCATGGGCATAGGGGAGGGGGCACGACCACGCGAGGCCCGCACGCGGCTCAACCGCACTGTGGGCTCCCAATTGTGTCATTCTTTTTTCTCTTACTTTCAGGACTCCTTTCTCAAGAAGCCCTGTCCGGCAGTAGCATCGCCGAACACATGATGCAACAGTCAGGGAAGCAGAAAGCTACGTCGAGTGTCCAGGTGGCCTCTATAACGAGCAGTATAGTTGTTTCACATATCATCCCGCAGCTCGCCCCTGGAGGGGGACATGGCAAATAGTCCCATCCATTGCTTATCGCACTATTTGTATCGTTCTACTTTTACCGCAGCCTTTTTGAATAAACCATACATAGCTTCTGCCTATTATTGCATTCCTTTTTTTATCCATATATGTTCACTTATGACATGTTGCACCCGTACACTTTGGTACGGCCAAATACACCAGGGGCTTAAGTACCCCAAAATATGGTGTGATAAGTCCGAACACTTTCACAAGTGCGGCACCCCGAACTTATAGCATTATATGCATCGGCTCTGAATCATGTCTTGGGTCAATAGTTGGGTTTGCCCGGCTCCCATGTTTTGGTACCTTACGTTCCGTTATATCGGCTAAGGTAGCGCTGGGAGAACCACCGCGATTGTGCCCGGTTGAGCTGGGTTAAGCACCTCGATGGAGAAAGTTAAAACTGACCGTCATGATAGGGCGAGAGCCGGTCGCTGTTCGAGAGGTTTTCGAGTCCCTAAAGACTTATGCCGCTTAGAGCGAGGAGTCGGCTTTGTCCGGCCCAGGCATGGATAGCGCCTCGAACTCGGTCTTCCGAATACTAGGGGCTTCGCCGAAATTTAAAATTATAGAATTCTATGGCTAAGTGAGAGTGTTCAAGCATTATAGTACGGTTGCCTTGTTCGTTGCGTTGAGCGCCTCCCTCGAAGGACCCAAGAATGGGAAAAAGAGCGCTCAAGTTTATCCCGAACACCCTAGCACTCGTGGCATGAGGGCAGAAGCCGACGACTCGCCATCTCTCAAATTTAATAAACGGCCGCACAGAAGGTAATATTTTAAATTCACAAGCGTTGCTTAGCGCATATGAACAAGTTTTCAGCATACAGGATAACAAATGCGAGTTTACTCAAAAATTACATCTTTGGAGCATTCACCCGCTATAAGGCGGGCACCCTTCAAGACGCCCTCATAATACATCTCGGGATTGCGATACTCCCTGCCCGGCGGTGGTCTGTCCATCACAAGCCTCTCAGCGTCCATCTTGCCCCAGTGCACTTTAGCACAGGCAAGGGCCCTACGGGCACCTTCGATGCAGAAGGAGCGCTTGACGACTTCAATACATGGACAGGCGCCCACCAGCTGCCTCACCAGCCCAAGTAGCTCCTGTGCACGGCTTCCTTAGGCCACCGCCGAACTATGAGGCCCTTCATGGCCTGTTCGCCACCTTATGGTGCTCGACCACCGCTTCACTGGTCGCTCAAGGGCCTCCCGGATGTCCGCCTCAAAGATCTCGAGACCGAACACCTTCTCCGTCGAGCTCCCCTCCTCGGCTCGATAGAACGCGGCAGCATCGAACACACTGCGGGGCAGATCTGTGAATGCTCCTGGAGAGCTCCGGATTCGGGTAAGTAACAGATAATTCACTTTCACGTGCTTGCTTTGCATAAAGAATGCCTTACCCGCCGCTATCTTCTTCAATGCCTCAATTTCCTGGAGGGATTTTTGGGCTTCGGCCTTAGCGGCTTTGGCGCTCTCAAGGGCCGAGGCGAGCTCGGACTCTCGAGTCTTTGAGTCACGCTCCAAACTCTCATGTTTTCCATGAGAGCCTGGAGCTCTTGCCGCACCTCCGCCACCTGCGCCTCCTGTTTCTCTCGCTCGGTGCGCTCCGCGGCCGCATTGCTTCGGCCTTGGACACCGCTTCCTTGTGGTCGCCACCTGTTCGTGGGCCCCGCAATACTCACGTTATTCCCTGCCATTTTTGCAACCACATCTTTTATATACTTCCATAAGGTATTACTTACCTTCCTTGTCCTCGAGCTGCTTTTTGGCAAGGCCGAGCTCGTTCTCGGACTGCTCGGGCTTTGCTTCAATGCATCGACCTCCATGATCGGGCAGAGGTCAAGAAATGCAGCCTGCATTCCCATATTGACATACTTATGTTAGACTCATGTGTACATCTTTTTAGATCCTCGTTCAGCTTTTCTTTTTCAACACCAAACCGAGCATCGTGGGCTACTTGTCTATGCGTAATATTTTTACATATCTTAAATACATATCTCAAAGCTTTGTTAGAAGGCTGGCACGAAGCTTCACCAGCCCGCTCTTGGCGGATCGAACTTTCGGATCACCACACTCATAACAAGGCGGTGTTCTCGTTGATGGCGCCGTTAAGCGCCTCCAAGCAAATTATCTGGTGCCTCGGTTGGGACGGAGGTCACCGTGTCGCAGTCTTGCCCTTCTTACAAAGGGTCCTTCTGCGGACTCGAACCACCGAAGGTTCGGTGCGGAGTCTGCCCGGGGCGGACTTAGAGCCCTTTGGGGTTTTATCCCCCTTGCGCCTGGAGTCCGGGAGGTTGCCTTGCGGCGCTTCCTGGACCACCTCCTCCTGGCTGTGCCCCTTTTGGGACCCCACCTCAGCGTCATCCGCGACACGAGGAGAGGAGGCAGCCGGAAGTGAGGTGCTATTCACGTCCGACGAATCCAGGGAGCCGCTCGTTGAAGCGTCGAGCCCGTCCTTGGGCGGGCTGCAGGGTTATATTCGGCGTTAGGAGATTCTGTGCAACAAATGAAACGCCATGAGTTATTCTGGTATCCGGACACTTATGATTTCGCCAGGGGCTTAGCCCTCGGTGGCCACTCCTCTTCGCCGTCGTCGGCGTTGGTGGAGTAGTCCGGAGGAAGGGTCCTTCCCTTCTTGGACCCTCCGGCCTCCCCAGTTGGGGCGGCCTTCCTTTTCTTCTCTCCCCCCGCTGGGGGAGAGGCCTCTTTTTCCTCCTCCTCGTCTTCATGGGAGGAGTCCGCCTTAGAGTCATCGGACGATGAGCCGAAAACACCTGGCGCCAGGAACTCCTTCAAGTTCCCGTGGCCTTCTTCTTGGCCTTCTTCTCCGGCACCACGTAAGGTGCCGGAACCAGCAGTCCCGTTAATCGGGCGTCCACTGGGTCTTCTGGCAAGGGAGCTGGACAGTTAACCTGCCCGGACATCTTTTGCCAGTCCTGTCAAAGGTAAGGGAGTTTAGATCCCGCATAGAGTCAAACTATGAAAAACAAGTGTCATGTAAAGGGTGAAATAGCTTACCTCGCTGGCTTGACGCTGCGAGCTGAATCCACGATCTTCGGTAGCGGATGCGGGAGCCTCGGCGCCCTTAAACAACACCTTCCATGCATCTTCGTACGTAGTGTCGAAGAGCCTGCTCAAGGTTTGGTGTTGTGCCGGATCAAACTCCCACAAGTTGAAGGCCCGTTGTTGGCACGGGAGGATCCGGCGGATGAGCATGACCTGGACTACGTTGACAAGCTTGAGCTTCTTGTTCACCAGGTTTTGGATGCAGGTTTGGAGTCCTGTCAGCTCTTCCAAATTACCCCATGTCAGGCCCGTCTCTTTCCAAGAGGTGTGCCGTGTAGGGAAGCCAGATCGGAATTCGGGGGCCGCTGCCCATTTAGGGTCATGCGGCTCGGTGATGTAGAACCACCCCGATTGTCACCCCTTTATGGTCTCCACAAAGGAGCCCTCGAGCCATAGGACGTTGGCCATCTTGCCCACCATGGCACCTCCGCACTCCGCCTGGCGGCGGCCCACTACCTTTGACTTGACATTGAAGGTCTTCAGCCATAAGCTGAAGTGGGGATGGATGCAGAGGAAGGCCTTGCACATGACGATGAACGCCGAGATGTTGAGGATGAAATTCGGGGCCAGATCGTGGAAATCCAGGCCATAGTAGAACATGAGCCCCCGGACAAATGGATGAAGTGGAAAACCTAGTCCGCGGAGGAAGTGGGTGAGGAAAACCACCCTCTCATGGGGCCTAGGGGTGGGGATAAGCTGCCCTTGTCGGGGAGCCGATCGCGCGATGTCGTTGGACAAGTATCCGCCTTCCGCAGCTTTTGATGTGCCCTCCGTGATGGAGGAGACCATCCACTTGCCTCCCGCCCGGACATGGCTGGAGAAGGTTGAGGTGGGATGTGCGGACTTGGGCGCTGGAGCTCGAAAGTGCTGGAAATGGATGAGCAAAGGAGGAAGAAGGCGAGGTAAAAGGTGGATCCTTATCCCTTATATGGACGGACGGCTATGCGTCCCCACCAGCCTGGTAAAACTCGCTTATCTCCCAAGCGCCAGAATCAATGGCGCGGTTGGGTTACCAAGCCCGTATTGATGAGAATCCCGAATAAGGGGACAGGATCTCTGCTTTGACAAGACGTGCCAAGGAAACCGCCCGCTAAACGCTACCGAGGTGGGACAAGAAAACGATTGAATAAAGGCTTGGCGTGGTGTGATGTCACGCCACGTATCACGCCGCAGATTGAATTTGTGTAAATATTATTCTCTACGATGGTATGTGGAACTTATTTTGCGAGCGGACACTATCCTTGTGTTCAAAATCTTCTATGAAGTATTCGGAGGAGGAACCCGCCTTGCAATGCCGAAGACAATATGTGCGCCGGACTCGTCGTCATTGAAGCCTGGTTCAGGGGCTACTGAGGGAGTCCTCGATTAGGGGGTGTTTGGATAGTCGAACTATCACCTTTGGCCGGACTCCTGGACTATGAAGATACAAGATTGAAGACTTCGTCCCGTGTCCGGATGGGACTTTCCTTGGCGTGGAAGGCAAGCTTGGCGATACGGATATGTAGATCTCCTACCATTGTAACCGACTCTGTGTAACCCTGACCCTCTTCGGTGCCTATATAAACCGGAGGGTTTTAGTCCGTAGGACGAACAACAATCAGACCATAGGCTAGCTTCTAGGGTCTAGCCTCTCTGGTCTCGTGGTAGATCTACTCTTGTACTACCCATATCATCAATATTAATCAAGCAGGAGTAGGGTTTTACCTCCATCGAGAGGACCCGAACCTGGGTAAAAACATCGTGTCCCTTGTCTCCTGTTACCATCCGCCTAGACGCACAGTTCGGGACCCCCTACTCGAGATCCGCCGGTTTTGACACCGACAATGATGATCATGAAACTTCAGATCAAGTTACTACCGAACCTCGTAGGTCAACTAGAGTACGTTCCGCACCAGAGTGGTATGATAATCCTGTTCTGGAAGTCATGTTACAAGACCATGACGAACCTACGAACTATGCGGAAGCGATAATGAGCCCAGATTCCGCAAAATGGCTTGAGGCCATGAAATATGAGATGGGATCCATGTATGACAACAAAGTATGGACTTTGGTTGACTTGCCCGATGATCGGCAAGCCATAAAGAATAAATGGATCTTCAAGAAGAAGACTGGCGCTAATGGTAATGTTACTGTCTCCAAAGCTCGACTTGTTGCCAAAGGTTTTTGACAAGTTCAAGGAGTTGACTACGATGAGACCTTCTCACCTGTAGCGATGCTTAAGTCTGTCCGAATCATGTTAGCAATTGCCGCATTTTATGATTATGAAATCTAGCAAATTGATGTCAAAATTGCATTCCTTAATGGATTTCTTAAAGAAGAATTGTATATGATGCAACCAGAAGATTTTGTCGATCCTAAAGGTGCTAACGAAGTGTGCAAGCTCCAGCAATCCATTTATGGACTGGTGCAAGCCTCTCGGAGTTGGAAATACGCTTTGATAGTGTGATCAAAGCATATGGTTTTATACAGACTTTCGGAGAAGCCTGTATTTACAAGAAAGTGAGTAGGAGTTCTGTAGAATTTCTAATATTGTATTGTTGGGAAACGTAGTAATTTCAAAATTTTCCTACGCACACGCAATATCATGGTGATGATATAGCAACGAGAGGGGAGAGTGTTGTCCACGTACCCTCGTAGACCGTAAGCGGAAGCATTAGCACAACGCGGTTGATGTAGTCGTACGTCTTCACACTCCAACCGATCCAAGCACCGAACGTACGGCACCTCCGAGTTCAGCACACGTTCAGCTCGATGACGATCCCCGGGCTCCGATCCAGCAAAGCTTCGGGGATGAGTTTCGTCAGCACGACGGCGTGGTGACAATGATGATGCTCTACCAGCGCAGGGCTTCGCCTAAACTCATGACGATATGACCGAGGTGGAATATGGTGGAGGGGGCACCGCACACGGCTAAGGAATGATCCAGAATCAACTTGTGTGTCTCTAGGGTGCCCCCGCCCCAGATACAAAGGAGCAAGGGGAGGCCGGCCGGCCCTTGTGGGCGCTGGGCTAAGGAGGAGGAGTCCTCCTCCTAGTAGAATAGGACTCCCCTTCCTACTCCTACTAGGGAGGGGGAAAGGAAGGGGAGAGGGGAAGGAAGAGGGGGCGCCGCCCCCCTCCTAGTCCAATTCGGACCAGAGGGAGAAGGGGTGTGCGGCCCACCCTGGCTGCCCCTCTCTCTTTCTACTAAGGCCCATGTGGCCCATTAACTCTCCCGGGGTTCTGTAACCTCCCAAGACTGTTTTCTCCAAATCACTCGGAACACTTCCGGTGTCGAATATAGTCGTCCAATATACCAATCTTTATGTCTCGCCATTTCGAGACTCCTCGTCATGTCCGTGATCACATCCGGACTCAACAAACTTCGTACATCAAAACTTATAAACTCATAATAAAACCGTCATCGTAACGTTAAGCGTGCGGACCCTATGGGTTCGAGAACTATGTAGACATGACCTAGAACTATTCTCGGTCAATAACCAATAGCGGAACCTGGATGCCCATATTGGTTCCTACATATTCTACGAAGATCTTTATCGGTCAAACCGCATAACAACATACATTGTTCCCTTTGTCATCAGTATGTTACTTGCCCGAGATTCGATCGTCGGTATCCAATACCTAGTTCAATCTCGTTACCGGCAAGTCTCTTTACTCGTTACGTAATGCATCATTCCATAACTAACTCATTAGTTACATTTCTTGCAAGGCTTATAGTGATGTGCATTACCGAGAGGGCCCAGAGATACCTCTCCGACAATCGGAGTGACAAAACCTAATCTCGAAATATGCCAACCCAACATCTACCTTTGGAGACACCTATAGTACTCCTTTATAATCACCCGATTCATGCCAGACGTTTGGTAGCACCAAAGTGTTCCTCCGTAAACGGGAGTTGCATAATCTCATAGTTACAGGAACATGTATAAGTCATGAAGAAAGCAATAGCAATATACTAAACGATCAAGTGCTAGGCTAACGGAATGGGTCATGTCAATCACATCATTCTCCTAATGATGTGATCCCATTAATCAAATGAAAACGCATGCCTATGGTTAGGAAACATAACCATCTTTGATTAATGAGCTAGTCAAGTAGAGGCATACTAGTGACGTTATGTTTGTCTATGTATTCACACATGTATCATGTTTCCGGTTAATACAATTCTAGCATGAATAATAAACATTTATCATGATATGAGGAAATAAATAATAACTTTATTATTGCCTCTAGGGCATATTTCCTTCAGTCTCCCACTTGCACTAGAGTCAATAATCTAGATTACACAGTAATGATTCTAACACCCATGGAGTCTTGGTGCTGATCATGTTTTGCTCGTGAGAGAGGCTTAGTCAATGGGTCTGCAACATTCAGATCCGTATGTATCTTGCAAATCTCTATGTCTCCCACTTGGACTTGGTCCCGAATGGAATTGAAGCGTCTCTTGATGCGCTTGGTCCTCTTGTGAAATCTGGATTCCTTTGCCAAGGCAATTGCACGTGTTGTCACAGAAGATCTTCATTGGTCCCGATGCACTAGGTATGACACCTAGATCGAAATGAACTCCTTCATCCGAGACTCCTTCATTTGCTGCTTCCGAAGCAGCTATGTACTCCGCTTCACATGTAGATCCCGCCACGACGCTTTGTTTAGAACTGCACCAACTTACAGCTCCACCGTTTAATAAAAACGCGTATCCGGTTTGCAATTTAGAATCGTCCGGATCAGTGTCAAAGCTTGCATCGACGTAACCATTTACGACTAGCTCTTTGTCACCTCCATATACGAGAAACATATCCTTAGTCCTTTTCGTATTTCAGATGTTCTTCACCGCTGTCCAAAGGATCCACTCGATTACTTTGGTACCTTCCCGCCAATTGCTAAGCATCGTGTCCGGTACACAAGCATTGCATACATGATGAGCCTATGGCTGAAGCATAGGAACATCTTTCATTTTCTCTATCTTCTGCGGTGGTCGGGCATTGAGTTTGACTCAACTTCACACCTTGAAGCACGGGCAAGAACCCTTTCTTTGCCTGATCCATTTTGAACTTTTTCAAAATTTTATCAAGGTATGTGCTTTGTGAAAGTCCTATTAAGCGTCTTGATCTATCTCTATAAATCTTGATGCCCAATATGTAAGCAGCTTCACCGAGGTCTTTCATTGAAAAAAAATTATTCAAGTATCCCTTTATGCTATCCAGAAATTCTATATCATTTCCAATTAATAATATGTCATCTACATATAATATCAGAAATGCTACAGAGCTCCCACTCACATTCTTGTAAATACAGTCTTCTCCAAAAGTCTGTATAAACCATATGCTTTGATCACACTATCAAAGCGTTTATTCCAACTCCGAGATGCTTGCACCAGTCCATAAATGGATCGCTGGAGCTTGCACACTTTGTTAGCACCTTTTGGATCAACAAAACCTTCCGCTGCATCATATACAACTCTTCTTCCGTAAATCCATTCAAGAATGCAGTTTTGACATCCATTTGCCAAATTTCATAATCATGAAATGCAACAATAGCTAACATGATTGGACAGACTTAAGCATCGCCACGGGTGAGAAAGTCTCATCGTAGTCAACCCCTTGAACTTGTTGAGAACCTTTCGCAACAAGTCGAGCTTTATAGACGATTACATTACCATCGTCGTCTTCTTCTTAAAGATCCATTTATTCTCAATGGCTTGCCGATCATCGGACAAGTCAACCAAAGTCCATACTTTGTTCTCATACATGGATCCCATCTCAGATTTCATGGCCTCTAGCCATTTTATGGAATCTGGGCTCATCATCGCTTCCTCATAGTTCGTGAGGTTCATCATGGTCAAGTAACATGACTTCCGAATAGGATTACCGCACCACTCAGTGCGGATCTTACTCTGGTAGACCTACGAGGTTCAGTAGAAACTTGATCTGAAGTTTCATGATCAATATCATTAGCTTCCTCACTAATTGGTGTAGGTGTCACAGGACATGATTTCTGTGATGAACTACTTTCCATTAAGGGAGCAGGTACAGTTACCTCATCAAGTTCTACTTTCCTCCCACTCACTTCTTTCGAGAGAAACTCCTTCTCTAGAAAGGCCCAATTCTTGGCAACAAATGTTTTGCCTTCGGATCTGTGATAGAAGGTGTACCCAACAGTTTCTTTTGGGTATCCTATGAAGACACATTTCTCCGATTTAGGTTCGAGCTTATCTGGTTGAAGTTTCTTCACATAAGCATCGCAGCCCCAAACTTTAAGAAACGACAACTTTGGTTTCTTGCCAAACCACAGGTCATAAGGCGTCGTCTCAACGGATTTTGATGGTGCCCTATTTAACGTGAATGTGGCCGTCTCTAAAGCATAACCTCAGAACGATAGCGGTAAATCAGTAAGAGACATCATAGATCGCACCATATCTAGTAAAGTACGACATTCTGACGATCGGACACACCATTTCTTTGTGGTGTTCGTGTGGCGTGAGTTGCCAAACTATTCCGCATTGTTTCAAATGTAAACCAAACTCGTAACTCAAATATTCTCCTCCATGATTAGATCGTAGAAACTTTATTTTCTTGTTACGATGATTTTCCACTTCACACTGAAATTCTTTGAACTTTTCAAATGTTTCAGACTTGTGTTTCATTAAGTAGATATACCCATATCTGCTCACATCATCTGTGAAGGTGAGAAAATAACGATATCCGCCACGAGCTTCAACATTCATCGGACCACATACATCTGTATGTATGATTTCCAACAAATCTGTTGCTCTCTCCATAGTACCGGAGAATGGTGTTTAAGTCATCTTGCCCATGAGGCACGGTTCGCAAGTACCAAGTGATTCATAATCAAGTGATTCCAAAGTCCATCAGTATGGAGTTTCTTCATGCGCTTTACACCGATATGACCTAAACGGCAGTGCCACAAATAAGTTGCACTCTCATTATCAATTCTGCATCTTTTGGCTTCGACATTATGAATATGTGTATCACTACTTTCGAGATTCAATAAAAATAGACCACTCTTCAAGGGTGCATGTGTTGGGGAACGTAGTAATTTCAAAAAATTTCCTACGCACACGCAAGATCATGGTGATGGTATAGCAACGAGAGGGGAGAGTGTTCGTCCATGTACCCTCGTAGACCGTAAGCGGAAGCGTTAGCACAACGCGGTTGATGTAGTCGTACGTCCTCACGATCCGACCGATCCAAGCACCGAACGTACGGAGCCTCCGAGTTCAGCACACGTTCAGCTCGATGACGATCTCCGGCCTTCGATCCAGCAGAGCTCCGGAGATGAGTTCCGTAAGCACGACGGCGTGGTGACGATGATGATGTTCTACCGGCGCAGGGCTTCGCCTAAACTCCGCGACGATATGACCGAGGTGGAATATGGTGGAGGGGGGCACCGCACACGGCTAAGGAACGATCCGTAGATCAACTTGTGTGTCTATGGGGTGCCCCCCGTATACAAAGGAGCAAGGGGGGAGGCCGGCCGGCCCTTGGGGCGCGCCAAGGAGGGGGAGTCCTCCTCCTAGTGGGAGTAGGACTCCCCTTTCCTAGTCCAACTAGGAAGGAGGAAGGGGGAAGGAAAGAGGGGGAGAGGGAGAGGGAAAGAGGGGCCGCGCCCCCCTCCCCTAGTCCAATTCGGACTCCCCTTAGGAGGGGGCGTGCCACCTCCTGGGCTGCTGCCCTCTCTCTCCCCTTAGGCCACTAAGGCCCAATACTTCCTTGGGGGGTTCCGGTAACCCCTACGGCACTCCGGTTTTCTCCAAAATCACCCGGAACACTTCCGGTGTCCGAATATAGTCGTCCAATATATCAATCTTTATGTCTCAACCATTTCGAGACTCCTCGTCATGTCCGTGATCACATCCGGGACTCCGAACAAACTTCGGTACATCAAAACTTATAAACTCATAATAAAACTGTCATCGAAACGTTAAGCGTGCGGACCCTACGGGTTCGAGAACTATGTAGACATGAACTAGAACCATTCTTGGTCAATAACCAATAGCGGGACCTGGATGCCCATATTGGTTCCCACATATTCTACGAAGATCTTTATCGGTCAAACCGCATAACAACATACGTTGTTCCCTTTGTCATCGGTATGTTACTTTCCGAGATTCGATCGCCGGTATCCAATACCTAGTTCAATCTCGTTATCGGCAAGTCTCTTTACTCGTACGTAAAGCATCATCCCGTAACCAACTCATTGGTTACATTGCTTGCAAGGCTTATAGTGATGTGCATTACCGAGAGGGCCCCAGAGATACCTCTCCGACAATCGGAGTGACAAAACCTAATCTCGAAATACGCCAACTCAACATGTACCTTCGGAGACACTGTAGTACTCCTTTATAATCACCCGATTACGTTGTGACATTTGGTAGTACCCAAAGTGTTCTTCCGTAAACGGAGTTGCATAATTCTCATAGTTACGGAACATGTATAAGTCATGAAGAAAGCAATAGCAGTATACTAAACGATCAAGTGCTAGGCTAACGGAATGGGTCATGTCAATCACATCATTCTTCTAATGATGTGATCCCACTAATCAAATGACAACACATGTCTATGGTTAGGAAACATAACCATCTTTGATTAATGAGCTAGTCAAGTAGAGGCATACTAGTGACTATAGTTTTGTCTATGTATTCACACATGTATCATGTTTCCGGTTAATACAATTCTAGCATGAATAATAAACATTTATCATGATATGAGGAAATAAATAATAACTTTATTATTGCCTCTAGGGCATATTTCCTTCAGTCTCCCACTTGCACTAGAGTCAATAATCTAGATTACATAGTAATGATTCTAACACCCATGGAGTCTTGTGCTGATCATGTTTTGCTCGTGAGAGAGGCTTAGTCAACGGTTCGCAACATTCAGATCCGTATGTATCTTGCAAATCTCTATGTCTCCCACTTGGACTTGGTCCCGAATGGAATTGAAGCATCTCTTGATGTGCTTGGTCCTCTTGTGAAATCTGGATTCCTTTGCCAAGGCAATTGCACCAAGATTGTCACAGAAGATCTTCATTGGTCCCGATGCACTAGGTATGACACCTAGATCGGAAATGAACTCCTTCATCCGACTCCTTCATTTGCTGCTTGAAGCAGCTATGTACTCGCTTCACATGTAGATCCCGCCACGACGCTTTGTTTAGAACTGCACCAACTTATAGCTCCACCGCTTAATAAAAACACGATCCGGTTTGCGATTTAGAATCGTCCGGATCGGTGTCAAAGCTTGCATCGACGTAACCATTTACGACTAGCTCTTTGTCACCTCCATATACGAGAAACATATCCTTAGTCCTTTTCGTATTTCAGATGTTCTTGACCGCTGTCCGATGATCCACTCTGGATTATTTTGGTACCTTCCGCCAAGCTTATTGCTAAGCATACGTCAGTCCGGTACACAACATTGCATACATGATAGAGCCTATGGCTGAAGCATAGGAACATCTTTCATTTCTCTCTATCTTCTGCTGTGGTCGGGCATTGAGTTTGACTCAACTTCACACCTTGTAGCACGTGCAAGAATCCTTTCTTTGCTCGATCCATTTTGAACTTTTTCAAAATTTTGTCAAGGTATGTGCTTTGTGAAAGTCCTATTAAGCGCCTTGATCTATCTCTATAGATCTTGATGCCCAATATGTAAGCAGCTTCACCGAGGTCTTTCATTGAAAAACTTTTATTCAAGTATCCCTTTATGCTATCCAGAATTCTATATCATTTCCAATTAATAATATGTCATCTACATATAAAATTAGAAATGCTACAGAGCTCCCACTCACTTTCTTGTAAATACAAAGCTTCTCCAAAAGTCTCAGATGAAACCATATGCTTTGATCACACTATCAAAACGTTTATTCCAACTCCGAGATGCTTGCACCAGTCCATAAATGGATCGCTGGAGCTTGCACACTTTGTTAGCACCTTTTGGATCAACAAAACCTTCCGCTGCATCATATACAACTCTTCTTCTAGAAATCCATTCAAGAATGCAGTCTTGACATCCATTTGCCAAATTTCATAATCATGAAATGCAGCAATAGCTAACATGATTCGGACAGACTTAAGCATCGCCACGGGTGAGAAAGTCTCATCATAGTCAACCCTTGAACTTGTCGAAAACCTTTCGCAACAAGTCGAGCTTTATAGACGATTACATTACCATCAGCGTCAATCTTCTTCTTAAAGATCCATTTATTCTCAATGGCTTGCCGATCATCGGGCAAGTCAACCAAAGTCCATACTTTGTTTTCATACATGGATCCCATCTCGATTTCATGGCCTCTAGCCATTTTGCGAATCTGGGCTCATCATCGCTTCCTCATAGTTCGTAGGTTCATCATGGTCAAGTAACATGACTTCCAAAATAGGATTACCGTACCACTCAGTGCGGATCTTACTCGTAGACCCACGAGGTTCAGAGAAACTTGATCCAAGTTTCATGATCAATATCATTAGCTTCCTCACTAATTGGTGTAGTTGTCGAGGAACCGGTTCTTGTGATGAACTACTTTCCAATAAGGGAGTAGATCTGATTATCTCATCAAGTTCTACTTTCCTCCCACTCACTTCTTTGAGAGAAACTCCTTCTCTAGAAAGGATCCGATTTAGCAACGAAAATCTTGCCCTCGGATCTGTGATAGAAGGTGTACCCAATAGTCTCCTTTGGGTATCCTATGAAGACACATTCGATTTGGGTTCGAGCTTATCTGGTTGAAGTTTCTTCACATAAGCATCGCAGCCCCAAACTTTAAGAAACGACAACTTTGGTTTCTTGCCAAACTACAGTTCATAAGGCGTCGTCTCAACGGATTTTGATGGTGCCCTATTTAACGTGAATGCGGCCGTCTCTAAAGCATAACCCCAAACGATAGCGGTAAATCAGTAAGAGACATCATAGATCGCACCATATCAAGTAAAGTACGATTGCGACGTTCGGACACACCATTTCGTTGTGGTGTTCGGGTGGCGTGAGTTGCGAAACTATTCGCATTGTTTCAAGTGTAGACCAAACTCAGAACTCAAATATTCTCCTCCACGATCGATCGTAGAAACTTTATTTTCTTGTTACGATGATTTTCCACTTCATTCTGAAATTCTTTGAACTTTTCAAATGTTTCAGACTTGTGTTTCATCAAGTAGATATACCCATATCTGCTCAAATCATCTGTGAAGGTGAGAAAATAACGATATCCGCCGCGAGCCTCAACATTCATTGGACCACAAACATCAGTATGTATGATTTCCAACAAATCAGTTGCTCGCTCCATAGTTCCGGAGAACGGCGTTTTAGTCATCTTGCCCATAAGGCACGGTTCGCAAGTACCAAGTGATTCATAATCAAGTGATTCCAAAGCCCATCAAGATGGAGTTTCTTCATGCGCTTTACACCGATATGACCTAAACGGCAGTGCCACAAATAAGTTGCACTATCATTATCAACTCTGCATCTTTTGGTTTCAACACTATGAATATGTGTATCACTACTATCGAGATCCAATAAGAATAGACCACTCTTCAAGGGTGCATGACCATAAAAGATATTACTCATATAAATAGAACAACCATTATTCTCTGATTTAAATGAATAACCATCTCACATCAAACAAGATCCAGATATAATGTTCATGCTCAACGCTGGCACCAAATAACAATTATTTAGGTCTAAAACTAATCCCGATGGTAGATGTAGAGGTAGCATGCCGACCGCGATCACATCGACTTTGGAACCATTTCCCACGCGCATCGTCACCTCGTCCTTAGCTAATCTTCGCTTAATCCATAGTCCCTGTTTCGAGTTGCAAATATTAGCAACAGAACCAGTATCAAATACCCAGGTGCTACTCTGAGCATTAGTAAGGTACACATCAATAACATGTATATCACATATACCTTTGTTCACTTTGCCATCCTTCTTATCCGCCAAATACTTGGGGCAGTTCCGCTTCAAAGTGTCGATGCGCTTGCAGTAGAAGCACTCAGTTTCAGGCTTAGGTCCAGACTTGGGTTTCTTCTCTTGAGCAGCAACTTACTTGCTGTTCTTTTTGAAGTTCCCCTTCTTCTTCCATTTGCCCTTTTTCTTGAAACTGGTGGTTTTGTTAACCATCAACACTTGATGCTCCTTGATTTCTACCTCCGCAGCTTTCAGCATTGCGAAGAGCTCGGGAATAGTCTTGTTCATCCCTTGCATATTATAGTTCATCATGAAGCTCTTGTAGCTTGGTGGCAATGATTGGAGAATTCTGTCAATGACACTATCATCAGGAAGATTAACTCCCAGTTGAATCAAGTGATTATTATACCCAGACATTTTGAGTATGTGTTCACTGACAGAACTATTTTCCTCCATCTTGCAGCTATAGAACTTATTGGAGACTTCATATCTCTCAATCCGGGCATTTGCTTGAAATATTAACTTCAACTCCTGGAACATCTCATATGCTCCATGACGCTCAAAACGTCGTTGAAGACCCGGTTCTAAGCCGTAAAGCATGGCACATCGAACTATCGAGTAGTCATCGCTTTGCTCTACCAGACGTTCTTAACATCGTCGGTTGCATCAGCAGCAGTTCTGGCACCCAGCGGTGCTTCTAGGACGTAACTTTTTCAGGCAGCAATGAGGATAATCCTCGAGTTACGGACCCGATCCGTGTAATTGCTACCATCATCTTTCAACTTTGCTTTCTCAAGGAACGCATTAAAATTCAACGGAACAACAAAGACGAGCCATCTATCTACAAACAAACATAGACAAGCAAAATACTATCAGGTACTAAGTTCATGATAAATTTAAGTTCAATTAATCATATTACTTAAGAACTCCCACTTAGACAGACATCTCTCTAGTCATCTAAGTGATCACGTGATCCAAATCAACTAAACCATGTCCGATCATCACGTGAGATGGAGTAGTTTCAATGGTGAACATCGCTATGTTGATCATATCTACTATATGATTCACGTTCGACCTTTCGGTCTCCGTGTTCCGAGGCCATATCTGTATATGCTAGGCTCGTCAAGTATAACCTGAGTATTCCGCGTGTGCAACTGTTTTGCACCCGTTGTATTTGAACGTAGAGCCTATCACACCCGATCATCACGTGGTGTCTCAGCACGAAGAACTTTAGCAACGGTGCATACTCAGGGAGAACACTTCTTGATAATTAGTGAGAGATCATCTTAAAATGCTATCGTCAATCAAAGCAAGATAAGATGCATAAAGGATAAACATCACATGCAATCAATATAAGTGATATGATATGGCCATCATCATCTTGTGCTTGTGATCTCCATCTTCAAGCACCGTCATGATCACCATCGCCACCGCACGACACCTTGATCTCCATCGTAGCATCGTTGTCGTTACGCCATCTATTGCTTCTACGACTATCGCTACCGCTTAGTGATAAAGTAAAGCAATTATGTATGCTTGCATTTCATACAATAAAGCGACAACCATATGGCTCTGCCGTTGCCGATAACCGGTTACAAAACATGATCATCTCAAACAATAAAATATAGCATCACGTCTTGACCATATCACATCACAACATGCCCTGCAAAAACAAGTTAGACGTCCTCTACTTTGTTCTTGCAAATTTTACGTGGCTGCTACGGGCTTAGCAAGAACCGTTCTTACCTACGCATCAAAAACCACAACGATAGTTCGTCAAGTTGGTGTTGTTTTAACCTTCACAAGGACCGGGCGTAGCCACACTTGATTCAGCTAAAGTGAGAGAGACAGACACCCGCCAGCCACCTTTAAGCACGAGTGCTCGTAACGGTGAAACCAGTCTCGCGTAAGCGTACGCGTAATGTCGGTCCGGGCCGCTTCATCCCACAATACCGCCGAACCAAAGTATGACATGTTGGTAAGCAGTATGACTTGTATCGCCCACAACTCACTTGTGTTCTACTCATGCATATAACATCAACACATAAAACCTAGCTCGGATGCCACTGTTGGGGAACGTAGTAATTTCAAAAAAATTCCTACGCACACGCAAGATCATGGTGATGGTATAGCAACGAGAGGGGAGAGTGTTCGTCCACGTACCCTCGTAGACCGTAAGTGGAAGCGTTAGCACAACGCGGTTGATGTAGTCGTACGTCTTCACGATCCAACCGATCCAAGCACCGAACGTACGGAGCCTCCGAGTTCAGCACACGTTCAGCTCGATGACGATCTCCGCCTCCGATCCAGCAGAGCTCGGAGATGAGTTCCACAAGACGATGGCATGGTGACGATGATGATATTCTACGGCGCAGGCTTCGCCTAAACTCGCGACGATATGACCGAGGTGGAATATGGTGGAGGGGGCACCGACACGGCTAAGGAACGATCCATAGATCAACTTGTGTGTCTATGGGTGCCCCCCGCCCGAGATATAAAGGAGCAAGGGGAGGCGGCCGCCCTGGGGGGCGCAGGAGGGGGGAGTCCTCCTCCTAGTGGGAGTAGGACTCCCCTTTCCTAGTCCAACTAGGAAGGAGGAAGGGGGAAGGAAAGAGGGGGAGAGGGAGAGGGAAAGAGGGCCGCGCCCCCCCTAGTCCAATTCGGACTCCTCTTGGGAGGGGCGCCACCTCCTGGGCTGCTGCCCTCTCTCTCCCCTTAGGCCCACTAAGGCCCAATACTTCCCCGGGGGGTTCCGGTAACCCCTCCCGCACTCCGGTTTTCTCCGAAATCACCCGGAACACTTCCGGTGTCCGAATATAGTCGTCCAATATATCAATCTTTATGTCTCGACCATTTCGAGACTCCTCGTCATGTCCGTGATCACATCCGGGACTCCGAACAAACTTCGGTACATCAAAACTTATAAACTCATAATAAAACTGTCATCGAAACGTTAAGCGTGCGGACCCTACGGGTTCGAGAACTATGTAGACATGACCTAGAACCATTCTCGGTCAATAACCAAAGCGGGACCTGGATGCCCATATTGGTTCCTACATATTCTATGAAGATCTTTAACGGTCAAACCGCATAACAACATACATTGTTCCCTTTGTCATCGGTATGTTACTTGCCCGAAATCTGATCGTCGGTATCCGATACCTAGTTCAATCTCGTTACCGGCAAGAATCTTTACTCGTTACGTAATGCATCATCCCGTAACCAACTCATTGGTTACATTGCTTGCAAGGCTTATAGTGATGTGCATTACCGAGAGGGCTCAAAGATACCTCTCCAACAATCGGAGTGACAAAACCTAATCTCGAAATACGCCAACTCAACATATACCTTCAAGACACCTGTAGTACTCCTTTATAATCACCCAGTTACGTTGTGACGTTTGGTAGTACCCAAAGTGTTCTTCCGATAAACGGGAGTTGCATAATTCTCATAGTTACAGGAACATGTATAAGTCATGAAGAAAGCAATAGAGTATACTAAACGATCAAGTGCTAGGCTAACGGAATGGGTCATGTCAATCACATCATTCTTCTAATGATGTGATCCCACTAAACAAATGACAACACATGTCTATGGTTAGGAAACATAACCATCTTTGATTAATGAGCTAGTCAAGTAGAGGCATACTAGTGACTATAGTTTTGTCTATGTATTCACACATGTATCATGTTTCCGGTTAATACAATTCTAGCATGAATAATAAACATTTATCATGATATGAGGAAATAAATAATAACTTTATTATTGCCTCTAGGGCATATTTCCTTCAGCATGACCATAAAAGATATTACTCATATAAATAGAACAACCATTATTCTCTAATTTAAATGAATAACCGTCTCGCATCAAACAAGATCCAGATATAATGTTCATGCTCAACGCTGGCACCAAATAACAATTATTCAGGTCTAAAACTAATCCGAAGGTAGATGTAGAGGTAGCGTCTTGACCGCGATCACATCGACTTTGGAACCGCTTCCCACGCGCATCGTCACCTCGCCCTTCGCCTGCTCGCTTATTCCATAGTCCCTGCTTTGAGTTGCAAATATTAGCAATGTAACCAAGATCAAATACCAGTGCAACCACGAGCTCTAGTAAGGTACACATCAATAACATGTATATCACATATACCTTTGTTCACCTTGCCATCCTTCTTATCCGCCAAATACTTGGGGCAATTCCGCTTCCAGTGTCCAGTCTGCTTGCAGTAGAAGCACTCAGTTTCAGGCTTAGGTCCAGACTTGGGTTTCTTCTCTTGAGCAACAACTTGCTTGCCGTTCTTCTTGAAGTTCCCCTTCTTCTTTCCTTTGCCCTTTTTCTTGAAACTAGTGGTCTTGTTGACCATCAACACTTGATGCTCCTTCTTGATTTCTACCTCCGCAGCTTTTAGCATTGCGAAGAGCTCAGGAATTGTCTTGTTCATCCCTTGCATATTATAGTTCATCACGAAGCTCTTGTAGCTTGGTGGCGTGATTGGAGAATTTCATCAATGACGCTATCATCCGGAAGATTAACTCCCAGTTGAATCAAGTGATTATTATACCCGGACATTTTGAGTATATGCTCACCGATGAACTATTCTCCTCCATCTTGCAAACTGTAGAACTTATTGAAGACTTCATATCTCTCAATCCGGGCATTTGCTTGAAATATTAACTTCAACTCTGGAAAATCTCATATGCTCCATGACGCTCAAAACGTCGTTGAAGACCCGGTTCTAAGCCGTAAAGCATGGCACATTGAACTATCGAGTAGTCATCAGCTTTGCTCGCTGACATTCTTAACGCCGTCGCCAGTTGCATCAGCGGCAGTTCGGCACCAGCGGTGCTTCCGGACGTAATTCTTCTATGCAGCAATGAGGATAATCCTCGTTACGGACCCAATCCGTGTAATTGCTACCATCATCTTTCAACTTTTCTTTCTCAAGGAACGCATTAAAATTCAATGGAACAACAAAGACGAGCCATCTATCTACAACAAACATAGACAAGCAAAATACTATCAGTACTAAGTTCATGATAAATTTAAGTTCAATTAATCATATTACTTAAGAACTCCCACTTAGACGACATCTCTCTAGTCATCTAAGTGATCACGTGATCCAAATCAACTAAACCATAACCGATCATCACGTGAGATGGAGTAGTTTTCAATGGTGAACATCACTATGTTGATCATATCTACTATATGATTCATGCTCGACCTTTCGGTCTCCGTGTTCCGAGGCCATATCCGCATATGCTAGGCTCGTCAAGTTTAACTCGAGTATTCTCGTGTGCAAAACTGGCTTGCACCCATTGTAGATGGACGAGAGCTTATCACACCCGATCATCACGTGGTGTCTGGGCACGACGAACTTTGGCAACGGTGCATACTCAGGGAGAACACTTCTTGATAATTTAAGTGAGAGATCATCTTAAAATGCTACCGTCAAACAAAGCAAGATAAGATGCATAAAGGATAAACATCACATGCAATCAATATAAGCGATATGATATGGCCATCATCATCTTGTGCTTGTGGTCTCCATCTTCGAAGCACCATCGTGATCATCATCGTCACCGGTGTGACACCTTGATCTCCATCGTTGCATCGTTGTCGTTACGCCATCTATTGCTTCTACGACTATCGCTACCGCTTAGTGATAAAGTAAAGCAATTACAGGGTGTTTGCATTCATACAATAAAGAGACAACCATATGGCTCCTGCCAGTTGCCGATAACTTCGGTTACAAGACATGATCATCTCATACAATAAAATATAGCATCACGTCTTGACCATATCACATCACAACATGCCCTGCAAAAACAAGTTAGACGTCCTCTACTTTGTTGTTGCAAGTTTTACGTGGCTGCTACGGGCTTAGCAAGAACCGATCTTACCTACGCATCAAAACCACAACGATAGTTCGTCAAGTTAGTGCTGTTTTAACCTTCGCAAGGACCGGGCGTAGCCACACTCGATTCAGCTAAAGTGAGAGAGACAGACACCCACCAGTCACCTTTAAGCACGAGTGCTCGTAACGGTGAAACCAGTCTCGCGTAAGCATACGTGTAATGTTGGTCCGGGCCGCTTCATCTCACAATACCGCCGAACCAAAGTATGACATCTTTGGTAAGCAAGATGACTTGTATCGCCCACAACTCACTTGTGTTCTACTCGTGCATATAACATCAACGCATAAAACCTAGGCTCGGATGCCACTGTTGGGGAACGTAGTAATTTCAAAATTTTCCTACGCACACGCAAGATCATGGTGATGATATAGCAATGAGAGGGGAGAGTGTTGTCCACGTACCCTCGTAGACCGTAAGCGGAAGCGTTAGCACAATGCGGTTGATGTAGTCGTATGTCTTCACGATCCGACCGATCCAAGCGCCGAACATACGGCACCTCCGAGTTCAACACAAGTTCAGCTCGATGACGATCCCCGGGCTCCGATCCAGCAAAGCTTCGGGGATGAGTTCCGTCAGCACGACGGCATGGTGATGATGATGATGTTCTACCGGCGCAGGGCTTCGCCTAAACTCCGCGACGATATGACCGAGGTGTTGGGGAACGTAGTAATTTCAAAAAAATTCCTACGTACACGCAAGATCATGGTGATGCATACCAACGAGAGGGGAGAGTGTTGTCTACGTACCCTCGTAGACCGAAGCGGAAGCGATCACAACGTAGAGGAAGTAGTCGTACGTTCTCCTCGCGATCCGACCGATCCGGTGCCGCACTCCGCGCCCCGAAGTTCTTGACACACGACAGCTCGATGACGCCCTCAGACTCGATCCAGCCGAGTGTCGAGGAGAGTTCCACAAGACGACGGCGTGGCAGGACGATCTTGATGTTCTATCGGCGCAGAGCTTCGCTAAGCTTCGCGACGATATGACCGAGGTGGAATATGGTGGAAGGGGCACCGACACGGCTAAGGAACGATTCAGAGATCAAACTTGTGTGTTCTAGGGTGACCCCTGCCCCTCAGATATAAAGGAGCAAGGGGGGGTGCGGCCGGCCTAGAGGAGGCGCTGCCGAGGAGTCCTACTCCCACCGAGTAGGACTCCCCCTTCCTAGTTGGAGTAGGATTGGGAAGGGGAAGAAGGAAGGGCGCGCCCCTCCTTGTCCTATTCGGACTAGGGGAGGGCGGCGGCCTGCCCTGGCCGGCCCCTCCTCTTCTCCTCGAGGCCCACTAAGGCCCAATAGCCTCCGGAGGGTTCCAGAAACCCCTGGTACTCGGTAAATCCCGATTTCACCCGAACCATTCCGAACTCCAAATATAGGCTTCCAATATATCAATCTTTATGTCTCGACCATTTCGAGACTCCTCGTCATGTCCGTGATCACATCCGGACTCAACTTCTTGGTACATCAAAATACATAAACTCATAATATAACCGCCATCGAAACCTTAAGCGTGCGGACCCTATGGTTCGAGAACAATGTAGACATGACCGAGACACGCCTCCGGTCAATAACCAACAGCGGACCTGGATGCCCATATTGGTTCCTACATATTCTACGAAGATCTTTATCGGTCAGACCGCATAACAACATACGTTGTTCCTTTGTCATCGGTATGTTACTTGCCCGAGATTCGATCGTCGGTATCCAATACCTAGTTCAATCTCGTTACCGCAAGTCTCTTTACTCGTTCCGTAATACATCATCTCACAGCTAACTCATTAGCTGTAATGCTTGCAAGGCTTCAGTGATGTGTATTACCGAGAGGCCCAGAGATACCTCTCCGACAATCGGAATGACAAAACCTAATCTCAAATACGCCAACCCAACATCCGCCTTTGGAGACACCGTAGTACTCCTTTATAATCACCCGATTCGTTGTGACGCTTGGTAGCACCCAAAGTGTTCCTCCGTAAACGGAGTTGCATAATCTCATAGTTACAGGAACATGTATATGTCATGGATAAAAGCAGAGCAACATACTAAACGATTGTGTGCTAAGCTAATGGAATGGGTCATGTCAATCGATCATTCTACTAATGATGTGACCTTGTTAATCAAATAACAACTCTTTGTTCATGGTTAGGAAACATAACCATCTTTGATTAACAAGCTAGTCTAGTAGAGGCATACTAGTGACATATTGTTTGTCTATGCATTCACACATGTATCATGTTTCCGGTTAATACAATTCTAGCATGAATGATAAACATTTATCATGAAATAAGGAAATAAATAATAACTTTATTATTGCCTCTAGGGCATATTTCCTTGATCTCCCACTTGCACTAGAGTCAATAATCTAGATTACATAGTAATGATTCTAACACCCATGGAGTCTTGGTGTTGATCATGTTTTGCTCGTGGAAGAGGCTTAGTCAACGGGTCTGCTACATTCAGATCCGTATGTATCTTGCAAATCTCTATGTCTCCCACCTGGACTAAGTCCCAGATGGAATTGAAGCGTCTCTTGATGTGTTTGGTCCTCTTGTGAAATCTGGATTCCTTCGCTAAGGCAATTGCTCCACTATTGTCATAGAAGATCTTCATTGGACCCGATGCACTAGGTATGACACCTAGATCGGATATGAACTCCTTCATCCAGACTCCTTCATTAGCTGCTTCGAAGCTGCTATGTACTCCGCTTCACATGTAGATCCCGCCACGACGCTTTATTTAGAACCGCACCAACCGACAGCTCCTCCATTTAGTGTAAACACGATCCGGTCTGCGATTTAGAATCGTCGGATCGTGTCAAAGCTTGCATCAACGTAACTGCCACGATGAGCTCTTTGTCACCTCCATATACGAGAAACATATCCTTAGTCCTTTTCGTATTTCAGATGTTCTTGACCGCTGTCCAAAGGATCCACTCGATTACTTTGGTACCTCCTCGCTAGGCTTATAGCAAGACACACATCAGTCGGTACACAAGATTGCATACATGATAGAGCCTATGGTGAAGCATAGGAACATCTTTCATTTTCTCTATCTTCTGCAGTGGTCGGGCATTGAGTCTTACTCAACTTCACACCTTGTAACACGTGCAAGAACCCTTACTTTGCTTGATCCATTTTGAACTTCTTCAAAATTTTGTCAAGGTATGTGCTTTGTGAAAGTCCATATAAGCGTCTTGATCTATCTCTATAGATTTTGATGCCCAATATGTAAGCAGCTTCACCGAGGTCTTTCATTGAAAAACTCTTATTCAAGTATCCCTTTATGCTATCCAGAATTCTATATCATTTCCGATCAGCAATATGTCATCTACATATAATATCGTAAATGCTACAGAGCTCCCACTCACTTTCTTGTAAATACAAAGCTTCTCAAAAGTCTCAGATGAACCCAAATGCTTTGATCACACTATCAAAGCGCTTATTCCAACTCCGAGATGCTTGCACCAGTCCATAAATGGATCATTGGAGCTTGCACACTTTGTTAGCTCCCTTTGGATCGATAAAACCTTCTCGTTGCATCATATACAACTCTTCTTCCGTAAATCCATTCAGAATGCAGTCTTTACATCCATTTGCCAAATTTCATAATCATAAAATGCGCAATCGCTAACATGATTCGGACAGACTTAAGCATCGCCACGGGTGAGAAGGTCTCATCGTAGTCAATCCCTTGAACTTGTCGAAAACCCTTTGCATAAGTCGAGCTTTGTAGACAAGAATATTACCGTCGGCGTTAGTCTTCTTCTTGAAGATCCACTTGTTTTCTATTGCTTGCCGACCCTCGGGCAAGTCAACCAAAGTCCATACTTTGTTTTCATACATGGATCCCATCTCGATTTCATGGCCTCAAGCCATTTTATGGAATCTGGGCTCACCATCGCTTCTTCATAGTTCGAGGTTCATCATGATCTAGTAGCATGATTTCCGAACAGGATTACCGCATTCACTCAGTGCGGATCTTACTCTGGTTGATCTACGAGGTTCAGAGTAACTTGATCCAAGTTTCATGATCAACATCATCAACTTCCTCACTACTTGGTGTAGATGTCTCAGAAACCGGTTTCTGCGACAAACTACTTTCAAGTAAGGGAGAAGGTACAATTACCTCATCAAGTTCTACTTTCCTCCCACTCACTTCTTTCGAGAGAAACTCCTTCTCTAGAAAGGATCCATTCTTGGCAACAAATGTCTTGCCTTCGGATCTGTGATAGAAGGTGTACCCAACTGTCTCTTTTGGGTATCCTATGAAGACACATCTCGATTTGGGTTCGAGCTTATCAGTTGAAGCTTTTTCACATAAGCATCGCATCCCCAAACTTTAAGAAACGACAACTTTGGTTTCTTGCTAAACCATAGTTCATAAGGTGTCATCTCAACGGATTTTGACGGTGTTCTATTCAGGTGAATGCGGCCGCCTCTAGAGCATAACCCCAAAACGATAGCGGTAAATCAGAAGAGACATCATAGATCGCACCATATCTAGTAAAGTACGACACGACGCTCGACACACCATTACGCTGTGGTGTTCGGGTGGCGGAGTTGCTAAACTATTCCGCATTGTTTCAAATGTAGACCAAACTCAGAACTCAAATATTCACCTCCACGATCGATCGCAGAAATTTAATTTTCTTATTACGATGATTTTCAACTTCACTCAAATTCTTTGAACTTTTCAAATGTTTCAGACTTATGTTTCATTAAGTAGATATACCCATATCTCGCTTAAGTCATCTGTGAAGGTGAGAAAATAACGATATCCGCCACGAGCCTCAACATTCATCGGACCACATACATCTCAGATGTATGATTTCCAACAAATCTGTTGCTCTCTCCATAGTACCGAGAACGGGTTCTAGTCATCTTGCCCATGAGGCACGGTTCGCAAGTGCCAAGTGATTCATAATCAAGTGACTCCAAAAGTCCATCAAGATGGAGTTTCTTCATGCGCTTTACACCGATATGACCTAAACGGCAAGTGCCACAAATAATTTGCACTATCATTATCAACTCTGCATCTTTTGGCTTCAACATTATGAATATGTGTATCACTACTATCGAGATTCATCAAAATAGACCACTCTTCAAGGGTGCATGACCATAAAAGATATTACTCATATAAATAGAACAACCATTATTCTCTCGATTTAAATGAATAACCGCCTCGCATCAAACAAGATCCAGATATAATGTTCATGCTCAACGCAGCACCAAATAACAATTATTTAGGTCTAAAACTAATCCCAAGGTAGATGTAGAGGTAGCGTGTCGACCGCGATCACATCGACTTTGGAACCATTTCCCACGCCAAGATCGTCACCTCGCCCTTTGCGGTGTTCGCTAATCCGTAGTCCCTGCTTCGAGTTGCAAATATTAGCAATGTAACCAAGATCAAATACCAGTGCATCTGCGAGCTCTAGTAAGGTACACATCAATAACATGTATATCACATATACCTTTGTTCACCTTGCCATCCTTCTTATCCGCCAAATACTTGGGGCAGTTCCGCTTCAAAGGACTACCGCTTGCAAGAGAAGCACTCGTTTGTGCTTAGGTCCAGACTTGGGTTTCTTCTCCGAGCAAAGAACTTGCTTGCTGTTCTTCTTGAAGTTCCCTTCTTCTTCCCTTTGCCTTTCTTCTTGAAACTAGTGGTCTTATTGACCATCAACACTTGATGCTCCTTCTGATTTCTACCTCCGCAGCCTTTAGCATTGTAAGAGCTCTGTATAGTCTTTACTAACCCTTGAATATTATAGTTCATCACGAAGCCTTTGTAGCTTGGTGGCGTGATTGAAGAATTCATCAATGACACAATCATCCGGAAGATTAACTCCCAATTGTGTCAAGTGATTGTAGTACCCTGACATTCTCGAGTATGTGCTCACTAATGTAACTATTCTCCTCCATCTTGCAGCTATAGAACTTATTGGAGACTTCATATCTCTCAATCCGCATTCTGTTGGAATATTAACTTCAACTCCGAACATCTCATATGCTCCATGACGCTCAAAACGTCATTGAAGTCCCGGTTCTAAGCCGTAAAGCATGGCACATCGAACTATAGAGTAGTCATCGCTTTGCTCTACCAGACGCTCATAACATCCGTGTTGCTCTGCAGAAGAGTTCTGCACCTAGCGGTGCATCCAGACGTAACTCTTCAGGCAGCAATGAGGATAATCCTCTCGTTACGGACCCAATCCCGTAGTTGCTACCATCATCTTTCAACTTTGCTTTCTCAAGGAACGATTAAAATTCAACGGAACAACAAAGACGAGCCATCTATCTACAATCAAACATAAACAAGCAAGATACTATCAGTACTAAGTTCATGATAAATTTAAGTTCAATTAATCATATTACTTAAGAACTCCCACTTAGACAGACATCTCTAGTCATCTAAGTGATCACGTGATCCAAATCAACTAAACCATAACCGATCATCATGTGAAATGGAGTAGTTTTCAATGGTGAACATCTTATGTTGATCATATCTACTATATGATTCACGCCGACCTTTCGGTCTCCATGTTCCGAGGCCATATCTCGCATATGCTAGGCTCGTCAAGTATAACTCGAGTATTCTGCGTGTGCAAAACTGGCTTGCACCCGCTGTAGATGGACGAGAGCTTATCACACCCGATCATCACGTGGTGTCCGGGCACGATTTAACTTTGGCAACGGTGCATACTCGGGAGAACACTTCTTGATAATTTAGTGAGAGATCATCTTATAATGCTACCGTCAATCAAAGCAAGATAAGATGCATAAAAGATAAACATCACATGCAAATCAATATAAGTGATATGATATGGTCATCATCATCTTGTGCTTCGTGATCTCCATCTCTGCAGCACCACCATGATCACCATCGTCACCGGTGCGACACCTTGATCTCCATCGTAGCATCGTTGTCGTCTCGCCAATCTTATGCTTCTACGACTATCGCTACCGCTTAGTGATAAAGTAAAGCATTACAGGGCGATTGCATTTCATACAATAAAGCGACAACCATATGACAACCATTGGGCTTAAGCAAGAACCAATCTCACCTACGCATCAAAACCACAACGATACTTCGTCAAATAGACTCCGTTTTAACCTTCTCAAGGACCGGGCGTAGCCACACTCGGTTCAACTAAAGTGAGAGAGACAGACACCCGCCGGTCACCTTTAAGCAACGAGTGCTCAGAGCGGTGAAACCAGTCTCAGAAGCGCACGCGTAATGTCGGTCCGGCCGCTTCATCTCACAATACCGCTGAACCAAAGTATGACATGCGGTAGGTAGTATGACTTGTATCGCCCACAACTCACTTGTGTTCTACTCGTGCAAAACATCAAACCATAAAACCTAGGCTCGATACCATCGTTGGGGAACGAGTAATTTCAAAAATTTCCTACGCACACGCAAGATCATGGTGATGCATAGCAACGAGAGGGGAGAGTGTTGTCTACATACCCTCGTGAGACCAAGCGAAGCGATCACAACGAGAGGAAGTAGTCGACGTTCTCCTCGCGATCCGACCGATCCGGTGCCGTTACTTCGCGCCCCGAGTTCTTGACACACGATAACTCGATGACGCCCTCAGACCGATCCAGCCGAGTGTCGAGGGAGAATTCCACAAGACGACGGCGTGGTGACGATCTTGATGTTCTATCGCGCAGAGCTTCGCTTAAGCTTGCATGACGATATGACCGAGGTGGAATATGGTGGAAGGGGCACCGCACACGGCTAAGGAACGATCCGTAGATCAAACTTGTGTGTTCTAGGGTGCCCCCTGCCCCAGATATAAAGGAGCAAGGGGGGTGCGGCCGGCCCAGAGGAGGCGCTGCCGAGGAGTCCTACTCCCACCGAGTAGGACTCCCCCTTCCTAGTTGGAGTAGGATTGGGAAGGGGAAGAAGAAGGGGCGCGCCCCCTCCTTGTCCTATTCGGACTAGGGGAGGGGCGCTGCCTGCCCCGGCCGGCCCTCCTCTTCTCCCTCGAGGCCCACTAAGGCCCAATAGCCTCCGGAGGGTTCCGGTAACCCCTGTACTCTCAGAATATCCCGATTTCACCCGAACCATTCCGAACTCCAAATATAGGCTTCCAATATATCAATCTTTATGTCTCGACCATTTCGAGACTCCTCGTCATGTCCGTGATCACATCCGGACTCCTAACTTCTTCGGTACATCAAAATACATAAACTCATAATATAACCGCCATCGAAACCTTAAGCGTGCGGACCCTACGGTTCGAGAACAATGTAGACATGACCGAGACACGCCTCCGGTCAATAACCAACAGCGGACCTGGATGCCCATATTGGTTCCTACATATTCTACGAAGATCTTTATCGGTCGACCGCATAACAACATACGTTGTTCCCTTTGTCATCGGTATGTTACTTGCCCGAGATTCGATCGTCGGTATCCAATACCTAGTTCAATCTCGCTACCGCAAGTCTCTTTACTCGTTCCGTAATACATCATCTCACAGCTAACTCATTAGCTGTAATGCTTGCAAGGCTTCAAATGATGTGTATTACCGAGAGGGCCCAGAGATACCTCTCCGACAATCGGAGTGACAAAACCTAATCTCAAATACGCCAACCCAACATCTGCCTTTGGAGACACTGTAGTACTCCTTTATAATCACCCGATTACGTTAGACGCTTGGTAGCACCAAAGTGTTCCTCCGTAAACGGAGTTGCATAATCTCATAGTTACAGGAACATGTATATGTCATGGATAAAAGCAGTAGCAACATACTAAACGATCGTGTGCTAAGCTAATGGAATGGGTCATGTCAATCAGATCATTCTACTAATGATGTGACCTTGTTAATCAAATAACAACTCTTTGTTCATGGTTAGGAAACATGACCATCTTTGATTAACAAGCTAGTCTAGTAGAGGCATACTAGTGACATATTGTTTGTCTATGCATTCACACATGTATCATGTTTCCGGTTAATACAATTCTAGCATGAATGATAAACATTTATCATGAAATAAGGAAATAAATAATAACTTTATTATTGCCTCTAGGGCATATTTCCTTCACGAGGTGGAATATGGTGGAGGGGGGCACCGCACACGGCTAAGGAACGATCCGTAGATCAACTTGTGTGTCTCTAGGGTGCCCCCAACGCCCCCGTATATAAAGGAGCAAGGGGGGAGGCCGGCCGGCCCTTGTGGGCACGCCAAGGAGGAGGAGTTCTCCTCCTAGTAGGAGTAGGACTCCCCCTTTCCTACTCCTACTAGGAGGGGGAAAGGAAGGAGGAGAGGGGGGAGGAAAGAGGGGGGGCGCCGCCCCCCTCCTAGTCCAATTCGGACCAGAGGGAGAGGGGGCGCACGGCCCACCCTGGCCGCCCCTCTCTCTTTCTACTAAGGCCCATGTGGCCCATTAACTCTCCGGGGGTTCCGTAACCTCCCAAGACCGTTTTCTCTGAATCACTTAACACTTCCGGTGTTCGAATATAGTCGTCCAATATATCAATATTTATGTCTCGACCATTTCAAGACTCCTCGTCATGTCCGTGATCACATCCGGGACTCCGTACAAACTTCGGTACATCAAAACTTATAAACTCATAATAAAACTGTCATCGTAACATTAAGCGTGCGGACCCTACGGGTTCGAGAACTATGTAGACATGACCTAGAACTATTCTCGGTCAATAACCAATAGCGGAACCTGGATGCCCATATTGGGCATCAAGATCTACAGAGATAGATCAAGACGCTTAATTGGACTTTCACAAAGCACATACCTTGATAAAGTCTTGAAGAAGTTAAAAATGAATCGGTGAAAGAAAGGGTTCTTGCCTGTGTTACAAGGTGTGAAATTGAGTTGGACTCAATGCCCGATCACTGCAGAAGATAGAGAGAAAATAAAAGTCATTCCTTATGCCTCAGACGAAGGTTCTATCGTGTATGCAATGCTGTGTACCAGACCTGATGTGTGCCTTGCTATAAGTTTAGCAGGGAGGTACCAAAGTAATCTAGGAGTGGATCACTGGACAACGGTCAAGAACATCCTGAAGTACCTGAAAAGGACTAAGGATATGTTTCTTGTGTATGGAGGTGACAAAGAGCTTGTTGTAAATGGTTATGTCGATGCTAGCTTTGACACTGATCCGGATGAGTCTAAGTCACAGACCAGATATGTATTTATATTGAATGGTGGAGCTGTCGGTTGGTGCAGTTCCAAGCAGAGCGTCGTGGCGGGATCTACGTGTGAAGCGGAGTGCATAGCTGCTCCGGAAGCAACAAATGAAGGAGTCTGGATGAAGGAGTTCATATCCGATCTAGGTGTAATACCTAGTGCATCGGGTCCAATGAAAATCTTTTGTGACAATACTGGAACAATTTCCTTAGCGAAGGAATCCAGATTTCACAAGAGAACCAAACACATCAAGAGATGCTTCAACTCCATCCGTGATCAAGTCAAGGAGGCAGACATTATATGCAAAATACATACGGATCTGAATGAAGCAGACCCGTTGACTAAGCCTCTTCCACGAGCAAAACATCATCAGCACCAAGACTCCATGGGTGTTAGAATCATTACAATGTAATCTAGATTATTGTCTCTAGTGCAAGTGGGAGACTGAAGGAAATATGCCCTAGAGGCAATAGTAAAGTTGGCATTTGTATTTCCTTATATCATGATAAATGTTTATTATTCATGCTAGAATTATATTAACCGGAAACTTAATACACGTGTGGATACATAGACAAAACAAAGTGTCCCTGGTATGCCTCTACTAGACTAGCTCGTTAATCAAAGATGGTTAAGTTTCCTAAACCATAGTCATGTGTTGTCATTTGATGAATGGGATCACATCATTAGAAGAATGATGTGATGGACAAGACCCATCCGTTAGCTTAGCATAGTGATCGTTAAGTTTTATTGCTATTGCTTTCTTCATGACTTATACATATTCCTTTGACTATGAGATTATGCAACTCCTGAATACCGGATGAACACCTTGTGTGCTATCAAACGTCACAATGTAACTGGGTGATTATAAAGATGCTCTACAGGTGTCTCCGAAGGTGTTTGTTGGGTTGGCATAGATCGAGATTAGGATTTGTCACTCCGAGTATTGAAGAGGTACCTCTGGGCCCTCTCGGTAATGCGCATCATGATAAGCCTTGCAAGCAATGTGACTAATGAGTTAGTTGCGGGATGATGCATTACGGAACGAGTAAAGAGACTTGCCGGTAACGAGATTGAACTAGGTATGAGGATACCGACGATCGAATCTCAGGCAAGTAACATACCGATGACAAAGGGAATAATGTATGTCGGTTTGACCAATAAAGATCTTTGTAGAATATGTAGGAACCAATATGAGCATCCATGTTCCGCTATTGGTTATTGACCGAAGAGGTATCTTGGTCACGTCTACATAGTTCTCAAACCCGTAGGGTCCGCACGCTTAACGTTCGATGATGATTTGTATTATGAGTTATGTGTTTTGGTGATCGAAGATTGTTCAGAGTCCCGGATGAGATCACGGACATGAAGAGGAGTCTCGAAATGGTCGAGAGGTAAAGATTGATATATTGGACGATAGTATTCGGACACCGGAATGGTTTTGGAGTACTGAGGGGTTACCGGAACCCCCCGGGGAAAGTAATGGGCCAACATGGGCCATAGGGGAGAGAGAGGGCAGCCCACAACGGGTGCCCCCCCCATGGGCAGTCCGAATTGGACAAGGGGAGGGGACGCGGTCCCCCTTTCCTTCTCCCTCTCCCTCTCCTTTCCCCTTTCCCCTTCGGAAGAAGGAAGGGGGGGCGACTAGAACTAGGAGTCCAAGTCGGTTCCCCCCCCCCATGGCGCGCCCCTAGGGCCGGCCTCCTCCCTCTCCTCCCTTATATACGGGGGTAGGGGGCACCCCAAAGCACATCAATTTTTTCTTAGCCGTGTGCGGTGCCCCCCTCCACCGTTTACTCCTCCGGTCATATTGTCGTAATGCTTAGGCGAAGCCCTGCGCGGATCGCATCACCATCACCACACCGTCGTGTTGACAAAACTCTCCCTCGACACTTTGCTGGATCAAGAGTTCGAGGGACGTCATCGAGCTGAACGTGTGCTGAACTCTGAGGTGTCGTACGTTCGGTACTTGATCGGTTGGATCGTGAATACGTTCGACTACACCAACCGCGTTAAACTAACGCTTCCGCTTTCGGTCTACGAGGGTATGTGGACACACTCTCCCCCTCTCGTTGCTATGCATCTCATAGATAGATCTTGCGTGAGCGTAGAATTTTTTTTGAAATTGCATGCTACGTTTCCTAACACATGTAACCTGAACTTTTAGTTTTGAGGGCTGAGCACCCCCTGTTTTCTGCTCTAACTGGCACCATGGCCTCGCCATTCTTGTGTACGCGGTTGTGGCACTGCCCTGTACTCTTTCCATCCCATATCAATGCAATGATATGATGTTATGCGTATTCGAGAAAAAAATTGTGTTCCAAAGATGCGTATATCATGTCATTTTGTCTATGTTTCTTGATGCTTTTGTTGTTTTAAATATGTCTTATTCTAGCTCTGGCAAAAAAAATCCTTGCCTAGGCTGCAATTTTTTCTGCCTATACACCACTCCCAGTTTTTTCTTAAAGGTGGGATGCTGAGAGTTTGTCGACTTTCCCGGAGTTTGTAAGGGTCACCTCAAGACCTACTTCCAGGCTGAGATAGAGTTTTGATTCTTGGGGCTCATGGAGAAGAATGTGGGACTTTGTGTCGTTAGGGGTACACCTCTCCAATGGAGACTAACTTCCCTACAAAAAAAGTGAACTTCAACATGCATCTTCATCTCTAAGTGATTTGATTATTTCTATCATTCCTCTTCACTTGCAATGTTATCTCGCTTGCTAGTACATATAAGGGTCACATATAGTTGCATGTTTAGATAATATTATTTATCCACAATTCCCAAAATCATACTCAACCCCCTTACCCCCTAGTCGATATCTTTGGTCCTTCACAAACCCACAAAATCAGGGACAAGCCGGTAGTTGTTCTCATTGGTTTTAGCACAGAACACCAATAGGTTGCTCAGCTCCCACACGGTAGAGAAACGTCGGAGCTCCACTCAAACATGTGCAGGTTTCCTTGGGGTGCATGTTGTCCTTCGGGTCATCGTGGGCATGCACCACCACTATGACCGATCTTACCCTGCGGATGTGCTCATAGAAGCTAGATATGAACTTTGGCGTGTATTGCCTCAACGAGTGCGGTGATAATGGGCCCACAACGCAGAATTGAAGGTGCCCCCCTCATTGTGTTGTTCAGTGAGCTAAGTAGATCTCTCCGTCCATCAGATTTGACGATCACGGCAAGGGGTCCACACTACTGTCATCGCACAAGAGATCGAGGAGGTGAGAGTAACTTCACCACACGACTACGCGAGTGCTTCTATTGAGGACCACCTTGGCCTACGTCTGGCGAGCATATCATGTATGACTCAACGGGCCATCATCTTTAAAAAGGTATAGTTAGCGACAAATTTCACTAAATTGAATAATTAGGGGGGATTTTAACTAAATGGGGTAATTGGTGTCACAAAGGGGATTAAAAGTTGAAAATATGTTTTGGATCTCGGGCTTCATGGACCCTGTTATTTTGAGAACTTGAAAATAAAATTCAAGTTTTCAAAAAAAAATGTAAGATAAAATTCTATAGATCTTCTACACATGTGCAAAATTACAGTAGAAGAGACTTTAACATGCGGCAAATGCATGGATTTGAAAATAGAAAAAACGCACGCACTGTTTATACTAGTACTAAAACTCCACAAAGTTGTCCTTTTTTTAGCTCACACGTCCAAGTATCTCACTACGAAACTTTATACACATGTAGAATACAGTTTTTATATATATTTCAGAAATTTTGATAGTTTTAAAGAAGAGTTTCAATTTTCTTTCTTTTAAATTTCGGGCTTCATGTATCAAAATTTATTAGGAAAGTAAAGTTGGATATTTTTTCTTGTAGTTCCGCCACTTTTCTCGAGGTTTCTTTCATGGAGCCTGTTGCATAACTTGTTGATTGTGTTTCCTTCTCCTTTTGGCGTCAAAAGATCCTAGAAAGGGCATCCCCACTTGTGACTGTGACCTAGGTTTAGTTAATAACGTTGTTTTCAACACTGGCATCATCTCTCGTAGGCACGAGTTGTACCCCGCATGTAAAAGACCTCGTGATGGTGTTTTGGTTCTCCCTAACACTCTCATCACCAGGGTATCTAGATATTTCCCAAAATTTAAACCAGGCTAACATTAATAGTTGTTATTTTGCGTACGATCAAAAAAAAATAGTTGTTATTTTGCGGGTCCAAAATTTAAACCAGGCTAACATTATCTAGATATCTCCCTAACACAATTTTGGCGGTTATTTTGCGGGTCGGGGGCGGATGCGGGGTCTGCTAGAGTTGTTCTAACATTCATAGTTGTAATCTTAATGTTACTGCAAGAGCATCAAATCATGCCGTGAAACTTATCCCACTTCAGACCAATTATCCTGCTACCATGGTTCACAGCCTTTCATCATCAGCCACAGAAATCACCATTATGACTCTGAAAAGGCAGCCTAGTCGGTAAAAAGAGGACTTATTGCCTTTTAAACCTAGAGTAAGTTTTTTTTTTGGGGGAGAAAACCTAGAGTAAGTGCAACGTATATTTTCAGTGTTTACAAATTAGCCACTTGTCAGAGTTAATTACCTCAACTGAACGCAAGAAAGATCATGGAAAAACATGTGAGATAAAGCTCAGTTTATCTTCCTTCATTTGTGAGGACATTCAACCATGCACTGCCTTCCGCGGACAGCGTCGGCTTCGCTTTCACTTCACTGCCGACCACAGATTAACATGAGTGAGACACGGTCCTATTATCTCTTGTGACGACCTTCTCCTTAAGCCTGCTCTAACTAAGCCATGCCCTGGCAGCATAGTCCAAAATATAATAAGCTATATAACTGAAAGAACATTCTCTCCAGTGCAAAAGTGTCTGATAAAGAAGGTCAATCATGGGCATCATTAGTTTAATCCCCACCAAATTTCCCTCTTTACGTGCCTTGAATCGCACCCCTAATCATCACTAAACTCCTTTAAACCCCAATGAAAAACAAACTTTTGAAGCAGCACCACGAGCGTGACATGAAAGACCAGCACACTAGTCACTAGTGCACTCGTACCGACTGAACTCAAGATTGAGGTGGGGAGGAGTTGCCGTAGAGCAAGGGTCACGTTGGCGAGGCCGTATCCTCCGCCCTTTTGACCGCTCGATCGGTGCCTTCCGCGGACAGCGAGACGTACGGGGGCGACCGGTATCGGCGTGCTCAGCTACAGCCAGCCACCGAGGGATTGCTGGGGCAGTGGGAGCTTGAGGTTTGGCTTGCTTTCAAGTCAAGTCGTTGGCATTTGGCACCACCTCTCCCGCCTGTATCTTTCTCTCCAGAGCTTGCAGGATCCTATCATTTTAGCTTGGTGAATGCACGTCCCATCATGAGCCGCATCATGGGCTGCGGTTGTGGTGCCGGTGGTTGCCTTGCGCTCCACAGCTTTTGCTGAGCACCTAAAACCGCACCTCGCCCCCCTGCGAGCTCGATCGCCTCACTTCTTGCGTCCGTGCGTGCGTGCATGGAGGAAGCTGGTGGCTGTGCGAGGATGGGTCTGAGAGGGGTGCTTCTCGCTCTGGCCTTGCTGCTCTCGGTGTGCGTGCGAGCAAGCCATGGACTCACGGACAGCCAGGACAGTGAGTACCCTCACTCATCCATTCTTGCTTAGTTTCACAAGTACTCCCTCCGTAAACTAATATAAGAGTAGTAATCTAAACGCTCTTATATTAGTTTACAGAGGGGAATACAAATCATCGATGATGAGACAAGAATTTTGAGTTACTTTCTACTCTTTCTTTACCCAACTAGTATAATTCACGTGTGATAACTCTGCTACCTTGGAGTCGATCGCAGCTTCTGTTCTCAGAGCGTTAATGGATCAGTGGCAGAACTCGCCGCCGACGTGGGGACAGTCCGATGATCCCTGCGGTGATTCGCCATGGGACGGAGTGACATGCAGCAACAACAGGGTGATCTCCATGTAAGTGTCGGCAAAGCTCAACAAAAATTTCACTGCAAGCTCCGCCAAAGTGCCAAGTCAACAAAACTTACCATTATTATACAACCGTGTCTTTCAGAAAAGTGTCAACCATGGGTATCAAAGGAGTTCTAGCCGCTGACATCGGGCAGCTGACCGAGCTGCAATCCCTGTATGTAGCAGCATCAGAGCACTAGAGTGTCAAGCTAAACCTTTTCTTGAGCATAATCCCTCTTCTTGCAGCTCTGCTTGCATTACTGAGCCATGATATGAGCAATTCTATATGTGTATGCAGGGACCTGTCCTTCAACAATGACCTTGGAGGTGTGCTCACTCCGACCATCGGTAATTTGAAGCAGCTTGCAACCTTGTAAGTCTCTAAACGTGCTCGGTCTTCTTGCTTCGGTTAGGTTATACGTCACTATACTCATGTCTTGTACTTGTACCGCCTTGTTTGAAGGATTCTGGCAGGTTGCAGCTTTCATGGCAACATCCCTGATGAGCTAGGGAGTCTTCCAAAACTATCTTACATGTAAGATAGTACTCACTGGTGCAGGAATCATCCGCACAGATGATAGTGCACATTTGTGCATCTGTGCTTCAGTTTCTGCAGGAAAAGAATGACATTGATCAAACTCTCTTTCAGGGCTCTGAACTCGAATCAGTTCTCTGGAAAAATACCAGCATCTCTGGGCAATCTCTCCAGCCTCTATTGGTTTGATGTTGCCGACAATCAGCTGACCGGCCCATTGCCAATCTCATCAAACGGGGGAATGGGTCTAGACAAGCTTACAAAAACCAAACACTTGTAGGTTATACAAGACTCTTTTTTTTTTCGGTCATCATCATTTCTGAAGCAGAAATGAGAAGTGGAACGTATCTCTAACCGTACTGTTTCTGGTGATCTGTAGTCACTTCAATAAGAACCAATTGTCTGGTCCCATCCCAGACGCTCTCTTCAGCCCTGAGATGACACTGATTCATCTGTGAGTTCCTGAAGCCCTCTGTGTCTGTAGGTTCATCTTTCTCCTGCCTCGCAACATGTGCTGACGCCATAAGATATTCGGTGCAGGCTTTTTGATGGAAATAAATTCACCGGTGACATCCCGGACTCTCTTGGGTTTGTTAGTACACTCGAAGTTGTGTAAGTGTCCTTGTCAAACGAAACTCTAGCCAATTCTTCTTATTTTGTTCGATGAGCTGCCAGATATGAATCTTCTATATGTTTGTTTGGACAGCCGGCTGGATAGAAATTCCCTCTCCGGAGCAGTTCCGGCGAACCTGAATAACCTCACCAACGTAAACGAGCTGTAAGTTGTGTAAGATACACTGTGTAAGTAAGTGCAAGTACAAAGCTATAGCCATTGTAAGCACATTATCTTCATATATATATGTTTCAGCAACTTAGCCAACAACCAGCTTAACGGACCGTTGCCCAATCTATCTGGGATGACTCTTCTCAATTATGTGTAAGCACTAAGCAATTCGCCGCGCACAAGGTTCCTGCTGCTAATTTGTTCGAACCACCAGGCTTGATCTCATAGTAATTCATCTGGTCTAATTACACCGCAGCGATCTGAGCAACAACACATTTGATCCTTCCCCGAGCCCGCAGTGGTTTTGGAAGTTGCCACAGCTCTCGGCTCTGTAAGTTCCCCTGAAATAACTTTGCAACTTCACAGCATATAATGCTCGGATGGCTAAATCTGACACTGTCCTGTGATGCCAAACCAAGAATCATACAATCCGGAAGACTCTACGGCACGGTGCCGATGAAGCTGTTCAGCAGCCCGCAGCTGCAGCAAGTGTAAACTCACGTGAAAACCTTTTTCTGCAAAAAAAATTGCATAAAAAAATGGTGGAAGTGGTGGGTCTTTGTGGCGAATCTGACAAGGCCTCTTTGCAGGATCCTGGACGGCAACGCGTTCAATGGCACACTGGACCTGGGGAGGAGCATCAGCAGCGAGCTGAGCATGGTGAGCTTCAAGGACAACGACTTCTCCTCCGTCACGGTGACCTCCAGCTACAACGGCACCCTCGCGTGAGTACCAAGTAGTAGTGTCCAGTTCCGGTTTCCAGACGGTGGCAGTGCTGTCATCTCACTTACAAACTCCTGCTACGTCGTTCAGGCTGGCCGGGAACCCGGTGTGCGACCACCTGCCGAACACGGCGTACTGCAACGTGACACAACACGCGCCTTCGCCGGCGTACACGACGAGCCTGGTTAAGTGCTTCTCGGGGGCGTGCCCGCCGGAGCAGAGCATGAGCCCGCAGAGCTGCGGGTGCGCGTACCCGTACCAGGGGGTGATGTACTTCCGCGCGCCCTTCTTCGCGGACGTGGGCAACGGGACGGCGTTCCAGGAGCTGGAGAGCAAGCTGTGGACCAAGCTGGAGCTCTCCCCGGGGTCCGTGGCCCTGCAGGACCCCTTCTTCAACAGCGACTCCTACATGCAGGTCCAGGTGAAGCTCTTCCCTTCCGGCGGCCCCTACTTCAACCGCACCGAGGTGATGCGCATCGGCTTCGACCTCAGCAACCAGACCTTCAAGCCGCCCAAGGAGTTCGGCCCCTACTACTTCATCGCCTCCCCGTACCCCTTCCCAGGTCACCAACGAACAACGATAATACTCCTACCTTTTACTCCCTCCGTCCGAAAATACTTGTCATCAAAATGAATAAAAAGTGATGTATCTAGAACTAGTACCTACCTGTTGTTTGGTCAACCTTTGAGTAGGTACGTATGTGGTGGCTGAGTGAGATACCACCATGTGGGATGTGTGGTTTGCAGATCGGAACGGGCCGGCGTCCAAGAGCAAGGGCGCCATCATCGGGATCGCGGTTGGCTGCGGCGTCCTGCTCATCGCGCTCGTGGGAGCTGCCGTGTACGCGCTCATGCAGAGGCGGCGCGCGCAGAAGGCCACGGAAGAGCTCGGGGGGCCTTTCGGTACGCCTTGTCTTCTCTTAAAATAAACTTGTGCATTTTCTTCACCGGCCGGGTGAAGTGAAACTGGTGGCTGCAGCGTCGTGGGCTCGGAGCGAGGAGCGGGGCGGCGCGCCGCGGCTGAAAGGGGCGAGGTGGTTCTCGTGCGAGGAGCTGAAGCGGAGCACCAACAACTTCGCCGAGGCGAACGAGCTGGGGTACGGAGGGTACGGCAAGGTGTACAGGGGCATGCTGCCCAACGGGCAGTTCATCGCCATCAAGAGGGCGCAGCAAGGGTCGATGCAGGGCGGGCACGAGTTCAAGACCGAGATCGAGCTGCTCTCCCGGGTGCACCACAAGAACCTCGTCGGCCTCGTCGGCTTCTGCTTCGAGCAGGGCGAGCAGATGCTCGTCTACGAGTACATGTCCGCCGGCACGCTGCGCGACAGCCTCACCGGTAACCCTTCTCGTCTCGTCTCGTCTCCTCGTCTCGATAACCATATCAAGTCATCTGTTTCAAAAACAAATAACCATATCAAGTCAAGTACAAGTCCAGCAACCTTCCGCCCGCGGTTGCAGGGAAGAGCGGCCTGCATCTCGACTGGAAGAAGCGCCTCCGGGTGGCGCTGGGCGCAGCACGCGGCCTCGCCTACCTGCATGAGCTCGCCGACCCGCCCATCATCCACCGGGACGTCAAGTCCAGCAACATCCTCATGGACGAGCACCTCACCGCCAAGGTCGCCGACTTCGGCCTCTCCAAATTAGTGTCCGACAGCGACAAGGGCCACGTCAGCACCCAAGTCAAAGGAACGCTGGTAAGACTCGTTGCATCCATGATCCATCCCTGCAGTTGCACATGTCCCTTCCACTTCCAGTGAATGTGACTTGTTCTTGGCCTGCAGGGTTATCTGGACCCCGAGTACTACATGTCCCAGCAACTGACGGAGAAGAGCGACGTCTACAGCTTCGGCGTGGTCATGCTCGAGCTGATCATCGCCAGGCAGCCGATCGAGAAGGGCAAGTACATCGTCAGGGAGGCCAAGAGGGTTTTCGACGCTGCCGATGCCGAGTTCTGCGGCCTCAGGGGCATGATAGACTCCAGGATCATCAACACCAACCATCTCGCCGCGTTCAGCAAGTTCGTGCAGCTGGCCCTCCGGTGCGTGGAGGAGGGCGCTGCCGCCCGGCCGTCCATGAGCGACGTCGTCAAGGAGATCGAGATGATGCTGCAGAGCGAGGGGCTCGGCAGCGCCTCAACGTCCGCCTCAACGTCTGCGACGGACTTCGACGTCACTAAAACCGCTCCTCGCCACCCTTACAACGATCCTCTCCCAAAGAAGGACAAGGACATGAGCACAGACTCATTCGACGACTACAGCGGAGGATATTCTTTCCAGTCAAAGGTCCAACCAAAGTAGCTGGTTTCTGCTAGGGATTCTATGCTGACCGGACCTTTTCTTCCTCCCTCCTCACCAACTAGCTTGCCTAATACAGTATGTCGACATGTCAAGAATTTTTATTCTATGTGATTTACCATTAGCACTCTCTTATTACAGTGATTTTGTATGGTCATGTTCTAAACAAAACGTTGTTACTTACGGCTAACACCGCCAGGGTCACCAAACAAACAGTTCTGAATGAGTACTTGCCCTGCTAATAGGGGGAAATCCTTTTATGGTAGTACTAGATCGGTCCTAACTTTTGCCAGACGAGTTCATTGCACGGAAGAATGCTTCTTGTTTCCTCGCACACAAAAATGTTTTCAGCGCACTACATTTGTTGCATGAAAACATCTCACAAATAATGTTATGATACAGCAATTTCTATGTTGCACATGTACAAAAAACACTGTTGCGGCACAATTGACATGTTTCATTGCTAGTCAAATTCTATGTCAGGAATTTGGATAAGATTACCAATCCTAAGTTCTCCCCCGATAGTGCAATTAAACAGGCACACTGACTCGACAAGTAACAAGACATCTATCTATGTTGTATTTCCTGAGGGATAATACTATCAGATTTGCTGCAAAAGCTAATGGCGCTGCCGCATAGCTTGCATTTTGCTACCTGGTTTTATCATACAACCGAACACAGGATAATTCTTAAACACAATTTACTGGTCATATAAAATTTATTCGTATCTGCTCCACATGCAAAGATTTCATCCATTTCATAAAAAGTGAATCAATTCCGTTACAGAAGGAACACACTCAAGGTTACAATGGTACAATGACTATTTTCTGTAAAATTAGCTGTCAAAATTTCCAATCATAGGTCCTTCTTGCTACCTACAGGTCTAGGGTGGAAGTCCAACATCCATTGCTTATAATTTGTGTACAGGGTCAAAATAATAAACTGTGAGAAGCAGATGAACATTATCAGTGCATCAAAGAGGAAAGGATACCTCTTTGGAGGCTCTATTTGCAGATACATGGTGTGAAGTAAGATCGAGCATAACAATGGCAGGCTCAGAACTGCTATTGTTCCAGACGAAATTCTCATCCCCTTTCCATAGTTTCCACCAGGTGAGTAGTAAATAAGAACGAATAATCCAAGAACAGCTATATATTGTAGAAGAAGCTGATCACGGCAGATAAGTGGGTACATCGAAAAAAGTGCATAGTACGTGAACCATCCATGCAGGTGAGGTTCGTGTAATGCTAAAAGGCTTGCGGGTAAAAGAGGAAGCAAAATTGATTTCTCGTGCACTGCAATTATAAAACAAAGAAACATGAAGATCAAAGAAACATCACATATACTTGCAAAAAAAAAAAAGAGTATCAACCCAGCAGTAGAACATACCTTGGTACGAGAAGAGGTAGAAAGAGAACGAACTGTTCAACAGAGAATAGAGGAAGCCAAGATTACTTGGTGACTTGACTTGCTGAATAAATGAAGGCAAGAAAGCCAGGATGGTAGCAGAAAGACTCATAAGTTTCAGCGGCTTTATTGCGTACAATCGCTTCCACTTGATAAGAACTGAGGTGGTACACCAGAAATTTGCAACATAATCCTCATATATACCTCTCTCAAACGGAGCCAATCGAGAGATCACCTGACAGTGGAGTTAACATGTTTAGTGAACTGAGCCAATTATATATAGAGTAAGCTTCATTTTGGTGAATTGACCAGCTCAGTAAGGAGATCACTACATTTTAGTTAAACAAGATTTCTTCAGTATAGACTAGTTTGCTTGAACAACAAAATAACCAGATCACATATGCAGCAATTACCTGCATGGCAGCCTCATAAGAATGCAAATAAGGCCACCAAACAAGAGCAAAAGTTCCCAGTACAACAAAACCAAGCTTCATGATCTCAACAATTGGATACTTCCGCTTCAGGCATTTTCCAAGAAGATGCCCAAAAAAAGCTGGCGCAAAGTACATGCTCATCTGCAAGATATCAAATATGCCCATGAATTTATAGGATCACAATTTATTTGAAAAGCTCTATATGAACAGGGAGAGGCGCAGGTTAGTTTTATGGAAGTAGTGCAGGAAACTGTAGTAGATAAAAATCCATGCAAGACTTGTAACTGATTCAGCAGGTTTACTCTATTTCCCATCAAAGTAAGTGGCACAATCATAATGGATTCACTCCCAATTTCCATCTCTAGCAGCCCATTATACTGCCAGCTTGAGCTAGTTGGAAATTCAGCTAGTAGCCCTCAAAAGTTGAGTACTAAGGATTGTACCAACACTGCATGCACTTTTTGTGACAGCCTACTCTATTTGTATTACTTTGGGATTGTCTCTTGCAGGTCTGCGACTACTGGCATTCACTGTTGATGCTACTGCCACTCGTGATCACTGACTTTGTCATTCATGCTAGCAGCCTTTTCCCCACCCTCCTGGGTCGCACGCGCGTGCGGCTCCGGAGGCTTCCCCAAACCCTAGCCCCCAAGACCTCAGATCCCCTCCCCCGCTGCCGCTGCCGCGGTGGCGGCCGCGCCCGGCCGGCGAAGGTGGCAGGCGCTGGCTGCGCCCTCTGGACGGCTCCCCTTCGCGCGGAGCGGGACGTCCCTAAGGCGGCCATGGTGGTGGTGGACTTTCACGGAGGGGAATGCGGAGTGCGGCGACGCCAGCAGATCCAGGGGCGCAGCAGGGTGGCGGAGGTAGGTGGAGCCCCGCTCTGTTGGTGGCGGCGGCGCGAACTCAGCCATGGTGGTGGCGGCGCCGAGGAGGCCCTGCTAGGAAGGGATCTTAGCGGGCAGCGGGTGGCCGGCTGGCCGCCGTGTGAGGAGCGCGCGGTGATGCCCCGGTGGAGTTGGCGCAGGAGTGTGGCTGGAGGCACGGGTCAGCTCCATGCTTGTGGCAGTCCCCTGGTGTGGGTGAAGGCCAGCAGTGCTGGATCTGGCCCTTGCACGACTTGGTGGGATGCTGCTGCTCCTCGTCTGTGGTTGATGGTGGTGTGGGTCGCGTTCTCTCGGCAGTGAGGGTGGGAGAGGACCACGGCTGCGCAGCCTCGACGCAATTTGCTGCGGTGGCGGCGGTGCGAGGCATCATGGACAGTACTGTCCAATACCTCGGAGGAGTGGAGAGGCACGGCATTACGGATGAAAATCTAGTCCGGTTTTGGCCGGGCTGGCGGCGATGGCACCCGTGGGTGTTATTCCCCTCCCTAGAGGCGTCGCCGAGTGTGTCGCCAAGTCCCTCTCTTGCTTGGTATTGGCAGTTGTCTCCGGGCGAAAGCCTTGATTCGGCGCTGAATCGGCACGATGGCGGCATTCTCGACGTCGTCTCTCTGTTGGGAGCATCGTGCTGGGAGACTTGGAGTTCCTATGTTGCACTCCTCCGGTGTTCGCCGTTACCCTGATCGTTCTTCCCCGGCGCAATGCACGGTCGTCGCCGGTGATTCCAAGACGGTGCCTTTCTTAGGTCGGATCGAGTCCTGCCATCCTCTTGCCACCTCCTCTTGGCTTTATGGGGGATGGTGCGTTCATAAGGGAAGCTTGGAGGGAGCTGCTGTTCTTCGGAGGTGACCGACGTCGGTCGAGACGCGGCGAGGTTTTCGGTTTTGGGTAGGCTCTTTTGCGTTGTTGTTGTGTTGTCGTGGGTGGCTGTCCTTGGACTAGCCGGGTGTGGAGTTATGCTACGTTCGTTGTTCGCAGCGAGTGGTAGTGGTCTCGTACTTGATATTCCCTTCTTCTATAAAGCTATGGTACGCAATTTGCGTACTCTCGAAAAAAAGTCATTCATGCTAGCAGTCGCTTGGGTTAAGTTGGTATCCAGTATACATCCCGGGAACTCCCTTTGGGAATCTGTGGGGTTTGCAAAGGCAAAAATCTCTAAGATTTATGACTTACATCATGTTTGTTGATGAAGCTTGAAAGTAAGAAATAATTTTAAAGAGTAAATGCAGTTTCACCTCCCCGGAAATAAAACAGATATATTTATCTTTGTTCCAGATAAGAAAGAACCTGCTTATGGTTAATTGCAAGACTGAAGAGAGCAGCAGCAACAAGTTCGTTCCTCGACAGAATACCAGCAATCGCTCCGAGTGTCAGCCCAAGACTGATGCAGTTATACTGAAACAAAAGTGCAATCCGTCATTGTGTGGGCAATGCAGTCAAATGCCCTGCTCCAATGCACATACACCACTAGTATAATCCTCACCTGAAAATGGCCGTGGTCGATTAATACTAAACACGGGTTGAGAAGAACCATGGCGAGCAGCCACGTCCACCCCTCACGCCTCTCCCCACTACCACCAACCCCATCCTTCATGTACGCCCACACGAACCATAGCGCCGCGGGGAAGAACACCATGAGATCAGACGAGAGTACTGTCCACCGCATAAGCAACTTCCTGCAGGAAACAAACCAGAGAGACTTAAAACAGACACACGATTCTGCGCACCACGCCATGTAGTAAATGTTAGTCCAGAGATGTGCGTACGATTCCTGGGACTCAAACCCGCGAGAGGATCGGAGGGCGACAGCGTCGGGGAGGGAGGCGTTGATGAGGTGGGCGTGGAGCCGGCTCTGGTAAGCGGAGAGGGGCGGGTAGTCGAGGCCCCAGTAGGCGAGGTCGTTGTCGGAGGTGTTGCGGTACCAGTCGGAGGAGGGGAGGTGGAGGGTGAGCTCCATCCAGTGCCGCTGAGCCTCGTAGTCGCCGAATTTGGGTGCTGCGCCCTGACCCGAGTAGGGTCCAACGGAGACAAGCGCGCGGAGAAGGAGGGCAGCGAAGGAGATAAGGAGGGCAGTGGCGAGCGGCGGCGCTGAGGGATGCCATGGGAGCTGGGCGGCGACCGATGGATCTGGGGCGGAGTTCCGGGACTTCTTCGGCTTGGCCATTGGCGGCTTTGCTTCCGGCAGATCTTGGAAAAAAGTATAGATAACCCCCACAACTATTCCATTTGGATCACATAACCCCCTCATCTTTAAAACAGGGTTCTTAATCCCCTAAACTATCCCAAACCGGACAAATCACCCCTTAACCTTCACTTTAGCGGTATGGGACGGTGGTTTTGCATACATGGCGTCTGGCTTGGGCCCACCGGCTGGCCACGTCGGACAGGGGCTGCTGGGTGCGGTCTAAAACGACCCCCCAGCCGGTTCGACCCAAATCAGCCGCCGCCGCCGCTTTTCCTTTCTTCCGCGGCCGCCGCCGCTTTTCCTTTCTTCCGCCGCCGCCAAGTTTTCTGCTCCTCCTCCCCTCCAGGCGCATGGCTATGAACACAGACAGCTAGGGCTCGTCGCAGGCTTCTGCATTCAGGTGAGACCATCATCTTTTGGTTCCTCCTCGTACAGGTAGCTGTCGTACGACGGCGAGCTGGAGACACCACGCTGGATTCCATGGAGCGACGACAATATGGGAATGAGACATCACGAGTGCAGCCATTGATTGGTAATTTTCCGTTCTCTGAATCAAATTTGATTGTTTTCTGTTTGGATGTTACATGGATACTCTGCTTTTTCTTTGCAAGATTGGAGGCGTTCGTGGATGCTTGTTCCTGTACGAGATTTCTTTTTCCACTGGTTGGATAAACCAAGCGTTGGTGGGTGCCTTCCTGATGTTGTTTGGGACAAGAACCTTCATGATGTTGTTTAATACAAGAAGAAAGAGAGTGAAAAGCTTGTACTTCAGAACAAAAATACTGTCATTACAGTGACTGAGTTTGGGCATTGAAGTTGGCCTTGCTGGACTATGCGCTGCTTGCTTCTTTGTCCTCTTTCCTGGGTGTGGCACCTGACAAACATAATTATTAGTACTATTTTTAGAAGTGAACAAATATTACTGTTAAAGTTCAGACATAACTAATTACTCCTCGTTGAATTATTGTCGTAGAAATGGATGTATCTGACATTTTTAGTTCTAGATACATCCATTTCGCTGACAAGAATTCTAAATGAAGAAGAATACCTGTGTGTTGTTTACTAAATTTTTTTGCTGTTTTTTCCTTGCTCTTTTTGCTGCTCTTGTGTAGCTAGCATTTTGTTTCTGACCTTTATTTGGATTTTTCTGACCTTTACTAAGGAGATCGTGTTGGAGACGATGAGAAGGGAGGCGAACAAGCTGGGCTTGGGTGGAACTAGCTCGGGGGCGTCGTTTTAGACCGCACCCAGCAACCCCTGTCCCACGTGGCCAGCCTGTGGGCCCAACCCAGGCGCCACATATGCAAAACCACCTTCCCATACCGCTAAAGTGAAGGCTAGGGGGTGATTTGTTCGGTTTAGGATAGTTTAGGGGATTAAGAACCCTGTTTTAAAGATGAGGGGGTTATGTGATCCAAATGGAATAGTTGTGGGGGTTATCTATACTTTTTTCGTGTCAACTTGATTAGTTGCTGCCTTGCTGCTGGTTTTCCGTAGGCATATGTGAAATCTTATTTTTCTACTAATTCTGGACCTTTAACTCGTACTCCCCCGTCCCAAAATAAGTGTCTCAACTTTATACTAGCTCTAATACAAATTTATACTAAGCTCAAAACACTTATTTTGGGACGGAGGTTATATTGCGAGCTCCTGGGTCTATACTAAATTCTGCCGGATATATTAGCACTTTTTCGATTGATTTAATTTTTAAGTAAATCATATTTTTTTGAAAACATCAGATCTATTATAAAGATTCACCGGAAGTACAAAGCACCTCAAAGATAATAAAAATTATATCGAGGTCCATGAACCACCGAACGACCATTGCCGCTGCCAGAACGAGCCACCGATACTCTGTTGTCGCCTCTCCCATACTGGAGCTGGCTTGACCTTGTCGATGACAGCCGAGAAGTCTTCTTGCACGTGCCCCTAAAGACCAGCGCCCTAGAGCCGTAGTCGTCGCCTTAGAATCCTTGAATCGATTTGAAGAACTTGGCACCAAGTATCGTTGTTGCGTACGCACAGCAAGAAACCTTAACCTCGCCGAGGATTGGAGCCCGGAAGACTCATTAAAAGAAAAAGCGCCGCCATCCGTCCAAACAACGCCCCAGCGAGGACTAAAACCCTACCTATCTACTAGCGGGACTCGAGACACCAGGATTCTCCTCCCCGCCTCCGACTACCGGAGCGGCAGGCGGGGAGGCGAATCCACAGGTTCATCGGAGAAGATCAAGGAAAGGAAGGCTTTCTCAAGTCGCCTTGAGAGAGGAAAGAGTGTCTTTACTATAGTGTTACGTAAATCATTAACAAGTTATTACCAATATAAAGCTCTATATATATATATATATATATATATATATATATATATATATATATATATATATATATGGAAAATTCATCCTACTACGGGTGTACCTACACCCATTTCTCATATACTACTATGTGATAGTATATATACTACTTTATCATTTTTTAGTATATATATATATATAAAGGTGTGAGCACGTATACCATATATATAAAGGTGTGAGCACGTATACCAAATATAAAACTGAAACATCTATGAATACATTATGGGCGTGTTTGCATGCTTTCAACGCTAGTGTTACAACGCTGGATCTTTCAAAAAAAAATGCTAGTGTACACCTGGCCTAGATGATGCCTGAGTTATGCCTAGCAGTTGTTTGTTTGTCCATGTAGAAAAGATGTTTGCTTGGCCTGTCCGTCCCTGCCATATGATTAGCCTGGCTCAGCTACGAACAAAAAATTGCAAAGAAAATATGTAGCCCAGGCAGCCTCATTAGCCCGGTCCACGCGTCCCTTTCCATGCGCCTGGTGTGCTACAGCAGGAGCCTGAAGTTAATTAATGGCCAGTAATTGTACGTCTATTCTTTAAAATTATTTTAAACAATCAGCTCACATCAACCAGGCAAAGACAAGAAACCAAACACGTGAAGACAAGAAACCAAACACGTGGGTAGCAGGCGAGCATGTCCGAGCAAAATTGACACCTTATTTTCTCACACACATTGGCCAGGCCTCTAACCAAACGGCCTTTGTATGCGGCTAGCACATGAACGAGCAAATAGAGGATGAACAAATCGTACTCTCCGATAGGTCAGGCTAAAGTCGCGATGGGAAGTGGTTGCGGCCTCGTCCGCGCCCTTCTTCTTGGCGGCGGCGGCGGCCATGGTGCGGTGTCGAGCAACTAGTGGAAGTCGAGGACGGAGATGAAAAAGGACCGGGAGCAGCCAGACGCTCCCCAAAAACCTTATCACGCTTCTCCCGCTGCAGGATCACAAAGGATAGGGTTCCAAAGGCCTGCTCTCTCGAACGATCATGCACACGGTCGACGGGATGGTATCGCCAGAAGCAGCAACAATTAGTGGAATAGTAGATGATGGCTAGGGTTATGCGCGAGAGGAACTGATTGTATCGGCGGGGGTTGCCAACTAAGTCGTGGGCCTGGGATTAGGCCCATGAATGAGCCGGCAAACAGCCCGCGGTCCAACGTCATGGACAGTGACACATCTATTAGCAACTCGTAATTAATCTCTGATTAATTAACCGTTTCCGACGACAAAAATAAAACGCAAAGTATTACATAGGACTGAGCTCAGCTCGGCTCATTCAAGAAGCACGATATGCGCGGGGGAGGGGGAGGCGTTGTGAGGTAGGCGGCGGCAGAGGAGCACAAGTGTACCACTCATCTTCTCAAGCTCCAATAGCATGTAAAAGATAAACCCTTATAAAGGGGTTTCAACTCTCCTCTACTTGTGAGGTGGTACGAAACATTCCATTGTGTCATGCACCTACATGGGCCTTGGAGATTAATCAGGATTATTGTTGTTATACGTGCCCAAGGCCCATCTATAATTCAACAATCCTCCACCAGTTATCGATGCACGTTAGTATGTCCTTTGCTCCAAACAATGTTTTGATACGAGAATTTTCAGTGAAGACCGGTTAAGGATGAACATCCATCTAGAGCAAATAACTAGACTTCTTCACAGCTAAACAAAAGGACTATACCTTGAATTGTGGGTTTGATGTTCAGAAGTTTCATCAATTGTCATACTGGTACTAGGCTGTCGAAAGCTAACCCTGCAGGTGGAGCATATTAGTCATACTCCTGCCCGTTCATGAGCTTCCTAGAAATTGTCGTATCTCATATATAGGGGTGGAATTCGAGTCGAGTTGAGCCAATTTGGTTTGGCTCTTTAACATAACGAGTTATCTCAACTTGACTCGTTAACATAAAAAGTTATCTCGGCTCGACTCGTTAATATAACAAGCTCGGATCCAAACTCGGCATGACTCGTGGAGTTAGCCGTTAAAGCTTGTTATAGACGTGAATAATAAAAGAGATGTATTATGTGCGCAATTAATCTATAAAAACATATTTGTAGATACATACTTTTCATCATGAATCACAACAATCAACAATTTACCCTAGATAAACAGTTGGTACACTCCATTAACAACAACTACTAAGTTTTTAGTCCCAAACAAGATGGGGTAGGCTAGAGGTGAAACCCATAAAATCTTGCAACCGACTCATGGTTCTGGCACATTGATAGCAAGCTTCCATGCACACCTATCAATGGCTAGTTCTCTGGTGATACTTCTGTCCTTCAGATCTCTCCTTACGGACTCCTCCCATGTCAAGTTCAGTCTACCCTGACCTTTCTTGACATTATCAGCACGCTTTAGCCATCCGCTATGCACTGGCGCCTCTGGAGGCCTGCGTTGAATATGCCCAAACCATCTCAGACGATGTTGGACAAGCTTCTCTTCAATCGGTGCTACCCCAACTCGACCTCGTATATCATCATTCCTGATTCTGTCCTTCCTTGTGTGGCCACACATCCATCTCAACATGTGCATCTCCGCCACACCTAACTTTGAACATGGCGCCTTTTAGTCAGCCAACACTCGGCGCCATACAACATTACGGATTGAACCTGTTGGGAAACATAGTAGAAAACAAAAAAAATCACACCAACGCAGACCCAAGAACAATATGAAGATGCATTACGGGTTGGGAACACGATCGTTACCGTCACCGAGTTGCAGCGGAAGAAGAACGTGTTAGTGTAGACCGTACTTGGAGTCCCTCAAACCATCGATGAACGATCCCGCGAACTGCCCACGAACAGTCCCTCGAACTGAAGACCGAAGGCACGACCTCTCTAATTGGTTGCATGCGTGCAACCTTCAGGGTCCGGCAGCGCTTCGCTGTCCAGAGCTAATCGTCGCCGGGAAATTAGAGGAAAGAGTTTAGAACCACACTCAGCTTCTAATTATGAGGATTACATGATCTAGTTCTAGATCTAATTAGATCAACTAGGGCCAACTAGAACTAGAACTAGAGGGAATTAGACGAGGCTTCAAACTTGTGTGTTTCCATGGAGCAAAAGCCCTAGTATATATAGGTTAGAAGGGAGGGAGAGGGCAGCCACCAAGGAGGGAAATCCCCTCGGTGCACCGGCCTAGGGGGAGGAGTCCAACTCCCCCCTACCAGGATTCGGCCTCCCCTTATGGAAAAGGGGGTGCCACCTCCACTTGGGCCCTTGTGGCCCAAGTTGCCTTCTTCGGTTTAGCCCTTTAAGGCTCGTTGATATTAAATTAAATATAAAAGTGTTCTAATTAATCTTATAGCCTTTTATATAATTTTTAACATCCCCGAAAACATTCTCCAGCTATATATATAGGGTCGCGCTATTCGTCATCCTGGGTGAGGAATAGTTATTCTTCACCCTCCTCTATTTTAACATGAATGCACCATAATTTCATGTTCCGTAAATTTTGTCTTATTTCAGACATAAAAAGAGAATGTAAGAAAATATATAATCGCCGTAAAAAATATTTTATATTACGCAAATTTCAAACGTAAAAATATAGTGTAAAATGTACATAAAATGTAATTTTCTGGTCTTCTGACATTTTTTTATGCCAAATTTTACGCAATGAATCAATATGACCGTAACTATTTGTATTTGAAACATAATTTATTTATGAAATGATCGTAAGATTACCTCGGTGAAGAATAACGTATTCGGACCCGGGTGATGAATAGTAACACTATATATATATATATATATATATATATATATATATATATATATATATATGGCGGTAATACCCGATATTAGCCGGTACTCTCCGAAACCCTTCCGGTGACCCTAAAACGCTTCCGGATCCTCTCGAAACTATTTCAATATTTATGAAACAATTCCACTAATATATTATCATCACTCTCGTCCTACTAACACTCTACAGATTGTGATTGCCTTAAACTTTTTACCCCATAGGTTCGGTAACTCATAGACATGAACGAAACCCCTTCGTTCAATGACCGATAGCGAAACCTTGGACGTCCATATCGATCCCTATGAGCACAAGAATGATATTCAAGTGAACCTTTGGTTATCATGTGATGTTCCCTTTGCTTAGTGATACTTCACAAAACCCGTGATGTATCAGTATCCTCCTGAGTCATCACATGCTTACTATATTGTTATCCTCTTTATCGGTTTTGTTCTTCTTTCTTGTTGTTGTGTTCCGGCATCCCCATGACATCGTCACCTGTGTATGGCCAGATGTGTTGGGGAACGTTGCATGAAAATCAAAAAAAAAATCCTATGAAACACCCAAGATCTAATCTAGGAGATGCAAAGCAATGAGAGGGGACTGTGTATACATACCCCTGTAGACCAAAAGCGGAAGCGTATATAACGCGGTTGATGTAGTCATACTCTTCGCGATCCAATCTAATCTAGCGTCGAACGGACGACACCTCCGCATTCAGCACACGTGTGTCTCGATGACGTCTCCTCCTTCTTGATCTAGCAAGCAAGAGAGGAGAAGTAGATGGAATCTCAAACCAGCACGACGGCGTGGTGGAGATGGTGGTGGTGCAATCCCGGCAGGGCTTCGCCAAACGCTGTCGGAACCAATTTTGGGAGAAAATAGAGTTTTGGGAGAGGTAGGGCTGCCGCCGGGGCGTGGGATTTGGTGTATCTAGCCCCTACCTCTCTCCCACTATTTATAGGAGGCAAGGGGAAGGGTTGGGGTGCAGCCTTGGCCCCCCTCCATGGGAGGTGGTGCGGCCAGGCCTAGGGAGGAATCCTCCCTCCCCAAGGCGCCTAAGGGGGTGCCTTCCCCCCCTTAGGACTCTTCCTCTTTTCCTTGTTCTAGGCGCATGGGCCTCTTGGGATTGGTGCCCCTGGCCCATGTAGGCTAGGGCGCACCCCCTACAGCCCATGTGGCCCCCCGGGGCAGGTGGACCCCCGGACCCCTTTCGGCACTTCCGGTACAATACCGATAATGCCCGAAACCTTTTCGGCAACCAAAACAGGACTTTCTATATATAAATCTTTACCTCCGGACCATTCTGGAGCACCTCGTGATGTCCGGGATCTCATCCGGGACTGCGAACAACATTCCGTTATCAATGAACATATCCCAATACTAATCATGTAGACATGACGGAGACACCTCTATGGTCAATAACCAATAGCGGGACCTGGATGCCCATATTGGTTCCTACATATTCCACGAAGATCTTTATCAGTTGAACCACGATGTCAAGGATTCAATCCATCACGTATGCAATTCCCTTTGTCTGGCGATATGTTACTTGCCTGAGATTCGATCATGGGCATCTCCATACCTAGTCCAATCTCGTTACTGACAAGTCTCTTTACTCGTTCCATAATACAAGATCCTGTGACTACCTCATTAGGCACATTGCTTGCAAGCTCTTTACAATGTTGTATTACAGAGAGGGCCCAGAGATATCTCTCGGACACAGGGAGCGACAAATTCCAGTCTCGATCCATGCAACCTAACAGACACCTTCGGAGATACCTGTAGAGCACCTTTATGATCACCCAGTTACGGCACAAGGTATTCCTATGGTATCCGGGAGTGGCATGATCTCATGGTCTAAGGAACTGATACTTGACATGAAGAAAGTTATAGCAGATAAACTAAGCGATATGATCTGTTGCTAAGCTTATGGTTGGGTCTTGTCCATCACATCATTCTCCTAATGATGTGCCCCCCTTATCAAATAACAACTCATGTCTATGGTTAGGAAACCATAACCATCTTTGATCAAAGAGCTAGTCCAGTAGAGGCTTGATGTCTACTATGCAACTTTATTCTTGTAGACACGTGTTGGGCCTCCAAGCGTAGAGTTTTGTAGGACAGTAGCAATTTTTCCTCAAGTGGATGACCTAAGGTTTATCAATCCGTGATAGGTGTAGGATGAAGATGGTCTCTCTCAAACGACCTTGTGACCAAATACAAGAAATCTCTTGTGTCCCCAACACACCCAATACAATGGCAAATTGTATAGGTGCACTAGTTCGGCGAAGAGATGGTGATAAAAGTGTAATATGGATGATAGAAATATATTTTTCTAATCTGAATAAATAAAAACATCAAGGTATCAAATAGTAAACGGGCACAAAAATAGTGTTGCAATGCTTAAAATGGGGCCTAGGGTTTGTACTTTCGCTAATGCAACCTCTCAACAATGCTAACATAGTTGGATGATATGATTATCCCTCAAAGTGCAATAAAGAATCAGTCCCGAGTTCCTATTATCGGAGAACAAAAGATAGGAATTGTTTGTAGGTCATGAAACCACCTCAAAGCTATTCTTTCCGTTCGATCTATTCAAGAGTTTGTACTAAAATAACACAAAGCTATTTTTTCCGTTCGATCTATCCTAGAGTTCGTACTAGAGTAACACCAAAGCAAATTCATAATACTCAATCCACACAAAGAACTATAAAGACACCCCAAAGTTTCCGTCAGAGAAAAACATGCATCATTCACTATGCATACATTACCCCAATATCACCACGGGAATCCGCGAGTTGAATGCCATAACACATATCAAGTGAATCAACAAGATACCTCATTGTCACCTCAAGTATTCAAATTGCTAGACATATATCATGTGTTCTCATCTCTGAATATTCAATTCGATAAGACAAAACTTTGAGGGGTAAAGATTCAATTCATCATAACAAGAGTATAGAGGGGAGAAACATCATATGATCCGACTATATTAACAAAGCCCATGATATAGATCATGAGAGAGAGAGATCAAACACATAGCTACTGGTTCAAAACCTCAGCCCATAGGGTGGAATACTCCCTCCTCATCGTGGTAGCCGCCGGGATGATGGAGATGGCCACCGGAGATGATTCCCCCTCCGGCAGGGTGCCGGAACATGGTCTAGATTGGATCTCGTGGATACAGAGGCCTTGCGGCAGCGGAACTTCTGATCTAGGGCTGCCTTGAAGGGTTTCGAAATATTTGGGAATTTATAGTGCAAAGAGGGGGTGCGGGAGGTCACCGAGGTGTGCATAACCCACCTGAGCGTGTCAGGTGGCCCTGGCGCGCCCTGGTGGGTTGTGCCCCCCTTGGGGCACCCCTCAGGTGCAGCTTAGGCCCATTGGGTTCCTTCTGGTCTAGAAAAAATCTCCAAAAAGTTATGCGGTGTTTGGACTCCGTTTGATATTGATTTCCTGCGATGTAAAAAACAAGCAAAAAACAGCAACTGGCACTGGGCAGTGGGTCAATAGGTTAGTCCCAAAAAAATGATATAAAGTTGCTATAAAATGATTGTAAAACATCGAAGAATGATAATATAATGGCATGAATACTTCATAAATTATAGATACATTGGAGACGTATCAGCATCCCCAAGCTTAATTCCTACTCGTCCTCGAGTAGGTAAATTATAAAAAAATAATTTATGAAGTGTGAATGATAGCAAAGTGCATAAGTTTGATGAATGATAATTTCAATCACTTTTCCTAGCATCATAACAACAATTCTACTGTATAAAACTTCTCATGTTATAGTAGCAACCAATTCACATGTTAAGGTCCAAACAATGAATTCTCTTGAAACTTAGCAACCTATGTTCTCAGTCACCAAGCAATTGCAATTCAACTTATTCAACAGAGTCTAAGTAAGAGCTCCACATACTCAACCATCATGTAGTCTTCCATGATTGCTAACACTCACCACATACACATGAGCAAAACGTTTCAACCGGACACATAGAAAGATAGGGGCTTATAACTTTGCCTCCCAACGTATTCACCTTTGGGTGATGTCAACAACAATAACTCATGCTACTCATATCCAACTGGATATATGTGCCTAGATCTTTCCTCACCACATGATGCTTGCCAAAGGAGAAAAATAAAAAGGAATAGAGAGAAAAACTTTGACTCTTTGCATAAAAGTAAATACATAAAAGTAAAAGATAGGCCCTTCGCAGAGGGAAGCAGGGGTTGCCATGCGCTTATTTGTTTGTATGCTCAACCCCTTAGTGCAAAAGAACGTCACGTTATATTGCCCCTTATGATAGCAACCTTTATTATGCAGTCTGTCGCTTTTATTCGTTGCCATCACAAGTTCATAAAACGCTCAATTTTCTCTTACACTAAATGATCTAACACTTTTAGAAGCAATTTTTATTGCCTTATTGCAACAATGACAACTTACTTGAAGCACCACATGTTAAAGGATCTATGACAATATGACTTCTATGTGAATATGAGCAAACATAAATCATTACGTTGTCTTCTTTGTCCAACGTCAACTATTTTGGCATATAATATTTGATGGGGGCTCACAATCACAAAAGATTTCTATGATAGTGTATTTGCATGTGAAAGTTCTCTTTCTTATACTAATTATTTGTGAATTTCTTGTATGAACAATATTGTGATTGTCAAGCCTCAGAACATTTCACTTTCTAAACCCAATGTGAAGCTACTACTAGGCATGATATGAACATGTAATTTCAAATTCATGATATTCAGTTCATTCAACAATTTACTCATAGGATATAAGTGAAGCACAAGAGTAAACGATAAGCTACTCCAAAAAGATATAAATGAAGATCATGAGCATAATATTTCTTTCTCTCAAATTAATTTAAGTTAAGCAAGAGAGAATTTCTTCAAAAATAGTAAAGCACATCGTGTTCAAAAAGATATAAATGAAGCACTAGAGCAATTCCATAGAGAAGAGCTTTGTTGACGGGATGTGAATGCCGCTTACCTAGCCTCCTATTTGAGGACTCTCTTTTATTAAAGAAAAACTTTCAGGTCTAGGTATTTTATTAAAATAGCAAGCAAAATGAAAATAAAATGAAATTCTTAGAATAGCACAACTCATGTGAAGAAGCAAAAACTTAGGCTCAACCGATACTAACCGATAATTGTTGAAGAAGAAAGGTGGGATGCCTACCGGGGCATCCCCAAGCTTAGATGCTTGAGACTTATTTGAGTATTAACTTGGGATGCCTTGGGCATCCCCAATCTTGAGTTTTTGTGTCTCCTTAATTCCTCCCATATCACAGTTTCCCTAAATCTCAAAAACTTCATCCACACAAAACTCAACAAGAACTCGTGAGATAAGTTAGTATAAACCAATGCAATAACCTTATCATTCTATACTGCAGAAAATCACTAAAATTATTATTCAACATTGCATACTAAATTCCTCTACATATTTAATAGTCCTATACTCAAATAGAATCATCAAACAAGCAAACATATGCAAACAATGCAACCATAACAACAATCTGCCAAAACAGTACAGTCTATAAAGAATGCAAGATTCATCATACTTCCCTAATTCCAAAAATTATGAAACAAAATACAAAATGTAGAAAATTTATCACATCTTATTTTGCAAAAAGTTTCAACAATTTATCATATTCTGACTTTTCTACGGAATTTTTGCAACATCGATAAACTTTCTGTTTTGAAACAGCAACATGTATACTTGCAAAATAAGCATGGCAAAGGCTATCATTGCCACTTTTATTGAAATAAAAGATGCAAAACATTATTCTAAATAACATAAAGCAAATCCTAGCAAAATAAATTGACGCTCCAAGCAAAACACATAACATGCGACAAATGAAAACATAGCTCCGAGTGAGGTTACCGATAATGTTGGAGACAAAAGAGGGGATGCCTTCCGGGGCATCCCCAAGCTTAGTTGCTTGGATCTTCCTTGAATATTACCTTCGGGTGCCTTGGGAATCCCCAAGCTTAGAGTCTTTTCACTCCTTATTCTCCTCGTGTCAATATCTCACCCAAAACTTGAAAACTTCAATCATGCAAAACTTAACGGAACTTTGTGAGATAGGTTAATATGATAAAGAGCAAACCATTTCACTTTTGGTACTGTCAAAGACAAGATTAATAATTGTTTCCACACAATACCTACTGTAGCATATCATTTCTACAATTTATACTGAGCAATATAAGCCATAGAAACTAGGGAACAAGCAAACTATGCATTGAAAACAGAATCTGTCAAAAACAGAACAGTCTGTAGTAATCTGTACGCAAACCATACTTCTGCTACTCTAAAAATTATGAAATAAATTGTACCACGTGAGAAATTTGTATATTAATCTTCTACAAAAAGAATCAACTCAAAATCACCCATCTGTTAAAAATGAGAGCTATTTTCGTGAGTGCAAAAGTTTCTGTTTTTCAGCAAGATCAAATCAACTATCACCCAACATGATCCCAAAGGCTTTACTTGATACTTTATTGAAACAAAGACAATAAAAGATGATTACTACAGTAGCCTAATCATGATAACACACAAAAACAGTAAGGGTAATTGTTGGGTTGTCTCCCAACAAGCGCTTTTCTTTAAAGCCTTTTAAGCTAGGCATGATGATTTCGATGATGCTCACATAAAAGTAAAGAATTGAAACACAAGAGAGCATCATGAAGCATATGACTAGCACATTTAAGCCTAACTCACTTACTCATAGGGATTTTGTGAGCAAATAATTCATGGGAACAAGAATCAACTAGCATAGGAAGGCAAAACATGCATAACTTCAAAACTTTCAACACATAGAGAGGAAACTTGATATTATTGAGATATGTAAAAGCATATGTTCCTCGCTCATAATAATTTCAGTAGCATCATGAAGAAATTCAACAATATAACCATCACATAAAGCATTCTTTTCATGATGCATAAGCATAGAAATTTTATTACTCTCCACATAAGCAAGTTTCTTCTCATTCATAATAGTGGGAGTAAACTCAACAAAGTAACTATCATGTGATTGAGAATTAAAATCATGATGACAAGTTTCATGGTTATCATTATTCAATATAGCATACATGTCATCACCATAATCATCAAAGATAGGAGGCATGCTTTCATCATAATAATTTATCTCATCAATACTTGGGGGACTAAAAATATCATCTTCATCAAACTTAGCATCCCCAAGCTTATGGTTTTGCATATCATTAGCATCATGGATATTCAAAGAATTCATACTAACAACATTGCCATCATGCTCATCGTTCATGCCAATCATTTTATTAAATACATCTTCTATCAATTGAGCACAATTTTTTGAACCATCATTTTCAAGAAAGATATTATAAAGATGATCAATAATATGATGCAACCTCAACTCCATTTTTTTGTAGTTTTATTTTTACAAACAAAACTAGTGATAAAACAAGAAACTAAAAGATTCAGTTGCAAGATCTAAAGATATACCTTCATGCACTCACCTCCCTAGCAACGGCGCCATAAAAGAGCTTGATGTCTACTACGCAACTTTATTCTTGTAGACACGTGTTGGGCCTCCAAGCGCAGAGTTTTGTAGGACAGTAGCAATTTCCCCTCAAGTGGATGACCTAAGGTTTATGAATCAGTGAGAGGTGTAGGATGAAGATGGTCTCTCTCAAAGGACCGTGCAACCAAATACAAGAAATCTCTTGTGTCCCCAACACACCCAATACAATGGCAACTTGTATAGGTGCACTAGTTCGGCAAAGAGATGGTGATGAAAGTGTAATATGGGTGGTAGAAATATATTTTTATAATATGAATAAATAAAAACAGCAAGGTACGGGCACAAAAATAGTGTTGTAATGCTTAAAAATGAGGCCTAGGGTCCGTACTTTCGCTAGTGCAACCTCTCAACAATGCTAACATAGTTGGATCATATGATTGTCCCTCAAAATGCAATAAAGAATCACTCCCGAGTTCCTATTAGCGGAGAACAAAAGATAGGAATTGTTTGTAGGTCACGAAACCACCTCAAAGCTATTCTTTCCGTTCGACTTATTCAAGAATTCGTACTAAAATAACACAAAGCCATTTTTTTATGTTCGATCTATCCTAGATTTCATACTAGAATAACACCAAAGAAAAATCATAGTCATAATAGTCAATCCACACAAAAAACTATAAAGAGACCCCAAAGTTTCCGTCGGAGAAAAATGTGCATCAACCCCTATGCATAGATTACCCCAATATCACCGTGGGAATCCGCAAATTGAATGCCATAACACATATCAAGTGAATCAATAAGATACCTCATTGTCACCTCAAGTATTCATGACAAGACAAAACTTTGAAGTGTAAAGATTCAGTTCATCATAACAAGAGTATAGAGGGGAGAAACATCATATGATCCGACTATATTAACAAAGCACATGATATAGATCACGAGAGAGAGAGAGAGAGATCAAACACATAGCTATTGGTACAAACCCTCAACCACGAGGGTGGACTACTCCCTCCTCATCGTGGTGGCCGCCGGGATGATGAAGATGGCCACCGGAGATGATTCCCCTTCGGCAGGTGCTTGGAACAGGTCTAGATTGGATCTCGTGGATCTGAGAGGCCTTGGCGCGCGAACTTGATCTAGGGCTGCCCCGAAGGGTTTCGAAATATTTGTGAATTTATAGTGCAAAGAGGGGGTGCGGGAGGCCACCGAGGTGGGAACGACCCACCTGGGCGCGCCAGGGGGCCCTGGCACGCCCTGGTGGGTTATGCCCCCCTCAGGGCACCCCCAAAGTGCCGCTCAGGCCCATTGGGGTTCTTATGGTCCAAAAAATATCTCCAAAAAGTTACGCGGTGTTTGGACTCTATTTGATATTGATTTCCTGCTATGTAAAAAACAAGCAAAAAACAGCAACTGGCACTAGGCACTGGGTCAATAGGTTAGTCCCAAAAAATGATATAAAGTTGCTATTAAATGATTGTAAAACATCTAAGAATGATAATATAATGGCATGAATACTTCATAAATTATAGGTACGTTGGAGACGTATCAAGGCTTACTAGGGACACGGTGTAGTTTATGTATTCACACATGTATTTAAGTTTCCGATCAATACAATTATAGCATGAATAATAAACATTTATCATGAACGGGAAATATGATAATAACCATTTTATTTTTGCATCTAGGGGCATATTTCCAATAGACTCCCACTTGCACTAGAGTCATTAATCTAGTTCACATCGCCATGTGATTAACACGCAATGAGTTCTGGGGTTTGATCATGTTTTGCTTATGAGAGAGGTTTTAGTCAATGGGTCTACAACATTTAGATCTGTGTGTACTTTGTAAATTTCTATGTCATACTATAGATGCTGCTACCATGCTCCACTTGGAGCTATTCGAAATGACTGCTCCACTGTACATATCCGGTTTGCGACTTAGGGTCACACAGATCAGTGTCAAAGCTTTCATTGACGTAACCCTTTACGACGAACTCTTTATCACCTCTGTAACCGAGAAACATTTCCTTAGTCATCTTTAGGTACCTAAGGATAATTTTGACTGATATCCAGTGATCCACTCCTGGATCACTCTTTTACCCCCTTGTCAGACTCATGACAAGGCACACATCAGGTATGCTACACAACATTGCATACATTACAGAGCCTATGGTTGAGGCATAGTGGACAATCTTCATCCTTTCTCTTTCTTCTGTCATCGTCGAGCGTTGAGTCTTACTCAACTTCACACCTTACATTATAGGAAAGAACTCCTTCTTTGACTGATCCATTTTGAACTCCTTCAAAATCTTGTCAAGGTATGTGCTCTGTGAAAGTCTTATCAAGCATCTTGATCCATCTCTGTAGATCTTCATACCCAATATGTAAGCAGCTTTACCTAGGTCTTCCTTTGAAAAAGTCCTGTCAAACAACCCTTTATACTCTCCAGAAATTCTACATCATTTCCAATCATCAATATGGCATCCACATATACTATCAGAAATGCTATAGAGCTCCCACTCACTTCCTTGTAAATACAAGTTTCTTCATAAACTTTACATAAATCCAAAAGCTTTGATCACCACATCAAAGCATATATTCTAACTCTGAGATGCTTGCACCAGTCCATAGATGGATCACTGGAGCTTGCATACCTTTTTAGCATCCTTAGGATCCACAAAACCTTTACGTTGCATCATATACAACTCTTCCTTCGGGAAAGTAGTTTTCACATCCATCTGCCAGATTTCATAATTTAAAAATGCAACAATTCACTAAAAAAAGACACATCCGTGACATTTTGGCCTGAACGAAAAAAATTATGTCATGGTTATGACACTTGTATGATGATAATTGTGACAAAACCACGTATCATCATAGATGTGGTGGGCTCCTACTTCTATGACAAAAAATCATGATAAGAAATGGGTTTTTTGTCCTAAGGGCCGGGGACGCACCTGCATGACATTCTTTGGGCCGTCCATGACATAAAAAATCATGGTAGAAGTGAGGGCGAGGAAATTTTTGTGTAGTTCTCGATTATGGTGGGTTGGTCGAGGTCGAGCGATGCACTATGATTTGCGCTTTTCTCTGGTACACACATGTGGTGCGAGTCGTGTCACTATAACTGAACCCGAGCGAGAGGCATTCACCTACTAAACCCGAGCGATCATGTACTGCTATATACTGAAGCCGATCGATCGTTCCCTTCGCTACTAACTGAACCCGACCGACTCTTTCGCTGCTAACTGAACCCGATCGATCGCTGCTGCAGCTTACTGAAGCAGATCGAACCCCCATGTGAGACGTAGCTAGCCGGTTGGGTTGCCTCTGGATGAACAGTGCCCGTAGCTGCCGCACGCGATACATAGAACGAGTCGAGACGTGGTGAGTCGAGCCGGTTGGGTTGGATGTGGATGAACAGTTCTTGGTGGGGATTAGATGAACAAGACCCCCGCCGTGTGTAGGCGGTTGCCGCTGGATGAATAGGATCCTGTGGTAGTACACGGTTGCCGCTGGATGAACAAGACCCCGTGGTAGTACGTGGTTGTGCTGGATGAACAGGACCACGAGGAGGCCACCACACACCCAGCCGGTTGGGGTGGATGAACAGGATGCCGTGGAGGCTAGATGAACAGTAGCCCGTGGATGAATAGTGGCTGGTGGAGGCTAGAGGAAGTCGACGGTGGATGAACAGTATCCCGTGGAGTCCCATTTTGCGGCACGCCACACACCCTCCGATGAACAGGACCCCGTTTCGACCGTAGGTGGTTGAGAGAAGTCCGTTTCCTCCGTTTTACGCTATGCCAGACCCCTTCCGATGAACATGACCCCTTTTGACCATAGGCGGTTGGAGAGAAGTCTGTTTCTTTCGTTTTGTGGTGCGCAAGACCCCTCCCAATGAACAGGACCCCGTTTCAACCGTAGGCGGCGAAGAGAACTCTGTTTGCTCCGTTTTGCGGTATGCGAGACCCCGAGTCAATGAACAGAACCTGGTTTGGGCTGTTCCATCCAAGTCGGTTGGCTCTCGATGAACAGGACGCATTCCGACCCAGTCGCTTGCCTCCCGATGAACACGATGCGGTTTCCTCTGTTCCGACCCAGTCGGTTGGCTGCTGATGAACAGGACACCGTCAATGTATGTGTTTGAGACCCCGCCCGTATGTACGTACATAGCCATATTTACTTTCTTGTGGCGTGTCTATACGTACGTGTACCCGATTTATACAGGACTACCTCAACTGTTATGTCACATGTGCCGCTCCTTGATCGGCCATGGTTCATCCTTATAGAGAGACCGATCGACCAATATGTACGTACACATTCGCGACCAGAGAGACAACCCTACGTATGATTCTACCGGGTGGGTCCCAGCTGTCAGAGAGGATAAGGAGGCACTTCCTTGCGTGTGAAGATATAGCTGATGGGTCCCAGCTGTCAGGGGGAGGAATCAATTTTTTTTGCCCGTAATAAGGACAGACTTCCTTGCGTGCGAAGATGTAGCTGGTGGGTCCCAGCTATCAGGGGGTGAAAACATTACTTTTCAAGGTAAAAAAGATGCAGTTGCATGCATGCGCCCATGGGCATGGTGTGTCTCCACTGTCAGCCTCTCCGCGTACAGTCATCTTCCATGACTCTCATTTGTTGGCAACGTTAACCACACCGTGTTGAGCGCATGAAGACCGGTGGACGACGGCAAGGCCCTGGACTAGAACGACCCGGAGATGGGGAAGACGCGACAGTGGAGTCGCAGACGGAGAGGAGTGGGAAACTTGACTGGCTCGGGTGTGGGGCGGGCATACACTCAGCAGAGAATAACAGGAGGTGCGGAGGAGTAGAGGGATGGCCTGGCCATCGGTGGGGTAGCGTTTCGCTATGAGGCTCGCGAAACAGCGCTCCTGGGCGCCGAAGGCTGAAGCAGGCGGTCCCGGCGATGCTGGAGGAAAAATACGATAGATTGAAGAAGAATGCCGGCCGTTGGAAGTAAATCCAACGCCTTGCTTAGGCTTTGACCTTTGTATTTTTGTGAAAGTGCTTAGGCTTCGACCTACTGGCCCACATGCCAGCCAGTCCATTTGTTTTTTTAGTCCATTTGGTGGGCTAGGTGAAACAATGTTGTAGTGTCTATGCAATCCGTTTATATATTATGTTAGAATTGAAAGCCCATTTGCATTTTTTTAAATCCATGGACTTGCTGGGCTGGGTGAATATATCATGTTGGGTTGGATGAAGAAATGTTATAAAAACATAAACACATGATTGCACGTTTATTACTGATTCATGAGTAAAATCTTTGGAAGCTTATGTATGCAATCACCAGGAGTTAACTTGCCAAGTTAGATATAAACAATTATAATTATTATTTTGTAAGAACTTTCTATTTACGAAATAAAATATCATTTTAATTTGATGGGTTAATAGGACATGGGGTATTATTATTCTTTAGGCTAGACGTGGGACAGTTGACTTAGTTCTAGGGAAAAGTACTGGGAGAAAACTTAGATTACATTGAAAAAAAAGTGGGAGATAATTCAGATATAGGATAAATAAAAGCAAAAAATAAACGAAGTGGGAAGGTCTATACAATGGTTGGACCAACGACAAGTTTAACGGAACCTTATGTTTTTTCTATTATATATATGTAATAAAATATGATATAAATATAAATATAACTATTATATACTATTATAGAAGGGAAAACATAGGTTAAGTTTTGCATTCTTATAGAAAAATAGAACTGAGTTGTGCGTTGTCTTGAAAAAAGAAACATAACTTGGATTGCTGATGTTATAGACAAGCTAGGCTGGGAGGCCCAGAGGCCGCCTGATACCTGTTGGACCCCAAAAAAAGTTGAAACCTACTGGGTCAACTGTGTCTGCATGTCATGGGCTGTGCATGTTAAACAAAAAAACCTAGGCCATAGACCTGGTGGGCCTGGACTTTCAGCCTCTCGAGGAAAAGTCATCTCCCGTCCTCTCATTTTGTTGACCATGTTGGGAATGACAGATGGTAGCGCCGTGGCGAGAGCACCAAGGCGGAGGATGACGTCGAGACCTCAGACCGGAATGAACCAGAGCCGGGGAAGACGCAGGCGAGGGGAGTATGAGGGTTGACTTGTTTGGGTGCAAGGTGGGCCGGTGGAGTTGCTGCCGCCAGAAAATGTGTTGGAGTAGAGGGATGGCCTGGCCAACGCCATGGGCTAGGATGGGTCAACGAGGCGTGCGCGGTAGCTCCGCCGGTCGCTGTGTAAAAGGACGAAAGATTGAACAAAATAAAAAAATACAAATGGATAGGTGGTTGGTCCCAGATGTCTGTGTACGAGACCTGCTAGGTCAATATGTTGGGAGGAAGGAGATTCAAAGCACGGCAGCCCAGTGAACTAGTTACATACATAAGCAAATAGCCACTCAAAAAAAGTAAACGGGTTAATGGGTTCTTAGACGAAATATTTTTGACAAAATAGATAATTATGACACATAGGCTAATGCATGAAACACTCAGATGATAAAGGTGTTTAAACAGATAAAGTACATCATCTAGACCTTCCTGGCACGCTTGATTAGGAAGTTGCGGCTGTCCGTGTACTCATCGATTACGGGAAGCAGTCACACCCTCGTGCCCAAGATCCGCCTGTACATGTCGTAGCATGTGTATGCATCCTTGGTCGTGTAGGTTATGTAGGCTAGATTCAGAGGTACCTCCCACGTGCTCAGGTCCTTGGTATCGACGTCTTCTTTCATGTTGGCGTAGCAGGGGTTGATGATGGTCGCGGCGAGGTCAACCACGGAGTCCTTCTCCTGCCCGTTGCCGATGATCTTGTATTGCTTCTGGACGTCGACAAGCTTGTCGCACCAGATGGCTGAATCATAAAGCACAGTCGCGTTCTTCCTGCTCTTCATCGTAGCGAAGGTGCCGTCAATGGTGCCGATGAAATGGGTGAATGTTCCAGAACCTCTGATGGCCCTACAGTAGTGGTAGAAGAGAACCTCATCCCGCACGCACACCTGGGCGATGACGATCCACTGGTCCCTGTCAGTATATCAATTGATGGGCACAAGGTCTAGTCCCGCAACCTTGTGCTTTCTCCTCCTGTAGGTACTGCTTGAACTTGGCGAGGTAGAGCTTCACTGAGTCCGGATCGTTGGTTTACATCACATTCAACTTGGTGCTGCCATGGGTCTGAACGGCAAACTCAAAGGTGAACTCCTTGTTGAAGTCCATATCTAGCAGGCTCACTGATGCGACATTTTGCATCATGCTTTTATATCGATATTTATTGCATTCTGGGCTGTTATTACACGTTATGTCACAATACTTATGGCTATTCTCTCTTATTTTACAAGGTTTAACATGAAGAGGGAGAATGCCAGCAGCTGGGATTCTGGGCTAGAGAAAGAGCAAATATTGGAAACCTATTCTGCACAACTCCAAAAGTCCTGAAACTCCACGAAAGTCATTTTTGGAATTAATAAGAATTATTGAGCGAAAGAAGTACCATACGGGGCCCACACCTTGGCCACGAGGGTGGGGGGCGCGCCCATCCCTACTGGGCGTGCCCCCTGCCTCGTGGGCCCCTTGGTGGCCCTACGGTGCCCATCTTCTGCTATATGAAGTCTTTTACCCTGGAAAAATCATAAGCAAGCTTACGGGACGAAACTCCGCTGCCACGAGACGGAACCTTGGCGAAACCAATCTAGGGCTCCGGTGGAGCTGTCTGCCGAGGAAACTTCCCTCCGGGAGGGGGAAATCATCACCATCACCATCACCAACGATCCTCTCATCGGGAGGGGGTCAATCTCCACCAACACCTTCACCAGCACCATCTCCTCTCAAACCCTAGTTCATCCCTTGTATCCAATCTTTGTATCCAAGCCTCAGATTGGTACCTGGGGGTTGCTAGTAGTGTTGATTACTCCTTGTAGTTGATGCTAGTTGGTTTATCCGGTGGAAGATCATATGTTCAGATCCTTAATACATATTAATACCCCTATGATTATGAACATGAATATGCTTTGTGAGTAGTTACGTTTGTTCCTGAGGACATGGGTGAAGTCTTGCTATTAGTAGTCATGTGAATTTGGTATTCGTTTGATATTTTGATGAGATGTATGTTGTCTCGCCTCTAGTGGTGTTATGTGAACGTTGACTACATGACACTTCACCATTATTTGTGCGTAGAGGAAGGCATTGGGAAGTAATAAGTAGATGATGGGTTGCTAGAGTGACAGAAGCTTAAACCCTAGTTTATGCGTTGCTTCGTAAGGGGCTGATTTGGATCCACTTGTTTCATGCTATTGTTAGGTTTACCTTAATACTTCTTTTGTAGTTGTGGATGCTTGCAATAGGGGTTAATCATAAGTGGGATGCTTGTCCAAGAAAGGAAAGCACCCAAGCACCGGTCCACCCACATATCAAATTATCAAAGTAACGAACACGAATCATATGAGCGTGATCAAAACTAGCTTGACGATAATTCCCATGTGTCCTCGGGAGCGCTTTTCTCATTATAAGAATTCATCTAGGCTTGTCCTTTGCTACAAAAAGGATTGGGCCACCTTGCTGCACCTTACTTACTTTCAATGCTTGTTACCCGTTACAAATTATCTTATCACAAAACTATCTGTTACCTACAATTTCAGTGCTTGCAGAGAATACCTTACTGAAAACCGCTTGTCATTTCCTTCTGCTCCTCGTTGGGTTCGACACTCTTACTTATCGAAAGGACTACGATAGACCCCCTATACTTGTGGGTCATCAAGACTCTTTTCTGGCGCCGTTGCCGGGGAGTGAAGTTCCTTTGGCGAGTGGAACATGGTAAGGAAACATTTATATAGTGGCTGAAATTACTATCACTTGTTACTATGGAAACTAATCCTTTGAGGGGCTTGTTCGGGGTATCTTCACCCCGACCAGTAGAGCAAAGAGTTGCTCCTCAACCTACTGAACCTACTGAAAATGTTTACTTTGAAATTCCTTCGGGTATGATAGAGAAACTTCTAGCTAATCCCTTTGCAGGAGATGGAACATTGCATCCCGATTTACACCTTATCTATGTGGATGAAGTTTGTGGATTATTTAAGCTTGTAGGTATGGCCGATGATGTTGTTAATAGGAAGGTCTTCCCTTTATCTTTGAAGGGAGACGCATTGACATGGTATAGGCTATGTGATGATACGGGATCTTGGGACTATAAACGATTGAAATTGGAATTTCACCAGAAGTTTTATCCTATGCATCTTGTTCATCGTGATCGTTATTATATATATAATTTTTTGCCTTGTGAAGTATAAAGTATCGCTCAAGCTTGGGGGAGGCTTAAGTCAATTATATATTCATGCCCCAATCGTGAGCTCTCAAGAGAAATGATTATTCAAAAAATTTATGCTCGGCTTTCTCTCAATGATCGCACCATGCTCAATACTTGTTGTGCTGGTTCTTATGCTGAAGACTATTGAATTCAAGTGGGACTTATTGGAAAGAATTAAACGCAACTCTGAAGATTGGGGTTCCGACGATGGTAAGGAGTCAGGTATGACACCTAAGTTTGATTGTGTTAAGTCTTTTATGGATACCGATGCTTTTCGTGGATTTAGCACTAAATATGGACTTGACTCTGAGATAGTTGCTTCTTTCTGTGAATCTTTTGCTACTCATGTTGATCTCCCTAAGGAGAAGTGGTTTAAATATAATCCTCTCACTGAAGTAAAAGTAGTTGCACCTATTACAGTTGAAGAAGGGACTATCACTTATAATGATCCTATTGTTCCTACTACTTATGTTGAGAAACCACCTTTCCCTGTTAGGATAAAGGATCATGCTAAAGCCTCAACTATGGTTCGTAAGAGTAATACTAGAACATATACACCTCCTGAGCAAATTAAAGTTGAACCTAGTATTGCTATGGTTAAAGATCTCTTGGCCGATAATATTGATGGGCATGTTATTTATTTCTGTGACGAAGTTGCTAATATTGCTAAACCCGATGCTAAGAAACATAGACCTGTTGTAGGCATGCCCATTATTTCTGTTAAAATAGGAGATCATTGTTATCATGGCTTATGTGATATGGGTGTCACAGCCTGGTTTTTGCCCTCTTTTCTTTTCTTGATTTTCAGCTGAGTTGGTTTGGATTTGGAGTTTTGAATCATTCCATTTGGACTTGACCACTTGGGTATCCCTTGATTTTCACCCAAGTGTTCCCTCTCCTCTTCTAATCTATCATTTCACCCCTGGCCAACCCAACAATATTGCTTGGAATATTTTTCTTAAATGAAAAATATTCATTTTGCCTCTTAAACCCTAACTAAACTCTTTGACCTCCAAAGCAACCCTCATTTCTGTTGCCCTAAAAATCCTAAGAAAAATCCCAAATATTATTTGGACCCTAGGGCACATTTTTGAGCAAAAATATTTCACCACTCTTTGGAGTATTTTGGCTACAGAAAATATTTTCACTTCTGGGTTGAAATGGTAGTTTCTACAGCAACTACCTTTTACTAGCTCCAATGTAGCTGTTTTTCCCTGAGCTTATTCACCTTAGTAAGAGTATGTAAAACCCCAAAGCTCAGCCCTTGAATCCCTATGGTTTAACCACAGTAACTGTTTGAAGTTTCTGTCCAGTAACTTAACCTCTTCACCATTTCACTTCTACTGCACCTGGAAACAAACCGAGCCGTGGTAACACCTAAGTTTACTAAGGACTACGCGCCAGACATCATGGTTAGTGCATATGTGGCTTGATGTCACGGTCCATGCGGTGACCGCGTTCGTCCGAGTGTGCTGGCATGCCAAAAGCGCGCTCTGCGCATCGCTAGCGCCTCTGTGGCGCGCGTGCTTGCTGCTCGGCCAACCAGAGCGTGTCCCCCCTCGCCACCATCCTCGTCTCCACCCCCTTTACTCCTCCCTGCCGCTCGCCGACGCCGGAGCTCACCGCAGCGAGCACGAGCACGGTCCGACCAACGGCACAGTGCCCGCTCACTATGTTCGTCCCTTTCCTCCTTGCTCCTGTGCTCATCCGCGTCCGCGCACAGCTCCCGCGTGACCCCCGTCGCCTTCCCCCTCTCACTCTGACGCCGCTCGTCGCCAGGCGCCGTGGACAGGTGTCCACCGGTGGAGCCCGAAACCCCCTCGCCACTTGCCTATATAAGGAGCCACCCCCAGCCTCCTCGAGCACCATCCCGCACTCTCTCACACCCCACAAGCTAGTAGGAAGCCGCAGCCTGGCCGGGCAGGCCGCGGGCTGCCATTCCAGAACCGAGCTCACCGGCGATCCCCTCTGGATCGTCCCCACAGCTCCGGCCACTCCCAAGCCAAGGCGACCCCGCCAGGGCCTCCGCCTCTCCTCCGTGAAGCTAACGTGCCAAGCTAGAGCCCCTGGAGCCGCCCCTAGCCGTCGTCTTCCTCATCTCCGGCGACCATCGTGTTCTGCCTCCGCTTGCGAGGAAGAATCCAACGCCGTCCGGTCACCGTTAGCCACACTACGGGTACGGGCAGGTGCGCAATCGTCTTCTCCGTCAATCCCTCCCTCTTGTTTTCCTCCAAGAAGCCTCAACACCGGCGTAAGCTCCGGCGAAGCGCCGCACCTCTATGTTTCTTTCTCCCCTCCCTCCGGCCTGACTAGCGGGGCCCTCTAGTCAGCCACTCACTACGCGCGCGAAGTGGTATGAGTGGTGGCGCCCTAGGATAATACGCCATCGACGTCACCCCCTCTCTGTTTTCTTTTTCAAATTCATTTAAATTCCAGTATCATTCAAACAGCCATAACTTTTATTCTACAAGTCCAAATGCATTGATTCTTTTTGCATCGTGTTTTGTGTCCAAAAATCTAACAGCTCCCAAAAGATGGGATTTTTCCTTGCTATCTAGATTTTCTGGCAATTTTCAAAAGGTTTCTTGATATTTTTCATTTGTGGTTTTTGAATGTTTTCAGAGGAACCAGCTTGCCTTGAGGATCACCAGGAGCCTTGTGAACCTCATCAGTACTAAGGCAAGCCATAGTAACATTTTCATGGTGCCACTTCAATATTTATGATTTTCATATTTGAACATATGAATATTGATGCATTTAAATTAGTTATATAATAAATATATTCTGTTATATGCTTGTTATGTTGAAATGCTTGAACTTCAGTATGTTTGAAGTAAATATTGTTGGTAAGATAATGAGAACTTAGTTGCAAGTGATAAATAAATAATATGGTCATACAGTTGCTGAGTAGTTTAAATACTATTTTTGCATGAGGTATAATGATGATAATGCTAGAAATAGTTCTGGTATAAGTAAAGAGAGGTTTTAACCAGTATAGTAGCATGAGTTTATGTTGGCTCCGTGGGAGCGTAGTTGGTGCAATCTTTGCACGGTTATGTGATGCATATGTTAAGTGATGCATGGTATGGCAGTATGAAACCAGTTATTTTCTTTTCGCAATAAAGTTGAACTGATTAATAATTCAACTTGAACATGTTGTTGACCGGGTCGTGGTGCCACTGAAACGAGTCTTTCCCAGTGCAACCACATTTGCCAGTATGGGACGGCCTTAATGCCTTTCATTGTCGTGCCTCTGGTCGGTACCTCAATTTAGGGAAGGTTATGGGCGTGTTGTACCCTGGCCCGGTAGCCAAGCATAACCTTGTGAGCCCGTTGTTAAGTTAATTTTGGTACCGAATCCCAGTGTGGATCGTGGCCACGATGGTGGTCGAGGTGTCTGGAGGTAGACACGGGGCCACCCAGGACTATCCCGGTGGGGTCTGAGTCAGAGGCCGGGAGAGTGTCATGACAGTGAAATGGTTTCGTCGAAACGCTATTGGTCCACACGAATGGGAGAGTGAGGCCATGGGTTCCGTAGTGTGGGTACAGTGTACTAACCTCTGCAGAGTGTTTTTAATCTATCGATAGCCGAGTCCACGGATACGGACACGCTCGAAAGTAAGGTACACCATGGGTCAACACTTAATAAATATGCACACTAAATTGCACTAAGGATGACAGTGAGGTCATCGTGTTGAGGTGGACATGAGTTGTCGGGTTGTGATCGTCATAAGGACCACGGGCCACGAGTTGGTCGGGTTGTGATCGTCGTAAGGATCACGGGCCATGAAATGGTCGGGTTGTGATCGCCGTAAGGATCACGAGTATATTTTGGTAATATTATGTTTGTTGGTCACACCTGGTAAGCAAGTCGGGAGAATGAGTACCTGTTGAGCATAGTCACATCATGTTGGATATATATATGGTTGCATTGTTTATTAAATTGGATAAATATCATAATATTGTCTGTCATCTTGTTTATGCTTATTGTGAGCTTGCAAGTACATTCAATGTGCTGACCTGGTGTGTCATGCCGATTCGTGAAAGTTCCGATTCGAAGGAGTCTTTGTCAGAGTCTAGACCGTGTCCACGTCGGTGTCCTTGTGCTATGGAGTCCCTTCTGACGTTGTTCCGCTGCTTTGAGTAGTTGTCATGATCGAGGCCCCTTTATGTTCACTAAATAATGTACATATTGTTCAACCGCACCGTGTGTGCCGCTTGGCCTCGCTAACTGTTGTAATATGAACTATGTTCCGCTAGCATGAATAAAGCGGTTGTTTTCTGTACCATGTTGTTGTGTGTTGCCAGAAGACAAGGTCTCTGGGCTGGCAATGCAGGGTAAACCGGTCGCTCTGAGCCGGGGTGCCACAACGCTTGGTATCATAGCCACGCTGACTGCAGGCCACGCTAGACTAAGCCAAGTTAACTGGACGCTAGATACGAGTTGTAGCTGAGTGTCGGTAATAACTGTAGCTGGTTGTTGCATTATTTACACTGATTATACTTCTTTATGCTAACCTGCTAATGGTTGTGAGTGTAGATGGCTCGGTCTTTGTATCCGTGCGATTCTTGGTGATGCCATACACGTCGCCGCATCTCCCATAGCGTGTGGCGTCGGATGTACCCTCACGGAGCGATCCGATCTATCATGTGTCTTGGGGCGCCCTAGCGACTCAGTGTATGAGTATCACGCCGTGGTTACTCTGCGCACCAGTTCCAATTCCAGTTCTTACACTCTTACCTCTCGTAGCGGCTACGCTTCTTCCACTTCTCAGTCTGTCCAGTTTGCTACATTTGAGGTACTTGTTGAGATCCGCTACAACGAGGTCCGGATGTAGAATCACCCAGGTTTCGATTACTACCCTTCTCTCCACGATAATGGTAGTGTTCGTTTCCCTGTCATTGATCCGGAGTCTGATAGTGTTGCTAGCCACCTTTCTCGCTACATCACTGCTAGCTATCTTTTGACCTACGAGCTGGCTCGTGAGCTGAGTTGTGCCCGTACTGCTTTAGCCTCTACTTTAGTCTCTGCTTGCTCAGCCACTACTTCTCCATCTGTGGGATTTATTCCCTACGTTCCTGCCAGTTCTAGATCTCATGTTTCTCCGGTTACTCCCTCGAGTAGCTCAGGCACCGCGACTGCGAGTCCCCTTAGTGCTCCTGTAGAGTGGGTTTTGCTCCTCGCCACTCCTGCAGCCCCGATGATCTGCCCTCCACCTGCCCCTGAGGGAGAGCCCTCGAGGCAGCGTCGTCGTGTCACTTTTAACCCGGAGGTCTCCGTTAACCCCGTTAGTTCTGGATCCGAGTCCGCATCAGGAGAGGACCCCACAGCCTTGACCAGCGATGAAACTTTGAGTATTCTTAGTTATCGAGATGGAGTATGGTTGTGTCGTACTAGTCATGATGTTTCGTTTCATGTATGAGGGTAGTTGTACCTGGCATGTTGTTATCTTTCATGTATGAGTCTATGTATAATTATGTTGGACTTTATTTTTATTTGCCGTATTTTCTTCGTCTTTTCGGTTTCGCTTCGTTTTTGTTGCTGGCTTCTCCCCAGTTTTTGTTGAATGCTTCTCATCTCGGTTGCGTTGACCTGGGAAAAATCATATTAGGATGACCCGGGGAGGCTGCAATAGCAACGTTCGCGAGGGTTCTCCTGTTTGGCGTTCCGCACGACAGGCAGGACAATCACCCGAGCCGTATGTTCCACCACCGCCTCCACCGCCAAATCCGCCCTCCACCAAGCAAATTATGCGTATGTTCGAGGAACGATGAAACAATGATCTAATGGAAATATTCAGAAGTATTCAAGCAATGGATGGACAGAATGGAAATCGGCCTGCCTCTCACTTCAAGCTATCTAATTTTCAAAGGACTAAGCCTCCCAGTTTCAGTCAGGCCGTTGATCCCTTGGATGCAGATGATTGGTTAAGAACTATTGTGGCCTTGGGATAATCATGCTACAAGATAATCCCGCTAATCATTCCACGTCACCTCGATTCTTGTTGCTAACCTCGCAATGATTGAAACCGTTTTGAGACTTAAATTGTAAATATGTCAAACAACAAAGCGTTTTCAAAGTTGAAACAAAAATGTTAAATTGGTTGCGAATATTACAAGGGTAATTATAATAAAGAAAACATATTTTTAGAAAGTGCACGAATATTTTAAAATGAAATAAAACAGAAAAGAGAAATAATAAAAGAAAATGCAAAAGCAGAAAACAAAATAGGAAAAATAAAAAAGCCCCCCTCCCACTTTGGGCCTTGGTTTAAATGGCCGAGTGGCCTAGCTAAACTTGACCTAGCCGGCCACCCCATGGCCTATATGGCCTCAACCCACCTAACCTAGATCGATCTACTCTCTCGATCCCCACCGTTCCCCTCATCTCCTCCAGGCCGCGCCACCGCAACACAAACACACACACGCATCGTCCCGGGAGAGGCGCCCTATTCGATCCTCCCTTGCGCCGCGCCCGATCAAGCGCCCGCCGCGCCCTCCTCGAGACTCGTCGCGCCCTCCTCTCCCTTGCGCGGCGCCCGTCTGAAGCGGCGACCTCGCCTCGTCGTCAACCGATGCCCTCGACCCATCGCGCGCCATCGCCACACCACCCCGGCGCGGCGTCCGGGCGCCGCCGCGGACCTCTCGCCGCCGGCTGCTTCCTCCTCACCGTCGCCTCCACGCCGTCCACGTCGTCCCCGTCCCCCCACCTCGAGCACCGCTGCCCTTGACCCTGCGAACCCCGGTGAGGCCCCGGGCCTTCCCCCTCTTCCTCTTCCCCTCCGTCACCGAGCACACTCGCCGACCGGGCCACGGACGCGCTCATCGCGCCGGCGCATGCCTGTGACCACCGCCCCGTACGCGCACTCACCGCGCTCACCGCATCCTCGCCTCGCCGGTGGCGCCTCCGCCGCGCCAGCAGCGCTGCCCCTCATTGTCAGGCGGCGGCGCCCTGCAGCGCATGTGCACGCCCACCAGCGCCCGTGTGCACGCCGACCATCGTGGTCGTTAAATCGCGTAAGCGCCCGACCTCCTCCGTGCTCACACCGCTCTTTGTGCTCCCTCGCGCCTTGGCCGCCTCGAACCACCGGCCTCCCCTACTCGGCGTCGTCGTGGTGGCCGCCGGGCGAGTCAGTCGCCCTGCCGGCCACACCATAGCGCTCTTTAAGGTGTGCCGTTAGCACCAATGCCGGAACCCCGCGGCCCCACAGTCGAATGACACATGGGGCCCAGCCCCCAGAACGTTAAAAGAAAGCAAAAAAAAAAGGAATTAAAATATAATAATTAAAATATCATTTAATTAGTGAATTAATTAACTTAATTAATCTTGTTTAGTTAACCTAATTAACTATTGTGAGTTAATTAAACTGTGATTAGATTAGTTAAATCCTAATTAGAGTAAACAGAGTATGACATGCGGGACCCACACGTCAGGTTGACCAGTCAACCCTGTTGACTGCTGACGTCAGCACGACATCATGCTGATGTCATAAATACATTTTCGAATTAAATTAAATAATTAATTAAATTCCAGAAATTATTAAAATCTTTAGAAAATCATATCTTTTAATCCGTAACTCGGATTAAATTATTTTCAACATGAAAGTTGCTCGAGCAGCGAGGCGGATCCGGATACGCAGCCCGTTCATCTGCCACGCATCCCTAACCTATCGAACTCGCAACTTTCCCCCTCCGGTTCCTCTGCCCGAAAACACGAAACACCGGGGATATTTTCCTGAATGTTTCCCCCTTCACCGGTATCGCCTATCCCTACGTTAGGTCACCCCTAGCACAATGTATTGCCGCGTCTTGCTTTGTGTTACATTTGATTGCTCGGTTATTTACTGTGTTCCCCCTCCGTTACTCCTTTCGGTAGACTCGAGACCGATCTTTGATGCCCTGTGGTCGACTCGTCACCGACGACCCCTCCTTGTATCGAGCAACCAGGCAAGCCCCCCTGATCACCGGATATCGCCTATTCTCCTCTATCTGCTTGCATTAGAGTAGTGTAGCATATTCTTGCTTTCGTTAATCCTATTACGATGCATAGCGACATTGTTGCTACATCTGTTGATACCTTACGCAATCCTAAATACTTAGTATAGGATGCTAGTTTATCATCATTGGCCCTACATTCTTGTCGATGCGCCTTGCTATACTATTGGGCGTGATCACTCGGGAGGTGATCACGGGTATATACTATACATACATACATACTACGAGATGGTGACTAAAGTCGGGTCCGCTCGAAGAGTACCATGAGTGATTCATGGATTGGGGCTGAAAGGACCTTTGTCGACGGCCCTCTGTGTGGATCTTTGTGGCGGAGCGGCAGGCAGAGTTGAGACCACCTAGGCGAGAGGTGGGCTGGCCTGATCGGCGTCATGATTGCTTCATAATAACACGCTTAACGAGATCTTGGTATTTGATCGAGTCGGCCATTTGGTCTATACGCACTAACCATCTACATGGGAGTAGTTATGGGTATCCGGCGTCGTGGTATCACCGAAGCCTTCTTGACGTCGGCGGCCGAGTGGCGCGCCGGATTGGACCGAACGCCACTAGGCTGGAGTGCGCTTTGCCACGTTACATAGCGTGCGGTGTCTGCGAAGGCGATGGGCCAGACCCTGCGCCATAGGAGTTAGACCGGCGTCTTGACCTCTCTGTTGTGCCTAGGTGGGGATGCGGCGTGTTGATCTCCGAGGCGGGCATGACCAGGAAAGTGTGTCGGCCAAATGGGATCGGCGTGTTGGGTTATGTGGTGCACCCTGCAGGAAGTTAATCTATTGAATAGCCGTGTCCCTCGGTAAAAGGGCGACCGGAGTTGTACCTTGACCTTATGACAACTAGAACTGGATACTTAATAAAACACACCCTTCCAAGTGCGAGATACAACCGGTGATCACTCTCTAACAGGCGGACGAGGAGAGGATTGCGGGTAGGATTATGCTATGCGATGCTCTTGGAGATGCTACTTGGAGATGCTACTTGGAGATGCTACTTGGCGATGCTACTTGGAGGACTTCAATCTACTCTCTTCTACATCTTTGCAAGACGGAGGTTGCGAAGCGTAGTCTTGACGGGACTAGCTATCCCCTCTTATTACGGCATTCTGCATTCGGTCCACCGACATGGCCTCCTTACACATATACCCATGCATATGTAGTGTAGCTCCTTGCTTGCGAGTACTTTGGATGAGTACTCACGGTTGCTTTCTCCCCTTTCCCCCTTTCCTTTCTTTACGGTTGTCGCAACGGATGCTGGATTCGAGGCAGGCGCCACCGTCGATGGCGACTCCTACTACTTGGAGGTGCCCTCTTGCTACGTGCAGCCGCCAGCGACGCCGGGAGTAGTTAGGAGGATCGAGGCGGGAGGCCTGCGCCTCTTCGATCTGTATCGGTTTGTGCTAGCCTTCTTAAGGCAAACTTGTTTAACTTATGTCTGTACTCAGATATTGTTGCCCGCTGACTCGTCTATGATCGAGCACTTGTATTCGAGCCCTCGAGGCCCCTGGTTTGTATTATGATGCTTGTATGACTTATTTTACTTTTAGAGTTGTGTTGTGATATCTTCCCGTGAGTCCCTGATCTTGATCGTACACGTTTGCGTGCATGATTAGTGTACGATTGAATCGGGGGCATCACAAGTTGGTATCAGAGCCGACTCTCTGTAGGACTCCCCCTTCCACACTCCTTGGCCGAAGTCGAGTCTAGACATTGCAAAAACTTTTACTAACTTGGCTGTGTGCCTTACGGGCCCACATCGCCACTGGGTGGTATTAGGATCTTTTACTCCTCGACCTTTACTCTAGGACTCTGATCTCTCTTCTATTCGGGTTAAATGAATTTTGCTAAATCTAACATTAGGATCTTGTTATCACTTTCACCCGGAGAGCCCCTTATTACTAAGGATCGTCTGCTGCACATGAAGACCCTGAAGATACTCACCGCGGTTAACCCGAGAACTTGTCTTCATCGTATTTGCAATTCCCCTTCCACCGTCAACCCTTATGGATAACTACTTGCAGTTGTTATTCTTACACTCATCCCTAGTTAGTCTTGTTATTACAAGATACCCCGAAATACTCGTCATTGTTTGATAATCCTTTGAGCTTATTGCCATCTTTGTTCTTTGTCACTGAATACCCCTACGGATAATTCTCGCACTTATCAGTATCCGCTTATCCCGATTGTTCATATGCTTTTCAAAATACTTGGAAATACTACCCGATCTTCGAGTATCCTCTTCAAACTATTGCTCGGCAAATACTTATCCGCTTGCAATATGGATGCTTTCCATATGTGTAGCAATATTCATTAGTATCCTTTGACACGATCATTTTGATCCTATTGATTCAACATGTGTGTGAAAGCACGCAATCATCGATTGATCCTTTTAAATTATCTTTACGGCTCGGACATCATTTTTGAACATGAGCTGGTTCTCGACCAAACTATTTGTCGTCAATTGTGCCTTTGGTCTATCCTACTTATCCATCCTTGATCGGGCGTCGCTTCGATCCCTTGTTTAAATCATAATTCCTTTGTTATCTAAGCATCGAATTGTTCAGATGTTCTATAATATGATGCTCGTGCATTCTTCTTCCTCTGGTTGAGTATCGATGCTCACATCAGATCCCTTGTGGACCATCGGTTCCTTTATTGGATTCTATCCGAGAGTGTCCTTCATATTGAATAACCTTGAGAACCTTTCCATGGGTATATAATGCCTTTGGTAAATTGTATCATCGCTTTTGAACTTGCTATACTATCGAGTTTGTGTTAATTACTCCCAAAGTTAGTGGTATATGTTCTAAGAAGCCCGATGGCTTGAACCTATGCCTTCCTTTATATGTGTGAACTCGGAAGTTTTCACGAGTCATACTCATCGGTATTTCACGGGTAAAACTTTCAACACTAATGCCTTTATCAAAGCGAAGTGAATGGAAGGTTATACATTGAAGAAGTGGGAGTCGACCTTGGACTTTGTGTTCATGCCCATGGACACGATGTAGATCCTATCATGGAAGCTTCTTGTAATAATAACTATTTCCTTGATATAATATCATTTGGAATCTATGAATTGGTCCTTTGCAATCATGGATCCTACCATATTTTCTACTTGATTCCATTTCTCGGACAAGTTAAACCACTTGTCCTCTACAGATCAATGCACCCATCCAACCTCTATTTTGATCAACCTTCGAGTACTAACCCCCTAGTATCTCGAGGATATCAACCGATTGCACTACATCTTATGCATTTCTGATGAAGTAGTGCATTTCCCCGTCATAGTCACTCCATGGGTTCTGGGTTGTCGTCAACCGAGGACACCGATTAGTGAATCGGATCGCCTCTGTGATTCAGTACTCCTAGTACATTGTGGCTGAGAAGTTTAATACTCCATCCGTCATTCCTAGCTTTGATCGTCATATCATTTTGTGCTAAATTTTAACTATACTACTGGTCCTTTCTTCCGGAGCAAAATTTTCGACGATGAGCTAAGCGTCGTCGATTTTCCTCGTCATATCATTTCACCTTGAACAACAAGCTTGATTTCAAGTTTGTGTCGTACCTTTAGTTCCAATAACCTTCGCTTCACCATTCATTTGACTTGATGTCATCATCGATCGATTACATCTTGAAATCTCTCGACAAAGTGTGTCATGATCTTCATCAACCTTATGAGCTCTTCCGGGATATCAATTGAATTCATGATGAAATACCATCCTTGCCCTTGATGATCGTGTTATCATCGACCACTTTATTGCCTTCCCACCAACACAAGCTTGTTCGTGTTTGGTGATATACCTTGAGTTCCTTGCTATCCGAGAATTGTCCTTCTTTACCTTGGGACATTAACATCTCTTATGAACTCAATGTTGTGAGAATTTCACTACCTCTTGAGAACTCTTAATACAAGTGATACTTCTCACCATCACCATTCTTTCTTGGTCCCCGTGTTAAAACAAGTGAACGGTGTTGTTTGGATTCTTTCCTTCTAGCAACCCTATTGCTTTCAAGTTAATGGTCGGCCGTTCATTCTTAGACTATTGATTATTGAATCACCATTACGACATTGGTCGTGCAACCCAACCCATATTTGGTGCACCTTTCAACCAATGTTTAATTGTGTATGTTTTACTCGAGCATACTTCATTACATCATTTGATCGACAAATGCTATCTCCTTGTCCACATAATTGTGGAGATCCATCTTTAGGATACCTAGTTGAATTGTCATGAGTCCATCAGCCACCTCCTCATCCTCTCTTTGGTTTCTTGATGAACTCTTGTTTGAAGCCTTGCTTCCGTCGTTATTTCGAGAATCTTACAATGTCATCTCGACAATTTGTGTTGCACCTTTCTTCTCGGGCATCCTGTTGGAACATATTTCCAAGAGTTATAGCAGTCTTTATGTGACCCGGTAAGGTGATGTCGTGCCTAGCACACGGCGAAGGCCCTATTATTATATATTCCTTTTCAAAGCAAGGTTATCCATTCTTCCATGAGGAAATGGTAAGACCTATTCTATAAGTTGTTTCCGATGGATCCTTTGTATCCAAAGTCTGACATTTGCTTGAAGACCATGTCAATGCTATCTCGAAGCATGTCTGTGGTACTCCGATTTTCAACAAGAACATTTGAAGCCCAAAGCTAAGATGTTTCTTGCTCAATTATCCAAACGCCGCTGTATGGGTAATGTCTTGAAATTTCTCTCCCCTTACCTAAAGTGTTTTCTAAATTATATCCTGACATGATATCATGCTCTGCTTGTCCTTGGGAAGGATATATCCCTGAAATGTGTGTTTAAACACATTTTCTTTTCCATTGTTCTGTTTAATCTCATGATCACCTTTTCCTTTCCATTGTTTCGTTTAACCTTCTTGGTGATCTATATGATCTAGCGATAATATTCTCTGCTTATGTAAACACCTCGTGTACAATTACATCGAGAAAAGATCTGTTACTTTTGTTGATGACATCCCGGTAACCGTCGATGGACGAGAACTTTGCCTATTGGTCCGTCTCGTTCTACGAGCAGGAAAATGGTTCTCTTCGTCCCTCGCCATTGGTACCGATGTTGTTGCCGACATAACCGACAGACTATCCTCTGACTTGCCATGCTTATATGGTCGTGCAAGGCGTCACCGCCCTTCCTACTGTTAATCCACATGGTGGGCCCATAACCCACAGTTTCACAGGATCGAAACCTGACTCTCCTGTACACCCCCTGTTTCCAAAGTTATTCCTCACGCTTGGCTTCGTATGTAATTCACGAGCCACCGTCCAGAGATCATCAATTCTGGTATGAAACACAATACTTATTCCTGATTGCTTTGAGCCCTTTCACGCCCTGTTTCAGGCGTCGAATGGTTGCCTGCTCGCTCAAAACTTCCCATGAAACCTCATTACTTTGCTCTCGATAATTTCTTAAGTTTCAATTCGAGAGTTACTTTCTGCCACCTTCCCCGATGATATCGACCAGATAGTCAACCTTGTAGAGGTTCGTTCTCCCAGAATACCCCTTATTCTTTCGTAAGTATGATGGAACCCCCGAAGAAAGGACAACAACTTCATCATGATGCATAGGAATGGAAACATCAATGGTATGGATCGACCTCTTCGAGGAGAGCAACCAAGACCGACAAGATTCGTTAGAACTTCGTAATTAGAACTTTCCCCCTTACTCCCCTCTTAAATCTCGGGACGAGATTTCTTGTAGTGGAGGAGAATTGTGACGCCCGGATAATCATGCTACAGTAATCCCACGCTAATCATTCCACGTCACCTCGGTTACTGTTGCTAACCTCGCAATGATTCGAAACCGTTTTGAGATTTAAATTGTAAATATGTCAAACAACAAACGTTTTCAAAGTTGAAACAAAAATGTTAAATTGGTTGCCGAATATTACAAGGGTAATTATAATAAAGAAAACATATTTTTAGAAAGTGCACGAATATTTTAAAATGAAATAAAAGCAGAAAAGAGAAATAATAAAAGAAAATGCAAAACAGAAAACAAAATAGGAAAAAATAAAAAGAAGCCCCCCTCCCCACTGGGCCTTGGTCTAAATGGCCGAGTTGCCTAGCTAAACAGCCTAGCCGGCCACCCCATGGCCTATATGGCCTCAACCCACCTAACCCTAGATCGATCTACTCTCTCGATCCCCACCGTTCCCCTCATCTCCCTCCAGCGCCGCCACCGCAACACAAACACACACGCATCGTCCCCAGGAGAGGCGCCCTATTCGATCCCTCCTCCCGCACGCCCGCGCCCGATCCAAGGCGCCGCCGGCGCCCCTCCTCCCAGACTCGTCCGCGCCCCTCCTCTCCCTTGCGCGGCGCCCGCCTGAAGCGGCGGCCTCGCCTCGTTGTCAACCGATGCCCTCGACCCATCGCGCGCCATCGCCACACCACCCGTCTGCCGGCGTCCGGGCGCCTTGGCGGACCTCCTCGCCCGCTGCTTCCTCCTTCCACCGGTCGCCTCCACGCCCGTCCACGTCGTCCCGTCCCCCCACCTCGAGCACCGCTGCCCTTGACCTGCGAACCCGGTGAGGCCGGGCCTTCCCCTCTTCCTCTTCCCCTCCGTCGCGAGTACACTCGCCGGCCAGACCCGCAGACGCGCTCATCGCGCGGCGCATACTGTGACCACCGCCCGTCTGCGCACTCACGCGCTCACCGCATCCTCGCCTGCGCCCGTGGCGCCTCCGCCGCGCGCCCAGCAGCGCTGCCCTTTGTCGTGTCGGCGGCGCGCCCTGACGCGCATGTGCCGCCCACCGCGCCCGTGGCGCGCCGACCATCGTAACTCTTTAGAAAATCATATCTTTTAATCCGTAACTCGGATTAAATTATTTTCAACATGAAAGTTGCTCAGAACAACGAGACGGATCCGGATACGCAGCCCGTTCATCCGCCACGCATCCCTAACCTATCGAACTCGCAACTTTCCCCCTCCGGTTCCTCTGCCCGAAAACACGAAACACCGGGGATATTTTCCCGGATGTTTCCCCCTTCACCGGTATCGCCTATCCCTACGTTAGGTCACCCCTAGCACAATGTATTGCCACGTCTTGCTTTGTGTTACATTTGATTGCTCGGTTATTTACTGTGTTCCCCCTCTGTTACTCCTTTCCAGTAGACTCCGAGACCGATGCTGATGCCCCTATGGTCGACTACGTCACCGACGACCCCTCCTTGTCTGAGCAACCAGGCAAGCCCCCCCCCCCTTGATCACCAAATATCGCCTATTCTCCTCTATACTGCTTGCATTAGAGTAGTGTAGCATGTTACTGCTTTCCGTTAATCCTATTCTGATGCATAGCCTGACATTGTTGCTACATCTGTTGATACCTTACGCAATCCTAAATACTTAGTATAGGATGCTAGTTTATCATCATTGGCCCTACATTCTTGTCGATCGCCTTGCTATACTATTGGGCGTGATCACTCGGGAGGTGATCACGGTATATACTATACATACATACATACTACGAGATGGTGACTAAAGTCGGGTCCGCTCGAAGAGTACCGCGAGTGATTCCGCAGTTGGGGCTGAAAGGACCTTTGTCCGACGGCCCTCTGTGTGGATCTTTGTGGCGGAGCGGCAGGCAGAGTTGAGACCACCTAGGCGAGAGGTGGGCTGGCCTCGATCGGCGTCATGGTTGCTTCATAATAACATGCTACTTGAGATCTTGGTATTTGATCCGAGTCGGCCATTTGGTCTATACGCACTAACCATCTCGTGGGAGTAGTTATGGGTATCCCGCGTCGTGGTATCAGCCGAAGCCTTCTTGACGTCAGCGACTAAGTGGCACGCGCCGGATTGGACTGGAACGCCACTAGGCTAGGTCTGCTTTCGGCCGCATTCGCAACGTGTAGGTGTGCGAAGGGCGATTGGCCCAGACCCCTGCGCCATAGGAGTTAGACCGGCGTGCTGACCTCTCTGTTTTGCCTAGGTGGGGCTGCGGCGTGTTGATCTCCGAGGCGGGCATGACCCAGAAAGTGTGTCGGCCAAATGGGATCGGCGTGTTGGGTTATGTGGTGCACCCTGCGGGAAGTTAATCTATTGAATAGCCGTGTCCCTCGGTAAAGGGCGACCGGAGTTGTACCTTGACCTTATGACAACTAGAACTGGATACTTAATAAAACACACCCTTCCAAGTGCGGATACAACCGGTGATCGCTCTCTAACAGGCGACGAGGAGAGGATTGCGGGTAGGATTATGCTATGCGATGCTCTTGGAGATGCTACTTGGAGATGCTACTTGGAGATGCTACTTGGAGGACTTCAATCTACTCTCTTCTACATCTTTGAAGGCGGAGGCTGCGAGCGTAGTCCTCTTATTACGGCATTCTGCGATTCGGTCCACCGACATGGCCTCCTTACACATATACCCATGCATATGTAGTGTAGCTCCTTGCTTGCAGTACTTTGGATGAGTACTCACGGTTGCTTTCTCCCCTTTTCCCCCCTTTCCTTTCTTTACGGTTGTCGCAACCAGATCTCGGATTTCAGGGCGACGCCACCGTCGGCGGCGACTCCTACTACCTTGGAGGTGCCCTCTTGCTACGCAGCCCGGCCGACGACGCGAGGAGTAGTTAGGAGGATCGAGTGCGGAGGCTGCGCCTCTTCGTCTGATATCGGTTTGTGCTAGCCTTCTTAAGGCAAACTTGTTTAACTTATGCGTACTCAGATATTGTTGCCCGTGACTCGTCTATGATCAAGCACTTGTATTGAGCCCTCGAGGCCCCTGGTTTGTATTATGATGCTTGTATGACTTATTTTACTTTTAGAGTTGTGTTGTGATATCTTCCCGTGAGTCCCTGATCTTGATCGTACACGTTTGCGTGCATGATTAGTGTACGATTGAATCAGGGGCGTCACAACTATGGAAAAGAAACTTGAGGTTGCTCGAACTGATGAAGAAGATAAAGTTCCATTTGCAACACATTATCTGGAAGGCGCTGCTGCTATATGGTGGGAAAGTGAAAAAGCCATAGGGACTGAGAATGAAGCAATTACATGGTCAAGATTCAAGGAGCAATTCTGAAAATATCACATCCCCACGGGAATTATGAAGACTAAGCAGCATGACTTTCTCGCGCTCCTCCAAGGAAGTCAGTCAGTGGGAGAATATTTACAAAAATTCAATCACCTGTCACGTTACTCTCAATATGACATGGCCACTTAAGAAAGGAAGATGGACCGCTTTCTTGGTGGATTAAACCCGCAACTTCGTTGTGCTATCAGTATGTTCGATTTTCCATATTTCCAAACCCTGGTGAACAAGGCTTTCATTGCTGAAAGGGAACACAAGCTCGTGTTAGATACTAAGTCTGCCCATAACGATCACAAACGCAAGTTTGAGCCCAAGAAGGAAATGCAACCAGCGCAGAAGGTTCGTACCTGGCAGCCAACTCCGTTGGCATACCAGCCCAATTGGCAACAAAATGTTAGCAAGACCACCACCCAAGTGAAGAATGATGTGCTCAACCCAGTTATGGAGAATCGCCTGCGCAACAATTCCTGTTATAGTTGCGGACAAACCGGACATTATGCCAAACAGTGTCCCAAGAACACCCGGACCAATGCTACGTTCAAGCCTCAAATCCATTATTTGGAAGCCGGTCCAAGTCAGCACGACGTCACGGGATACGTTCATCATATCTCAGCCGACGAAGCCCAATAAAATCCCAAAGTCGTCATTGGTATGTTCCTTGTTAATAACATACCTGCAGTAATTTTATTTGACTCTGGGGCTTCCCACTCTTTTATTTCTCAGAGTTTTGTTGCCCAAAGCAAATTTCCTTGTTCACTTTTGGGCAAGAATATGCTGGTACAAACCCCGGGATCTATTATTCAAAGCAATCTTGTCTGCCACAATCTGGAAGTCAGGATCAGCGAAATCCGTTTCCCGACGTCTTTGATACTGATTGAGTTTGAAAAATTGGATGTTATCTTGGGTATGAATTGGCTGACTCAGTACCAAGTATGCATAAATTGTGCGACCCGGGAAGTCAATTTGACCGGACAAGATGGACAAGCTACCAAGTTTATTGCTTGTAGAAGCATACCCTCCAAGGAAATGGTTTTCACAGCAATAGTGGAAATGGAATTAACCCCAGTGGTCAGTGAGTTTCCCGATGTATTCCCAGAAGAACTGCTAGGCATGCCACCTGACCGAGAGCTTGAGTTTGCAATAGAACTTGTGCCTGGAACCACAACAATACACAAGAAATATTATCGAATGCCGTCATCTGAGTTGGTGGAGCTACAGAAACAGCTTGATGAAATGCTCCAAAAAGGATATATCCGCACCAGTTCCTCGCCATGGGGATCACCCGCTATTTTTGTGGACAAGAAAGATGGCAGCCTTCGTATGTGTGTGGATTACCGACAGTTGAATGATGTCACGATCAAGAGCAAATACCCTCTGCCAAGAATTGATGATTTGTTTGATCAGCTCAGTGGATCCAAGGTATTCTCAAAGATTGATTTGCGGACTGGATATTACCAGCTCAAAATTAAAAAGGAGGATATTCCCAAGACGCGTTCACCACTCGCTACGGTCTTTATGAATATACCGTCATGTCCTTTGGCCTCACCAATGCCCCCGCCTTCTTCATGCACATGATGAACAAAGTGTTCATGGATTTCCTTGATAAGTTCATGGTCGTCTTCATCGTTGATATACTTATTTACTCAAGAAGTGAAGAAGAGCACAAAGGACACCTCCGCGCAGTGCTACAACGACTCTGTCAACACCAGTTGTACGCCAAGTTCAGTAAATGCGAGTTTTGGCTCAAGCAAGTTGGATTCCTCGAGCATGTACTATCCGCTGAAGGAATAGCCGTGGACCCAAGCAAAGTGAAAGACGTGCTCGACTGGTTGCCACCCGCCACTATGTCTTAGATCAGGAGTTTTCTTGGATTAGCCGGATACTACCGTCGTTTCATTGAAGGGTTCTCCAAGATTGCTAAGCCCATGACAGAGTTGCTTAAAAAGGATAAGAAGTTTGAATGGACGTCAGACTGTGAGAAAAGTTTTACCGAGTTAAAGAAGCGCTTAACAACTGCGCCGGTATTAACACTTCTAGATATCTACCGCAGCTTTGACGCATATTGCGACGCTTCCCGACAAGGACTTGGGTGCGTTCTTATGCAAGATGGCAAGGTAGTAGCCTAAGCCTCATGGCAGCTACGACCCCATGAAGGAAATTACCCCACTCATGATTTGGAATTGGCCGCGGTAGTTCATGCTTTAAAAATTTGGAGAAACTACCTCATTGGAAAAAGGTGCTAAATTTTTACTGGCCACAAAAGTCTCAAATACATATTTACTCAGCCGGATTTAAACCTCCGTCAGCGAAGATGGCTGGAGTTGGTCAAGGATTATGATCTTGGAATAAATTACCATCCGGGTAAGGCCAACGTGGTTGCCGATGCACCCAGTCAAAAGCCCGTCAGTTTAAATGTCATGCTGGAATCTCTGCCTTCAGAGCTTAAAGAAGAAATTGCTCAGCTCAACCTGGGCATAGTTGAGGTTGGTCTTGCCAATATTCTGACAGTCACTCCTACTCTTGAGGAAGAAATCCGCAAGGCCAAGCGAGGATGCCAAGCTGCGTAAACGCATCAAGTCATCCGATTTCTCGAAGGATCGATGCGGTACCCTTGATTCGGGAAGGATTTGTGTACCTAATCAAGCTGACCTAAAGCAGAAAATTTTGTCAGAAGCCCACGAATCCTCGTATTCAATCCACCCTGGAGGCACAAAAATGTATGAAGACCTTTGACAAATATTCTGGTGGGATGGAATGAAGAAAGACATTGCTTATTTCGTGGCCTGTTGCGACATATGCAACAAAGTTAAGGCGGAATACCAGAAACCAGCCGGACTTCTACAACCACTGCCCGTGTCACAATGGAAATGGGACGATGTCTGTATGGATTTCATCACAGGATTACCTAGGACCCGACGAGGCAATAATGCAATCTGGGTCATAGTGGATACATTAACCAAGGTGTCTCACTTCCTCCCAGTCAAAACCTCCTACCGAGCAGATGAGCTTGCCCGACTGTACGTATCCGGGATTGTCAGTTTACATGGAGTTCCTAGAACCATCACTACTGACCGAGGTTCATTTTTCACCTCTGCTTTCTGGACCCGTCTCCATCAAGCCCTTGGGACGGAATTAAAATACAACACCGCATATCATCCTCAGACGTATGGGCAAACGGAAAGAGTAAATCAGATACTCGAAGATATGCTTCGAGCCTGTGTTTTAGCCCAAGGACCTCAATGGGAAGATTGCTTGCCGTACGCCGAGTTCTCGTATAACAATGGGTTCCAGACCAGTTTAAAGATGTCACCTTATGAAGCTTTGTATGGTCGTAAGTGCCACACTCCATTAAATTAGTCTCAAACCGGAGACAGCCGTATTTTCGGAATAGATCTCATGCTGGAAGCCGAAAAGCAAGTCAAGGAGATCCGAGACAGATTACAACTGGCCAAATCGCGACAGAAAAGTTATTATGATGCAAAGCACCGGCAGATCAGTTTTGAACCCGGAGAACATGTCTACCTTCAAGTCACACCCATGACCAGTAGAGCAAAGAGTTGCTCCTCAACCTACTGAACCTACTAAAAATGTTTACTTTGAAATTCCTTCGGGTATGATAGAGAAACTGCTAGCTAATCCCTTTGCAGGAGATGGAACATTGCATCCCGATTTACACCTTATCTATGTGGATGAAGTTTGTGGATTATTTAAGCTTGTAGGCATGCCCGATGATGTTGTTAATAGGAAGGTCTTCCCTTTATCTTTGAAGGGAGACGCATTGACATGGTATAGGCTATGTGATGATACGGGATCTTGGGACTATAAACGATTGAAATTGAAATTTCACTAGAAGTTTTATCCTATGCATCTTGTTCATCGTGATCGTAATTATATATATAATTTTTCGCCTCGTGAAGGAGAAAGTACCGCTCAAGCTTGGGGGAGGCTTAAGTCAATTATATATTCATGCCCCAATCGTGAGCTCTCAAGAGAAATGATTATTCAAAAAATTTATGCTCGGCTTTCTCTCAATGATCGCACCATGATCAATACTTCTTGTGCTAGTTCTTATGCTGAAGACTATTAAATTCAAGTGGGACTTATTGGAAAGAATTAAATGCAACTCTGAAGATTGGGGTTCCGACGATGGTAAGGAGTCAGGTATGACACCTAAGTTTGGTTGTGTTAACTCTTTTATGGATACTGATGCTTTTCGTGGATTTAGCACTAAATATGGACTTGACTCTGAGATAGTAGCTTCTTTCTGTGAATCTTTTGCTACTCATGTTGATCTCCCTAAGGCTGTGTTCGGTTGGTATGGATTTGAAGAGGTTTGGCAGGGATTAAATCCCATACAAGTCAAATCCCCCCCAAACCCCCTCCAATCCCCTTGAGATAGGGTGTAACCGAACAAAGCCTAAGGAGAAGTGGTTTAAATATAATCCTCTCACTGAAGTAAAAGTAGTTGCACCTATTACAGTTGAAGAAAGGACTATCACTTATAATGATCCTATTGTTCCTACTACTTATGTTGAGAAACCACCTTTCCCTGTTAGGATAAAGGATCATGCTAAAGCCTCAACTGTGGTTCGTAAGAGTAATACTAGAACATATACACCTCCTGAGCAAATTAAAGTTGAACCTAGTATTGGTATGGTTAAAGATCTCTTGGCCGCTAATATTGATGGGCATGTTATTTATTTCTGTGACGAAGCTGCTAATATTGCTAAACTCGATGCTAAGAAACATAGACCTATTGTAGGCATGCCCGTTATTTCTGTTAAAATAGGAGATCATTATTATCATGGCTTATGTGATATGGGTTTCACAGCCTGGTTTTTGCCCTCTTTTCTTTTCTTGATTTTCAGCTGAGTTGGTTTGGATTTGGAGTTTTGAATCATTCCATTTGGACTTGACCACTTGGGTATCCCTTGATTTTCACCCAAGTGTTCCCTCTCCTCTTCTAATCCATCATTTCACCCCTGGCTAACCCAACAATATTGCTTGGAATATTTTTCCTTAAATGAAATATATTTATTTTGTCTCTTAAACCCAAGCTAAACTCTTTGACCTCCAAAGCAACCCTCATTTCTGTTGCCCTAAAAATCCTAAGAAAAATCCCAAATATTCTTTGGACCCTAGGGCACATTTCTGAGCAAAAATATTTCACCAGTCTTTGGAGTGTTTTGGCTACATAAAATATTTTCACTTCTGGGCTGAAATGGTAGTTTCTACAGCAACTACCTTTTTACTAGCTCCAATGTAGCTGTTTTTCCCTGAGCTTATTCACCTTAGTAAGAGTTAGTAAAACCCCAAAGCCCAGCCCTTGAATCCCTGTGGTTTGACCACAATAACTGTTCAAAGTTTCTCTCCAGTAACTTAACGCCCGTCGCCTTCCCCCTCTCTCTCTGACGCTGCTCGTCGACGGGCGCCGTGGACAAGTGTCCACCAACGGAGCCCGAAACCCCCTCGCCGCTTGCCTATATAAGGAGCCACCCCTAGCCTCCTCGAGCACCATCCCGCACTCTCTCACACCCCACAAGCTAGTAGGAAGCCGCAGCCCGGCCGGGCAGGCCGCGGGCTGCCGTTCCAGAGCCGAGCTCACCAGCGATCCCCTCTGGATCGTCCCCGCAGCTCCGGCCACTCCCAAGCCAAGGCGACCCCGCCAGGGCCTCCGCCTCTCCTCCGTGAAGCTAACGTGCCAAGCTAGAGCCCCTGGAGCCGCCCCTAGCCGTCGTCTTCCTCATCTCCAGCGACCACCGTGTTCTGCCTCCGCTTGCAAGGAAGAATCCGACGCCGTCCGGTCACCGTTAGCCACGCTACGGGTATGGGCAGGTGCGCAATCGTCTTCTCCGTCAATCCCTCCCTCTCGTTTTCCTCCAAGAAGCCTCAACACCGGCGTAAGCTCCGGCGAAGCGCCGCGCCTCTTTGTTTCTTTCTTCCCTCCCTCCGGCCTAACTAGCGGGGCCCTCTAGTCAGCCACTCACTATGCGGGCGAAGCGGTATGAGTGGTGGCGCCCTGGGATAATACGCCATCGACGTCACCCCCTCTCTGTTTTCTTTTTCAAATTCATTTAAATTCCAGTAGCATTCAAACAGCCATAACTTTTATTCTACAAGTCCAAATGCATTGATTCTTTTTGCATCGTGTTCTGTGTCCAAAAATCTAACAGCTCCCAAAAGATGGGATTTTTCCTTGCTGTCTAGATTTTCTGGCAATTTTCAGAAGGTTTCTTGATATTATTCATTCGTGGTTTTTGAATGTTTTCAGAGGAACCAACTTGTCTTGAGGATCACCGGGAGCCTTGTAAACCTCATCAGTACTAAGGCAAGCCACAGTAACATTTTCATGGTGCCACTTCAATATTTATGATTTTCATACTTGAACATATGAATATTGATGCATTTTAATTAGTTATATAATAAATATGTTCTGTTATATGCTTGTTATGTTGAAATGCTTGAACTTCAGTATGTTTGAAGTAAATATTGTTGGTAAGATAATGAGAACTTAGTTGCAAGTGATAAATAAATAACATGGTCATAGAGTTGATGAGTAGTTTAAATATTATTTTTGCATGAGGTATAATGATGATAATGCTAGAAATAGTTCTGGTATAAGTAAAGAGAGGTTTTAACCAGTATAGTAGCATGAGTTTATGTTGGCTTCGTGGGAGCGTAGTTGGTGCAGTCTTTGCACGGTTATGTGATGCATATGTTAAGTGATGCATGGTATGACAGTATGACACCAGTTATTTTCTTTTCGCATTAAAGTTGAACCTGATTAATAATTCAACTTGAACATGTTGTTGGCCGAGTCATGGTGCCGCTGAAACGAGTCTTTCCCAGTGCAACCACATTTGCCGGTATGGGACGACCTTAATGCGTTTCATTGTCGTGCCTCTGGTCGGTACCTCAATTTAGGGAAGGTTATGGGCGTGCTGTACCCTGGCCCGGTAGGCAAGCATAACCTTGTGAGCCCGTTGTTAAGTTAATTTTGGTACGGGATCCCAGTGTGGATCGTGGCACGAGGCCACCCAGGACTAGCCCGGTGGGGTCTGAGTCAGAGGGGCCGGGAGAGTGTCATGACAGTGAAATGGTTTCATCGGAATGCTGTTGGTCCACCCGAATGGGAGAGTGAGGCCATGGGTTCCGTAGTGTGGGTGTACTAACCTCTGCAGAGTGTTTTTAATCTATCGATAGCCGAGTCCACGGATACGGACACGCTCGAAAGTAAGGTAGACCATGGGTCAACACTTAATAAATATGCACACTAAATTGCACTAAGGATGACAGTGAGGTCATCATGTTGAGGTGGACATGAGTTGTCGGGTTGTGATCACCGTAAGGATCATGGGCCACGAGTTGGTCGGGTTGTGATCGCCGTAAGGATCACGGGCCATGAAATGGTCGGGTTGTGATCGCCTCCAGGATCACGAGTATATTTTGGTAATATTATGTTTGTTGGTCACACCTGATGGGGAACGTAGTAAATTCAAAAAAAATTCCTACACACACGCAAGATCATGGTGATGGCATATCAACGAGAGGGGAGAGTGTTGTCTACGTACCCTCGTAGACCGATAAGCGGAAGCGTTATGACAACGCGGTTGATGTAGTCGTACGTCTTCACGATCCGACCGATCCAAGCACCGAACGTACGGCACCTCCGTGTTCAAAGACACGCCCGGCTCGATGGCGTTCCCGGGCTCAAATCCAGAAAGCGTCGGGGATGAGTTCCGTCGGCCGCGATGGCGTGGTGGCGATGATGATGTTCTCTTGGCGCAGGCTTCGCCTAAACTCATGACGATATGACCGAGGTGGAATATGGTGGAGGGGGCACCGCACACGGCTAAGGAACAATCGTAGATCAACTTGTGTGTCTCTAGGGTGCCCCCGCCCCGTATATAAAGGAGCAAGGGGAGGCGGCCGGCCCTTGTGGGGCGCCAGGAGGAGAGTCCTCCTCCTAGTAGATGAGGACTCCCCTTTCCTACTCCTACTAGGAGGGGAAAGGAAGGGGAGAGGGGAAGGAAAGAGGCGCGCCCCCTCCTAGTCAATTCAGACCCGGAGGAGAGGGCGCGGCCCACCACCGCCCCTCTCTCTTTCCACTAAGGCCCATGTGGCCCATTAACTCTCCCGGGGGGGGGGGGGTCCGGTAACCCTCCGGCACTCCGGTTTTCTCCGAAATCACCCGGAACACTTCCGGTGTCCGAATATAGTCGTCCAATATATCAATCTTTATGTCTCGACAATTTTGATACTCCTTGTCATGTTTGTGATCACATCCGGGACTCCGAACAAACTTCGGTACATCAAAACTTATAAACTCATAATAAAACTGTCATCGTAACGTTAAGCGTGCGGACCCTACGGGTTCGAGAACTATGTAGATATGACCTAGAACTATTCTCATCAATAACCAATAGTGGAACACGGATGTTCATATTGGTTCCTACATATTCTCGAAGATCTTTATCGGTCAAACCGCATAACAACACACGTTGTTCCCTTTGTCATCGGTATGTTACTTGCCCGAGATTCGATCGTCGGTATCCAATACCTAGTTCAATCTCGTTACCTGCAAGTCTCTTTACTCGTTTCGTAATACATCATTTCGTAACTCATTAGTTACAATGCTTGCAAGGCTTAAGTGATGAGTATTACCGAGAGGGCCAAGAGATACCTCTCCGACAATCAGAGTGACAAAGCCCAATCTCGAATTATGCCAACTCAACATGTACCTTTGGAGATACCTATAGAGCACCATTATAATCACCCAGTTACGTTGTGACGTTTGGTAGCACACAAAGTGTTCCTCCGGTAAACGGGGGTTGCATAATCTCATAGTTACAGGAACATGTATAAGTCATGAAGAAAGCAATAGCAATATACTAAACGATCAAGTGCTAGGCTAACTGAATGGGTCATGTCAATCACATCATTCTCCTAATGATGTGATCCCATTAATCAAATGACAACACATGCCTATGGTTAGGAAACATAAACATCTTTGATCAATGAGCTAGTCAAGTAGAGGCATACTAGTGACACTATGTTTGTCTATGTATTCACACATGTATCATGTTTCCGGTTAATACAATTCTAGCATGAATAATAAACATTTATCATGATATGAGGAAATAAATAATAACTTTATTATTGCCTCTAGGGCATATTTCCTTCAGTCTCCCACTTGCACTAGAGTCAATAATCTAGTTCACATCACCATATGATTTAACACCAATAGTTCACATCACCAGGTGATTAACACCCATAGTTCACATCGTCATGTGATCAACACCCAAAGGGTTTACTAGAGTCAATAATCTAGTTCACATCGCTATGTGATTAACACCCAAAGACTAATAAGGTATGATCATGTTTTGCTTGTGAGAGAAGTTTAGTCAACGGGTCTGTCACATTCAGAGCCGTATGTATTTTGCAAATATTCTATGTCTACAATGCTCTGCATGGAGCTACTCTAGCTAATTGCTCCCACTTTCAATATGTATCTAGATTAAGACTTAGAGTCATCTGGATCAGTGCCAAAACTTGTATCGACATAACCCTTTACGACGAACCTTTTTGTCACCTCCATAATCGAGAAATATATCCTTATTCCACTAAGGATAATTTTGACCAATGTCCAGTGATCTACTCCTAGATCACTATTGTACTCTCTTGCCAAACCATGGCAGAGTATACAATAGGTCTGGTCTATAGCATGCATACTTTTATAGAACCTATGATTGAAGCATAGGGAATGACTTTCATTCTCTTTCTATTTTCTGCCGTGGTCGGGTTTTGAGTCTTACTCAATTTCACACCTTGTAACACAAGCAAGAAACTCTTTCTTTGACTGTTCCATTTTGAACTACTTCAAAATCTTTGTCCAGGTATGTACTCATTGAAAAAACTTATCAAGCTCTTGATCTATCTCAATAGATCTTGATGCTCAATATGTAAGTAGCTTTACTGAGGTCTTTCTTTTAAAGAACTCCTTTCAAACACTCCTTTATGCTTTGCAGAATAATACTACATTATTTCTGATGAACAATGTGTCATTCACATATACTTATCAGAAATGTTGTAGTGCTCCCACTCACTTTCTTGTAAATACAGGCTTCACCGCAAGTCTGCATAAAACTATATGCTTTGATCAACTTATCAAAGTGTATATTCCAACTCCAAGATGCTTGCACCAGTCCATAGATGGATTGTTGGAGCTTGCATATTTTGTTAGCATCTTCAGGATTGACAAAACCTTCTGATTGCATCATATACAACTCTTCTTTAATAAATCCATTAAGGAATGCAGTTTTGACATCCATTTGCCAGATTTCATAAAATGTGGCAATTGCTAACATGATTCGGACAGACTTAAGCATCGATTCGAGTGAGAAAATCTCATCATATTCAACCCCTTGAACTTGTTGAAAACCTTTTGCAACAAGTCGAGCTTAGTGGATAGTAACACTACTATCGATTATACGTCTTCCTCTTGAAGATCCATTTATTTAACATGGCTTGTCGATCATCGAGCAAGTCAATCAAAGTCCATACTTTGTTCTCATACATGGATCATATCTCAGATTTTATGGCCTCAAGCCATTTCGCGGAATCTGGGCTCATCATCGCTTCCTCATAGTTCGTAGGTTCATCATGGTCTAGTAACATGACTTCCAGAACAGGATTACCGTACCACTCTAGTGCGGATCTTAATCTGGAAGACCTATGAGGTTCTGTAGTAACTTGATCTGAAGTTTCATGATCATCATCATTAGCTTCCTCACTAATTGGTGTAGGAATCTTTGGAATTGATTTGGTGATGAACTATTTTCAATTCGGGAGAAAATACTGATTACCTCATCAAGTTCTACTTTCCACCCACTCACTTCTTTCGAGAGAAACTCCTTCTCTAGAAAGGATCCATTCTTAGCAATGAATGTTTTTGCCTTCGGATCTGTGATAGAAGGTGTACCCAATAGTTTCCTTTGGGTATTCTATGAAGATGCACTTCTTCGATTTGGGTTTGAGCTTATCAGGATGAAAACCTTTTTCACATAAGCATCGCAACTCCAAACTTTAAGAAACGACAGCTTAGGTTTACTGCTAAACCATAGTTCATACGGTGTCGTCTCAACGGGTTTAGATGGTGCCCTATTAAAGTGAATGCAGCAATCTCTAATGCATAACCCCAAAACGATAGTGGTAAATCAGTAAGATACATCATAGATCGCACCATATCAAATAAAGTCTTGATTCTGACGTTCGGACACACCATAACGTTGTGGTGTTCGGTGGCGTGAGTGTGAAACTATTCCACATTGTTTTAATTGAAGACCAAACTCGTAACTCAAATATTCATCTCCACGATCAGATCGCAGAAACTTTATTTTCTTGTTACGATGATTTTCCACCTCACTCTGAAATTCTTTGAACCTTTCAACTATTTCATACTTATGTTTCATCAAGTAGATATACCCATATCTGCTCAAATCATCTTGTGAAGGTCAGAAAATAACAATACTTGCCACGAGCATCAACACGCATTGGATCACATACATCGGTATGTATTATTTCCAATAAGTCAGTAGCTCGTTCCATTGTTCCGGAGAACGGAGTTTTAGTCATCTTGCCCAAAAGGCACGGTTCGTAAACATCAAATGATTCATAACCAAGTGATTCCGAAAATCCATCTTTCATGGAGTTTCTTCACGCGCTTTACACCAATATGACCCAAACGGCAGTGCCACAAATAAGTTGCACTATCATTATTATCTTTATATCTTTTGGCATCAATTATTATGAATATGTGTATCACTACAATCGAGATCCAACAAACTATTTTCATTGGGTGTATGACCATTGAAGGTTTTATTCATGTAAACAGAACAACAATTGTTCTCTAACTTAAATGAATAACCGTATTGCAATAAACATGATCAAATCATATTCATGCTCAACGCAAACACCAAATAACACTTATTTAGGTTCAACACAAATCCTGAAAGTATAGGGAGTGTGCGATGATGATCATATCAATCTTGGAACCACTTCCAAGACACATCGTCACTTCACCCTTAACTAGTCTCTGTTTATTCTGCAACTCCCGTTTCTAGTTACTAATCTTAGCAACCGAACAAGTATCAAATACTCAGGGGCTACTATAAACACTAGTAAGGTACACATCAATAGCCTGTATATCAAATATACCCTTGTTCACTTTGCCATCCTTCTTATCCACCAAATATTGGGGCATTTACGCTTCGGTGACCATTTCCTTTGCGATGTAAGCACTTTCGGTTTCGAGGCTTTGGTCCAGCTTGGAGCTTCTTCGCGGGAGTGACAACTTGCTTGTCTTTCCACTTGAAGTTCCCTTTCTTTCCCTTTGCCCTTTTCTTGAAACTAGTGTTCTTGTTAACTATCAACACTTGATGTTTTTCTTGATTTCTACCTTCGTTGATTTCAGCATTACGAAGAGCTTGGAAATAACTTCCGTCATCCCTTGCATATTATAGTTCACCATGAAGTTCTACTAACTTGGTGATGGTGACTAGAGAATTCTGTCAATCACTATCTTATCTGGAAGATTAACTCCCACTTGATTCAAGCGATTGAAGTACCCAGACAATCTAAGCACATGCTCACTAGTTGAGCAATTCTCCTCCATCTTTTAGCTATAGAACTTGTTCGAGACTTCATACCTCTCAACTTAGGTATTTGCTGGAAATATTAACTTCAACTCCTGGAACATCTCATATGGTCCATGACGTTCAAAACGTCTTTGAAGTCCCGATTCTAAGCCGTTAAGCATGGTGCATTAAACTATCAAGTAGTTATCATATTGAGCTAGCCAAGCGTTCATAACGCCGCATACTGCTCTGCAATAGGTCTGCCACCTAGCGGTGCATTAAGGACATAATTCTTCTGTGCAGCAATGAGGATAAACCTCAGATCACGGATCCAATCCGCATCATTGCTACTAACATCTTTCAACACAATTTTCTCTAGGAACATATCAAAATAAACACATGAAAGCAACAACGCGAGCTATTGATCTACAACATAATTTGCAAAATACTACCAGGACTAAGTTCATGATAAATTTAAGTTCAATTAATCATATTACTTAAGAACTCCCACTTAGGTAGACATCCCTCTAATCCTCTAAGTGATCACGTGATCCAAATCAACTAAACCATAACCGATCATCACGTGAGATGGAGTAGTTTTCAATGGTGAACATCACTATGTTGATCATATCTACTATATGATTCACGCTCGACCTTTCGGTCTCCGTGTTACGAGGCCATATCTCGCATATGCTAGGCTCGTCAAGTTTAACTTTGAGTATTCTGCGTGTGCAAAACTGGCTTGCACCCTTTGTAGATGGACGTGAGAGCTTATCACACCCGATCATCACGTGGTGTGCGGGCACGACGAACTTTGGCAGCGGTGCATACTCGGGAGAACACTTCTTGATAATTTTAGTGAGAGATCATCTTAAAATGCCACCGTCGATCAAAGCAAGATAAGATGCATAAAGGATAAACATCACATGCAATCAATATAAGTGATATGATATGGCCATCATCATCTTGTGCTTGTGATCTCCATCTCGAAGCACCGTCGTGATCACCATCGTCACCGCGCGACACCTTGATCTCCATTGTAGCATCGTTGTTGTTTGCGCCATCTATTGCTTCTCGACTATCGCTACCGCTTAGTGATAAAGTAAAAGCAATTATGATGCGTTGCATTTCATACAATAAGCGACAACCATATGGCTCCAGCCGATTGCCAATAACCGGTTACAAAACATGATCATCTCATACAATAAAATATAGCATCACATCTTGACCATATCACATCACAACATGCCTGCAAAAACAAGTTAGGCGTCTTCTACTTTGTTGTTGCAAGTTTTACGTGGCTGCTACGGGCTTAGCAAGAACCGTTCTTACCTAAGCATCAAAACCACAGCGATAGTTCGTCAAGTTAGTGCTGTTTTAACCTTCGCAAGGACCGGGCGTATGCACTCAATTCAGCTAAAGTGAGAGAGCAGACACCCGCCACCACCTTTAAGCACGAGTGCTCGTAGCAGTGAAACCGGTCTCGCGTAAGCGTCTGGCGTAATGTCGGTCCGGGCCGCTTCATCTCACAATACCGCCGAGGAGTCCGGACTAGGGGTGTGCGGATAGCGGACTATCAATATCCGCCGGACTCCCGGACTACGAAGATATAAGATTGAAGACTCGGCTCGTGTCCGGAAGGTACTTTCCTTGGCGTGGAAGGCAAGCTTGGCAATCTGGATATGTAGATCTCCTACCATTGTAACCGACTGTGTAACCCTAGCCTCTCCGTGTCTATATAAACCGGAGGGCTTTAGTCCGTAGGACACAACATTACATCTCAACAGTCATACCATAGGCTAGCTTCTAGGTTTTAGCCTCCTTGATCTCGTGGTAGATCTACTCTTGTACTACCCATATCATCAATATTAATCAAGCGGGGCGTAGGGTTTTACCTCCATCGAGAGGGCACGAACACAGGTAAAAACATTGTGTCCCTCGTCTCCTGTTACCATCCGCCTAGAGCGCACGATTCGGGACCCCCTACCGAGATCTGCGGTTTGACACCGACATTGGTGCTTTCATTGAGAGTTCCTCTGTGTCGTCACCGATAGGCTCGATGGCATCTTCAACCATCAACGCTGTCCAGGGTGAGACTTTTCTCCCCGGACAGATCTTCATATTCGGCGGCTTTGCACTGCGGGCCAATTCTCTTGGCCATCTGGAGCAGATCGAAAGCTACGCCCCTGGCCGTCAGGTCAGATTCGGAAGCCTAAACTTCACGGCCGATGACCGCGGAGACTTGATCTTCGACGGACTCGAGCCACAGCCAAGCGCGCCGCACTGCGACGATGGGCATGATCTAGCTCTGCCGCCGGACAGTGCTTTGGTGGCCGCACTCGAATCCGCTCGGCTACTGGCGAGCCGATTGCCCGTGGCGAGGGCGGTGGATAGACGCCACAGGGGCTTCAACATCTCTGGCGATGGGCGAATACCAATCTTGTCCCTGCGAAACTCATGATCCCGGCGCGGACTCCTCGCCGGACTCCGAGCCTCCGCACCGCCAATTAAGCGGATTAGGCGCGGTTATGGAATTCACCGCGCGGACATCTTTCGGCACTCGCCTTTTGGCGATATCCTGAATTCTCTGAAGCATCTCTCGCTATCGGGAGAATCTGGCGGACTATGGCGGGGCGGTTGGAGTTCGGACGGCGAAGAAATTGAGCCCACCCACCACCCACTTTGTAGCCAGCGTCGAAGATCTAACCGACATGCTAGACTACGACTCGATGACATCGGCGCTATGGGCGATGATGCGGAGATGATCGAGACCAGCGCCCACAAGGCCTTTGGAAGGCCACCTCGTCATATAGCGTATACATGGTGGATACCCCAAAAGAAGGGATGGCGAAAAAGCGGCGGAGGAAGATTCTCTAAAGAAGCGGCCAAGCGCCCGGCGTCGTGGCGCCGCTCTAAATCCGCCACAACAAGAATGGAGATTCCGCACGGAGATAATAACACTCCGGAGAGTGCCGAAGGCGATCCCTCCTGCAAGACTTAGCGCGGGAGGCCGCAGCTCAAGCCCCGTGATGAGGTGGCGGACGAAGGGTTGAGGCGATAACTATATGCCTCCCTCCGAAGACGGCGAACCTCAGCGATGATGAATTTGTCATACCGAGGATCCCGTCGAACAAGAGCGCTTCAGCGCAGGCTCATAGCCACGGCAAATAGCCTAAAGAAAAAGCAGCAACAGCTTCAAGTTGATCAAGATCGCTAGCCGATCGATGGACCGAGGTCCTCGCGTCAAGAGTATAAACTCGAACTCCTCCAAAAGTTACCCAAGGCGCAAGCTGCTCCCCGATTAGAGGAGGAAGCATACATACCTTTATCACCAGCGTACGACATGGCTGGTGACCACCCGTGGTCGCGACAGAGAGGCATTCAAGGCCCCACCAAGACCGTACCCCAACATCGATCCAGAGTCTGAAGCCAAAGGGAACGCGCGGACTTGCGAGACATCTTGGAGGACAAAGCAAGACAATCGAGATCCATCTATGGATCACGTGGGCGCCCTCGACCCACGACGAATATCGTCGCGCCGGACATAACACCGGCGGGCGAACACAGCGAACAACGCTCCCTCGTCGCTGCGTCGCGATATCGCTCAATACAGGGCGCCGCACACCGTTATGCTTCATCGACGAAGTAATGGATCATCGATCCCGAAGGGTTCAAACCCGTGAATATAGAATCTTACGATGGTACAGCAGACCCAGCGGTGTGGATCGAAGATTATCTTCTCCACATCCATATGGCCCTGGCGACAATCTCCACGCCATCAAATATCTCCCTCAAGCTTAAAGGACCAGCTCGGCATTGGCTTAACAGCCTGCCCATGAGTCGATTGGGTGTTGGGAAAACTGGACGCGTTCCTTGATAACTTTCAAGGTACATCGTGCGACCACCGACGCCGATGACCTAAGCCACATTATTCAGCAGCCGACGAATCGGCTGAACAATTACGGACACGGTTCTTGGCGAAGAAAAATCAAATCGTCATTGTCCGGATGCCGAGGCCCTTGCAGCCTTCAAACATAACATCCGGGACGAATGGCTAGCCCGGCACAGGGGCGGGAGAAGCGAAATCCATGGCAGCCCTCACGCCGTTAATGACCGCTTTTGCGGGAGAGGATAGCTGGCTAGCCGCAGCAACAATCTCCGCAAAAATTCGGCGGTCCGGACACCAAGGACAATCACGGCGAGTCACGTCGAATCAAAACAAGCGCCCGTACTAACGGCGGCGACAAAGAGGATCTGGCGGTCAATGCGGATTCGAGCTCAAACCGGTCAGCGGAAGAAGCCATTTAAAGAACAACTCCGGCCGTCAATGCTGGACGAGAATACTCGACCGCTCATGCGGATACATGGCACCCCGAAAAGCCGCTAATCACACCAATAGAGATTGTTGGGTGTTCAAGCGGTAGCAAGTTAATTGCGAACACAATGACAAGGGGCTAAATAGCGGCGGCGAAGAAGAGACCCGCCGCCCGAACAACAGAGACGAAGGGTTTCCCCCACAAGTGCGGACGGTGAATATGATTTCGTGACCCATATACCCAAGAGGAGAGGAAGCGCACACTACGGGACATCTATGCGATGGAGCGATCGCCCAAGTTCAATCCATGGTCCTCTGTCCGATCACTTTTGATCGGCGAGACCATCCGACTAGCATACGCCATGGCGGATTCGCGCATTGGTCCTAGACCCAATCGTCGATGGATTTCACCTCACAAGAGTCGATGGACGGCGGCAGCTTTGAAACTGCTTTACCGGGACACGGTCGCAAAATGGGCATAGACCCATCGAGGATCAAACCTACTAAGACAACCTTTAAAGGTGTCATCCCGAGTGGAAGCCAAGCTATGCAGAGCTCTGTCTGCTGGAAGTGGTCTTGGATCCCGGATAATTTCGAAGCGAAGAGTTAATCTTGATATAGTCCCGTTCGTGGCGGCTATCATGCCTGCTTTCGGACGAACGCGTTCGCAAAGTTCAGCGGTGCCGCATTATGCATACCTAAAGCTCAAGATGCTAGGCCCTCGTGGAGTCATTACGGTCAATGGGAATACGGGCGCGCCCTCCGAGCGGAGGAACATCTGACTCTCGCGGCGGAAATCTGAGCAGCCTTCTCGGCAATTCTCTAGTCCGGCAATCAAAAGCGGATGCATTAAAAGCGCTCGAGCAACACTAACCAAGACCACTGGCGCGATCGAGCCGCAGCGTAACAATGCGGCCCCCACCTCGCCAGCGCATGATCACAAGAATAACACCCGCGTACATCATTACGCTTTGGAGATACCATGGGCGCGGGGAGGGCTTAACCACAAGGATTAAAGAGTGCGGCTCGACCACACGGGGCTCATGCTAGCGCCCCTTGGTTTTACTTTTATCTTTTCTTCCTTTTTTTATATCAGATTCCACTAAAGCGAAGCCTGTCCGACGGCGAACTTGCGAACTCACGATCTGTGATCGGGGATCAAAGAAGGCTGCGATGAACACTCAGGTGGTCTCCATTACGAGCACTTAATTCGATTACATACACCAAGTCTGCAGCTTATCCCTGGAGGGGGACATGTCAAATTAGTCCAAATACCTTGCTTACCGCACTATTTGTATCAGTCCGCTTTATTAGCAGACCTTCTTTCATAAATAACGCAACACTTCCTTTTTTGCAAGTTCATTACCTTTTCATGGCAATTGCGTTATCCTTTACAAATGTTCATTATATGACATCTTGCACCCGTATACTTTAGTGCGGCCGAATACACCGAGGGCTTACATTCCCCAGTTATGGTGTGATTAAGTCCGAACACTTTCACAAGTCGGCGGCACCGAACTTATAGCATTATATGAATCAGCTCGAATCATGTCTTGGGTCAATAGTTGGGTTTGCCGGCTCCCATGTTTTGGTACCTTACGTTCCGTTCCGTCGGCTAAGGTAGCACTGGAGAACCATCTGCGATTGCGCCCGGTTGAGCCGGGTTAACGCCTCGATGGAAAGCTAAAAGCGGCGGCATGATAAGGCGAGAGGCTGATCATTGTTCGAGAGGTTCTTCGGGTCATAAAGGCTCATGCCGCTTGGCGAGATTAGGATGATGTCCAAGCGAAGGCGTGGATAGCGCCCGATTCGGTCTTCGAATACCGGGGCTTCACGAAATTTAAAATTATAGAATTCTATGGCTAAGTGAGAGTGTTCAAGCATTATAAGTCCGGTTGCCTTGTTCGTCGTGTTGGCGCCTCCTAGATGGACCCAAAAATGGGAACAAGAGTGCTCAAGTTCATCACCGAACACCCCGATACTCGTGGCTTGGGGCTGAAGCCAACGACTTGCCATCTCTCGATTTAACAAGCGGCCGCCTGAAGGTAATATTTTAAATTCAACAAAGCGTTGCTCATGGCGCATATAAGCGAAGTTTTCAGCGCCTGAGGATAAACACACAGCGAGTTCACTCAAGGATTACATTAAGGGGCACTCATCGCAATATCGCGGGCTCCCTTCAGACAACCTTATAATATCGCTCCGCGTGCGATGCTCCTTGCCCGCGGCGGCGGATCCGTGAAGCTTCTCGCATCCAGCTTGCCCCATTGCACCTTTATGCGGGCAAGGCCCCGACAGCGCCTTCAATGCAAAGGGCGCTTGATCACATCCACTGGGGCATGCATCCACTAACCGCCGCACTAGGCCAAAGTAGCTGCCGGGCATGGCCTGCCGAACCCCTGACCGGACTGTGAGGCCCTTCATGGCCTCCCGGCTACCTTGTGGAGTTCGACCGGTGCTTAATTTGGTGGCTTGGGGCACCGGATGGCGGCCTCGGCGTAGTGAGACGAAGACCTTCTCCGTTGAGCTCCGTCCTCGCCACGATAGAACGCAGCGGCATCAGACGCACTACATGGCAGATCTGCAAATGCCCACGAGAGCTCGAATTCGGGTAAGTATCCGTAACTTACATTAACATGCTTGCTCTGCATGAAAAACGCCTTACCCGCCGCTATCTTCTTCATGTCCTCTACTTCCATATGGGCCTTCTGGGCCTCGGCCTTGGCGGACTCGGCCCTTTCGAGAGCCGAGGCAAGCTCGGACTCTCGAGTCTTCAAGTCACGCTCCAAACTCTCATGCTTTTCCATGAGAGCCTGGAGCCCTTGCCGAACTTCCGCCACCAGCGCCGCTTGCTTTTCTCGCTCAATCCGTTCTGTGGCCGCATTGCGTTCGTCCACGGAAATGACATCCTTCAGGGCTGCCACCTCGTTAGCGGCCCCTGCATTACATATATTATCCTTATTATCATGTTTGCAACCAAAACCCTTTTCTGTAAGGTACTTATTTAAAGTGGTGTTATTCACCTTCTTTTTCCTTGAGTTGCCTCTTGGCATGGCCGAGCTCTTGCTCCGACCGCTCAAGGTCCTTCTTCAGCGCCTCGGCCTCTGCCGTTAATGCGGCAGAGGTCAACAACGCAACAGCCGCAAACCCATATTGACATATTTTAGAAACCCTGCGTATATCTTGTTAAGATCCTTAGTCGGCTTTTCTTTCCGAACACGGACTAAGCATCGAAACTCTTGTCTATCGGTATTATATTACTTAATTTTAACCTTCTTACCTCAAAGCCTGTTAGAAGGCTGTTGCAGGCCTCGGTCAGCCCGCCCTTGGCGAGCTGGACCTTCTCAATCACCGCACTCATGAGAGTGCAATGTTCTTCCTCGATGGAGGTGCCTTTAAGCGCCTCCAATAGGTTATCCGGCGCCTTCGGTTGGACGGGGGCCGCCGGCAACACGGTCCTGCCCTTCTTTTGAAGGGGCCGCTTGCCGGACTCCGGAACCGCTGCGGGTTCCGATGTGGAGTCCGGCACAAAGTCGAGGGCTGCGGCGGCGCCTCCGGAGCCTCCTCTGGCGTGTCCCCTCAGGATTCCGCCTCGTCGTCCTCGGCGGCGTGGGGTAGAAAGCGATCGGGATGGAATTTACATCCGGCGGCGCTAACGACCCGCTCATCGAGTCGGGAAGGTCGTCGGCGGCGGACTAATGGAACAATGCGGCATTAGAAGGGCGCTACATGACATACAATATACGGCGTATAAATGGCCGGATACTTACGATCTGCGGACGCCGGGCCCTTGAGGCCACTCATCCTCGCCAACGTCGATGTTGGCGGCGTCGGGATAGTTCTCCCCCTCTTGGACCCTTCGGCCGCCCCGGTTGGGGAGGCCTTCCTCTTCCTCTTTCCCTCCTTCGGGAGAGAGTACTCCTCCTCCTCCTCCTTGTCTTCGGGGGAAGAGTCCTCGTCGTCGTCGTCGACGCTCTGATTTGAGAACTCTTTCGAGTCCCCGGCCACCTTCTTGGCCTTCTTCTCGGCACCACGTCACGGTCTTTGGAACCAGCAACCTTGCTAGGCGGGCATCCTTGGTTCTTCGGCATGGGAGCCAAGGCGATAAGCAGTGGGCCTTCTCCATCGATCTGTCAAAGGAAGAGGTAGATTAAAAACCTCGCTAGAGTCAATCTAACTACTATAAGTGTCCCATAATGGGGTGAATCACTTACCTCGTCGATCGGAGGCTGCGAGCTGAATCATGGTCTTGATCGCGGATGCGAAACCGGCGCCCTTGAACAACACCCTCCAGCGCCTTCGTGCGTTGTGTCAAGAGCGCGCTTAACGTCTGGTCTTGTCGGATTAAACTCCCGATTAAATGCCCATTCTTGGCATGGGAGAATCCGTCGGAGGAGCATGACCTAGACCACGTCGGCGAGCGAGCACATTGCTCACTAGCTTCTTGATGCAGGCTCGAAGTCCGTCACCTCCGGATCACCCCACTGCAAGCCCTTCTCTTTCCGGAGGTGAGCTGCGTGGGGATTCAGATCTAAATTCGGGGCCGCCGCCCATGTAGGCTCGCGGCTCGGTGATGTAGAACCACCCGATTGCCACCCCTTGGCGGAGTCCACGAAGGTCCCTTCTAGCCAAGGGGCGTTGGGCGGCTGCCCAACATGGCGCCTCCGCATTCGCTTGCGTCCCTTCACAACCTTGACAGCGTTGAAGGTCTTGAGCCACAGCTGAAGTGGGGCGGATGCGAGAAAGGCCTCGCACGACGATAAGCGCCGAGATGTTGAGGGCGAAGTTTGGCGCCGGATCGTGGAAATCTAGGCCATAGTAAAACATGATCCCTCGGACAAATGGATGGGCGGAAAGCCCGATCCGCGGAGGAAGTGGGGAAGGAAAACAACCCTCTCATGAGGCCACAGGGTAGAGAGCAGGCTGCCCGCGTCCAGGCGGCCGATGCGCAATGTCACCGAAAGGTATCCGGCGTCGCGCAGCTTGGTGATGTCCTCCTCCTTGGCGGTGGAGGCCATCCATTTGCCTCCCCTCCGGACATGTTCGGAGAAGGGTCGGCGGGATCTGTGAGCTTAGGCGTTGGAGCTTGGGTTCGCAGGGATGGATGAGCAAAGGAGGAAGAAGGCGTAGGTGAGAAGGTAAATCCTTATCCCTTATATATAGGCGGACGAAAATATGCGTCCCTCACCGGCCTGGTAAAACTCGCTTATCTCCCAAGCGCCACCATCAATGGCGCGGTTGGGTTACCCACGCACGTATTGATGAGAATCCCGGAATAAGGGGAACACAATCTCTGCTTCGATAGGACGTGCCAAGGAAACCGCTTCGCTAAACGTGCTGAGGTGATATAGTAATTCAAACAAAGGCTTGGTGGCGGTGTGATATCACGCCGCATAATACGTCAGCAGATTGTATATGTGTTTTATTCTCTCTACGTTTGGAATGTGGAATTTATTTTGCAGAGCCGGACATTATCTGGTGTTCATTATTTTCTCCGGATTATTCAAGGGAGAACCCGCCTTGCAATGCCGAACATTATGCACGCCGGACTTATCGTCATTGAAGACTGGTTCGAGGGGCTCTTGAGGAGTCTGGACTAGGGGTGTCCGGATAGCGGACTATCAATATCCGCCGGACTCCCGGACTACGAAGATAGAAGATTGAAGACTCGGCTCGTGTCAGGAAGGTACTTTCCTTGGCGTGGAAGGCAAGCTTGCAATCGGATATGTAGATCTCCTACCATTGTAACCGACTACTGTGTAACCCTAGCCTCTCTCGGTGTCTATATAAATCGGAGGGCTTTAGTCCGTAGGACACAACATTACATCTCAACAATCATACCATAGTCTAGCTTCTAGGTTTTAGCCTCCTTGATCTCGTGGTAGATCTACTCTTGTACTACCCATATCATCAATATTAATCAAGCGGGGCGTGGGTTTTACCTCCATCGAGAGGGCTGAACACAGGTAAAAACATTGTGTCCCTCGTCTCCTGTTACCATCTGCCTAGATGCACAGTTCGGGACCCCCTACCCGAGATCCGCCGGTTTTGACACCGACAACCACCGAACCAAAGTATGACATGCTGGTAAGCAGTATGACTTGTATCGCCCACAACTCACTTGTGTTCAACTCGTGCATATGACATCTACGCATAAAACCTAGGCTCGGATGCCACTGTTGGGGAACGTAGTAATTTCAAAAAATTTCCTACGCACACACAAGATCATGGTGATGGCATAGCAATGAGAGGGGAGAGTGTTGTCTACATACCCTCGTAGACAATTGACAACGCGGTTGATGTAGTCGTACGTCTTCACGATCTGACCGATACAAGCACCGAACGTACGGCACCTCTGTGTTCAGCACACGTCCAGCTCGATGACGTTCCCCGGGCTCCAATCCAGCAAAGCGTCGGGGATGAGTTCTGTCAGCGCGACGGCGTGGTGGCGATGATGATGTTCTATCGGTAGCAGGCTTCGCCTAAACTCATGACGATATGACCGAGGTGGAATATGGTGGAGGGGGCACCGCACACGGCTAAGGAGCAATCCGTAGATCAACTTGTGTGTCTCTAGGGTGCCCCCGCCCCGTATATAAAGGAGAAAGGGGGTGGCGGCCGGCCCTTGTGGGCGCTTAAGGAGGAGGAGTCCTCCTCCTAGTAGAGAGGACTCCCCTTTCCTACTCCTACTAGGAGGGGGAAAGGAAGGGGAGAGGGGAAGGAAAGAGGCGCCGCCCCCTCCTAGTCAATTCGGACGGAGGAGAGGGGCATGCGGCCCCCCCCGCCGCCTCTCTCTGTCCACTAAGGCCCATGTGGCCCATTAACTCTCCCGAGGGGGTTCCGGTAACCCTCCGGCACTCCGGTTTTCTCCGAAATCACCCGGAACACTTCCCGTGTCCGAATATAGTCGTCCAATATATCAATCTCTATGTCTCGACCATTTCGAGACTCCTCGTCATGTCCGTGATCACATCCAGGACTCCAAACAAACTTCGGTACATCAAAACTTATAAACTCATAATAAAACTGTCATTGTAACCTTAAGCGTGCGGACCCTACGGGTTCGAGAACTATGTAGATATGACCTAGAACTATTCTCGGTCAATAACCAATAGTGGAACCTGGATGTTCATATTGGTTCCTACATATTCTACGAAGATCTTTATCGGTCAAACCGCATAACAACATATGTTGTTCCCTTTGTCATCGGTATGTTACTTGCCCGAGATTCGATCGTCGGTATCCAATACCTAGTTCAATCTCGTTACCTGCAAGTCTCTTTACTCGTTCCGTAATACATCATTTTGTAACTCATTAGTTACAATGCTTGCAAGGCTTAAGTGATGAGTATTACCGAGAGGGCCCAGAGATACCTCTCCGACAATCGGAGTGACAAAACCCAATCTCGAATTATGCCAACTCAACATGTACCTTTGGAGATACCTGTAGAGCACCTTTATAATCACCCAGTTACGTTGTGACATTTGGTAGCACACAAAGTGTTCCTCCGGTAAACGGGAGTTGCATAATCTCATAGTTACAGGAACATGTATAAGTCATGAAGAAAGCAATAGCAATATACTAAACGATCAAGTGCTAGGCTAACTGAATGGGTCATGTCAATCACATCATTCTCCTAATGATGTGATCCCATTAATCAAATGACAACACATGCCTATGGTTAGGAAACATAACCATCTTTGATCAATGAGCTAGTCAAGTAGAGGCACACTAGTGACACTATGTTTGTCTATGTATTCGCACATGTATCATGTTTCCGGTTAATACAATTCTAGCATGAATAATAAACATTTATCATGATATGAGGAAATAAATAATAACTTTATTATTGCCTCTAGGGCATATTTCCTTCAACACCTGGTAAGCAAGTTGGGAGAATGAGTACCTGTTGAGCATAGTCACATCATGTTGGATATATATATGGTTGCATTGTTGATTAAATTGGATAAATATGATAATATTGTCTGTCATCTTGTTTATGCTTATTGTGAGCTTGCAAGTACATTCAATGTACTGACCTGGCGTGTCATGCCAGATTTCAGGAAAGTTCCGTTAGAAAGGAGTGTTGTCCGAGTCTAGACCGTGTCCATGTCGGTGTCCTTGTGCTATGGAGTCCCGCTACGACGTTGTTCCGCTGCCAAGTAGTTATCATGATCGAGGCCCCTTTATGTTCACTAAATAATGTACATATTGTTGAGCTGCACCGTGTGTGCCGCTTGGCCTCGCTAACTATTGTAATATGAACTATGTTCCGCTAGCATGAATGAAGCGGTTGTTTTCTGTACCATGTTGTTGTGTGTTGCCAGAAGACAAGGTCTCTGGGCTGGCAATGCAAGGTAAACTGGTCGCTCTGAGCCGGGGTGCCACAACGGCTGCTAATGCTAGTGCAATACCTCATTCCTTATATGAAGAAATTATGCATGATATTGCACCAGCTGAAATAGAAGATATCAATGTTACTATTAAGCTTGCAAATAGGGATACTAATTCATCAATTGGGATTGTTAGAGATGTTGAAGTCTTGTGTGGGAAAGTTAAATACCCTACTGATTTCTTGTTCTTGGTTCCCCACAAGATAGCTTTTGTCCCATTATATTTGGTAGACCCTTCTTGAATACTGTCAATGCTAGGATTGATTGCGAAAAGGATGTTGTTACAATTGGCTTGGGGGATATGAAACATGAGTTTAATTTTGCAAAATTTCGTAGACAACCCCATGATAAAGAATTGCCTAGTAAGGATGAAATTATTGGTCTTGCCTCTATTGCCGTGCCTCCTACTGATCCGTTAGAACAATATTTTCTAGACCATGAAAATGATATGTTTATGAATGAAAGAAGGGAAATAGATGAAGTATTCTTTAAATAGGGTCCTATTTTGAAACACAACTTGCCTGTTGAAATCCTAGGGGATCCTCCTCCACCCAAGGGTGATCCCGTGTTTGAGCTTAAACCTTACATGATACTCTTAAATATGCTTATCTTGATGAAAAGAAGATATATCCTGTTATTATTAGTAGTGCTAACCTTTCAGAGCAGGAAGAGGAAAGATTATTGAAAACTCTGAAGAAGCACCGTGCTGCTATTGGATATACCCTTGATGATCTTAAGGGTATTAGTCCCACTCTATGCCAACACAAAATAAAATTGGAAGAAGACATCAAACCAGTTAGAGATCATCAACGACGGTTAAATCCTAAGATGAAAGAAGTGGTAAGAAAGGAAATACTAAAGCTCCTTGAGGCAGGTATAATTTATCCCGTTGCTGATAGTCAGTGGGTAAGTCCTGTCCATTGTGTCCCTAAGAAGGGATACTGTTGTCTCTAATGATAAAGATGAATTGATCCTGCAAAGAATTATTACAGGTTATAGGATGGTAATTGATTTCTGCAAATTAAATAAAGCTACTAAGAAAGATCATTACCCTTTACCTTTTATTGATCAAATGCTAGAAAGACTATCCAAACATACACATTTCTGCTTTCTAGATGGTTATTCTGGTTTCTCTCAAATACCTGTGTCAGCGGACGATCAAGCAAAGACTACTTTTACTTTCCCTTTCGGTACTTTTGCTTATAGATGTATGCCTTTTGGTTTATGTAATGCACCTGCTACCTTTCGAAGATGCATGATGGCTATATTCTGGTTTCTCGCAAAAAGATTTGTGAGGTATTCATGGATGATTTCTCCATTTATGGATCCTCCTTTGATGATTGCTTGAGCAACCTTGAACGATTTTGCAGAGATGCGAAGATACTAGTCTTGTTTTGAATTGGGAGAAGTGACACTTTATGGTTAATGAAGGCATTGTCTTGGGGCATAAAATTTCTGAAAGAGGTATTGAAGTTGATAAAGCTAAAGTTGATGCTATTGAAAAGATGCCGTGTCCCAAGGACATTAAAGGTATACGAAGTTTCCTTGGTCATGCCAGTTTTAATAGGAGGTTCATTAAGGACTTTTCTAAAATCTCTAGGCCTCTGACTAATCTATTACAAAAAGATATTCTTTTTGTTTTCGATGATGATTGTGTAGAAGCATTTGAAATACTTAAGAAAGCTTTGATTTCTGCACATATTGTTCAGCCACCTGACTGGAACTTACCCTTTGAAATTATGTGTGATGCTAGTGATTATGCTGTAGGTGTTGTTCTAGGGCAAATAGTCGATAAGAAATTAAATGTTATTCAATATGCTAGTAAAACTCTAGACACTGCCCAGAGAAATTATGCTACCACTGAAAAAGAATTCTTAGCAGTTGTATTTGCATGTGATAAGTTCAGACCTTATATTGTTGATTCTAAAGTAACTATTCACACTGATCATGCTGCTATTAAATATCTTATGGAAAAGAAGGATGCTAAAGCTAGACTTATTAGATGGGTTCTCTTGCTACAAGAATTTGATTGGCATATTATTGATAAAAAGGGAGCTGAGAACCCCGTTGCAGACAACTTGTCTAGGTTAGAGAATGTCCTTGATGACCCACTACCTATTTATGATAGCTTTCCGATGAACAATTAGCTATCATAAATGCTTCTCAGATCTTGCTCCATGGTATCTGATTATGCTAATTACATTGTTGCTAAATTTATACCACCTAGTTTCACATACCAGCAAAAGAAAAAGTTCTTTTATGATTTAAGACATTACTTCTGGGATGACCCACACCTTTATAAAGAAGGAGTAGATGGTGTTATTAGACTTTGTGTACCTGAGCATGAACAGGAACATATCCTACACAAGTGTCACTCCGAGGCATATGGAGGACACCACGCTGGAGATAGAACTGCACATAAGGTATTGCAATCTGGTTTTTATTGGCCTACTCTCTTCAAAGATGCCCGTAAGTTTGTCTTGTCTTGTGATGAATGTCAAAGAATTGGTAATATTAGTAGATGTCAAGAAATGCCTATGAATTATTCTCTTGTTATTGAACCATTTGATGTTTGGGGATTTGATTATATGGGACCTTTTACTGCCTCTAATGGATATACACATATTTTAGTTGCTGTTGATTACGTTACTAAGTGGGTAGAAGCTATTCCAACTAGTAGTGCTGATCATAACACCTCTATTAAGATGTTTAAAGAAGTTATTTTTCCGAGGTCTGGAGTCCCTAGATACTTAATGAATGATGGTGGTTCACATTTTAGTCATGGTGCTTTTCGTAAAATGCTTGCTAAGTATGATGTTAATCATAGAATTGCATCTCCATATCACCCACAGTCTAGTGGTCAAGTAGAGTTGAGTAATAGAGAGCTCAAATTAATTTTGCAGAAGACTGTCAATAGATCTAGAAAGAATTGGTCCAAGAAACTTGATGATGCATTATGGGCCTATAGAATTGCATATAAAAATTCTATGGGTATGTCTCCATATAAAATGGTTTATGGAAAAGCACGTCACTTACCTCTCGAACTTGGACATAAGGCATATTGGGCTATTAAAGAGCTCAACTATCATTTCAAACTTGCCGGTGAGAAGAGGTTATTTGACATTAGCTCACTTGATGAATGGAGAACCCAAGCCTATGAGAATGCCAAGTTGTTTAAAGAAAAAGTTAAAAGATGGCATGACAAAAGGATACAAAAGTGTGAGTTTAACGTAGGTGATTATGTTTTGCTATTTAACTCTCGTTTAAGATTTTTTGCAGGAAAACTTCTCTCTAAATGGGAAGGTCCTTACATTATCGAGGAGGTCTATCATTCCGGTGCCATAAAAATCAACAACTTCAAAGGCACAAGTCCGAGGGTGGTGAACGGTCAAAGAATCAAACATTATATTTCAGGTAATCTAATAAATGTTGAAACTAATATTATTGAAACCGTGACCCCGGAGGAATACATAAGAGACACTTTCCAGAATGTCTCAGACTCCAAAAAGGAATAGGTATGTGGTACGGTAAGTAAACCGACTCCAAAATAGTTCTAATAGCAATTTTTCTCCGTTTTGGAATATTTAAGAAAATAGGAAAATAAGAAGTAGTCCGGGAGTGTAACAGCCCCAAAATTGGGTTATCAATTTTTGTGCTGTTATTCCTTCCTGGCACTCATTTTCAAAATCTTTCTCCTGAGTTTTGCTGATGACCCTGAGAATTCTTATCATTTCCAACCTTTCAAAACTTGCTCATGTCTTTTTCAGTGGGCAAGACCTCAGTTGCATCATCTTAAACCCTCTCAAACCCTAATTCCAAAATTTTGGGATTTGAATATGCCCTTTGTGATTTCAAAGGGGCTATCATTTTCCTTGATCTGTTGATCATCCCATCTGTTCCTAGAGACCCTTCTATCCTTCTAAACCTTGGATATGCAAAAATATTGCCAAGTCCCATGCAATATTTTTGAATTGTGATTTATTCCTTTTCTTGCCTTTCTGAGGAATAAAATCAAAAGGCATATCTAGCCATCTCCTAAATTCATGTGAATTGGTGGAGTTGATAATTATGCCTAATCAAATCTCTGGCAATCATATTGACCTTAATTAAATAAGGAAAATTGCCTTTCCTATTTAATACCAATATTGCATTTCTGCCATTTTCTAAAGGAACTACTATTTTTATAGCAGGGAAAATTCTCACATAAATTGTGGAGCTTGTACTTGATATATAATCACTAGTTCCATCATCATCTCATGTTCCACAGATAAAAAATTGGGCACATGATCCAATGCAAGTTTCTGCCTTCTCTGAAATTTTGCAAAGGAAGTGCTTTATTCCTAATTCCATTTGAGCTGAAATTTGGCAGGGCGATTAATATTGATAAATCACCCATGGATACCAAAGATGAGCTCAATCCAATCATCCTAGCTCCCCGTGCAATTTTTCAAAGTTTTTGACCAAATTGTCACTTTGTGAAGGAAGTACCTTCATAAAGTTTCCAAATGGGATGAAACTTTTCCATCCTATCAAGTATCCCAAATCATTAGCCTTCACCCAATTCAGATCATTTAATTGAGCTATGTGAGCACAGGAGCAATTATTGTTCTCTGTCCAAATTTTTATTTTGTGAAGCAAGTATATTTTATCTTGCTCCGTTATGGCTGAAAATAATTCCAAGCCTTCTCCTATCCATAGAACCAACCTAACCAAGAGTTTGGCTAATTTCATTTAGCCAATAGTTTCCTAGAATTTTCTCAAGTTTCTGGTCAAAAGTGATGCTTATGAAGCAAGTACCAATTTGGCAAGTCCAATTGGTGTGATCTTTTTACAACATCTATATATGACCAAGTCACGAGGATTTGCCAAGTTATAGCTCAATCCAACACCCCTAGTGAGTGCTTCATCATCATTTGATTTCTGGACAAATTTTAGCAGTTGTTAAGCAACTATGCTAAATATTTGTCCTAATGACCTCAAAACCCCCAGGACCGTAGTCCTTGCTACCCTAAGCTCCCAGACATCAATTCTACCTTTCAACCTCTCTGGTTTTACCTCTAGGATGTTGCCAAGTTTGTAAAAATAAACTTGTGGAGCTTGGTTTACTCAGCTCCATTTGTCTTTGCCCAAGTATTTATCATAGTAACAATCTATCTTCGAAGTACTACGCGGTAGACATGATCTGGCCTCAGTAAAATCTCCAGAGCACGCCATGCCAGTGGTGACCACGAGGGCAGCCAGCCAAAATGGTGGTCTAGCCACTATTAGCCTCGGCATCGTTGCTCCAGCTGGATTTGGCTCGTCCCCGCATGTACAGTAGCTCCGCATCATCGTCTCCGTTCGCCTGGACCCCGCTCCCCCTCCGTTTTATTCTCCGACGAGCCGTGCCAAGGGTCGAGCAGTGCACGCCCATGAGCTCGTCTTCTTCCTCGCTTCTGTCTTCTTCTGCCTCCCTTCCGCGAGCGCCCCTCGCCTCCGTGAGCCTCTGCTGCTCGTCATGACCCTCCTCGTCGCCTTCCCGCTGCTCCCCCTGGGCCTTGGCCGCGCCTGCCGACGCTGCACCGACACCGACGCAGGGACACGTCGCCCGCCGTGTGCCACCTCGCCCCCTCCTTCCTGAGCTCTCCTCGCGGCTATTTAAGCCAGCCCCGAGCTCCCTCGCAGTCCTCAACTCATCCCCAAGCCTCTCCCCGAGCCGGAGCCCGGCAATCTAGCCAGAGTTCGTTCACGACCTCCGCGCCGAACCCCTCCCTCCGACCATCCGCTGCCTGTCCGAGCCCATGGATGGACGCACCACTCTCCAGCGACCGTCCCTAGCCTGTCGGCCCCCTCATTCCCTCGCCGGAGCACCGTGTCCACCCGAGGCCGAAGCTCCTCTCCGCAGCGGCCCCTGCTGCTCCTTCTCCCGCGCTCCTCGCCGGCAACAGAGACTACCCCGGGGTGCGCCTCCTCCTCCTGAGCCCGTGGGTAGGTCGCCCATCGCCTGCCGTGGTCGGACGCGCCAGCGAGCACCGTCGGGGCGGGCGTCTCCCCTCGGCCCGATGTGCGTCGAGCGGGAGAAGAAGGAGATAGCCAGGCTGGCGCGTTGACCTGGCCAGGCGGGCCCCACGGCCCCACCTGGCAGCGGCCCAGGCGCGCGGCCCTGCTGCTGCTGCTGCTTTGACCGGTCGTCGCCACGTCAGCTAAGTGTTGGCGCCCGCCGCAAAGCCGCATTCCCCGATCGAAGACGTATTTTGCCAAATACGCCTTCAGCCCAGTCAGCCCCAGCCCGCCGAAATATTTAAATTGTGATCGTTTGCTGTTTAGTGCATTTTCTGCCTAAAAAGTGAACGGCCACAACTTTGCGCTCGTAACTCCGATTGGGGTAAATCCAATGCCCACGTCTTCGTATCGTCGAGCCCGTTCCGTTCCCGTCATTTTCACTATGGTTTGACATATTGAAAATGACCATTTTTGCCCTTGTCCGAGAGAGAACTGTTTCCGACAAATTTTTCCGCGGTCGTTTCTCACTTCTTCCCGGAGTATTTGTCGACCCCCAGGCAAGCCAACCTCTTATCATGAGCCCCGAACTTGCATGTTGACTTTTCTTGCACCTTGTGTGTGTGTGTAGTTGTAGTTGCTTATTATCGTTTTCATCTGTAGTTGTTCCGTTATGCTTACCATGCATGCTTGTGTGTTCATGATATCTCTTGCCATGATAGTTAGAACGTTGTTATTGATAATGCCATGTCACTACTCTACTTTATTTTCATGTCATTGTTATACAATGCTATGGTGACCGTGATGCACTGTTGGTATGCTAGTACTTGGTACTGTCATGGTCTTTATGCTAGAGTTGTTCACTTGAGAAGTTCGGTATTTTATTAAAGCATTTGTATGATGTATGCTCATCGTTGCATTCATGTTAGAATGCTTGCATGATGATTGATGATGGAGAAGATAACAATATGACTTAATAACCAACCCCCTCCGTCATCGATGGGATCGAGTCATAGTGCCGCCAAATCAAACTTTTTTCCAATGCAGCCACATTTGCCGGTATGGGACGGCCTAGATGCGATCTATTGTCGTGCCTCTGGTCGGTGCCTCCAATTAGGGAAGGTTATGGGCGCGCGCTACCCTGATCAGGTAGGCGGACATAAGCCTTGTGTGCCCATTGTTATGTTTTTGGTACTGGGTCCCAGAGTGGATCGTGGCCACGACGGTGGTCGATGTGTCTTGAGGTAGACACCGGGCCACCCATGACTAGCCCAGTGGGGAGTGAGTCGGAGTGGCCGGGAGAGTGTCATGGCAGTAGATCGGTTTCGTCGGAATGCCGTTGGTCCACCCGAATAGGATGAGGAGGCCATGGGTTCTGTGGTGTGGGTACAGTGCGCTACCTCTGTAGAGTGTATTTAAACCATCGATAGCCGTGTCCTCGGTCATGGGCACAAGTTCGTAGTAGGGTACACTATCAGGTCTTGGTCGAAATGGAGGATAAACCTGAAATAATTAAGCTGATTAATGTGGTTGTGATCGCCGTAAGGATCACGAGCCATTTATTGGTCGGGTTGTGATCGCCGTAAGGATCACGGGCCATTTATTGGTCGGGTTGTGATCACCGTAAGGATCACGGGCCATTTATTGGTCGGGTTGTGATCGTCGTAAGGATCACGGGCCATTTATTGGACGGGTTGTGATTGCCATAAGGATCACAGGCCATTTATTGGTCGGGTTGTGATTGCCGTAAGGATCACGGGCCATTTATTGGTCGGGTTGTGATCGCCGTAAGGATCATGAGTTTGTCTCTGTTTGTGATCAGGAAATGATATGATCACCGTTGGTAAGAGAGTCCGAGGGACTCAGTGCACAAGTTTGGTGGCATCGCATGAGTAATATGTTTGCATTTAAAGAACCATGGTAGAACATGAGATGGTTGCATATAGTTAACATGATATGTCTGCATTTGATATGATTGGTAGTTTACTTTCAGCATAGTTTCATGATGCCATGCCATGCTTTGATTGATATGATTGAGATTATATGCTATGTTTTGCTGTTGCCATGTTAGAAATAAATTTGCTATGCCATGTTGTTGCCATGCTAGTGGATGCCATGATGTTAGTTTGATTTATGTCTTTGGTTGATATCATGCCATGCTTAGTTTCTGATCTCTACTCCTAATGGAGCAGTTGGTAGTCTCGCTTCCAGGTTTTTTTTCGTCCCGCCACTTTCGTCCGGCTTTTTTCGTAGGTTAACCGTCGTAGATTTTTTTCGATGCTGGTTTCTTATTCACCGGTTTATTTACCCCTCAGCTCTTTCCTTGCAAATCAGCACTTTCCAAACGTGCACGCAATCACGGATCTAAATTTACTAACTTATCCAAATCAACCGATACCTTCCATTATTGCAAATTTCTTTAGGAAACAAATAATAGATTTTAAGGAAACAAATAAAAGATTTTAAAGACGCATCATACTTTACTAACAATCACTAAAAATCAAATCTAAATTAATTAACCTTACCTTAAATCACTCAATCACTTTAATTAGAAAACATTTTCTTTCCTAATCGCACCCGCTTAGTGTGCACATAACAATCCAAAGTAATTAGAGTCACATGATTGAATCCATTTATTTAGAGCGACATGATTGAATTAATTTATTAACAATAATCCTCACCAAAAGTGCGTTTAGCAATTTTAGAGGGCGGACAAAACTCGCCATCCGCCGCCTGCGCTTGTTTAGGTACAGGAAAAATGGCATAATATATGGAAACAACACGACCGGGCGCGGCGCAATCTTCGGGATAGGGGATCGGAGGAGAAGGATTGGCCTAGCGGCATGATCGGGTGCTTCCCGGCCATGCCGTCCTCGCGATACCACCGCGAAATCAACGCTGCCCTCGCCATCACCGAGGCGATGCCGCCGCCCTCCTACCCATGGTCGCTATCGCGTGCGGCTACAGCGGGAGGAGTAGCGACGGGGCCGAGGTCCTTCATGCGTTTCGGGATGGAGGCCATGATTTCGTTGAGGTCGTTGCTGCCTCCTACACTCAGGGTGTGTCGCCGAGATCGAGGAGAGCATGAGGAGCTGTGGCCACCGCCATGGTCACCCCATCACAGTGATGGAGCACGCCGTCGACCTACAGCTTGTGGAGATCATTTGTTGCTCTTGGTCGCGTGGTGACTGGATCTTGCCAATGTGTCCTCCCCGACGACCTCCTCTTCGCCGGTTGGCCGGCATGGATCTCGCCATCGCTGCCTCAACTTCTCGCCTCAAGCTCGACGGTCACCACCATAGATCCCCCACTAGAGGGTCACGTGAACCAGCCGTCCTCCCATGCTTTGCAGCGGCAAGAAGGTGACACGGCTCTCCAGACACGAAGAGTGGAGTTCGGTCAAGTACTTATATACTTGGCCTCTACTCTCGATCCATGTACATGGAGAAGAATGCATAACCGCTCATTCATGCTTCGTTCCACTCCTTTTCGCTAAATTATTGGAGGTGACATTTTCCTATCTCTATGTTGTAACAAGCCTTTGCTGCAGAGTTAATGGATTTTTATTTAAATTTATCGCTGCTTAGTGCTTTGTTGCAATTGTTCACCCAAGATTCTTATATATAATCTGAGCGTATGTAGGCATACTTAGCTCGCTATTCCATTTTTTCGGCGCATAGAAATAAGAGTATTGTCCGAGTTAGGTATTCAATTGAGTATGGTATTTGGATTGCTATCGAATGTCTTTTCTATGCATGTGATTTCTCACATCTGGTTATAATATTTGTGAAGACGTGCATTGCACGTGCACTTGAAGCGGGCCTGCTTGCATGTTGACGGGCGCCGACGCCAACCCGAGCCACCTCGTTCGCGTATTCTTGGAGCTGTGGCTGGTCGATTTACATGAAATTAATTCCCTCAGTTCTGGTGGCAAATATAATACACATAAACCATATTGTTATGCACTAGCGTGTATGTGTGAAATAAATGGATTATGGTCCCGTACCCAATAAGATGGATATGTGTGTGTGTTAGAGAGAGATGGAGAGGGGGATATAGAGTGAGGGAGAGTGTGTGTCTCTATGTGTGTGTGTGAGGATTTGATGGTAAAAAAGGTTGCCAATGTCGTAATATTGAACTCTTAAAGTTAATATGGCCCCGTTGCAACGCACGGGCGTTCTTCTAGTTTGAGATAGGTTGTTGCATTCGCTTGGTTCCTGCTTTGTCTTCTGCTTGTTTGGATGCTATGTATTTGGTTGTCTTGCAAGTACATTCAATGTACTGACCTGGCGTGTCATGCCAGTTTTGTAGGTCATTCACTTGTTCCATCGTGCTAGGCCGTAATCTTGCCAGTCCTGTGAGTTATGGAGCCCAGCCAGAGTGATATGCTGCCAAGACTTCCGCCGCCATTATAATAGACTTCCGCTGCCATGTAAATAGCCTTAGGGCTATGCCAGAAGATTATATTCATCACTGATGTAATCATATACACATGTATTTGATGAATATTCTTGTACCTAGAATGCTGTATCATGGACCTGTCGTGCGTCAGGTGTTATCCTGGGCTGACGTGCGAAGGCCCCCGACTCCATGCAGATCGGGGTGCCATAGGGAAGGATACGAGGCGTCCACGAGGGTGGAGGGCGCGCCCACCCTTACTGGGCGCGCCCCTGCCTCGTGGGCACCTCGTGTGCTCTCCGGACTCGTTTTCGTGCACGATACTTCTTTCGGTCGATAAAAATTCATTATATAATCTCCCGAAGGTTTTGACCACCGTATCACGCAAAAGTCTTCTATTTTTGTTTTGAGCTGTTTCTGTTACAGATTTAGAGCAAGATGTCTTCTCAAGAGTTAGTCGGGGAGAGTCGGGTGTCTCACCCGACACCAGGTCCAGGAGCAAACGATGATGCTTATCACTTTGGGCTATCAACAGAGGATGAGATGGAGGCCAATTTGAAAAGGATAGATGCCATGGAGGAGGATCAAGAAGTTACCTCTCGCTTCCAAGCAGGATTCATGATGGGGGAACTACAGAGCTCAACAATTCCAAACTCGGTCATCCCTTCCAATGTTAAATTTCTTTCTTATGAAAATATGAAAAAGAGTGTCACTTGTTCTCTAGAAGCTATGCAGCATCCTTGGGTAAAAGGAGCCTTAGCCGCCACGGGCAAGCTCCGCAAGGAAAATATGGACCTCAAGCAACAAGTCAATAAGCTCGAGGAGGAGAATCGTATCCTGAGGGGCATCATCGCCAAGAAGATCACAACACCAACTCTGAAGAAGGAGACATAATCACATGGGTATGGGCACTCCCCTTTGCAACTGCCAAGCTTGGGGGAGGTGCCCCGGTATCGTATCACCATCACACTCCTATCTTTACCGTTTTATTTAGTTCGATCCTTTTGGTAATATCTTGATCTAGTAGAATAAAGTTTTGGTATGATTTAGTTTTGAGTTTTGCTTTGTGATCCCTCTATGTAATAGAGTCCGTGAGCTATATATAATAAAGATTAGTGTTGAGTCAAGGGCTTTGCTATCTTGCTATGATCTTGAGAAAATAGAAAGAATAAAAAGAAATAAAAGAGTTCATATTGATCTATGGATAGTAATGACTTCACACGTAGAGAGTATGAGGCTTAAAAGTTGTTGAGAGTTGGCAAACATAGTTTTGGTCATCGTTGCAATTAATAGGAAGTAATAAAGAAAGAGAAGCTTTCACATATAAACATACTATCTTGGACATCTTTTATGATTGCGAGCACTCATTAAGTATGACATGCTAAAGAGTTGATGTTGGACAAGGAAGACAAAGTAATGGGTTATGTTTTCTCACATCTCAGTTAAAGTATATTGTCATGGATCGTCCAACATGTTGAGCTTGCCTTTCCCCCTCATGCTAGCCAAATTCCTTGCACCAAGTAGAGATACTACTTGTGCTTCCAAATATCCTTAAACCCAGTTTTTGCCATGAGAGTCCACCATACCTACCTATGGATTGAGTAAGATCCTTCAAGTAAGTTGTCATGTTGCAAGCAATAAAAATTGCTCTCTAAATATGTATGACTTATTAGTGCGGAGAAAATAAGCTTTATACGATCGTGTGATATAAAGTAATAAAAGCAACAGACTGCATAACAAAGGTTCATATCACAAGTTGCAATATAAAGTGACGTTCTTTTGCATTAAGATTTTGTGCATCCAACCCTAAAAGCACATGACAACCTCTGCTTCCCTCTGCGAAGGGCCTATCTTTTACTTTACGTCTTTTACATTTTGCAAGAGTCAAGGTGATCCTCACCTTTCCCTTCTTCATTTTATCCTTTGGCAAGCACCTCGTGTTGGAAAGATCCTAATATATATATTCAATTGGATGTAAGTTAGCATGAACTATTATTGTTGACATTACCCTTTGAGGTAAAACGTTGGGAGGCAACACTATAAGCCCCTATCTTTCTGTGTGTCCGACTAAAACTCCATAACCATAAGAATTGCATGAGTGTTAGCAATTGTAGAAGACTAAATGATAGTTGAGTATGTGGGCTTGCTGAAAAGCTCTATTCTTGACTCTTTTCGATGTTATGATTAATTGGAATTGCTTCAATGACTAATATTATAGTTTGTTAGTTCTCAATGAAGTTTCTGAATCATACTTGACATTGTGAATAGATTGTTACTTGAGCATAAGAAATCATATGACAAAATTATATATATGTTGCTGTTATAAGAATGATCATGATGCCCTCTTGTACGTATTTTATTTTTATCGACACCTCTATCTCTAAACATGTGGACATATTTTTCGATATCGGCTTCCGCTTGAGGACGAACGAGGTCTAAGCTTGGGGGAGTTAATACGTCCATTTTGCATCATGCTTTTATATCGATATTTATTGCATTCTGGGCTGTTATGACACGTTATGTCACAATACTTATGGCTATTCTCTCTTATTTTACAAGGTTTAACATGAAGAGGGAGAATGCCGACAGCTGGGATTCTGGGCTGGAAAAAGAGCAAATATTGAAACCTATTTCGCACAACTCCAAAAGTCCCAAACTCCACGAAAGTCAATTTTGGAATTAATAAGACTTATTGAGCGTAAAGAAGTACGAGGGGGCCACGCCTGCCACGAGGGGGGGCGCGCCACCCCACTGGCGCACCCGCCTCGTGGGCCCCGGTGGCCCTCCGGTGCCCATATTTCGCTATATGAAGTCTTTTACCCGAAAAATCATAAGCAAGCTTACGGACGAAACTCGCCGCCACGAGGCGTAACCTTGGCGGAACCAATCTAGGGCTCAGTGGTCTTTGTTCGCCAGGAAACTTCCCTCCGGGAAGGGGAAATCATCACCAACGATCCTCTCATCGGGAGGGGGTTAATCTCCACCAACATCTTCACCAACACCATCTCCTCTCAAACCTTAGTTCATCTCTTGTATCCAATCTTTGTATCCAAGCCTCAGATTGGTACCTGGGGGTTGCTAGTAGTGTTGATTACTCCTTGTAGTTGATGCTAGTTGGTTTATCCGGTGGAAGATCATATGTTCAGATCCTTAATACATATTAATACCCCTCTGATTATGAACATGAATATGCTTTGTGAGTAGTTACGTTTGTTCCTGAGGACATGGGTGAAGTCTTGCTATTAGTAGTCATGTGAATTTGGTATTTGTTCGATATTTTGATGAGATGTATGTTGTCTCTCCTCTACTGGTGTTATGTGAACGTCGACAACATGACACTTCACCATTATTTGGGCCTAGAGGAAGGCATTGGGAAGTAACATGTAGATGATGGGTTGCTAGAGTGACAGAAGCTTAAACCCTAGTTTATGCGTTGCTTCGTAAGGTGCTGATTTGGATCCACTTGTTTCATGCTATGGTTAGGTTTACCTTAATACTTCTTTTGTAGTTGCGGATGCTTGCAATAGTGGTTAATCATAAGTGGGATGCTTGTCCAAGAAAGGACAGCACCCAAGCACCGGTCCACCCACATATCAAATTATCAAAGTAACGAACGTGAATCATATGAACGTGATGAAAACTAGCTTGACGATAATTCCCATGTGTCCTCGGGAGCGGTTTTCTCATTATAAGAATTTGTCTAGGCGTGTACTTTTCTACAAAAAGGATTGGGCCAACTAGCTACACCTTATTTACTTTCATTGCTTGTTACCCGTTACAAATTATCTTATCACAAAACTATTTGTTACCTACAATTTCAGTGCTTGCAGAGAATACCTTACTGAAAACCGCTTGTCATTTCCTTCTGCTCCTCGTTGGGTTCGACACTCTTATTTATCAAAAGGACTACGATAGATCCCCTATACTTGTGGGTCATCACTCACCCCTTGGATCGCCATTGGAGTCTCTTCTCACGCAGAGTTGATGTGGCGGTTCTCGTTTTGTGAGGATTGAGGTAGGAGGGAGCGAAGACGGTCAGTGTGTGCTGGGGTATTGGGCGGTGGCACCGCGGCAGCAGCAGTTCGTTTTTCCAACTACAATTAATGGTGAATGAGTGGGTAGGCGGCGGTAATTCGTTTTTTAGCTCTTGGGGAACTGCATTCAACAGTAAACGGAGTGTGTACAGGCGAGAACAGTTACTACACCTCCCTCGCCCGCTGCACGCCCGGCAGAACATGCACCCTCGGCGCATTCAAACGCCTCCATTAATCCCGTGTGGAAGCCGAGAAACCTATTCCGGCCACATATCGGTTCATGAGCGGGTCTGTATTGGTACTGTAATAGCAAGTGTTAGTGGTTACTTTACTTAAATTTTTTAGCTTTAATTAAAATTTATGCTTAAAACAAGCAAAGCATTGGCTCGTTTTATCAGTGCCACAGGATCAACATGCACATCAATTAGAATTATTATTCTCAGGACGCACATGATCAGCTCATTTGCCGCACTTTCACATAGACAATACTACCAAGTTTGAACAACCTGTTATGGTTGTTGTCCTCTGCATCATCATGCCGTGTTTCCCAGCTTGCGAGATTTAGAACCAACCATAAGATTCAAATAATAAGTACAACCAAGATTCCTACACATCTCAATGATTCCCAGCTTGCAAGATTCAGAACCAACCCATTAGAGCCTTTGGATAAAGTGAATCTCGGGATTAAATCCATCTTGGCTAGCCGTGTCATACAACCCAAGAACTTGGCGAATGCTTTTGACCATCACAACATCTGTAGTTGAGTATTCCTATTTGCACAGATAAGAAAGAGCATGATTACTATGATAGGGGCACTAGTTGAAGCAACTTTATTTCCAAAACGAGAAAAGATTACGATAGAATATCTTTATTTAAAAAATACAATGTTAGCACAGTATGACAAAGCACAATCATGTTGACAAAGGACGGTATTGATCTGTGTGAGATGACTTTGGGAGATCAAGTTATTCTTCATGTCCCCGTATCTTGCCAGGAAGGTGATTCGTTGACATCCATTAACACCTCGGTGTGGCAGTAGAAGGAGGAGCGTCGACTCATTTCAATCACTTTTTTATGCAGTTCAACTAAAATTTTGGCGCGCGCCAGTTAGAGAGGGGGCCCACGCCACCTCAACGGTAGGTGTGATGGACTCAACTAGTTCAGTGCAGCTATGTGATTGATGCAGTGCACATGGACTTGATTATGCCGATAGGCCTTCTACAAGTTATCTACATTGGAAATGAAATGGTAGCTAAGGCAGTAGCTCTATTTTAAATGTATTATCACTTCATTTTATCAGTGGCAGTAGCGGTGCCAAAAGATTGCCTCAAATATTAATGGCATTAAATTAAGATGCAAAAACAATATCATTATTCCTTTCTCATAGTAGTGCCAAAACAGTAGCACAAGATCACTAGCTGGATGCAGAGTCAAAATCAACCAAAAAGGAACATGCCCGGTCATGGGAACCATAATTGAGAGAGGGGCCCTACGCCGCCACGACTCGATGTGGTGAACCTACAAATCCACTCGGATGATTCAATTCATGCGACATTTTTCTTCAGTCACCTGAAATGAAGCAAATATTGCATCATGCAACTACCAAGAAGTACCTACTCTCGTGAGCTGGCAGGTTCTTCTTTAGTAGTTGCACTAAAATTGAGCAACATTAAGGTTGGCTGTCCTGCTCATGCAAGGTGAAACTATAATTTGCTTATCCTTTTATGCAGTTCCACTAAAATAAAGTGCCATTATGGTGACAATGACGGCTCATCTTGCAAAGGCTAATAAAATGTTGCACGAGATTACCAGCAGAGTTTGACACCGATGTTGGAAACTCAAATCAACATTTGTGCAGGTCCACCAAAATTGAGAGACATTGCCCACGTGACATTTTAGTTGAACTGCACAAGACACTCATTCTAGAAAAAAGTGTTTTGTGCATTCCACCAAAAGGTCACAATAGCAACGAGGTGAAATGGATATCCTTATCCGCACAAAAAGATAGAAAGAAAACAGTTACTGGTCAATTACAAGATACAAAACATACACGAAATGAAAAGAAGCATCTTGATTATGTTCATGGCAATCATACAAGGACAATAGAAATCTTAAAATGGCAACATTGCTTCATGTTACCGAATGCATTGGGATCAACAATGACATTCGTCAAATATGGGATTACTTTAATGGTGACATTGCTTGTTTACCAGATACAGTAGATCAACAACAGTTAAAGAGTTGGCTTAAGGGCATGGGACAGTGGGGACACCAGGACACTCAGCAGCGTAAAGACGCAAGTTACTTATCATACTGGGAAAAATAGCAGGAGTACCATTTGTAACAAAGTTTAATTGCATCATATTACTGGAGGCATTAGATTAACAATAACATTGGTTAGACATGTCCATACGGTAACAATGTGATTGCTTCATTTTAAATGCGCCCTTACATTGACAACAACAACAACAACAAAAAGTTGGTATAAGGACATGCGACAGTGCACGCATCGGCACAATGTACCTTCAAGAGGCATAAAGTGGTGATGCCGAGTTTGTTCATACTCTACGAGGGCAGCAAATCTAATCCTGGAGACCTTTTGTAGCGACCCGACCCGAATGGATCGAAGTATCTGTGCTTAAGTGTCATCCCTGGATCGGTATGCTGACACACACTGTACTCGAGGATTTATAACAGAGGTAAATCACATGTATAAAGTAACGTAAATACTATTACCTCAATCCAAATAGCGGAAGTAACAACAAGGTTGTGGGTTCCCATCAACGCCAATGGCAAAGTTGAGTGTAGAAATTGTAACCCTAACGTATCACTTACTCATCGTAAGATTCCTGCAACATGAGACGTTGCATCCATGTAGGTGAGTACATTGAATGTACTGGCAAATTCACTCCATAGGATAATGAAGAACAAAAGCTATCACTACATGCATATTTGGCTAGTGGAAGCTCTAAGTTTAATTTTGCATAAAGCCAATTTTTCCCTACAATATAGGAATATATTTTATTTAACTATCATGGTGGTTGTTAAACATTGAGAAGGTTCCTCCAACTCAATCCCAATTAAGCATCATCATTAAACCCAACAAAATAATTTAGAGTGATGAGATCAACATGATAATCCAAGAACCAGATACTCAAGATGTCCATAACCGGGACACGGCTAACCATGATTAGTTTGTACACTCTACAGAGGTTTGCGCACTTTTCCCCACAAGACTCGAACACATCCATGGTCGGAGATTCGAGACACAGTCTTTCTGAAGCATTAACTCTCTACTCTGGGTAGACAGTACCACCTACAACCCACTACATCTGCTAGTCTATCTCTTCAAGAGCTTCACACAACTTACTCAACTATGCCAGAGCCCATATTGGCTTGTGGCTGCACATGGAAGTTTCTAGCATGAATAATCTTATGATCCCTTTGAGCCTGGGTGGCGAACCATAGGATGATCACATGGGTACTCCGGGATATCCTAGGACAACACTGGATTCTCCAGGTGCCCTGACAACCATTGGGTACTCAAGGGTGCCTCAAGCAATCCACCCAGATGTGTATTTAAGTAGCCACCTTAAGTTAACCATTGATTAACAAAACACACATCTATCATGGATACACTCACCCAAAACACGTCTACGAGCATAGCGTAGCAATATAAACATAACGTAGAAGTGACTCCCCAAAGGTTTGATAATGAACAGGGTAATAGGTTCTACCTCATCATCTACTTCCCAAAACCCACATGTTAAACATATCCTAACAATGCAATGTTTGAGGGTTGATCTAATGGAATAAAAACTGGGTAGTAAAGAGGTATGATCAAAGTGTTACTTGCCTTGCTGATGATCTGCAAAACCTAGGGACTCGTAGTAGCACGCTTCACACTCTGGGTACTCCATCGCAAACAAACAATAGCATACAATAAACACTCAACTATAAGCATGGGTAAAACTCAAATAATAAGATATAACCAGAAAGTTCAACTGAAGAACTCCGGTTTGCAAAAAGAATCAAATCAAACGGAGCAACGAAACTGAAACTACGAAAGAAACAAGATCCATTGACTAATCTGGACCAAAGTCAAATTGTACAGTGCCAAAATCTTGTTCAAGTTGTTTAAACAGAAAGAGGGCTTTGAGACGAAGATCTAGGCGCCTGAATCACCAGATTCTGATAACCGAGCGAAAAGATAAACTAAAACGAAGATCAGGGAAGAAATCGCGATCGAAAATAATCGCGGAAAACCCTCGAAAAAGAAAAACTGACGAATAGGCTAACGAACGAATGTTCGCTGTCTGCGGCTAACTGATGAACAACGTTCGTTAAAACGAACGTACAGACGAACATCCGCTATTTAACTAAACCGGATAAAAACCGAACCGAACTAATCTAAAAAAACAGATCTAGGTTTTTCAAAAAACCGAACTGTTTTTCTCAAAAAACGACAAACTGCGGCGGCGGCGTCGAGTACCTCCGGCGAGGTCCGGCGGGCGGCTGGCTCTGGCGAGTCCGAGGCGGCGGCGGGGTGGCGGCGCGAGGGCGGCGGCGGCAGAATCGAGGCGGGGAGGCTAGGGTTTGGGGCGAGGTGGGCTGGCGGCTTGGGCCGGCTTATAAAGCCGCCTGGGTGAGGTGTCCGGGTCGGACACGGCCCAGTAGGTTGGTAACTTTTTTTAAATAATTCCGATGCGCAGAAAAACAATTAAAAGAAATACTAAACGGACTCCAAAAATCCTGAAATAAATTTTCACCGTCCTCTAAAAATATAGCGGACAAGGTGAACATTTATTTGGACCTCTAATGCAATTTTGAAAAAAACACACTTTTTTCCTATTCAAATAAAATAGCGATAAAACTATGAATAAAATTCTTTTATGATTTTAATATTTATCCCTCCAATATTTCTTTATTTTGGGGAAGTCATTTTATCCCCTCTCTTTTATTTTCATATAAGAAATATTCGGAGAAAAAAATAATTAAAACCAAATGATCCTCTTTTCAAAATTTGGGAAAAGTCAAATATGAAAATAACAAATTCCCCAACTCTCTCCATGGGTCCTTGAGTTGCTTAGAATTTCTAGGATCAACCAAAAATGCAATAAAATATGATATGCAATGATGATCTAATGTATAACATTCCAAATTGAAAGATGTTACACCTTTTACTATGTGAGGGCAACAAATCTAATCCTGGACATACTCTGTTGACTTGTCCACCAACCGCCACTTTCTATCCTTTTTTCAACCAATAATATATTTGTTCATTATCCAGTTTGTACTGCCTTTTCCCTTTATTTCGCTTTTCAACCAAGAGACCGGTTGGGTATCCAGCCTCTACTACTTTCCCCCTGTAATTTCCTCTTTGAATCAAGTCCTAGATTCATGCTACAACTTACCCCCATTTCTTCGTTGTTTGAACCAAGTCCTAGATTTGACTGCATGAAGTAGCTTTACCTCTAATAATACTAAAAACTTAGGTGGCTTTGGAAGAGCTGATGGAAGTAGAAAAAGATCCACATGCAGCCTCGTGGGGTGCTGGGGCAGTAGAGCAAGGCCGCATTCGAAGGAACTTATACCTGAGGGTCATCGGGATGTGGCTGGAGGGTGGCGGGAGGTCGAATCTGCGCACAATATGACAGAGAGGAAGACGGGGTCCCAGGACCTCCCGAGTCGCGCTATGTCAGAGAGAACGTCATGGGCAGAGGAGCAGGACCCGCTGGCAGCTGTGCGTTTCCTCCCTCGCCACTGATGACCGCGTGAATGATGTACCTAGTCCCCTACACACCCCGGCCGAAGGGATCCGGCCGGATTTGTGACCAGCAGTGAGCAAAGAGAGAGTCGCTACCGCTATCTTGTTTAGATCTAGAGAGGATGAGAGAATGAAGAGAGCAACTCTAGTAAAGCAAGCGCTCAGGCTCCTGCCTATATGTATAGTGAAGTGATTATATTGTTTTACTCCGCAACAAGCGTTTCAATTTGTGTACGTGGCATAAAAAAAGAAACTCTCTATTTAACGTGACTAACTGCACGTCGCACTTTGTAATGTACTGTACTACTCCTACTTACTGCTACCTCCGTCCTGGTTTATTGGTTCCCATTGTATTTCGTGTCAAATTTTGACTATGGATTGAACTAACAAAATGTGCATGCATGTTACCAAAAATTATATCATTGAAAAATATGTTCAAATACGAATCCAACGATATAATTTTTGTTGACATGCATTAACATTTTGTTAGCTAAATCTTTGGTCAAAATTTGGCACAAATTACAAAGGTGACCTATAAACCAGGACAGAGGTAGTAGTACTGGTAGTATTGTTCACTTGTGCTCCCCGGCCCTCCATTCAATGAGCAACCCCACAGGTGAATAAACATATAGTACTAGTACTATTTATATAGAACGGCAAGCTCGAACTATTTTGGCTTTGAGATATCGATGGTACAGTTTGACCACATTGCATCAACGGACCCAGTAATTTGAAGTAACCTATACGTATAAACACATGCACGGTTTACATTCTGAATCACTAGCTAGAGCTTGAACTGAATATTTGTTTACATGTATGCTACCTCTCAAGCTTGCGTTGATTTTTCCCTTGAAGAGGAATGGGTGATGCAACAGAGTAGAGATAAGTATTTCCCTCAGTTAAGAACCAAGGTATCAATCCAGTAGGAGGCACAAGCAAGTCTCCAATATATGCACCTGCACAAACTAACAAACACTTGCACTCAATGCAAAAAAGGGGTTGTCAATCCCTTCATGGCCACTTGCAAGAGTGCGATATAATAGAGAGATATAAAACAAATAAAAGTAAATAAAATCAGCGAGGTATTTTTGTGTTTTTGGTTTTATAGATATGAAAATATATGATGGAAAATAGACCCGGTGGCCATAGGTTTCACTAGAGGCTTCTCCCTTGAATAAAGCATGTGGTGGGTAAACAAATTACTGTTGAGCAATTGATAGAAAAGAGCATATCTAAGGCAATGATCATGAATATATGCATCACGTCTGTGACAAGTAGACCAAAACGATTATGCATGTACTACTATTACTCCACACATCGACTGACTCCTGCATGCATCTAGAGTATTAATTCAAGAGAACAAAGTGACGCATTAAGCAATATGACATGATGTAGAGGGATAAACTCAAGCAATATGATATAAACCCCATCGTTTTACCCTTAATGGCAGCAATACAATATGTTCCTCACTACCTCTACTATGTCACTGGGTGAGGACACCGCAAGATTGAACCCATCACAAAGCACCTCTCTCATTGCAAGAAAAACTAATCTAGTTGGCCAAACCAAATCGATAGACCAGAGAGAAATACAAAGCTATCAAATCATGCATATAAGAATTGAGAGAAGACTCAAATATTATTCATAGATAATCTGATCATAAATCCACAATTCATCGGATCTCAACAAACACACCGCAAAAGAAGATTACATCGGATAGAACTCCAATAACATCGAGGAGAACTTTGTATTGAACATCAAAGAGAGAGAGAGAGAAGAAGCCATCTAGCTACTAGCTATGGACCCGTAGGTCTGTGGTAAACTACTCACACATCATCGGTAGGGCAACAAGGTTGATGTAGAGGCCCTCCGTGATCGAACCCCCCTCCGGTAGATTGCCAGAAAAGGCCCCAAGATGGGATCTCATGGGAATAGAGGCTTGCGGGGCGAAAAAGTATTTTGGCGACTCCCCTGGCATAGAGGGAATATTTGAGGATTTATAGAGTGAATATTAGGGCTAGGAGACCTCCAAGGGGCCCTAAGCCCGGGGCGCCCCTACAACTTGTGGTCTCCTCATTGGCTTCCTGACCTCCTCTCCAACTCTCATAGGTGTGTTCTGGTCCAAGAAAAATCATCGTAAAGTTTTATTCCGTTTGGACTTCGTTTGATACTCCCTTTCCGAAAAAGTCAAAAACAAGAAAAAAACAGAAACTGACACTAAGCACTAGGTTAACAGGCTAGTCCCAAAAATGATATAAAATAGCATATTAATTTATATAAAACTTCCAAAACAATAATAGCATGGAACAATAAAAAATTATAGATACGTTGGAGATGTATCAAGCATCCCCAAGCTTAATTCCTGCTCGTCCCCAAGTAGGTAAATGATAGAAACAAATTTTTTGATGTGGAATGCTACCTAACGTATTTATCAATGCAATTCTTCTTATCTTGGCATGAATGTTTAGATCCATAGGATTCAAAGCAAAAGTTTAATATTGACATAAAAACAACAATACTTCAAGCATACTAGAAAGCAAAATCATGAAACTTCAAAAATACCATGGCTAAAGAAAGTTATCCCTACAAAATCATGGTCTTGTTATGCTCCCTCTTCTCAACACAAAGTATAAATCATGTACTACCCCGGTGTCAGCCAAGCAATTGGTTCATACTTTTTAACGCACTTCAACTTTTTCAACTCTTCACGCAATACACGATCATGAGCCATGGATATAGCACTATAGGTGGAATAGAAGGTGGTAGTAAACAAACAAGGGAGAAAGTCTCACATCAACTAGGCAAGTTAATGGTCTATGGAGATGTCCATTAATTGATATCAATGTGAGTGAGTGGGGATTGCCATGTAACAGATGCACTAGAGCTATAAGTGTATGAAAGCTCAAAAGAAAACTAAGTGGGTGTGCATCCAACTTGCTTGCTCATGAAGACCTAGGGCAACTTGAGGAAGCCCATCATTGTAATATACAAGCCAAGTTCTATAAGGAAAAATTCCCACTAGTAATATATGAAAGTGTCAAAATAGGAGACTCTCTATCATGAAGAACATGATGCTATTTTGAAGCACAAGTGTGGAAAAGGATAGTAACATTGTCCCTTCTCTCTTTTTGTCTCATTTTTTTTATTTTGTTTTGGGCTCTTTGGCCTCTTTTTTTTATTTGGGATCTTTGGCCTCTTTTTTAAATATATTTTGGGCTCTTTGGCCTCTATTTTATAACCTCACATGGGTCAATGTTCTAATAATGATGATCATCACACTTTTATTTACTTACAACTCAAAAATTACAACTGAAGGTAAAAACTCATAAAGATGGAACGGTGGGGTTACATGGAAATATATCTCATAATGGCTATGAAAATGCCATAATAGGTAGGTATGGCGGCTGTTTTGAGGAAAGGTATAAGGTGGGTTTATTGCACCGGCGAAAATTGCGCGGTACTAGAATGGCTAGCAAAGGTGGAAGGGTGAGAGTGTGTATAATCCATGTACTCAACATTAGTCATAAAGAACTCACATACTTATTGCAAAAAGTTTATTAGCCCTTCGAGGCAAAGTACTACTAAGCATGCTCCTAGGAGAGAGGTTGGTAGGAGTTAACCATCGCGCGCTCCCGACTTTCACACAAAGGAAGACAATCAAGGATAAATTGGGCTCCAACTTCATCACATAACTAGAAGACCATACGTGCATGCTACGAGAATCACAAACCTTAACACAAGTATTTCTTTTATTCCATAATTTACTACTAGCATGACTCTAATATCACCATCTTCATATCTCAAAACATTTGCAATAAAACATACTTCTCATATATTCAATGCACTTTATGAAAGTTTTTATTATATCCTTTTGGATGCCCATCATATTAGGACTAAATTCATAACCTAAGCAAATTACCATGTTGTTTTAGACTCTCAAAATAATATAAGTTAAGCATGGGAGTTCATCAATTTCTTCAAAATAACATCACCGTCGTGCTCAAAAAGATATAAGTGAAGCACTAGAGCAACTACCTAGCTCAAAAGATATAAGCAAAGTACATAGAGTATTCTAATAAATTCATGATTAATGTGTGTCCCTCTCAAAAGTTGTGTACAACCAGGATGATTGTGGCAAACTAAAAAAAGCAAAGACTCAATCACATATCATGCGGTGAATAAAAATATAGCCTCAAGTAAATTTACCGATGGATTGAAGACAAAAGAGGGGATGCCATTCGGGGGATCCCTAAGCTTAGATGCTTGGTTGTCCTTGAATATTACCTTGGGGTGCCTTGGCCAAGCTTAGGCCCTTGCCACTCCTTATTTTTTAGTCCATCAAATCCTTACCCAAAACTTGAAAACTTCACAACACAAAACTAAATAGAAAACTCGTGAGATCCGTTAGTATAATAAAGCAAATCACCATTTTTAGGTATTGCTGTGAACTCATTTTAATTTTATATTGGTGTTATATCGACTGTATTCCGACTTCTCCATGGTTCATACCCCCCGATACTACCCATAGATTCATCAAAATAAGCAAAGAACACAATAAAACCACAATCTGTCTAAAACTGAATAGTATGTAGCAATCAGGAAACTTCATACACTTTTTTAACTAAAAAATTCTGAAAAATTTGGAAAATCTAGTAAATTTGTATCTCAATCTTTTTCAAAAAATTCAGATCAAAAGCACTCTTCTGTGATTTTATAAATTTATGGCGACGAGCGCAAAAGTTTTTGTTCTTCTGCAAGATTAAATGAACTATCACCATAGACCATCCCGAAGGTCTTACTTGGCTCAGACACTAACTAAAACATAAAAACGCATCTAACCAGAGGCTAGATGATATAAATATTGCAAAACAAGAGAAAAAAAGTAAAAAAACAAAATAAAATTGGGTTGCCTCCCAACAAGCGCTATTGTTTAACGCCCATATCTAGGCATAATGCAATGATCTAGGTATTGTCATCTTTGGTATTAAATCCATAAGTAGCCGTCGTAATAGATTCATATGGCAACTTAATTTTCTTTCTTGGAAAGTGTTCCATGCCCTTCCTTAATGGAAATTGGAATCTGATGTTTCTTTCTTTCATATAAATAATTACACCAATCGTTCTAAGGAAAGGTCTACCAAAAATAATAGGGCATGTTGGGTTGCAATCTATATCGAGCACAATAAAATCTATGGACACATAATTCCTATTTGCAACAGTAAGAATATCATTAATCCTTCCCATATGTTTTCTAATAATGGAATCTGCTAGATGCAAATTTAAAGAACAATCATCAAGTTTATGGAAACCGAGCACGTCGCATAATGTTTTTGGAATAGTGAAAACACTAGCACCCAAATCACACAAAGCATTGCACTCATAATCTTTAATCTTAATTTTTATAGTAGGTTCCCACTCATCATAAAGCTTTCTAGGGATAGAAGCTTCCAATTCAAGTTTTTCTTCAAACGATTTCATCATAGCATCCACGATATGTTTAGCAAAAGCCTTATTTTGATTATAAGCATGAGGTGAATTAAGCATGGATTGCAAAAAGGAAATACAATCTATCAAAGAACAATTATCATAATTAAAGTCGTTGAAATCCAAAAGAGTGGGTTCATCCCTAATTAAAGTTTTGACCTCTCAACCCCACTTTTGTCAATTTTTTCATTAAGATCTTTAAATTCCAAATTATAGGGACACCTTCTAGCTAAAGTTGACTCATCTCCAGTCCCATCTTTATCAAGATTTATTTTAGCAAACGAAGATTCGATAGGAGTAACACCAATCACTTTAAGATCTTCATCATTATTATCACAAGAAATAGAAGAACACACTTTTACAAACCAGTCTCGCTTAGCATGCATCCTAGAGGTTCTTTCTTTACTTACATTCATAGAAATTCTAAAGCTTTTAGAGATTCATTAATATCATGCTTGTGTGGCATACATCTCATCTTCAAAGAATCAATCTCAAGAGAAATCTTATCAACGTTTCTTAGCCAAATCATCAATCTTAAGCAATTTTTCTTCTACCATAGCATTGAAAATCTTTTGAGAATTAATGAAATCTTTAATGTTGTTCTCAAGATCAGAGGGTATTTTATTATAATTTCCATAAGAATTGTTGTAGGAATTACCATAATTATTAGAGGAATTACTAGGAATGGCCTAGGATTGAAATTACCTCTATATGTGTTATTACCAAAATTGTTCCTACCAACAAAATTCACATCCGTAGATTCATTACTATTATCAATCAAAGTAGACAAAGGCATATCATTAGGATCAATAGGAGCACTCCTACTAGCAATCAATTTCATAAGTTCATCCATCTTTCCACTCAAAGTATTAATTTCTCCAATTGCATGCACTTTTTTACTAGTGGAAGATCTTTAGGTATGCAATTGAGAGTAATTTTCCTAATATCATCTAGGAGTTTAGTAGTTTCTCCTAATGTAATTTCCATAAAAGTACCACCCGCGGCAGAATCCAAAAGATTTCTAGATGCAAAATTCAATCCCGCATAATTTTTTGTATAATCGTCCACAAACTTAAACCATTAGTAGGGCAATTTCTTATCATCAATTTCATCATTTCCCAAGATTGTGCAACATGTTCATGATCTAGTTGCTTAAAATTCATTATATCGTTCCTAAGGGAGATGATCTTAGCAGGAGAAAAGTACTTGGAAATAAAAGCACCTTTACACTTATTCCATGAATCAATACTATTTTTAGGCAAAGATGAAAACCAAGTTTTAGCACGATCTCGTAGTGAGAACAAAAATAGCTTCAATTTAATAATATCATTATCCACATCTTTTTTCTTTTGCATATCACACAATTTAACGAATAGATGAGATGCAACATCTTCATTAGGACTACCAGAAAATTGTTCTTTCATAACAAGATTCAACAAAGCGGCATTAATTTCATAAGATTCTGCACTAGTGGTGGGAGCAATCGGAGTACTAATGAAATCATTATTATTAGTGCTAGAAAAATCACATAACTTAGTATTCTCTTGAGTCACCGTGACAAAGCAAGCAATCTAGCACGCAAGCAAACAAAAATATGAACGGAAAAACAAACGAAAGAAGGGCGAATAAAAAGGCAAATATTTTTTGTGTTTTTCTAAAAACGTTTTTGAAGTGTGGGAGATGAAAACGAGAGGCAAATGGCAAATAATGTAATGCAAGAGATGAGAGTTTATGATAGGTACTTGGTAGGCTTGATGTAGAACCTCCCCGGCAATGGTGCTAGAAATTATTCCTGCTACTTCTCGAGCTTGCGTTGATTTTCCCTTGAAGAGGAAAGGGTGATGCAGCAAAGTAGAGATAAGTATTTCCCTTAGTTAAGAACCAAGGTATCAATCCAGTAGGAGGCACAAGCAAGTCTCCAATATATGCACCTGCACAAACTAACAAACACTTGCACTCAACATGAAAAAGGGGTTGTATATACCTTCACGGTCACTTGCAAGAGTAAGATCTAATAGAGAGATGTAAAACAAGTAAAAGAAAATAAAATCAGCGAGGTATTTTTGTGTTTTTGGTTTTATAGATCTGAAAATATATGATGGAAAATAGACCCGGGGGCCATAGTTTTCATTAGAGGCTTCTCTCTTGAATAAAGCATACGGTGGGTAAACAAATTATTGTTGAGCAATTGATAGAAAAGCGTATAGTTATGGCGATATCTAAGGCAATGACGACGAATATAGGCATCACGTCTGTGACAAGTAGACCAAAATGATTCTGCATCTACTACTATTACTCCACACATCGACCGACCCTAGAATATTAAGTTCAAGAGAACAAAGTTACACATTAAGCAAGATGACATGATGTAGAGGGATAAACTCAAGCAATATGATATAAACCCCATCTTTTTACCCTTAGTAGCAACAATACAGTATGTGCCTCGCTACCCCTACTATATCACTAGGGGAGGACACCGAAAGATTGAACCCATCACAAAGCACCTCTCCCATTGCAAGAAAAAACCAATCTAGTTGGCGAAACCAAATCGATAGATCAGAGAGAAATATAAAGCTATCAAATCATGCATATAAGAATTCAGAGAAGACTCAAATATAATTCATAAATAATCTGATCGTAAATCCACAATTCATCAGATCTCAACAAACTGAAAGTGCAACTATCCCAAGGTGGTTTTGGTAATTCATAACAACATATAGCTCATTGAGCTAATGCTATTCCAAGACTATTATTTCAGGAAAGCTCAATGAATGGCATGGCATGGATGATGAAAGTGGATCCCTCAAAATATCAAGGACAAAGGATTGGCTCAAGCTCAAAAGCTCAAGACTCTTCATTTTACATTTTAGTGATCCAAGATCACATTGAGTCTATAAGGAAAGCCAATACTATCAAGGAGGGATGAGGTGTTGCTTAATGAGCCTCTTGCTTCAAAGTGCTTAGTGATATGCTCCAAAAACCCTCAACTACTTTCTCACATCCACATGTGACCTAAACCCAAAGTCAAAATCGGTCCCACCGATTCTTTCTATCCGACGCCACCGAGTTCAAATGTCATAGCCACTGCCACAAACCCTAGGCAAATCGGTCTTACCGATAGGGATCTCGGTCTCACCAAGATGGGATTGTAATCTCTCTGTTTCCCTTTGTAACGTTTCGGTCTAACCGAAGTGAGCAATCGGTCCCACCGAGATTGCAATGTAAACTCCCTGTTTCCCTTTCGTAACATTTCGTCTCACCGAAATGAGCGAATCGGTCCCACCGAGTTTACCTGACCAACTCTCTGAAAAGCTTATTACCAAAATCGGTCTCACCGAGTTTGTGTAATCGGTCTCACCGAGATTACGTTATGCCCTAACCCTAACCATATCGGTCCTACCGAGTTGCATGTCGGTCCCACCAAAAATCCTAACGGTCACTAGGTTTGCTAAATCGGTCCGACCGAGTCTGTTGAATCGGTCCCATCGAGTTTGGTAAATTGTGTGTAACGGTTAGATTTTGTGTGGAGGCTATATATACCCCTCCACCTCCTCTTCATTCGTGGAGAGAGCCATCAGAACAAACCTACACTTCCAACTTACCATTTCTGAGAGAGAACCACCTACTCATGTGTTGAGGCCAATATATTCCATTCCTACCATATGAATCTTGATCTCTAGCCTTCCCCAAGTTGCTTTCCACTCAAATCTTCTTTCCACCAGATCCAAATCCCATGAGAGAGTTGAGTGTTGGGGAGACTATCATTTGAAGCACAAGAGCAAGGAGTCCATCATCAACGCACCATTTGTTACTTCTTGGAGAGTGGTGTCTCCTAGATTGGCTAGGTGTCACTTGGGAGCCTCCGACAAGATTGTGGAGTTGAACCAAGGAGTTTGTAAGGGCAAGGAGATCACCTACTTCGTGAAGATCTACCGCTAGTGAGGCAAGTCCTTCATGGGCGACGACCATGGTGGGATAGACAAGGTTGCTTCTTCGTGGACCCTTCGTGGGTGGAGCCCTCCGTGGACTCGCACAACCATTACCCTTCGTGGATTGAAGTCTCCATCAACGTGGATGTACGATAGCACCACCTATCGGAACCACGGCAAAAACATCCGTGTCTCCATTTGCGTTTGAATCCTCCAAACCCTTCCCTTTACATTCTTGCAAGTTGCATGCTTTAATTTCCGCTGCTCATATACTCTTCGCATGCTTGCTTGAATTGTGTGATGATTGCTTGACTTGTCCAAAGATAGCTAAAATCTGCCAAACTCTAAAATTGGGAAAAGGTTAAGTTTTTAATTGGTCAAGTAGTCTAATCACCCCCCCTCTAGACATACTTCAAGGTCCTACAAGTGGTATCAGAGTTTTGGTCTCCATTTGCTTTGATTTCCATAGCTTTTGGTGGTCATAGCCTTGGTTTCATAACCTAGGAGAGTATGGCGTCTAGCGAGGGAAATTATCACCGTAGAGGTACTAATTTTGATGGTACTAATTTTGCTAGTTGGAAACATAAGATGAAAATGCATATTCTTGGACATAACCCCGCCGTTTGGGCTATTGTGTGTATTGGCTTGCAAGGTGAATTCTTTGATGGGAGAGAGCCGAACCGTGAAGCTAGCGCGAAAGAATTGAAGATGCTGCAATACAACGCTCAAGCTTGTGATATCCTCTTCAATGGCTTGTGCCCCGAAGAATTCAACAAAATCAGCCGTCTTGAGAATGCAAAGGAAATTTGGGATACTTTGATTAATATGCATGAAGGTACCGACTCCGTCAAGGAATCCAAGTTGGATGTGCTCCAAAGTCAGCTTGACAAGTTCAAAATGAAGGATGGTGAAGGTGTCGCTGAAGTGTACTCTAGGCTTGCTCTTATCACAAATGAGATTGCCGGCTTAGGAAGTGAAGAGATGACCGACAGATTCATCATCAAGAAGATCCTAAGAGCATTGGATGGAAAGTATGATACCGTGTGCACATTGATCGAAATGATGCCAAACTACAAAGATCTCAAGCCAACGGAAGTCATTGGAAGAATTGTTGCTCATGGGATGTCACTCAAGGATAAGGAGGAACTTCACAACAAGTCAAGTGGTGCTTACAAAGCCTCATGTGAAGCCCCCACATCATCAAGTGAGAAACAAACCTTCAATGAAGAATTGAGCTTAATGGTGAAGAACTTCAACAAATTCTACAAGAGTAGAAGCAAAGAAAGAAGCTCTAAGTCAAGGTCCTATAATGACAAAAGATCTTCTAGTCGAGAGCGCAATTGCTACAATTGTGGGAGACCCGGACACTATTCCAATGAGTGTACGGCACCCTACAAAAGAAGAGAAGACTCTCCAAAAAGAAGAAGCAAAAGAGAAGAATCACCACCAAGAGAGAGGAGGAGTAGAGATGATCGTTATGAACGAAGACCCTCATGGAGAAGCAAAGATTCGGAAAGGAAGGACAAGTCATCAAGGAGCTACACAAAACAAATACATCAAGCTCATGTTGGTGAATGGGTATCCGGCTCCGACTCCGACAATCACTCCGAGAGAAGCTATCACTCCGACTCCGAATATACTCAAGATGAAGGTGTTGCCGGTCTAGCACTTGTGTCAACCAACTCCTACGACATATTTGACTCACCAAATGAAGGAATTGGAAGATGCTTCATGGCCAAAGGTCCTAAGGTAACACATCCCGAGTATGTTGATTTCAGTAGTGATGAAGATGACTTGCTAGGTGATGATGATTTACTTGTTGACAACTCTAGTGATGAATACTATGATGAAACGTCAATTAATCATGCTAATCAAGATAAAATGAATGATAATGACAAGGAGAAGATTGAGCTTCTAACTAAAGAACTACACACTCTTAAGTTAGCTCATGAAACTATCTTCGAAGATCATCGAGAACTTTTAAGGGCTCATGAGAAGTTATGCTTTGAAAAGCTCAATCTTGAGCAAGAGTATGAGTTCTTAAAGGTAATCAATGATGATCTCCGTAAGAAAAGTTCTTCTTACATTGCCAAGCGTTTACTCTTATCTACTTACATGCCTCAAGTCAAGTCTAGTAACAAGTACAAGAAAGATCCTTCCTCTAGTAGTAACAATAATAATGCCAAATCCAGTATTGTTGCTTCTAGTAGTTCTCTTGATTCCACTAATGATTCTCTTAGCCAAGTTACACTTGAGAAAGAAAATAGCTTATTGAAGAGAATTATAGAGAAAGGTGTATACAAGAGCCTTGCCGGGAGTAAGCAATTCTAGGAAATTGTACGCAAGCAAGGAAGGCACCGGAAGAATCAAGGTGTTGGTTTTGAACGAAAGTTCAATGCCAATGGAGTTGAGTGGGAAGAAGATCAATACCCCAAGACGAAGTTTGTTCCTCAACAAGAGAAGTATGATCCTACTTCCTTCAAGGGAACACTAGCACAAGATGATCTTCCACCACAAGACCACAAGAACAAAGGCAAGGACAAGCTTCAAGAGGAGATTGATGCATTTGAAGAAGCACCTAAGGCCTTGGTCAAGTGGGTTCCCAAGACTACGTCAAGTTCTACTTCATCAAGTACAACTACAACTCCAAGGATTCCCATCAAGATGATGTGGATCCCCAAGAAGAAGAACTAGAGAGTTCTTGAGGGTGACTCCGCCAACATTCTTCACTCATATCATTATGGCAAGGACGAGTGCAATCAACTTTCATATCTTGCACTAGTTCAAGGAGTCACAAACCCTCATGTTGGTAAGGCAAGGGACAAGGTAACCTAATGATTTCATGGACATCATCTTGTTTGTGCATCACTCTATGTCTATGGATATTCTTGTTTGTTCCTTGTGGGACTAACCCATGTAGGTATGTTGAAAGTGCAACTCACTCCAAAGGATTGCTCCAAATGATCTACATCAACATTGAGCATCCACATCTTCAACATCTACATGAAGTCATCATCGACAAAACCCAAGGTTAGTTCATCCCTCTAAAAGGGGATCTCACATCTAGGGGGAGCTTAACTCTAAGAATTGAGTCAAAGCAACTCTAATGGTATGAACACATCAATGCATTATGTAAAAGTGGTAACCCCGCTTGAGCTTAAACGATGAGTATGACCTATGATCAAATGTTCTCATTTGACTCCTAAGTCAATATACTCATATATAGATGACCTAGTCATCACCAATTGTTTGATAGATGCTAGAATTGGTTGTGCATGCTTTGTCACATATTTCATTTGCCATTTTATTGTGTGAGCATGCTGGTTGCATATTTTACTCATTCGAGGACATCCACTTGTTGCTTTGATAGCTTGGGTTATTTTTCTTTGGCCAAGTGGATGGACAAGAATGCCTAAGAACCTTCTGTAGCTATCTATGCTTTTCTCGTCTCAAACTCTATTTGTGCTACATCACAAAATTTGATCAAGTCAGATTCGAACCACTCTGTGTGAGGAGCACTCGGAGTCCCCGATTCGTCATAGACTTAAACTTCCAAAACTTCTTTGTTATTCTCGGTCTGATCGATTCCTCCATTTCAGTCCTACCGAGATCACTAAGTCGGTCTAGGTTTTCAATCTCGGTGCAACCGATTTGAACTTTTCGGTCACACCGAGTTGCTGTAACTGTATACTGTTATGCATCTCGGTGCCACCGAGTTGTTCCACTCGGTCACACCGACAGTGTCAGGCTATAAATACTCACGGGCAAAAATTTGGAAATTTTCTCCAAACCCCTTCGCCCGCGCATAGCTCGCTCTGCCTCCAGGATCTCCGGATCGTCTCCTCGTCGCCAGCCACCTCCTGTCGTTGGTCTCCGCTGCCGTCAACGGAATTCATCCCCGCTGTTGCTGCCGTAGCGAGTTCATCGCCAAGCTAGGGTATGGACTTGATCACAGTGCTATCCCCGTCCGATTCCTAGCACATTGTGTTCATTATGATTCTTGCCATGATTGAAACACTCCTATCTAGTCAATACAATCCTTAGAATAGATGCGATTTGAAAATTTAAGGTTAGGTTTCCGCCGAAACCATCTCGGACCCACCGAGTTGAAAAACTTGGTCCCACCGATTTGGCTAACGCCATTGCATTAGTAACTCTCGGTCTGACCAAGAATTTCTAATTGGTGTGACCGATTTTAGAACTTTGTGAAACCCTAGCAGTCTCGGTGCCACCGAACTGTGACTCAGTCCGACCGAGTTCACCAGTTTAGGTTCCAAAACTGCTTCGGTATCACCGAGTTTGAAAATCGGTTGATCCGAAATGCTTTCTGTGGAAAACTAAAACTAAGTTTTTGAATCATTCTTTTGCAAAAATCTCTGCATTTTGTGATGCTCATCCATTCTATCTCATCTATAACTATTCACGTGGTCGATGAATTTGCAGCATGTCGGACCAAAGTGATAGTCGAACAAGTCAAGAGCACAATCACATGAGTGAGGGCACTAGTCCCTCTAGCACTTCAGATGATGGCAACAGAGCACCCCAAGCAATTTGCCTAAAGCTGCCACCGGGACAAGGAAGAAGAGAACCTCGTAATCGAGGATGAGGATTATATGGCGAAGAAGATGAGGCTACTTCCAAGAAGGTAGTGCTCAAAAGGAGTATGCCTCAAAGAAAGAACACAAAGCACGGACTCAATAGGAAGGTCCCCGCCAAGAGGACACCTATGTCAAGGTCGAGGATCAGCTCAAGTGCCGAAAAGCCCGATCCCAAAGAGGCACTGCAAGAAGAGTCACAACTTCCAAACCCAAGAAAGTTCCCACCGGAGAAACTATGAAGTTTACCATTGAATCAAGATGAAGCTGCTGGTCAAGATAAGAAGAAGAAGAGAGCCGAACCACTACTGCCTGTGTTCTTGGAAATCCTCTATGAGGAGAGACTCAAGAGGAAGAAGAGGTTCTTTGCACCAGCACCCAAGGCACAAAAGCTGATGGGTGATGCTATAAAGTCACGGGCTGCAACATCAAAGCCCAAGGAAGCACCCAAAGCTGCCCCCAAGCCCAAGACTGCACCAAAGATGAATACCAGGAGTATTCCAGCTGCTGAGAAGAACAAGGCCCAAGTGCCTGAAGTTGCTGATGAGGAAGATGATGAAGGACAAGTCCCAAGGAAGCTAAAGCCCAAGATTCAAGACCACAATGATGCTCATCCTGTGGCTGAGAACATGAAGTTGAGAAAGGATGCAGGACTCAGACTGTGGAGGCTGTCAGATCCATATGCTATCAAGAGAAGGACTGCTGTTGATTACAGGTTCCACACTAAGGAACAACAGGATTTCTATGAGACAGTGCTGTTGGACAAGAAACCTATAGTGTGTGATATGAGGTGGGTCGACTGGACCTACATGAAGGAAAAAGAAGAACACTATCCTGGAGTGCAAGACAGTTCCATTGCTTGTGGAGTTGCAGACTTTGTTGGGCAGAAGCTCACAAAGTGGAATGATGAGCTCATTATGCAATTCTACTCCACATCACACTTCTATCCATATGGCAGGATAGTTTGGATGTCTGAAGGTACAAGGTACCAGTCAACAATTGAGGAATGGGCCAATCTGATCAATGCCCCAAAGGAGAGTGAAGATGACTTGGATGTCTATGCCAAGAAGAAGATGGATCACAATACCATGGCTCATATGTAGAAGGAAATCCCAGATGCTGCAGTTCAGACACATAAGTTTGGGTCAGTTCATTTTCTTCTGTCAGGGCTGCCAACAATCAACTGGATCCTAAGGCACACTCTTTTGCCCAAGTCAGGTGACCACAACATGATTAGAGGGCATGCTATCAACTTGCTACACTTGTTTGATGTGCCACAAAAATTCAAGGTCATGAGCCTCATTGTTGAGACCATTAAGAGGACAGCAGCAGACCAGAAGAGAAGTTGTGGGTATGCCCCACAGATTCAGGAGTTGATTAACTCAAAGATGGGCACAGGAACATACTTGCTGGATAAGGAACATTTTTTTATCTATCCAGACTTTGAGGACAATCAAGTTGTGATGAATGAGAATGAACCATCATCAGTGCAAGCTCAAGAGAAGAAGGAGAAAGCAAAGAAAGAGAAGGCTGCCAAGATGCCAACTCAAGAGGAGGCATCTGAGTACTTTTTGAAGAACGAGCAGGAGCAGCTTGGTTACTTGATAGCATCAACACTGAGGATTGAGAAGGGGTTGGCCACCCTAACTCAAAACTAGGAGAGCCTGGAAACAATCATGGAACAAAAATTCTATGATCTAGATGTCAAGTGGCGAGATTGATCGGTTGTGGAGCAGCTCCAGGATGACATGCAGGAGAGGAAGGGCAAGACAACCACTGATGCATTTGCCAGAGTACCTAGAGCTCAGAGATCAGCTGTTGTGCTCGTGGAGACACGAGCCACATCATACTGCACCAGCTACAGCTCCTACAGCTCCAAAGGCAACCAGCTCCAAAGACCAACTCCTTGACTCCATCCACATCAAGCTCAAGCCTTCGTCCAAGGAGCCATCTCTACACCACCACCAAGATCAAGCACGAGAGTCGATCTAGCACTATGCATTTTCTATGAACTTTTTGGTAACTTGTTGCCAAAGGGGGAGAAAAATGTATATATCATAGGCTTCGAGAGAGAGAGAGAGAGAGAGAGAGTTGCTTTTTGTTTTCTCTTGCTTTGGTGGTTAAACTTTGTTTGCTTTTGATTGCTTGAGATACCATGCTATTATCTGTGAGACATTGATGATCATGTGTTTGATCATAAGCTACACTTATGCTTGTTAGATGATATTATCCTACCTATCCTTATATGATCATTCACTTTGCTTGGTGATGAGTGCACGTATTCAATCTTTATTATTTTGAGCGCTCCACCAAGATGTATGTGACATGGAAGAGTAACCCATGAGACTAATTCCTTGTGCATTTGCAGTCCAAAGCAAATCTTAAACTATGCACAAATTTAGGGGGAGCTCTTGCTTATCACATACTTCTCAAAGCGAAGATGTTTTTCAATCTTATTATCATTTGTCGAAGCTTTGATCTATATGTTATCATCAATTACCAAAAAGGGGGAGATTGAAAGTGCAACTATCCCTAGGTGTTTTTGGCAATTCATAAAAACATATAGCTCATTGAGCTAATGCTATTCCAAGACTATTATTTCAGGAAAGCTCAATGAATGGTATGGCATGGATGATGAAAGTTGATCCCTCAAAATACTAAGGACAAAGGATTGGCTCAAGCTCAAAAGCTCAAGACTCTTCATTTTACATTTTAGTGATCCAAGATCACATTGAGTCTATAGGAAAAGCCAATACTATCAAGGAGGGATGAGGTGTTGCTTAATGAGCCTCTTGCTTCAAAGTGCTTAGTGATATGCTCCAAAAACCATCAACTACTTTCTCACATCCACATATGACCTAAACCCAAAGTCAAAATCGGTCCCACCGATTCTTTCTATCCGGCGCCACCGAGTTCAAATGTCATAGCCACTGCCACAAACCCTAGGCAAATCGGTCTTACCGATAGGGATCTCGGTCTCACCGAGATGGGATTGAAATCTCTCTGTTTCCCTTCGTAACGTTTCGGTCTAGCCGAAGTGAGCGATCGGTCCCACCGAGATTGCAATGTAAACTCCCTGTTTCCCTTCCGTAACATTTCAGTCTCACCGAAATGAGCGAATCGGTCCCATCGAGTTTACCTGACCAACTCTCTAGAAAGCTTATTACCAAGATCGGTCTCACCGAGTTTGTGTAATCGGTCTCACCGAGATTACGTTATGCCCTAACCCTAACCATATCGGTCCTACCGAGTTGCATGTCGGTCCCACCGAAAATCCTAACGGTCACTAGGTTTACTAAATCGGTCTGATCGAGTCTGTTGAATCGGTCCCACCGAGTTTGGTAAATTGTGTGTAACGGTTAGATTTTGTGTGGAGGCTATATATACCCCTCCACCTCCTCTTCATTTGTGGAGAGAGCCATCAGAACAAACCTACACTTCCAACTTACCATTTCTGAGAGAGAACCACCTACTCATGTATTGAGGCCAAGATATTCCATTCCTACCATATGAATCTTGATCTCTAGCCTTCCCCAAGTTGCTTTCCACTCAAATCTTCTTTCCACCAGATCCAAATCTCATGAGAGAGTTGAGTGTTGCGGAGACTATCATTTGAAGCACAGGAGCAAGGAGTTCATCATCAATGCACCATTTGTTACTTCTTGGAGAGTGGTGTCTCCTAGATTGGCTAGGTGTCACTTGGGAGCCTCCGACAAGATTGTGGAGTTGAACCAAGGAGTTTGTAAGGGCAAGGAGGTCGCCTACTTCGCGAAGATCTGCCGCTAGTGAGGCAAGTTCTTCATGGGCGACGGCCATGGTGGGATAGACAAGGTTGCTTCTTCGTGGACCCTTCGTGGGTGGAGCCCTCCGTGGACTCGCGCAACCGTTACCCTTCGTGGGTTGAAGTCTCCGTCAACGTGGATGTACGATAGCACCACCTATCAGAACGATGACAAAAACATCCGTGTCTCCAATTGCGTTTGAATCCTCCAAACCCTTCCCTTTACATTCTTGCAAGTTGCATGCTTTAATTTCCGCTGCTCATATACTCTTTGCATGCTTGCTTGAATTGTGTCATGATTGCTTGACTTGTCCAAAGATAGCTAAAATCTGCCAAACTCTAAAATTGGGAAAATGTTAAGTTTTTAATTGGTCAAGTAGTCTAATCACCCCCCCCTCTAGACATACTTCAAGGTCCTACATAAACACACCGCAAAAGAAGATTACATCGGATAGAACTCCAAGAACATCGAGGAGAACTTTGTATTGAAGATCAAAGAGAGAGAGAAAGCCATCTAGCTACTAGCTGTGGACCTGTAGGTCTATGGTAAACTACTCACACATCATTGGCAGGTCAACAAGTTTGATGTAGATGCCCTCCATGATCGAATCCCCCTTCGACAGATCACCGGAAAGGCCCCAAGATGGAATCTCAAGGGAACACAGGCTTGCAGTGGCGGAAAAGTATTTTTGGCGTCTCCCCTGGCATAGAAAGAATATTTGAGGATTTATAGAGTGAAGATTATCATTAGGAGACCTCCGAGGTGCCCACAAGCCCGGGGGTGCGCCCCCTAGGGCACGCCCCTACAGCTTGTGATCTCCTCGTTGACTTCCTAACCTCCTCTCCAAGTCTCGTAGGTGTCTTCTGGTCCAAGAAAAATCATTGTAAGGTTTTATTCCATTTGGATTCCGTTTGATATTCCATTTCTAAAAAAGTCAAAAGCAAGAAAAAAAACAGAAAACTAGCACTAGGCGCTAGGTTAATAGGTTAGTCCCAAATATGATATAAAATAGCAGATTAATGTATATAAAACATCAAAAACTGATAATATAATAGCATGGAACAATAAAAAATTATAGATACGTTGGAGACGTATCAATGTACCACCTTTTTCTTTTGGTTTTCTGCTCCATGGCGCAATTCATCGAGACAAAATTATACTAGGATTGTTTAAAAGTTGAGGGCGGGGATTTTCCCGAGCAGTACGTGCGACATTTTTCGCATAGCCTGTTTGACAGAGCGGCGAAGAGGGTAAGGGAGTAGCGGATTCAACTTACTGCTGGAAAGGTAGGGTCGTGTGATTTGACGGCTCGGTACTGCTGGAAAGATGGGGCCTTGTGATATGACTGCTCATTATAGTCATTATTACTATGGCGCTACGACCGGGGTGATGCGCCCTTTCATTCCCCACTCTAATCTTGTGCATGACACGTCGACCCGGGTGCTGGCTCTACCACATGTCAGCAACGTAAGAAGGAGCAAAGAATCATGTGGTATATATAGTACTACTACCTCCGTCCTGGTTTATTGGTCCCCATTGTATTTCGTGTCAAATTTTGAATATAGATTGAACCAACAAAATGTTCATGCATGTTACCAAAAATTGTATCATTGAAAACTATGTTCAAATACGAATCCAACGATATAAATTTTGTTGACATGCATTAACATTTTGTTAGCTAAATCTTTGGTCAAGATTTGGCACAAACTACAAAGGTGACCTATAAACCAGGACGGAGCTAGTACATATTACTAGTATATACTACTACTCACGGCGGAGGAGTGCGAAACACGGCAACCCAGTGAACCAACAGGCGATAGGCCATATAAAACAATGTGGTGATATGGACATAAAAACAATGTACTCCAGTCCAGTCTCTAGCATGTACAGTACTCTTCCTCTCGGTTCATCGCCATCATACTTTCTCCATTCCTGTGTTTTCAGTATACTGCGAATCAAAGAGGCCCTTATACTGGTTTAGGTTCGGTCTTTTTTCAATGTGTTACGTCCAAAATCTAATGAACGTGCTCCGGTTTCTATGAAAATAATTTGGTTTGCATGTAATTCGTCTGGTCTGAAATGTAAAGTACGCCGGCATGGTTGCACATGCTCCGAGTCGTGCATGCACTATGACCCAGATGCTCTACGTCCCACAGGTCAGCAAAAGGAAGCACGTGGAAATAGCCTAGGAGTACATATAGGAGGAAAAATGCATGAAAATTTATGTCTGTGAAGCGTAGCTGCGGTTCGAACAAGTGACCTAAAGTGATGACAGGTATAAGTCGCATGCACCCAACTAGTGGTACTAGATGTACGAGTACTCAGTACTCCTATTCTATCAACACGAGTCCCATTTGACAAAAGCGTTCGTGCTATAGCTAGCTCTTCTCTCTCGTTTCTCTCTTCTAATTCTAACTCAGCCAATGTGTGGTGGGCGGGGTGGGGATTTGCCGATAGTTGGTTTGCTCAACTGCGGCCCCACCAGACCGTGAAAATGCTGAGACAACAAGCATTCCCTAGCATGAACGGCGTGCCCGACAGACCGGGTGGGGGTGCGATGCGAACGCGACAGTCTTTACCTTTTTAACTTGTAGATAGAAAATGCCAAGCCAATGCGCGCTGAGCGGCGGGCCGGAACGATAGTGTGGGGTGTGACGCGAATGGCACAGGCGTATTGTACTTGTTCCACTTTCTCGTTTTGAACTCGTGACATGTAGTAAAGCTGAGTTTTGAATACTCCTTATATAAATTGGGTTGTCGTGCCAATATATATACTCCCTCCATGTAGGTTGGGTCTCGTACTTAAAGCTGAAGTCAAAATTTGGCACAACAAGCGATGGTGACCAGTCTACCTCCGTCCTGGTTTATTTGGTCCCCATCGTAATTTGTGCCAAAATTTGACCATAAATTTCACTAAAAAATGTTCAAGCATGTCACCAAAATTATATCATTGAAAACTATGCTCAAATACGAATCCAACGTTATAATTTTTGTTGACATGCACTAACGTTTTGTTAGTTAAATCTTTGGTCAAAATTTAGCACAAATTACAAAAGGGACTAACAAACTAGGACGTATGTAGTAAACCAGGACGTAGACAATGATACTACATATAATTAATGCCAAATAAGAGCAAGGGATCACACATGTCATTTACAAATGGAATAAAAATGCCATACACTAACACATTAAGGCCACGAGGCGATGCAGTGCTAGCTACAGGAGGCAAGAAGGAAGATGCATCCATTGACGACCTCCTCCTCCTCGACTCAGGGCACCGGCCCACCGAATGGCGGCTAAGTATCAGTGGCTTTCGTGCCAGGTCAACGTTCTTCCGAACAATGGCGTCCAAAGATTCCAGCTGGTGGAAGAAGGCTGATACGTCTCCATCGTATCTACTACCCAAACTCTTTTGCCCTTGTTTTGGACTCTAATTTGCATGATTGGAATGGAACTAACTGGGACTGACATTGTTTTCAGCAAAATTGCCGTGATGTTATTGTTGTGCAGAAATCAAAGTTCTCGGATTGACCTGAAATTTTATGGAGATTTTTTGTGGAATAAATAAAAAATACTAGCGCAAGAAGTTACTAGAGGGGGGCCACTCAGAGGCCACAAGCCCTGGGGGCGCGCCCACCCCCTAGGGAACGCCTAGTAGGCTTGTGGGCCCCCTGGACCGCCTCTAACCCTAATTCCAACTCTATATATTCCTATTCGCCGTGTTAGAGGCGGTCCAGGGGGCCCACAAGCCTGGGCCCCCTAGAAGGATTCACCGTGTTTTACGATACGGAGCCACCACCACCTCCCGTTCTTCCTCGGGAGGGATGATCTGGAGTCTGTTTAGGGCTCCAGAGAGGGGAATCCATCGCCATCGTCATCATCAACCTTCCTCCATCACCAATTTCATGATGCTCACCATCAGGAGTGAGTAATTCCATAGTAGGCTTGCTAGACAGTGATGGTTTGGATGAGATTTATCATGTAATCGTGTTAGTTTTGATAGGGTTTGATCCCTAGTATCCACTATGTTTTGAAATTGATGTTGCTATGACTTTGCTATGCTTAATGCTTGTTAGTAGGGCCCGAGTGCCACGAATTCAAATCTAAACCTATTATGTTTTCATGAATATATATGTGTTCTTGATCCGATCTTGCAAGTTGTAGATGCCTATTACGAGTTATGATCCGCATACCCCAAGGTGACAATAATTGGGATTCTTTCCAGTGATACCGTAGTTTGAGGAGTTCATGTATTCACTAAGTGCTAATGCTTTGTTCTAGTTCTCTATTAAACGGAGGCCTTAATATCCCTTAGTTTCCATTAGGACCCCCTACCACGGGAGGGTAGGACAAAAGATGCCATGCAAGTTCTTTTCCATAAGCACGTATGACTATATACGGAATACATGCCTACATTATATTGATGAATTGGAGCTAGTTCTGTGTCGCCCTAGGTTATAACTACTACATGATGAATATTATCCAACACAATTATCCACCACTGATCCAATGCCTACGAGCTTTTCACATATTGATCTTTGCTAAGTTACTTTCGTTGCTACCGCTGTCATAATCACTATAAAACTGCTACTGTTACTTCTGCCATTGTTACCATTACTATCATACTAATTTGCTACTAAATACTTTGCTGCGGATATGAAGTCTTTCAGGTGTGGTTGAATTGACAACTCAACTGCTAATACTCGTGAATATTCTTTAGCTCCCCTTATGTCGAATCAATAAATTTGGGTTGAATACTCTACCCTAGAAAACTATTGCGATCCCCTGTACTTGTGGGTTATCAAAGGCCAACGTCTTTCTGTCCTCGCTGGCCTTGTAGTGGCCTATGTAGACGATTTCCTCGTAGACGTGGATGTGCAGGTCAATGGTTTCTTGCATGGCGAGGCGCTGCGTGGCGAGCGCGGCCTCAAGGTGCACATTCTTCATCGTGACCTTTGGCAGCTGCAGGGCCACCAGTGCTTCCAAGAGTTTGTCACCTTAGAGGCCGATGGGCGTGGCAGGCAATGAGGAGTCTGGGCGCGCGGGGTGGAGGAGTACGCCAAGGCCGTCCGCATGCTTCTTGACAGAGGTGAACTTGCGGATGGAGCGGACCATCATCTCGCCCATGCGAGAGGCGATGCCGGTGTCCACAATGGCTATGACGCCGGCAGTCGCCAGCATTGTCTAGAAGCACTGCATAGTGCGGGGCCGCAGGCCGGCGTCTTGGATGATCGGGCACAGCCGACTGCCGCTCGCATCCATCGACGCCATGGGTGCTCGTGGCTTCTGGTCAATTGGTCTTGGTGTTGGATTGGAGTGAGCAGGGTTGCGTAGAGACTAGGACTAGATGGATTGGAGTGGTGGGGCGCCTTTATATGAGTGTCCAAACTGTGTTGCATTCACATCGTGTTGGCTCCATTCTGCTTCTCCAATTACTTCCCTCTGCATGTTAATTGAATGAGGAGGCATCATTGATCGTTCAATGTTTTGGGAACCACTACCCTCTCCCTCGTTGGCATTCAAGCCGTATCAAGGTAAATATGTGTCAAAAAGAGACTAATCAGTAGTAGTACTCAATATTGTGCACCGCGACCAAGGCGGAGAGGAAAATGAGAGAACTTAATATTTACTCCCTCCGTTCCTAAATATTTACGGTGTAGATTCACTCATTTTGCTTCGTATGTACTCATTTATGGTGTAGTCACTTTTTGAAATCTCTAGAAAGAAAAATATTTGGGAACGGTGGGAGTATTTGCTAACTAATACCATTGCATGCAATAAATTGACCGTTGCATGTCGTGCTAGGTATGTCTCAAGGCATTAAAAACATACACGGTCCACGTCTCTTATTGCTTGATTCCTATTCATGTCTAGAAACAAGAAACGTGGTCAGGTTTGTATTGGAATTATTTGATTTTCGTAAGATGGCTATAACTAGCAATAGCCACAATAACCGTAAGATCTGCATCCAAGGTGGCACCTATTGGATGCAAACAACAATAGAAAAGAATTCCCACAGAACTGCCACACCACGCCCCACCCCTACACATGAGACTACCACGTGAGCGTTCGCAACTGCCACGTTCGGGTTGCACTTGTCTCTTCGCCTCTTCGAGAAGTCGAACAGTGATGTTACTACTTCTATAGTATCAAACCAACTGCTGCATATTCGGGCATGCGTAGGGGAGGGAGTGTTTGTTGTAGTAAGCAAAAGCTTCTTCGCGTCTGCGAGCCACCACGCGCATGGCCGAGGGAACGGGCATACTAGTAATCAAGCTTCTCCTTGTTGCTCGAGTTGAAGTGACACATCATAGTACGTGCCCCACATGCTTGCTAATACGTATCCGTCGTATCTACTTTTCCAAACGCTTTTGCCCTTGTTTTGGACTCTAACTTGCATGATTTGAATGAAACTAACCCGGACTGACGCTGTTTTCAGCAGAACTGCCATGGTGTTATTTTTGTGCAGAAATAAAAGTTCTCGGAATGACTTGAAAATCCACGGAGCAACTTTTCAGAATTAATATAAATATTGGCGAAAGAAATAGCGTCAGGGGCCCCACACCCTGTCCACGAGGGTGGGGGTGCGCCCCCTCCCCCTGGGCGCGCCCCCTGCCTCGTGGGCCCTCTGGACGTCCACCGACCTCAACTCCAACTCCATATATTTGCTTTCATGGAGAAAAAAATCAGAGAGAAAGTTTCATCGCGTTTTACGACAAGGAGCCGCCGCCAAGCCCTAATCTCTCTCGTGAGATCTGATCTGGAGTCCGTTCGGGGCTCCGGAGAGGGGGATTCGTCGCTGTCATCATCATCAACCATCCTCCATCACCAATTTCATGATGCTCACCGCCGTGCGTGAGTAATTCCATCGTAGGCTTGCTGGACGGTGATGGGTTGGATGAGATTTACCATGTAATCAAGTTAGTTTTGTTAGGGTTTGATCCCTAGTATCCACTATGTTCTGAGATTGATGTTGCTATGACTTTGCTATGCTTAATGCTTGTCACGAGGGCCCGAGTGCCATGATTTCAGAAATGAACCTATTATGTTTTCATGAACATATGTGAATTCTTGATCCTATCTTGCAAGTCTATAGTCACCTATTATGTGTTATGATCCGACAACCCCGAAGTGACAATAATCGGGATACTTCTCGGTGATGACCGTAGTTTGAGGAGTTCATGTATTCACTAAGTGCTAATGCTTTGGTCTGGTTCTCTATTAAAAGGAGGCCTTAATATCCCTTAGTTTCCATTAGGACCCCGCTGCCACGGGAGGGTAGGACAAAAGATGTCATGCAAGTTCTTTTCCATAAGCACATATGACTATATTCGGAATACATGCCTACATTAAATTGATGAATTGGAGCTAGTTCTGTGTCACCCTATGCTATAACTATTACATGAGGAATCACATCCGACATAATTATCCATCACTGATCCAATGCCTACGAGCTTTTCACATATTGTGTTTTTCTTATTTACTTTACCGTTGCTACTGTTACAATTGCTACAAAACTGCTATCGTTACTTTTGCCACTGTTACTATTACTTCCATACTACTTTGCTACTAAATACTTTGTTGCAGACACTAAGTTATCGAAGTGTGGTTGAATTGACAACTCAACTGCTAATACTTGAGAATATTCTTTGGATCCCCTTGTGTCGAATCAATAAATTTGGGTAATACTCTACCCTTGAAAACTGTTGCGATCCCCTATACTTGTGGGTTATCAAGACTATCTTCTGGCGCCGTTGCCGGGGAGCATAGCTCTATTCTTTGAGTTACTTGGGATTTATATCTGCTGGTCTGTGACGCCCCCAATTCAATCATACACTAATCATACACGCAAATGTGTACGATCAAGATCAGGGACTCACGGGAAGATATCACAACACAACTCTAGACACAAATCAAAATAATACAAGCTTTATATTACAAGCCAGGGGCCTTGAGGGCTCGAATACATAGCTCGATACACAAGAGTCAGAGGAAGCAACAATATCTAAGTACAGACATAAGTTAAACAAGGATGCCTTAAGAAGGCTAGCACAAAAGCAACAATGATCGAAAAGGCAAGGCTTCCTGCCTGGGACATCCAAACTACTCCTGGTCGTCGGCGGTCTCCACGTAGTAATATCCGTCGATGGTGGCATCTGGCTCCAGGGATCCACCATCTGGTCGCGTCAACCGGAAAGAAGAAAGAAGGGGGGAAAGGGGGTAGCAAAGCAACCGTGAGTACTCATCCAAAGTACTCGCAAGCATCAGATCTATACTAAGTATGCATTGGTATCAAAATGGAAGGTTGGTATCTGTGGACTGAACTGTAGAATGCCAGAATAGAGGGGAAGGCCTAGCCTAACGAAGACTAGCATCTTCAAGCAGCTCCAAGCATCTTGCAGCACGTAGAAGAGTAAAGAATAGCAGTTTAATATTTAACAAGCATGTTGTAACATTAATGCCCAGAGATCCTTCCTCGACTCCCGGCGAGAAAGCAATCCCTGAGCCACATATCTCAAGTATCCATTTGTAGTTGTATAAGATCAGGATATAAGTCTGAACGTCCGTTACCGTGGACACGACTATTAATAGATAATCTTCCCTGTAGGGGTGCACCGCGTTTTCCAACACGCTCGATCACTCTGACCGGACACACTTTTCTGGGTCAATGCCCGGCCTCAGAAGATCAAGACGTCGCCGCCCTACCTAGGCTCAGCAGAGAGGTCCCCGCCGGTCTACAACTTAAGCACTCCGGGGTCTGGGCCCATCGCCCGTTGCACTCCGGATCGTTGCGCGCAGGGCGATCCAGGGCACCTCCACTGGGGCGTCGACCAAGCCGTGCTGCAATGCTGAACTGGACGTCCGGCAAAGCTTCGGCTGATACCACGACGCCGAGGCCCATAACTATTCTCGCGTGGTGGTTGGTGCGTAAAGGCCAAAGGCCAACTCAGAACAAATACCCAAACCATAGTGTATTGTGAGCTTGCGGAGACGAGCAGAGACTCACGATAAGGTGACCCCGTCGCCCCATCTTGAGGAAATACGGCAAGGGCTAGCCTAGCCCACTTGGGGGCGGCCTGCCATCCCGGTCGTGCCTCGTAACTATCTTGCGGGTGCTCTTCGGGCCCGCCCGACTTTCCCAAAGGTCTCAAGTAAAGTCAAGGTAACCGTGTGTCCAAACATCAAGGGGAAAACCCGAGGAATCACCCACAGAGGATTCCACTCGATGTAATCATCAAGGTGAACATAAGAGGAACCACCCCCGAGGTTCACACTTGAGGGGTTGCACGACAGAGCCATATTGGGAATGGTGAAAGAGGAACCACCCTCATTGACCAAGACCGAATAGCTACACTACAGAGTTCTCATCGGGAGTGCATTGTGAGGTCTCACCCTCGGCACTCGATAGTAGCTCTGCAGAGTCGAGCAACTAAAGGGGCGTGATGTGATGTGAGGTGTCAGGCTCTGGTCATCGATCACGTTGACCGAGTCATCAAAGATGAAGCAGGGGCAACAATGACAAGGTGGGGGTCAGTGATGGATCACTAACCAACCTATACTAAGCAGTTTAGGATAAGTAGGTAAGGTACAATGAGCAGGTTACAAAAGCAGGCTATGCATCAAAATAGGAGCAAACAATAACAGTAGCAAAATCTAATGCAAGCATGAGGGAATGGAATGGGCGATATCGGGATGATCAAAGGGGGGCTTGCCTGGTTGCTCAGATAAGAAGGAGGGTCATCGTCGACGTAGTCGATCACAGGGACATCAACAGCAGTCTCGGGGTCTATCGGAGAGAAGAGGGGGGGGGGGGAACAGTAAATATAAAGCAAACACATGCATAACAAAGCATAACATGGCAATAAGCGAGGCTAGAGGCGACCTAATGCAGGGCTATAGAATATTGGCGAAGTGGGGAAACATCCGGGAAAGTTTTCCCGGTTCTGGACGTTGGTCGGGCAGATCAACCGGAGGGGAAAGGTTGCATGTTCGCTATGCTAGGGATGTGTGGCGGATGAACGGACCACGTGTTTGGATTTGTCTCGTCATTCTGAGCAACTTTCATGTAGAAAACTTTTTCATCCGAGCTATGAATTATTTTATATTATTTTTCAAAGTTTTAAACATTTTCTGAAATTATTATTAAAAAAGGGGGGCTTGCATCAGCATGACGTCATCATGACGTCAGCAGTCAATAGAGTTGACCAAAGCAAACCCCGATGTGCGGGGCCGTTCTGCCATAGACTAACAACTAATTAACAGTTTTAATTAACTAATCAAGTTAATTAGGTACCAGAGTTAATTAAGTTAATCAAATACCTAATTAATTAAGTAATTACTTAACTAATTAATTATTCTTATCTTTATCTTCTATTTTCATTTTAATGTTTTGGGGGCGGGCCCCCCATGTCATAGGCCCAAGGGGCCATATCGGGTGCCGGGTGCTGGTGCTGGTTGCCATCGGGCGCGGTGGCAGGCGCAACCCGCGCGACGCCGAGCCCGATCGGGGACGGGCAAGGCCATCGGCACAGCGCTGGCGCCACCAGCGGATGGCGTGTGGAGGCAGCGAGCGGGTCATGATGCAACAGGCGGCACTTCTGGGAGAGCAGGCGCCACGCACGCGCAGCAGCAGCAGGAGGTGACGATAGCAGCGGCCACGGGTCGCGAGTGGCGCTGGTCGAGCACCGTGGCATGGGCGTGGGCCAGCGAGGCCATGTGCGGGAGTGATGGGAAGAGGTGCGCGGTGAGCGCGCAACGGGCGGGGCCGGAGCGCGTCGACCGCGCGCGGGGAGGACGGTGACCGTGGCGACCAAGAGAGAGGGGGTGAAGGGGGACGGCGACGCTGGGCCATTGCGGCGAGGAAGGGGGCGACGGGGCGCGTTGGCGCCCTGTGAGGGAGAGGCAAGGTGGCATGTCCGGCGAGGGCGGCGCCGGGGTTGGGTGCCGGCGACGAAGGCGTGCGACGGCGCGGGATCTGGCCCCTCCCCGATCCAGTCGAGTGGGGGGGGGGGGGTGCCTGGGAGGAGGCAAGGGGCGGTGTTTGACAGGGTGGAGGTCCGGCGGCAGCGGGTGTCGTGATCGAGTGGGGGGCGGCGGCGGGCTCGATCCAGATGGGATCGAGAGAGAGAGAGAGAGAGAGAGAGAGAGAGAGACCAGGGAGACATGGGGATCGTGGGGGGAGTGGTGGAGCGTGGTGAGATATTTTTGGGGGCTAGGTCACTGGGGAGGGGTAGGTGTAGGCAGGGGTGGGCCGGCCTGGTGGGCGGCCTGGTGGGTTGAGGCCCAAGGGGGCGCGGTGGCCAGCTGGGCCAGTCGGCCCAATTGAGGGGGGGGGGGCTTTTCTCCTTTTTTTTTAATTTTTTTAAATAAATGCTTTAAATATATTAGGGCATTAAACCACTCTGCAAAAATGTTGGTTCACCACCAATATTAAGAAGTGCATATTTGTCACATGATGACCATTTTAGTTTCATTTTTGACAAAGTTTGAATTTTGACTTTAAACTCGATTTTGAATTTGAGTTTGAACTAAGATTTGGATCAAGCGAGGATTACTAACAGTAATCATGGTGATGTGGCAGCATTAGCTGAGGATTACTGTAGCTTAATTATCCGGGCATCACAATTCTCCTCCACTACAAGAAATCTCGTCCCGAGATTTAAGGGGTAGAGTAAGGGGGAAAGACTTGGAAAGGACGAAGCTCAACACAAGATATGTACATGTGGCTATCTCGACGAACGTGGCATAGAGGCATCTCTTGAGTTAAAATTCAAGAAAGTCATCAAGAGCAAGGTAAGGAGGAGCAAAAAGAAGCTTCAACCGGGTAGGCAATCGTTCGATGTCTGAAACAGAGGGTTAAAGGGGTTCAAAGCATCGAGAATAAGTATTGCATCTAATACCATAATAGATCACTAGGAAGGGGCTCATGATTTATATACGAAGCCAAGTGCAAAGAATATTTCGAAGTCAAGGTTGTACAGGAGAGTCAGGTTTCGATCCTGTGGAACCGTGGGTTATGGGCCCACCATGTGAGTTAAAAGGAGGAAGGGTGCTAACATTTTGTACGGTCATGATAGCAAGGCAGGTCAGAGGATAGCCTGCCAGTTATGTCGGCAACAACGCTGGTACCAAGGGCGAGGGACGAAGAGAACCATTTTCCTGCTCGTTAAGACGAGGCGGACCAATAGGCAAAGTTCTCGTCCATCGGTGGCTACCGGAATGTCATCAGCAATAGTAACAAGGCCTTACGGATAGAGTGTTGGGGAACGTAGTAATTTCAAAAAAATTCCTACGCACACGCAAGATCATGGTGATGGCATAGCAACGAGAGGGGAGAGTGTTGTCCATGTACCCTCGTAGACCGTAAGCGGAAGCGTTAGCACAACGCGGTTGGTGTAGTCATACGTCTTCACGATCCGACCGATCCAAGCACCAAACGTACGGCACCTCCGAGTTCAGACACGCTCAACTCGATGACGATCCCCGGCTCCGATCCAGAAAGCTTGGGGATGAGTTCCACAAGACGACGGCGTGGCAGGACGATGATGATGTTCTACGGCGCAGGCTTCGCCTAAACTCCGCGACGATATGACCGAGGTGGAATATGGTGGAGGGGCACCGCACACGGCTAAGGAACAATCCGTAGATCAACTTGTGTGTCCTAGGGTGCCCCCCCGCCCCCGTATATGAAGGAGCAAGGGGGGAGGCCGGCCGGCCCTTGTGGGCGCGCCAAGGAGAAGTCCTCCTCCTAGTAGGAGTAGGACTCCCCCTTTCCTACTCCTACTAGGAGGGGGAAAGGAAGGGGGAGAGGGGGAAGGAAAGAGGGGGGCGCCTCCCCCCTCCTAGTCCAATTCGGACCAGAGGAGAGAGGGCACGCGCCCCCCCGCCGCCCCTCTCTTTCCACTAAGGCCCATGTGGCCCATTAACTCTCTGGGGGGTTCGGTAACCCCCAAGACTCCGTTTTCTCCAAATCACCCGAACACTTCCGGTGTCCGAATATAGTCGTCCAATATATCAATCTTTATGTCTCGACCATTTCGAGACTCCACGCCATGTCCGTGATCACATCCGGACTCAACAAACTTCGTACATCAAAACTTATAAACTCATAATAAAACTGTCATCGTAACGTTAAGCGTGCGGACCCTACGGGTTCGAGAACTACATAGACATGACCTAGAACTATTCTCGGTCAATAACCAATAGCGGGACCTGGATGCCCATATTGGTTCCTACATATTCTATGAAGATCTTTATCAGTCAAACCGCATAACAACATACGTTGTTCCCTTTGTCATCGGTATGTTACTTGCCCGAGATTCGATCGTCGGTATCCAATACCTAGTTCAATCTCGTTATCGGCAAGTCTCTTTACTCGTTACGTAATGCATCATCCCATAACCAACTCATTGGTCACATTGCTTGCAAGGCTTATAGTGATGTGCATTACCGAGAGGGCCCAGAGATACCTCTCCGACAATCGGAGTGACAAAACCTAATCTTGAATTACGCCAACTCAACATGTACCTTGGGAGACACCTGTAGTACTCCTTTATAATCACCCAGTTACGTTGTGACGTTTGGTAGCACCCAAAGTGTTCCTCCGGTAAACGGGAGTTGCATAATCTCATAGTTACAGGAACATGTATAAGTCATGAAGAAAGCAATAGCAATATACTAAACGATCAAGTGCAAGGCTAACGGAATGGGTCATGTCAATCACATCATTCTCCTAATGATGTGATCCCATTAATCAAATGACAACACATACCTATGGTTAGGAAACATAACCATCTTTGATTAATGAGCTAGTCAAGTAGAGGCATACTAGTGACGTTATGTTTGTCTATGTATTCACACATGTATCATGTTTCCGGTTAATACAATTCTAGCATGAATAATAAACATTTATCATGATATGAGGAAATAAATAATAACTTTATTATTGCCTCTAGGGCATATTTCCTTCAGTCTCCCACTTGCACTAGAGTCAATAATCTAGATTACATAGTAATGATTCTAACACCCATGGAGTCTTGGTGCTGATCATATTTTGCTCGTGAGAGAGGCTTAGTCAACGGGTTTGCAACATTCAGATCCGTATGTATCTTGCAAATCTCTATGTCTCCCACTTGGACTTGGTCCCGAATGGAATTGAAGCGTCTCTTGATGTGCTTGGTCCTCTTGTGAAATCTGGATTCCTTTGCCAAGGCAATTGCACGAGTGTTGTCACAGAAGATCTTCATTGGTCCCGATGCACTAGGTATGACACCTAGATCGGAAATGAACTCCTTCATCCAGACTCCTTCATTTGCTGCTTCCGAAGCAGCTATGTACTCCGCTTCACATGTAGATCCCGCCACGACGCTTTGTTTAGAACTGCACCAACTTACAGCTCCACCGTTTAATAAAAACACGTATCCGGTTCGCGATTTAGAATCGTCCGGATCAGTGTCAAAGCTTGCATCGACATAACCATTTACGACTAGCTCTTTGTCACCGCCATATACGAGAAACATATCCTTAGTCCTTTTCAGGTATTTCAGGATGTTCTTGACCGCTGTCCAGTGATCCACTCCTGGATTGCTTTGGTACCTTCCTGCCAAGCTTATTTCTAAGCATACGCCAGTCTGGTACACAAGATTGCATACGTGATAGAGCCTATGGCTGAAGCATAGGAACACCTTTCATTTCTCTTTATCTTCTGCATTGTGGTCGGGCATTGAGTCGACTCAACTTCACACCTTGAAGCACGGGCAAGAACCCTTTCTTTGCCTGCTCCATTTTGAACCTTTTCAAAATTTTATCAAGGTATGTGCTTTGTGAAAGTCCTATTAAGCGTCTTGATCTATCTCTATAAATCTTGATGCCCAATATGTAAGCAGCTTCACCGAGGTCTTTCATTGAAAAACTTTTATTCAAGTATCGCTTATGCTATCCAGAAATTCTATATCATTTCCATTAATAATATGTCATCTACATATAATATCGAAATGCTCTGAGCTCCCACTCACTTTCTTGTAAATACAGGCTTCTCCAAAAGTCTTTATAAAACGATATGCTTTGATCACACTATCAAAGCGTTTATTCCAACTCTGAGACGCTTGCACCAGTCCATAAATGGATCGCTGGAGCTTGCACACTTTGTTAGCACCTTTTGGATCAACAAAACCTTCTGGCAGCATCGTATACAACTCTTCTTCCAGAAATCCATTCAAGAATGCAGTTTTGACATCCGTTTGCCAAATTTCATAATCATGAAATGCAGCAATAGCTAACATGATTCGGACAGACTTAAGCATCGCCACGGGTGAGAAAGTCTCATCGTAGTCAACCCCTTGAACTTGTCGAAAACCTTTCGCAACAAGTCAAGCTTTATAGACAGCTACATTACCATCGCCGGTCTTCTTCTTAAAGATCCATTTATTCTCAATGGCTTGCCGATCATCGGGCAAGTCAAGCAAAGTCCATACTTTGTTCTCATACATGGATCCCATCTCGATTTCATGGCCTCTAGCCATTTTATGAATCTGGGCTCATCATCGCTTCCTCATCGCTCATAGGTTCATCATGGTCAAGTAACATGACTTCCGAATAGGATTACCGCACCACTTTGGTGCGGATCTTACTCGTAGACCCACGAGGTTCAGCAGAAATTTGATCTGAAGTTTCATGATCAATATAATTAGCTTCCTCACTAATTGGTGTAGTTGTCACAGGAACCGGTTCTTGTGATGAACTACTTTCCAATAAGGGGGCAAGTACAGTTACCTCATCAAGTTCTACTTTCCTCCCACTCACTTCTTTCGAGAGAAACTCCTTCTCTAGAAAGGATCCAAATTTAGCAACGAAAATCTTGTCCTCAGATCTGTGATAGAAGGCGTACCCAATAGTCTCTTTTGGGTATCCTATGAAGACACATTTCTTCGATTTGGGTTCGAGCTTATCTGGTTGAAGTTTCTTCACATAAGCATCGCAGCCCCACAGTTCATAAGGCGTCGTCTCAACAGATTTTGATGGTGCCCTATTTAACGTGAATGCGGCCGTCTCTAAAGCATAACCCCAAAATGATAGCGGTAAATCAAGAAGAGACATCACAGATCGCACCATATCTAGTAAAGTACGACATTGACGCTCGACACACCATTTCGTTGTGGTGTTCCGGGTGGCGTGAGTTGCGAAACTATTCCGCATTGTTTCAAGTGTAGAACCAACTCGTAACTCAAATATTCTCCTCCGCGATCAGATCGTAGAAACTTTATTTTCTTGTTACGATGATTTTCCACTTCACTCTGAAATTCTTTGAACTTTTCAAATGTTTCAGACTTGTGTTTCATTAAGTAGATATACCCATATCTGCTCAAATCATCCGTGAAGGTGAGAAAATAACGATACCCGCCGCGAGCCTCAACATTCATTGGACCACAAACATTAGTATGTATGATTTCCAACAAATCAGTTGCTCGCTCCATAGTTCCGGAGAATGGCGTTTTAGTCATCTTGCCCATGAGGCACGGTTCGCAAGTACCAAGTGATTCATAATCAAGTGATTCCAAAAGCCCATCAGTATGGAGTTTCTTCATGCGCTTTACACCGATATGACATAAATGGCAGTGCCACAAATAAGTTGCACTATCATTATCAACTCTGCATCTTTTGGTTTCAACACTATGAATATGTGTATCACTACTATCGAGATTCAATGAAAATAGACCACTCTTCAAGGGTGCGTGACCATAAAAGATATTACTCATATAAATAGAACAACCATTATTCTCTAATTTAAATGAATAACCGTCTCGCATCAAACAACATCCAGATATAATGTTCATGCTCAACGCTGGCACCAAATAACAATTATTTAGGTCTAAAACTAATCCCGATGGTAGATGTAGAGGTAGCGTGTCGACCGCGATCACATCGACTTTGGAACCATTTCCCACGCAAGATCGTCACCTCGCCCTCAGCCAATCTCCGCTTAATCCGTAGTCCCTGCTTTTGAGTTGCAAATATTAGCAATGTAACCAAGATCAAATACCTGTGTACTATCTGCGAGCATTAGTAAGGTACACATCAATAACATGTATATCACATATACCTTTGTTCACTTTGCCATCCTTCTTATCCGCCAAATACTTGGGGCAGTTCCGCTTCGGTGTCCATCGCTTGCAAGAGAAGCACTTAGTTTCGTGCTTAGGTCCAGACTTGGGTTTCTTCTCTTGAGCAGAACTTGTTTGTTGTTCTTCTTGAAGTTCCCTTCTTCTTCCCTTTGCCCTTTTCTTGAAACTAGTGGTCTTGTTAACCATCAACACTTGATGCTCCTTCTGATTTCTACCTCCGCAGCTTTTAGCATTGCGAAGAGCTCGAATAGTCTTGTCCATCCCTTGCATATTATAGTTCATCACGAAGCTCTTGTAGCTTGGTGGCGATGATTGAAGAATTTCATCAATGACACTATCATCGTGAAGATTAACTCCCGGTTGAATCAAGTGATTATTATACCCAAACATTTTGAGTATGTGTTCACTAATGTAACTATTCTCCTCCATCTTGCGCTTATAGAACTTATTGGAGACTTCACATCTCTCAATCCGAGCATTTGCTTGAAATATTGACTTCAACTCTGGAACATCTCATATGCTCCATGACGCTCAAAACGCCGTTGAAGACCCGGTTCTAAGCCGTAAAGCATGGCACATCGAACTATCGAGTAGTCATCAGCTTTGCTCGCCAGACGTTCTTAACGTCGTCGGTTGCATCAGAAGCAGCTGGCACCCAGTGGTGCTTCCAGACGTAATTCTTCTATGCAGCAATGAGGATAATCCTCGTGTTATGGACCCGATCCGTGTAATTACTACCATCATCTTTCAACTTTGCTTTCTCAAGGAATGCATTAAAATTCAACGGAACAACAAAGACGAGCCATCTATCTACAAACAAACATAGACAAGCAAAATACTATCAAGTACTAAGTTCATGATAAATTTAAGTTCAATTAATCATATTACTTAAGAACTCCCACTTAGACAGACATCTCTCTAGTCATCTAAGCGATCACGTGATCCAAATCAACTAAACCATGTCCGATCATCACGTGAGATGGAGTAGTTTCAATGGTGAACATCACTATTTTGATCATATCTACTATATGATTCACGCTCGACCTTTCGGTCTCCGTGTTCCGAGCCCATATCTCAGATATGCTAGGCTCGTCAAGTTTAACCCGAGTATTCGCGTGTGCAACTGTTTTGCACCGTTGTATTTGAACGTAGAGCCTATCACACCCGATCATCACGTGGTGTCTCAAAGACGAAGAACTTTTGCAACGGTGCATACTCAGGAGAACACTTCTTGATAATTAGTGAGAGATCATCTTAAAATGCTACCGTCAATCAAAGCAAGATAAGATGCATAAAGGATAAACATCACATGCAATCAATATAAGTGATATGATATGGCCATCATCATCTTGTGCTTGTGATCTCCATCTTCGAAGCACCATCGTGATCACCATCGTTACCGGCCGACAACTTGATCTCCATCGTAGCATTGTTGTCATTACACCATCTATTGCTTCTACGACTATCGCTACCGCTTAGTGATAAAGTAAAGCAATTACAGGGCGTTTGCATTTCATACAATAAAGCGACAACCATATGGCTCCTGCCAGTTGCCGATAACTTTAGTTACAAAACATGATCATCTCATACAATAAAATATAGCATCACGTCTTGACCATATCACATCACAACATTCCCTGCAAAAACAAGTTGGACGTCCTCTACTTTGTTGTTGCAAATTTTACGTGGCTGCTACGGGCTTAGCAAGAACCGTTCTTACCTACGCATCAAAACCACAATGATAGTTCGTCAAGTTAGTGCTGTTTTAACCTTCGCAAGGACCGGGCGTAGCCACACTCGATTCAGCTAAAGTGAGAGAGATAGACACCCGCCAGCCACCTTTAAGCACGAGTGCTCGAACGGTGAAACCAGTCTCGCGTAAGCGTCACGCTGTAATGTCGGTCCGGCCGCTTCATCTCACAATACCGCCGAACCAAGTATGACATGCTGGTAAGCAAGATGACGGTATCGCCCACAACTCACTTGTGTTCTACTCGTGCATATAACATCAACGCATAAAACCTGGCTCGGATGCCATGTTGGGGAACGAGTAATTTCAAAAATTCCTACGCACACGCAAGATCATGGTGATGGCATAGCAACGAGAGGGAGAGTGTTGTCCACGCACTCGAGATCGTGAAGCGGAAGAGTTAGCACAACGCGGTTGATGTAGTCGTACGTCTTCACGATCCGACCGATCCAAGCACCGAACGTACGGCACCTCCGAGTTCAGCACACGTTCAGCTCGGTGACGATCCCCGGGCTCCGATCCAGCAAAGCTTCGGGGATGAGTTCCGTCATCACGACGGCGTGGTGACGATGATGATGTTCTACCGGCGCAGGGCTTCGCCTAAACTCCGCGATGATATGACCGAGGTGGAATATTGTGGAGGGGGGCACCGCACACGGCTAAGGAACGATCCGTAGATAAACTTGTGTGTCCTAGGGTGCCCCCCGCCCCCGTATATAAAGGAGCAAGGGGGGAGGCCGACCGGCCCTTGTGGGTGCGCCAAGGAGGAGGAGTCCTCCTCCTAGTAGGAGTAGGACTCCCCCTTTCCTACTCGTACTAGGAGGGGGAAAGCAAGGGGGAGAGGGGGAAGGAAAGAGGGGGGCGCCGCCCCCCTCCTAGTCCAATTCGGACCAGAGGGAGAGGGGGCGCGCGCCCACCCTGGCCGCCCCTCTCTCTTTCCACTAAGGCCCATGTGGCCCATTAACTCTCCCGGGGTTTCAGTAACCCTCCCACTCCGGTTTTCTCCAAATCACCCGAACACTTCCGTGTCCGAATATAGTCGTCCAATATATCAATCTTTATGTCTCGACTATTTCGAGACTCCTCGTCATGTCCGTGATCACATCCGGGACTCCGAACAAACTTCGGTACATCAAAACTTATAAACTCATAATAAAACTGTCATCGTAACGTTAAGCGTGCAGACCCTACGGGTTCGAGAACTATGTAGACATGGCATAGAACTATTCTCGGTCAATAACCAATAGCGGGACCTGCATGCCCATATTGGTTCCTACATATTCTACGAAGATCTTTATCGGTCAAACCACATAACAACATATGTTGTTCCCTTTGTCATCGGTATGTTACTTGCCCGAGATTCGATCGTCGGTATCCAATACCTAGTTCAATCTCGTTACCGGCAAGTCTCTTTACTCGTTACATAATGCATCATCCCGTAACCAACTCATTGGTCACATTGCTTGCAAGGCTTATAGTGATGTGCATTACCGAGAGGGCCCAGAGATACCTCTCTGACAATCGGAGTGACAAAACCTAATCTCGAATTACGCCAACTCAACATGTACCTTTGGAGACACCTGTAGTACTCCTTTATAACCACCCAGTTACATTGTGACGTTTGGTAGCACCCAAAGTGTTCCTCCGGTAAACGGGAGTTGCATAATCTCATAGTTACAGGAACATGTATAAGTCATGAAGAAAGCAATAGCAATATACTAAACGATCAAGTGCTAGGCTAACGGAATGGGTCATGTCAATCACATCATTCTCCTAATGATGTGATCCAATTAATCAAATGACAACACATGCCTATGGTTAGGAAACATAACCATCTTTGATTAATGAGCTAGTCAAGTAGAGGCATACTAGTGACGTTATGTTTGTCTATGTATTCACACATGTAACATGTTTCCGGTTAATACAATTCTGGCATGAATAATAAACATTTATCATGATATGAGGAAATAAATAATAACTTTATTATTGCCTCTAGGGCATATTTCCTTCATAGAGTTGTACACCGAGGTGTTTACATAAGGAGGGAATTATCACTACTCGGATAAGATAGGTTACAAGAAAGATTAAACAAAACAATGGAAAGGAAAGCATAGACTGTTATCTGTATTCTCGAGTGTCTAACAACTCCGAACCAGGAAAATTTGAATCAGCGAGAAATAATAGTTGTTCAAGAACTCATAAGAAGTTATGTAGTTCTGTGATATTCTCGAGATACCAGAGGATAATACCCGAAGGTATATCAATGTAGAGGTTGAACAGGTGAAACAATCTGAAGAAGACAAGTACTTTAACTTGTCCGATAAATGGATCAAACAAGAACAATATGGTCGGAACCACGATTGCAAAGGACCAAACATGGATACGAGATGAACTTATCGCAAGGGGGCTATTATTATAACAAGAAGCTTCCATGTTAAGCTCCACATCGGGTCCATGGGCATGAACACAAGGCTCAAGGTCGACTCCCACTTCTCCAATGCATAACTTTTCATTCACTTCTCATTTTCGACGAAGTCTTAGTGTTGAGATTTTATATGGCACAACACCAGTAGAGTATGAGTGGTAGAAGTTTCCGGGTTCACACAGATTTAGGGAAGACATAGATTCAACCCATAGGAACATCTTAGAATCATATACCACAAACTTCATGAGTAAATAACTCAAGCCCGGAAGCAGAGTATGGTTTATGAGAGCGGGGGATACAATTTACCGAAGGCATTGTGTATCTGAGGAAAGGCTCACAAGGTTATTGAATATGAAGGACGTTGTCAGATAAAATCCACAAAGGACCTGGTGCTCCACGAGGGATCTGATGTGAGCAACGGTACTCAACCAGAAGAAGAAAGAATGCAAGGAGTTCAGATTGTAGAAGCCACTGACTAACTCAGAGTTCAAATGCAAAGGAATTATGATTACCAAATCAGGGATCAGAAGCAAACTCTCTGATCAAGAATGGATAAGTTGAATAGACTTAGGGCACAACCGATGGCAATCTGATTGGCCGAGAACCAACTCATGTTCAGGAAGACGCTTGAGCCAGAATGATAATTTATAAGGACCAACTGATGATGGTGACTACTCACAAACATATCAAATCGAAAGACTCAAAATGATAATGAGAATGGACATCAATGGATACAACTAGACATAAGGAATTAACCAGAGTGAAGGCATGTAAGACCTTCTAGAGCAATAGGCGACAGAGGTCCTTGAAAGCTCGGATTGTATCACAAAGTATCTTACGAAGCATAAGAATAACGGGGGATGAATGGGTACTCGATAAGAGCGAGTAATTATCCATAGGGATATTCATGCGGCAAGGAACTGTAGGGCAGTAAGCATAAAGAATTCTCGGAACATTGAAGAATATTTCAGAACATCTTGTAATAACAAGAGCAACTGGGAATAAAGGTATGAACGACAACATAGGTAGTTACAGGATTTATTGGTGGTAGGGATCGCAACAGCGAAGGGTACGAGGGACTCGGTAAAGCATCGAAGAGTATCTTCAGGATCTTCTAGAGCACCAAGCAATCATTTGGTGTGAGGGGCTCTCCGGGAGAAAGTATTTACAAGAACCTAGAGTTAGAGTTAAGAAAACCACTTAACCCGAATAGAAGAGAGATTAGAGTCCCAGAGTATAGCCGAGGAGTAAAAGATCCTAATACCACCCAATGGCGATGTGGGGCCAGTAAGCCACACAACCATGTTAGAAAATCAGTTTTTCAAAGACTAGACTCAACTTCAGCCAAGGAGTTGGAAAGGGGGATCCTACAGGCAGTCGGCTCTGATACCAACTTGGGACACCCCCGATTCAATCATACACTAATCATACACGCAAATGTGTACGATCAAGATCAGGGACTCACGGGAAGATATCACAACACAACTCTAGACACAAATCAAAATAACACAAGCTTTATATTACAAGCCAGGGGCCTCGAGGGCTTGAATACATAGCTCGATACACAAGAGTGAGCAGAAGCAACAATATCTGGGTACAGACATAAGTTAAACAAGGATGCCTTAAGAAGGCTAGCACAAAAGCAACAACGATCGAAGAGGCAAGGCCTCCTGCCTGGGACCTCCTAACTACTCCTGGTCGTCGGCGGTCTCCATGTAGTAATATCCGTCGACGGTGGCATCTGGCTCCAGGGATCCACCATCTGGTCGCATCAACCGGAAAGAAGAAAGAAGGGAGAAAAGGGGGTAGCAAAGCAACTGTGAGTACTCATCCAAAGTACTCGCAAGCATCAAATCTATACTAAGTATGCATTGGTATCAAAATGGAAGGTTGGTATCTGTGCACTGAACTGCAGATTGCCAGAATAGAGGGGAAGGCCTAGCCTAACGAAGACTAGCATCTTCAAGCAGCTCCAAGCATCTTGCAGCACGTAGAAGAGTAAAGAATAGCAGTTTAATATTTAACAAGCATGTTGTAACATTAATGCCCAGAGATCTTTCCTCGACTCCTGGCGAGAAAGCAATCCTGGAGCCACATATATCAAGTATCCATTTGTAGTTGTATAAGATCAGGATATAAGTCTGAACATCTGTTACCGTGGACACGGCTATTAATAGATAATCTTCCCTGCAGGGGTGCACCGCGTTTTCCAACACGCTCGATCACTCTGGTCGAACACACTTTTCTGGGTCAATGCCCGGCCTCGGAAGATCAACACGTCGCAGCCCTACCTAGGCTTAGCAGAGAGGTCCCCGCCGGTCTACAACCTAAGAACTCCGGGGTCTGGGCCCATCGCCCATTGCACTCCGGATCATTGCGCGCAGGGCGATCCAGGCCACCTCCACTGGGGAGCCGACCAGGCCGTGCCGCAATGCTGAACTGGACGTCAGACAAAGCTTCGGCTGATACCACGACGCCGATGCCCATAACTATTCTCGCGTGGTGGTTGGTGCGCAAAGGCCAAAGGCCAACTCAAAACAAATACCCAAACCATAGTGTATTATTAGCTTGCGGAGACGAGCAGAGACTCACGATAAGGTGACCCCGTCGCCCCGTCTCAAGGAAATACGCAGGGCTAGCCCAGCCCACTCGGGGGCAGCCTGCTGGCCAGGCAGTGCCTCGTAACCATCTTGTGGGTGCTCTCCGGGCCCTCCCAACTTCCCAAAGGTCTCAACTAAAGTCAAGGTAACCATGTGTCCAAACATCAAGGGGAAAACCAGAGGAATCACCCACGGAGGATTCCACTCGATGTAATCATCAAGGTGAATGTAAGAGGAACCACCCCCGAGGTTCACACTTGAGGGGTTGCACGATAGAGCCATTCGGGAATGGTGAAAGAGGAACCACCCTCGTTGACCATGACCGAATAGCTACACTACAGAGTTCTCATCGGGAGTGCGTTGTGAGGTCTCACCCTCGGCACTCGATAGTAGCTCTGCAGAGTCGAGCAACTAAAGGGGCATGATGTGATGTGAGGTGTCAGGCTCTGGTCATCGATCACGTTGACCGAGTCATCAAAAATGAAGCAGGGGCAACAAGGACAAGGTGGGGGTCACTGATGGATCTCTAACCAACCTATACTAAGCAGTTTAGGATAAGCAGGTAAGGTACAATGAGCAGGTTACAAAAGCAGGCTATGCATCAGAATAGGAGCAAACTGTAACAGTAGCAAAATCTAATGCAAGCATGAGAGAATGGAATGGGTGATATTAGGATGATCAAAGGGGGGGGGGCTTGCCTGGTTGCTCATACAAGAAGGAGGGTCATCGTCGACGTAATCGATCACAGGGACATCAGCAGTAGTCTCGGGGTCTACCGGAGAGAAGAGGGGGTAGAAACAGTAAATATAAATCAAACACATGCATCACAAAGCATAACATGGCAATAAACGAGGCTAGAGGCGACATAACGCAGGGCTATACAGTATTGGCGAAGGGGGTAAACATCCGGGAAAGTTTTCCCGGTTTCGGACGTCTGTCAGATAGATGAACCGGAGGGGAAAGGTTGCATGTTCGTTATGCTAGGGATGTGTGGCGGACGAACGGATCACGTGTTCGGATTCATCTCGTTGTTCTGAGCAACTTTCATGTGGAAAACTTTTTCATCCGAGCTATAGATTATTTTATATTTTTTTCAAAGTTTTAAACATTTTCTGAAATTATTATTAAAAAAGGGGGGTTGCATTAGCATGACGTCATCATGACGTCAGCAGTCAATAGAGTTGACCAAACTCAACCCTGACGTGTGGGGCCGTTCTGCCATAGACTAACAACTAATTAACAGTTTTAATTAACTAATCAAGTTAATTAGGTAAATTACCAGACATAATTAAGTTAATCAAATACCTAATTAATTAAGTAATTACTTGACTAATTAATTATTCTTATCTTTATTTTTCAATTTTCATTTTAACGTTTTGGGGGTAGGCCCCCCATGTCATAGGCCCAAGGGGCCATATCGGGCGCCGGTGCGGGTCTTTGGTTGCCATCGGGCGCGGTGGCGGGCGAACTCACGTGACGCCGAGCCCGACCGGGAACGGGCGAGGCTACCTGTATGCTGGTGCGGTGCCACCAGCGGATGGCAGTGGAGGCAATGGAAGGGCCGCAGGCGGCAGGGCGGCTACAGCGGGAGAGGCGAGGTGTGCCAGCAGCAGCAGCAGCAGAGGTGACGGTGGCGCAGCCACGGTCGCGAAAGCGCGGTCGAGAGCGTGGCTGGCGTGGGCCAGCGAGGCCGTGTGTGGGAGTGACGGGAGAGGTGCGCGGTGAGCGCTGCAACGGCGCGGGCCGAGGCGACGACATGTGGGAGGACGGTGACCGTGGCGACCAAGAGAGAGGTGGCGAGGGGACGGCGGCGCCACTTGCAAGCGAGGAAGGGGCGTCGATCGGGCACGTTGGTGTCCGGTGAGGGAGAGACGAGGCGGCGTGCGGGCGAGGGCGGCGCCGGGTTGGGTGCCGCGACGAGGCGTGGCGGCGGGATCTGCCTCCCGATCCAATGAGTGGGCGGCGCTGGGAGGAGGGCAGGGCGTTCGACGGGATGGAGGTCCGACGGCGGCGGGCGTCGTGATCGAGTGGGGGGCGGCGGCGGGCTCGATCCAGATGGGATCAAGACAGAGAGACCAGGGAGAGATGGGGATCATGGGGGGAGTGGTGAAGCGTGGGGACATATTTTTGGGGGCTAGGTCACGTGGGAGGGGTAGGTGTAGGCAGGGGTGGGCTGGCCTGGTGGGCGGTCTGGTGGGTTGAGGCCCAAGGGGGGGGGGCGGTGGCCAGCTGGGCCAGTCGGCCCAGTTAGGGGGGGGGGTTCTCCTTTTTATAAAATTTTCAAATATATGCTTTAAATAGATTAGGGCATTAAACCACTATGCAAAAATGTTGGTTCACCACCAATATTAAGAAGTGCATATTTGTCACATGATCAACATTTTAGTTTCATTTTTGACAAAGTTTGAATTTTGACTTTAAACTTGATTTTGAATTTGAGTCTGAACTATGATTTGGATCAAGCGAGGATTACTAACAGTAATGGTGGTGACGTGGCAACATTGGCTGAGGATTACTGTAGCTTAATTATCCTGGCGTCACATGGTCACTATGAGGAACTTGAAAGATGAAAGAACTAAGATTTATCCCTCAACTACGAGGGGAGGTAAGGAACTGCCATCTAGCTTTGCACTAGATTCTCCTTCTGTTATGAGTATAAGCTTGCGACACCTAAACCTGATTCTGATATGAATTCTGATATGTCGCATGTTATTGATGATGCCACCTCTGCTATGCATGATACTTATGATGAAACTACTTCTGTGCTTGATACTACTGTGCCATTAGGTGAATTTCTTGATGAACAACTTGCTAGGGCTAGAGAGAATGAAATTCTTGAAAATGAAATTATTAAAGATAGTGATGATGAAGGTTCTGCCCTAAGTATGAATTACCTGTTGTTCCTGAGGGTTATGTTATGGATGAAGAAACTACTAGAGATATTCTTGCTTGCAATGATAGATCTGATCTTAAGAAGTTACTAGTTAAACTTAAACAGAAATCTCTAAATGCTAGAATGAAATATGACCCTGCTTTTGCTACTTCACCTATCTTTGTTACTGATAAGGATTATGAATTCTCTATCGATCCTGAGATAATTACATTGGTTGAATCTGATCCTTTTTATGGCAATGAATCTGAAACTATTGTGTCACATCTTACTAAATTGAATGATATAGCCACCCTGTTCACTAATGATGAGAAGTCTCGCTGTTATTATATTCTTAAGATATTTCCATTCTCATTAAAGGGTGATGCTAAACCTTGGTTTAATTCTCTAGATCCTGGTTGTGTGCGTAGTCCCCAGGATATGATTTATTACTTCTCTGCTAAATATTTCCCTGCTCATAAGAAACAAGCTACCTTAAGGGAAATATATAATTTTGTGGAAATTGAAGAAGAGAGTCTCCCACAAGCTTGGGGAGGCTTATCCAATTACTTAATGCTTTGCCTGATCATCCTCTTAAGAAAAATGAAATACTTGATATCTTTTATAATGGACTAACTGATGCTTCCAAGGACCACTTGGATAGTTGTGCTGGTTGTGTTTTCAGGAAAAGAACAGTCAATCAAGATGAATTGTTATTGAATAATATGTTGACTAATGAAAATAATTGGAATCTTCATGAGCCATCCTGAGCCAATTGAGCCAACTCCTAAACCTACTCCGAAGAAGAGAGGTGTTCTATTTCTCTGTCCTGAAGATATGCAAGAGGCAAAGAAATCTATGAAAGAAAAAGGTACTAAAGCTGAAGATGTTAAGAATTTACCTCCTGTTGAAGAAATACATGGTCTTAATATACCACCTATTGAAGAAACACATTGTCTTGATAACCCGACACAGGTAGTGAAGGTAAATTCTCTCTATAGATATGATAAGGTTGAAATCCCGTCTACTAAGTTTCCTAGCCAATGTTTAGATGAATTTAATGACTCCATGGCTAGACAAGAAAATTTTAATGCTTATGTTGGTAGAGAATTAAAGAGTAATCCTTACATGATTGGACGCTTGAGTGATTATATGGCTAGAGTTAAAGGTGAACATTAGCAAGTATGCTTCTATGGTCACCACTCAAGCAGAGCAAGTACTTAAAGCTCAAAGTGATTTGCTTGATGAATTAAATAATAAACCTGATTTTGCTGTTAGAGTGGCTACTAGAACTGGTAAGATGACTCAGGAACCTTTGTATCCTAAAGGCCACCCTAAGAGAATTGAGCAAGATTCTCAGAGAAGTAATTTAGATGCACCTAGTCGGTTCTAAGAAGAAGAAAAAGAAAAATGATAGGACTTTGCATGCTTCTAGTGAACCTGTTGTAGACACACCTGAGAATCCCAATGATATTTCTATTTCTGATGCTGAAACACAATCTGGTGATGAACATGAACCTAGTGATAATGTTAATGATGATGTTCATGTTGATGCTCAACCTAGCAATAACAACGATGTGGAGATTGAACCTGCCGTTGATCTTGATAACCCACAATCAAAGAATCAACATTATGGTAAGAGAGACTTTGTTGCTAGGAAGCACGGTAAAGAAAGAGAACCATGGGTTCAGAAACCCATGCCTTTTCCTCCTAAGCCATCCAAGAAAAAGGATGATGAGGATTTCGAGCGCTTTGCTGAAATGATTAGACCTATCTTCTTACGTATGCGCTTAACTGATATGCTTAAAGTAAACCCTTATGCTAAATACATGAAGGATATTATTACAAATAAAAGAAAGATACCGGAAGCTGAAATTTCCACCATGCTTGCTAATTATACTTTTAAGGGTGGAATACCTAAGAAACTTGGAGATCCAGGAGTACCAACTATACCGTGCTCCACTAAAAGAAATTATGTTAAAACTGCTTTATGTGATCTTGGAGTCGGTGTTAGTGTTATGCCTCTCTCTTTATATCGTAGACTTGAATTGAATAAGTTGACACCTACTGAAATATCTTTGCAAATGGTTGATAAATCAACTGCTATATGTGTCGGTATTTGTGAGGATCTGCCTGTTGTGGTTGTAAATGTCACTATCTTAACGGACTTTGTTATTCTTGATATTCCCGTGGACGATAGTATGTCGATTATCCTTGGTAGACCCTTTTTGAATACTGCAGGGGCTGTTATTGATTGCAACAAAGGCAATGTCACTTTTCATGTTAATGGCAATGAGCATACGGTACACTTTCCGAGGAAACAACCTCAAGTTCATAGCATCAATTCTTTTGGAAAAAGTCCAACTATCATTATTGGAGGTTTTGAATTTCCTCTTCCTAGTGTCAAGAAGAAATATGATATTCTTATTATTGGGGATGTGCATATCCCCGTTGAGGTAACCTAGTGTTATTCGAAATTTCTCCGGTTCCATGTTATTCGGAACGAGTTTGTTAACAAGACTTGATCAACCTTGTTAGTGGATTCCTTTTGATGATCATGAGATGGATGAAATTAGAAGACACAACCTTCTGTACCCTCCTTTTACTTTCTGTTATTTAGTTTAAATAAAGTAAAAATAGTATTTTCTGTCTGTTTTTTGAATTATCTATGCAATAAAAAATACCCGAAAATAAAAGTTCTCCAAATGCCCTGCCAATTTAGTATGATTTTTTCTGAAATATTTAAGAATATTTGGCACTGAGAACACAGCAAAGGGAGCAAGCACGTGGCCACGAGGGTCGAGGGCGTGCCTACCCCTACAGGGCGCTCCCCCTGCCTCATGGACCCACGGTGGCCCCCCTCCACTTATTCTTGCACCCACACACTCCATCTTCCTCCCAAAAAAATCACCATTCAGCTCAAGCACGAGTTCTAGCTCATTTTGCTACGATTTTTGATCTCCTTGCTCAAAGCTCCATTCACAAAACTGCTTTGGGAGATTGTTCTTTGGTATGTGAATCCTCCGATGGTCCAATTAGTTTTTGTTCTAGTGATTTATTCATTGCAAATTTTTGCTTCCTAGGTGACCTTGTTCTTGAGCTTGCATGTTAAATTTATGAGGTCCCAAGTAATTCAAATGCATGATATAGGCTCTAGGCACTTGTGGGAGTAGTTGCTATCAGTTTTGTTAAGTTTGATTCACTTTTATTTTGAGTTACTAAAAATTTCAGAAATTTTCAGAAAAAGATGAAGAGATTGTTCTTGAGGGGCTCTTCTAGCCAAGGCTCTAAGGATAAACAAGCTAAGGAGAAAGAAAAGGCCAAGTATAATCTTCCTCATGTGGTGGAAGTACGGCCGTGTGAATGGCCTTGTGATGATTTCTTGAGAGCCGCCGGGATCTATGAAGACTTTTATACTTTGGCTGACAATGTAGGCCTCACCGACTTCCTCCATGACCAGGCTGAACAGTATCTCTTACTCACCAATACTTTCATGCAAAACTTCTACTATTATCCTAAGAAATCACCTCCTTCAGTAGCTTTTCATTTATATGATGTGGCTAGGGAGATGTCTTTACGTGATTTTTGCGCAGTTTGCAAAATACCCTTCGAGGGCATCTTAGAGGAACCACATCGTAAATATGTGGATGGTTTTATTGATACTATTACTGTTGGGGAATCGAGGAAGGTTTCCGATGCAAGAATTACTAGCATACATTTTCCTGTTTTACGCTACTTTGCAATATTTGCTAGTCGATGCTTAATTGGTCGCGAAAACTGTGGAAACCTTAGTGTTCCTGATATTATTATTTTGTTCCATGCCTTATTTCGTGATAACTCTGTTAGTATGGGTGCCATTATTGCTAAACATCTAAGTCTGAACCGTACAAAGGGCCCCATCTTTGGAGGTATCTATGCTGCACGCCTTGCTAAACATTTCAGGATACCTATTAGGCATTTTGAGAAAGAAGAAAAACTGCTATCCCCTACTTTTCTAGACTATAAGAGCATGGTAGCACATGAGTTTATTGTTAACAATGATGATAAGATGCTTCTGTATAATCTGAGATTTAATAAGAAACACAATGAGATTATTATCTTGCCTGCGTACTCTTTGTTTGATTTAACTGCAGGCCATTACCTCGTCTTGCCGATGACTGTTTACATGCACCGAGGCCAGACATCAGCTCCAGAGCCTGAGCCAGAACCACCACTTGAACCTTATCGACCATCATCTTATCAGTGGGATCCGGAGGAGAGCGCCAGTCAGTGGCAGTACAATGACACTCCTCAGTACACCGGGGAGAGTAGCCGCGGTCCATGGGCATAGACCAACTTAGGCCAAAAGCCTAAGATTGGGGGAGTACGTATTTCTCACCGACATTACATTCATGTTCACACACACTCATTCTAGTTGTCGGTGCTCATACTTTTTCATTGTACTATCCATGCTAGTTTAATTTCTTTTTCTAGCTTTCTTCTTGTGTGTTGGATAAACCTTATGAAAAAAGCAAAAAATTAGTTAGTTTAATTTCCATGCTTGTAGTAGTAATTAAAAGAAAACCCAAAAAGATTTCTCGTTCTTCTTTTGCTTATTGGGAGCTTTCCCGTGTAAATAGCTTTATTTCTTTTCAATCCTTTGGGGGTCGAGAGGAGAAGACCATAATGAAAATGTTTAGTGGCTCTCATATGCATGATTGTTTACTTAACCAAGAAGCCATATTACCTTGTCTTCTCCCTTGAATTGAATGCTTGCAGATTCCAGCTTAGTCCAATGCACGTGCACTATTATTATTATCCACACCGTTCGGTCGTGCAAGTGAAAGGCAATAATGACGATATATGATGGACTGATTGAGATGAGAGAAGCCCGTATGAACTCGACCTCTCTTGTTTTTGTAAATATGTGTGGGGACCCCGACTCATAAGTCGTGATCACCGAATGCACGTGTACAGTGATCCCAGAGATCAATGCTCACTGAACACAGAAAAGCTGAGTAACAAGAGCCTTACATCCATACATACCGTCTTACACAAATTATGACCATTATGGTCAAGTCTTACATAGATAAAGCCACAGGGGCCGAATACCAAATAAACTTAAGCAACGGAAATCTTCGTCGATAAGTAGAACCCATGCCATCTGCCTTAACCCTACAGGCATTCTGACTAGGAAACGTCCTAGTTCGCATGTTCGTCTCCAAAGAACTCTTCTTTGAACTCCTGTTCTTCCATGCCTGGCGAAATAAATAACCAGTGGCAAGCCAATGAGTACTCTGAATGTACTCACAAGGAACCCATGATTTGGTTCAAAGTAATAATGCAATTGTACAACAAGTAAGCAACTGTAACGCCCCGGATACAACTTTCCATATTCATAACTCCAACTCTTGCCTTTTCCGAAGATGTGCTATGATATTTCCTTCGTGGTTGGGTTTTAGTCTTTTGTTTTGCATTTTGTTCGTGTCATGCATCTCATCTCATAGCAACATCCGCATTGCATTCTCATGTTTTCATAAAACTTGCATTCGCTCGTCGTTGCCGTTTCTCCCTTTGCCTTCATCACCTTCCCTCGGACCGCTTTGTCTTTGTTGACCGTTCCAGACCAATCGGGTTTTCGCTTCCCTCTTGACCGTGATCGCCTAACCCTTTTGCGCGCGTGTCCGAAACTTACCCGAACCCGACCTGCTCAATCATCACCGTTGGTTCGGATCATCCCCTAACATCTATAAAACATCTCCATTTTCTTATTTGGTCTCCCTAGCCTATTTATCCGGGACCGTCCGATTAAGATTGGAGGGACCAAATGCCCCTATCCAAAAATCCAATTGCTATACATAGACCTCCTAACTAACCTAGACAAACCACCTAATTTCTAGGGATCCTACCCTAGCGCCGCCACTCTTCCTGTCTCTTCCTCATCGGGATCCTCCCTGATCCAAAATCCTCCCTCGTTCAACACCAGCCAACCCAAATCCATCCTCTCCTCGATCCACCTCACTGCCCGAACTCCTCACCGCGCCACCGAAGCCCGAGCCGCCACCTCGCTGTCCTTCGTCCTTGCAACGCCCGCATCCGAGCAAGAGGAGCTCGCTGCTCAAGCTCGAGCACGCACCTAAGACCCATGGCGCCCCTCCCGTGCGCGCCTCCTCCTCCCGCTGCTCCCTGCATCCCTTTCGCACTGTGAAACGCCCGAGGAGAGCCGAGCTCCTCCCAATCCAGAGCTCCGCCATCTTCCTAGCGACCCCCGCCGCCTCGTCTCACCACCGACGATTACTAGCACCTCCAGGTCACGCCGCCAGGCCTCCCTCGCGCCCTCTCTTCCTTTCCCTCTCCCTGTCTCACCTCTCTCTGTCTCTCTTTGCCAGGGACAGGAACCAGACGAGCCCCGTGCGCCTGTGCCTCGAGGACCTCCTCGTCCCCAACCAGCGTTGCCTCTGGCCTCCTTCCGCTTCGCCGCTTTGCCAGGCGCTGCGCCCATGAAGGCCCGAGGCCACAGCCACCTCCTCGTCCAGGACCACCTCCCCGCACCGGCGAGTGCCACCGCCGGAGCTACTCCGTTCCTCGCCCGAACCAGCAGTGACGCCGCCATCTTCTTCCCAGAGGGCCTCGACGAGAGCCTCGCTTGCGCCCCTCTGTCTCGTTGGCTGGTCCCGCCGCCGACGCCCCCAAGTCCCGTGCCACCGCGCCATCTCGGCCCTGCAACCTCACGCCCGTCCCATCGCGTCGCGCTTGTCTAGCCTCTACATCGAGCAGAGGAGGGTGATGCTTGTTTAGCACCGTTGACCGCTCTTTCAACGCGCGTGGGCTTCCTCTACGTCTGCCCGCTCCGCCATAGCTCCAAGCCCAGCACCACCAAGGCCGGCCTTCCCCTCCATAGACTGGGCTTGGCCCATGGTGAGCCTCCAGCGCCCATGCTGCTATCGGGCCAGTAAGATTCGACCCGTAGTGTTTTTTTCCTGCTGCTGCGATTTTCGCATTTATCCAGAGAACGACTATTTTACAGAAAAGTCCTTGCACATCATGCATATAATAACACATTAACCGGGCATCGGTTTAAAATGATTTAAACATGTAAAATGCTTAGAATTTTGTGTAGTTTCATAATATGCTGCTTTCATCCATGTTTAAAATGATTAAAATGTTGTTTGTTTAAATTTGCTCAAATGCCATGTTAAAATGGTTTATTTCATAACTCAATAACCGTAGCTCTGAATTAAATAAACTATATATGTAAATTGTCTAGAAAAATGCATAGATTAACGTGGTAGCATTACTTTGAATGTTTAACAACTCTAAAATTGTGTATAGGGTAGAACAGTAGCAAATTCGAAATATGCACATGGGGATTTTTCGGAATTGTTATTTGTTGTTTCCGGCCTCATTAAAAATTGCCTAGATAGGTAGTTTTGTTATGATTCACCTCTTGCCATGTTAACAACATTTAACCTTGTCATGCATCATACTTGGTTGTGCATCATGTCATGTTTATGTGTGGTGTGTTTACCTTGATGTTTGCTTCTTTCCGGTTGTGCTTCTTCTCGATAGTTCCTGTTTTGTTGCGATCGTGAGGATTCGTTCGACTATGCTTGGTTCTTCTACGGCCATTCATCTTATTCATGGACTCGTTCTTCTTCCTAGCGGGATTTCAGGCAAGATGACCATTACTCTGGATCTCACTACTATCATTGCTATGCTAGTTGCTTCGTTCTATCGCTATGCTGCGCTACCTATCACTTGTTCTTCAAGCCTCCCAATTTGCCATGTCAGCCTCGAACCTTTTTCACCCTTCGTAGCAAACCGTTGTTTGGCTATGTTACCGCTTTGCTCAGCCCCTCTTATAGCGTTGTTAGTTGTAGGTGAAGTTGAAGATTGCTCCATGGTGGACAGGATTATGGTTGGGATATCACAATATCTCTTATTTAATTAATGCATCTATATACTTGGTAAAGGGTGGAAGGCTCGACCTTATGCCTGGTGTTTTATTCGAGTCTTGCCGCCCTAGTTTCCGTCATACCGGTGTTATGTTCCTTGATTTTGCATTCCTTGCGCGGTTGGGTGATTTATGGGACCCCCTTGACAATTCGCTTTGAATAAAACTCCTCCAGCAAGGCCCAACCTTGGTTTTACATTTGCCTAACAACCTATTACCTTTCCCTTGGGTCGGCCAACCCGAGGGTCATCTTTATTTTAGCCCCCCCGGGCTAGTGCTTCTCTAAGTGCTGGTCCGAACCGAGCTGCCTGCGGGGCCACCTCGGGGAAACTTGAGGGCTAGTTTTACTCGTAGCTAGTCTCATCCGGTGTTGCCCTGAGAACGAGATATGTGCAGCTCCTATCGGGATTGTCGGCACATCGGGCGGCTTTGCTGGTCTTGTTTTATCATTGTCGAAATGTCTTGTAAACCAGGATTCCGAGACTGATCGGGTCGTCCTGGGAGAAGGAATATCCTTCGTTGACCGTGAGAACTTGTGATGGGCTAAGTTCGGACACGCCTGTAGGGTATAAACTTTCGAGAGCCGTGCCCGCGGTTATGTGGCAAATGGGAATTTGTTAATGTCCGGTTGTAGAGAACTTGACACCAGATTCGAATTAAAATGCATCAACCGTGTGTGTAGCCGTGATGGTCTCTTTTCGGCGGAGTCCGGGAAGTAAACACGGTTTTGCGTTATGTATGAACGTAAGTAGTTTTAGGATCACTTCTTGATCACTCCTAGCTTTTCGAGCGTTCCGTTTGCTTCTCTTCTCGCTCTTATTTGCGTATGTTAGCCACCATACTTGCTTAGTCGCTGCTGCAACCTCACCACTTATCCTTTCCATACCCATTAAGCTTTGCTAGTCTTGATACCCATGGTAATGGGATTGCTGAGTCCTCGTGGCTCATAGATTACTACAACAACAGTTGTAGGTACAGGTTATGCGATGATCATGACGCGAGAGCGATGTTTACTTGTTTTGGAGTTCTTCTTCTGCTTCTTCTTTGATCAGGGGATAGTTTCCAGGTCGGCAGCCTGGGCTAGCAGGGTGGATGTCGTTTGAGTTTCTGTTTGTGTTTCATCTGTAGTCGGATGATGCTCTAATGTATTGTGATGTTGTATTCGTGTGGCATTGTATGCCTCTTGTATGTATCCCCAACTATTATGTAATGGTTTGATGTAATGATATTCACCTTGCAAAAGCGTCTTCAAGATGCGCTTCTATCCTTGGTGGGACCTTCGAGTTCCTTTAGGATAGGGTCACATCTTGGGCGTGACAAGTTAGTATCAGAGCCTCGACCGACCATAGGAGCCCCCTTGATTGTTGGCCGTTGTCGAGTCTAGAAGAAAACTATTTCTGAGTCTAGTTATATCGGAGAGTAGGAATTCTTTTTACTCCTCAGTCCCTTCGTTGCTCTGGTGAGGAATCTTGACGTAGGTGTTTTGAATTACTCCTCTTCCCCTTCAAAATTTTCTTTAGGATCACGCAGTTGGTTTTCCGATCGTTGGTTCTCAGCTCTTTTTATCCGGTGCATTTCTCGTCAAGTTGACTCAAGCCTCTTCATCTTTGAGGTCAATCCTCAGTTGTTTTCCTTTTCCCACCCGCCCACCCCTCTTTCTTCTCGGAGCCGGAGTCCGTAATCGAGTATCCATCCTACTCGTGCGAAGAATTTGCATTCTTTCAACCGATGTTTCCTCTTGAAGTTATTTGTTGGTTCCCCCTTCCAAGTTGCATTTGTTTTCCCGCCCTCCCACCCTCTTCTTCCCATTGCCTGAGTCTGTTTTGAGCATCAATTTCATTCGTACAGAGCCTCTTCAATCTTCCCTCAATTATTTCAACCGGTGAATTCTCGTCTCGTTCGTCATTCTTCATCCCTTTCCTTTTCCGGTGCACTCAATTCAAGTTTTTCGGGTTGATCACATTCTTTTCCTTGGATCAAGTGTTTCCCCCTGTTCGCTCAAGACATCTCAGGAGATTCGTCTGTGTTCCAATTAATTTGAGTTGTTACCTCATTCAAATATTTCAATTGTTCTGGTGTATCATCTATTTTTCAACAATCTTTTTAAACGGTGTTTTCTCTTCAGTGGGCCCTAACCCACATGTCTTTTCCCAGGATCTTACCTGACTCTTCTAAGTTTCCCAGATCTATTCTCAAATTCTTTTCAGATTGTGATGTAAGAATGGATCCCATCAGTCACATGACTTCTCCAAGATCTCTTTCAAATTCTTTTCATTGTTGGCTCAACCTCTTCGCTTTTCATTCTCCCGGTGTATCTCAGTAATTTTGGTGGTGTTTTTCGTCATCATTTGAAGACCGAAGAAGAGTTTTTCCTCTAAATCTTGCCCGTTCTCCCAAAGATTTGTGGTTCTAGCTTCATGTTATCCTCTCGAATTATTCCATTTGCCAAATATTCTTTTCTTACCCATCCGAAGTATGTCAGAAGTTGTTTTCCCGTTTCTTTTCACCGGAGGCCATTGTTCGAGAAGAATTCTTCGTCCTAACTTTTTAGCTACCGTTATCCAATTGTCCCGGTGCTTCGTTCAAGTGTTCTTTAATCAGCTCATGATCTCTTTGTTCTTTTGCATCTAAATCCCCTCTAGCATATTTGTTCTTCTAATTCTTCCTGGTGATTCATTCTCTTTCATCATTCAATTTTCGAAATCTTACGGTGGTTCATTCAGGTTCTTTTTCCTTTGTCATCATATTAATCCTTTTGTTATTTTCAATCCTATCGGTGGTTCCATCAATACCTTCTGAAGGTTGCGCTATATCTCTCATAATCCTTTCTAGAAGAATAAGTAGTATGCCAAATCCGTTGCTTGTCATCAATTTAAATTGGTGAAGGACACGCATAGCGTAATTCTTATCATTGTTTCATCTAAGTGATCTAGTTTCTTCTTTCCAGAGTTGTTCATCATGTCATTTTTCTCGGTTCGAGATGTTTCATCTTTTCTTTTTCCGGAGTTCCAAGTTTTCTCGGTTATATCATCACGAAGCTCCATCTAAATCATTGCAAGGCTTCACCTTGTGTTTTCAACTTCTCTTTCTTTTTATCATACTTTTATTACCGGAGTTCTTCATGGAGGCTCTACATGGTGGTTCATCAAGGAGCCCTTTCATTCTTCAATAGTTCGTCAAGATTTCTCACGGAGTTAAGATCCGCCAAGCTATACTCAAAAAATAAACATGGTGCCCAACACATGTTGTTTTTTCTAAGGAGTTCAAGTATTCTTCTTCTTGCATTTCGAAGTGCAATTCTTTCTACCTTTGGTGTTATATCATTCTTGGCAATTTCCATTCAGGTTTCGCGATTCACATGTTGTCAAGAATGAGGTATTTTAAATCCATCAATCTCTTCTTTGGAGTTATCTTGGTATAGATTTCACCTAAAGCCTTCCCTAAGGAATGTTGCTATTTGTGGTGCTTATCAATGATCCGAGTTTTCTCCTATCCTCTCGGTGAAAGCAGTATTCATCTCTTCGTTGATCTCAAACAAGCAATTGTTTTTCATTAGTGGCAGAATTTCACCTCAAGTGTTGAGATGTTTCCATAAGCCCACTACAAGTTTATTCATTTTGTTGTTGGTTTTCCAACAACTCCGTTCTAACCTTCTTGGAAGGGTGCTTTCCAAGATCATTTGTGGCAGAAGTTGGCATTTTCTGCTCCATCCCTTTATTTCGATGATCTATCTTCTATTTCTTCTTTCGGAGGCATGGTGATGTTGCTCTCTTCACTCATCATCTCGAATTGTGAGGATCGTGTTCTTTTCTTGCTTATCCATTTAACCAGAGTGTTGTGTCATCTCTTCAAGTGCTTTTCATCTTATCAAGTTTTCCTTCTTCTTTCAGTCGCAGTGCTGCCCAAATTATATCAATCTTATTCCTTCTCTATCTAGTTTTAACCGGAGTGGTTTCAATATCTATCTTATCACTAAACCTCTTGGTTCTCGTCGTATCCCTTGTTCCTCTTTTCTAACAGAGTGTTTTCAACTTTGTTCATCTTCGTTGTTTTCTTTTCTTTCATTTTGCTCAACCTCTCAAGGTTCATGGTTTCACTCGTTTGTCAAAGAAGCAACTTAGTTTACCTCTTATATTCCTCTTACTTTTCCCTCCGGTGCCATCCTAGATCTCGGGACGAGATCCTCTCGTAGTGGTGGAGTGTTGTAACGCCCCGGATACAACTTTCCATATTCGTAACTCCAACTCTTGCCTTTTTGGGAGATGCGATATGATATTTCCTTCGTGGTTGGATTTTTGTCTTTTGTTTTGCATTTTGTTCATGTCATGCATCTCATCTCATAGCATCATCCGCATTGCATTCTCATGTTTTCATAAAACTTGCATTCGCTCGTCGTTGCCGTTTCTCCCTTTGCCTTCATCACCTTCCCTCAGACCGCTTTGCCTTCGTCGACCGTTCCAGACCAATCGGGTTTTCGCTTCCCTCTTGACCGTGATCGCCTAACCCTTTTGCATGCGTGTCCGAAACTTACCCGAACCCGACCTGCTCAATCATCACCGTTGGATTCAGATCATCCCCTAACATCTATAAAACATCTTCATTTTCTTATTTGGTCTCCCTAGCCTATTTATCCGGGACTGTCCGATTAAGATTGGAGGGACCAAATGCCCCTATCCAAAAACCCAGTTGCTATATATAGACCCCCTAACTAACCTAGACAAACCACCTAATTTCTAGGGATCCTACCCTAGCGCCGCCACTCTTCCTATCTCTTCCTCATCGGGATCCTCCTTGATCCAAAATCCTCCCTCGTTCAACACCAGCCAACCCAAATCCATCCCCTCCTCGATCCACCTCCCTGCCCGAGCTCCTCACCGCGCCATCGAAGCCCGAGCCGCCACCTCGCCGTCCTTCGTCCTTGTAACGCCCGCGTCCGAGCAAGAGGAGCTCGCTGCTCAAGCTCAAGCACGCACCTAAGACCCATGGCACCCCTCCCGTGCGCGCCTCCTCCTCCCGCTGCTCCATGCATCCCTTTCACGCTGTGCGACGCCCGAGGAGAGTCGAGCTCCTCCTGATCCAGAGCTCCACCGTCTTCCTTGCGACCCCTGCTGCCTCATCTCATCGCCGACGATCACCAGCACCTCCAGGTCACGCTGTCGGGCCTCCCTCGTGCCCTCTCTTCCTTTCCCTCTCCCTGTCTCACCTCTCTCTGTCTCTCTTCACCAGGGACAGGAACCAGACGAGCCCCGTGCGCCTGTGCCTTGAGGACCTCCTCGTCCCCAACCAGCGTCGCCTTCGGCCTCCTTCAGCCGCCTGTTTCGTGCGCCTGCGCCCCGCGAGCGTCCGAGGCTGCAGCCACCTCCTCGTCCAGGACGACCTCTCCGCGCCGGTGAGCGCCACCGTCGGACCTGCTCCGTTCCTTGCCCGAACCAGCAGCGACGCCGCCATCTTCTTCCCGGAGGGCCTCGACGAGAGCCTCGCCTGCGCCCCTCTTTCCCGTCGGCTGGATCCCGCCGCCGGCGCCCCCAAGTCCCGTGCCACCGCGGCATCTCGTCCCTGCAACCTCGCGCCCGTCCCATCGCGTCGCGCCTGTCCAGCCTCTGCATCGAGCAGAGGAGGGTGATGCCTTGTTCAGCACCGTTGACCGCTCTTTCAACGTGCGTGGGCTTCCTCTGCGTCTGCCCGCTCCGCCACAGCTCCAAGCCCAGCACCACCAAGGCCGGCCTTCGCCTCCATAGATTGGGCTTGGCCCATGTTGAGCCTCCAGCGCCCATGCTGCTATCGGGCCAGTCAGATTCGGCTTGTAGTGTTTTTTTCCTCCTACTGCGATTTTCGCATTTATCTAGAGAACGATTGTTTTACAGAAAAGTCCTTGCACATCATGCATATAATAACTCACTAACCCGGCATCGGTTTAAAATGATTTAAACATGTAAAATGCTTAGAATTTTGTGTAGTTTCGTAATATGCTGCTTTCATCCATGTTTAAAATGATTAAAATGTTGTTTGTTTAGATTTTCTCAAATGCCATGTTAAAATGGTTTATTTCATAACTCAATAACCGTAGCTCCTAATTAAATAAACTATATATGTAAATTGTCTAGAAAAATGCATAGATTAACATGATAGCATTACTTTGCATGTTTAACAACTCTAAAATTGTGTATAGGGCAGAACAGTAGCAAATTCAAAATATGCACATGGGGATTTTCCGGAGTTGTTGTTTGTTGTTTCTGGCCTCATTAAAAATTGCCTAGATAGGTAGTTTTGTTATGCTCCACCTCTTGCCATGTTAACAACATTTAACCTTGTCATGCATCATACTTGGTTGTGCATCATGTCATGTTTATGTGTGGTGTGTTTACCTTGTTATTTGCTTCTTTCCGGTTGTGCTTCTTCTCGATAGTTCCTGTTTTGTTGCGATCGTGAGGATTCGTTCGACTACGCTTGGTTCTTCTACGCCCATTCATCTTCTTCATGAACTCGTTCTTCTTCCTAGTGGGATTTCAGGCGAGATGACCGTTACTCTAGATCTCACTACTATCATTGCTATGCTAGTTGCTTCGTTCTATCGCTATGCTGCGTTACCTATCACTTGTTCTTCAAGCCTCCCAATTTGCCATGTCAGCCTCTAACCTTTTTCACCCTTCCTAGCAAACCGTTGTTTGGCTATGTTACAGCTTTGCTCAGCCCCTCTTATAGCGTTGTTAGTTGCAGGTGAAGTTGAAGATTGCTCCATGGTGGACAGGATTATGGTTGGGATATCACAATATCTCTTATTTAATTAATGCATCTATATACTTGGTAAAGGGTGGAAGGCTCGGCCTTATGCCTGGTGTTTTGTTCCACTCTTGCTGCCCTAATTTCCATCATACCGGTGTTATGTTCCTTGATTTTGCGTTCCTGACGCGGTTGGGTGATTTATGGGACCCCCTTGAAGTTCTCGTTGAATAAAATTCCTACAACAAGGCCCAACCTTGGTTTTACATTTGCCTAACAACCTATTACCTTTCCCTTGGGTCGGCCAACCTGAGGGTCATCTTTATTTTAGCCCCCCCGGGCCAGTGCTTCTCTAAGTGCTAGTCCGAATCGAGCTGCCTGCGGGGCCACCTCGGGGAAAATTGAGGGCTGGTTTTACTCGTAGCTAGTCTCATCCGGTGTTGCCCTGAGAACGAGATATGTGCAGCTCCTATCGGGATTGTCGGCAAATCGGGCGGCTTTGCTGGTCTTGTTTTACCATTGTTGATATGTCTTGTAAACCGGGATTCCGAGACTGATCGGGTCTTCCTGGGAGAAGGAATGTCCTTCATTGACCGTGAGAGCTTGATGGGCTAAGTTGGGACACCCCTGCAGGGTATAAACTTTCGAGAGCGATGCCCGCGGTTATGTGGCAGATGGGAATTTCTTAATGTCCGATTGTAGCCGTGATTCGAATTAAAACGCATCAACCGTGTGTGTAGCCGTGATGGTCTCTTTTCGGTGGAGTCCGGGAAGTGAACACGGTTTTGGGTTATGTATGAAACGTAAGTAGTTTCAGGATCACTTCTTGATCACTCCTAGCTTTTCGACCGTTCCGTTTGCTTCTCTTCTCGCTCTTATTTGCGTATGTTAGCCACCATACTTGCTTAGTCGCTGCTGCAACCTCACCACTTATCCTTTCCATACCCATTAAGCTTTGCTAGTCTTGATACCCATGGTAATGGGATTGCTGAGTCCTCGTGGCTCACAGATTACTTCAACAACAGTTGCAGGTACAGGTTATGCGATGATCATGACGCGAGAGCGATGTTTACTTGTTTTGGAGTTCTTCTTCTGCTTCTTCTTTGATCAGGGGATAGGTTCCAGGTCGGCAGCCTGGGCTAGCAGGGTGGATGTCGTTTGAGTTTCTGTTTGTGTTTCATCCGTAGTCGGATGATGCTCTAATATATTGGGATGTTGTATTCGTGTGGCATTGTATGCCTCTTGTATGTATCTGCAACTATTATGTAATGGTTTGATGTAATGATATCCACCTTGCAAAAGCATCTTCAAAATGCGCTTCTATCCTTGGTGGGACCTTCGAGTTCCTTTAGGATAGGGTCGCATCTTGGGTGTGAAAGCAACCTAGCTTCATGTTAGTTGAGATGTCCTATCAACTTGTGAGATATGCATCAATGAACATGGTAACCTTAAGGACAGGTTACAGATATCAACATAAATAGAGTGGGCATCAACCCAACTCAATCATGTCAAGTCCCTTGACTTGACCCAAGTAGTTCTCCCCAATTATCCAAACACACACTGGTTTGTACACATGTGGACGTAGCCCAAGAGCGGTTACCCAACTGTCCTTGACCGTGGACCCGGCTATTCGAATAGTTTTACACTCTGCAGAGGTTGCACACTTTACCCACAAGATCCGGGGAACTTCCGTGTCATCCACGACCCGCGATACCTCAAGTACCCGGGGTAAGCACCCGATCACTATCTTTCCCTAGACGACACTAGCAAGGAGTCCGCTCGTTGTTCCATATCCTCACGATGTACATCATACGAGACTCACTCAAGATCCTAACATCTGAGAGGGGACACAACGGTGTATCCGGTGCCCTGTGAAAACAGTCATGGCCGCCCTACCTAGCACGACCCTGTCCCGAGAGAGAGCACCAACTCTCCCCCGTCACTAGTAATGCGGGCTCCAAGCTAGTATCGGCCTACGTAATCAATAATGCCATTTCCCATACAAGGGTACAGTGGTTGCGCATGTAAGGTTGGAATAACGGTCGCAACTTAAACCAATCCGTTTTGAAAACAACACACACTTGCCTCGGTAGACCACTTCATCATCAAGTGGCTATCCAACTCATCATCTCCCCCGGGCATAACTGGCACCCGATGGGGTTTTCGAAAAGTCTTTTGAAAATACTTTGTCTCCATCACCATACATATTCCCGTCCCTTTTTGCGTAGCACTACTTTAGCATCCTATCTACCCCCACCGGCATAACCCTCATAAGAAGGTAGGGTCATGCACAATGCAAGTATCAACGAGGAAGTACGGTGGCAAACCGTCAAAGTGGTTACCACCTCATCATGATTCTGTTGCAACAACAATATGGTGCTATATGACATGCATAAAAAGGGTTTCATAGACATGGTCAAATGGCTACTTGCCTGGCTCAACAAAGTCTTCTGGGTATTCAAAGTCTTCTGGTCCAACTCCTTCGTCAGCAACGCAATCTATCGTCGCAAAATAATAACGAGAAAAATAAGGCAATAATAAAACAGAAAAACCAAAGCGCTCAGAAAAATGACAACTCATTTTTGTTAAATACTAGGGTGAAAACTAAGAAGGGGAAAATTCCTAGTTTTGGATTTGGAGTAGCAGAATAGAAGAAATGGATTTTCAGAGGGGTTTAAATATATTCAAATTTGAATTTGAGTATGAACAATACATAAAAGTTGGTTGGTCATGAATGAAAGTTATACCATTAAATAGGTGGGATTTTTACAAGAATTTAGGAACTGGAATTATTTCATTTCGATTAATATTTAGTCCAGAGGAATTTTGCAAGTTTGACAGAAAAGAAAAAGGAGATGTGCCTGCTGGGCCAGAACAGCCGCAGCGCAGCAGGCCCGGCCAGAGAGGCGGCCCAGCGCACTGGTGCACGCGCGCGTGTCAGGTTTAAACCTGACGGGCAGGGCCCAGGCGTCAGCGAGAGAGAGAGGGTCTATGGCGAGGAGAGGCTGACAGGCGGGGCCGCCTGTCATCCCTAACCCTGCGACATAGGGCCGGCGGGCTCACCGGCATTGATGCAGGGCATGGCAAGGTCGGGCGAGGATACGGCTGGACTCAGCGTCGAGTCGCCGTTCGGGTGGAGGTGGTTGCGGTCGCTGGGGTGGCCTGGTTCGCCGGCGACGAGGTCTCGCGGCGGAGGAGCTTCGGGCATCGTCGGTTCTGGCTGTTTCCAGCTACAAAAGAAGCGGGGGAGAAAGGGGAAATGATCAGTGAGAGGAGGCGGTTTCAGATCGGGGCAGAGGAGGAGCGGGGGAGGCCTATACCTCGTGAACTCTAACGAGCCGAAGCGGCGGAGCTCGAGCTCGATCTCGAGCTCGGGCGGCTCTGGAGAGGAACTAGGGGTGCAGGGGGATGTTTTGGTGGTGCCGAGGGCGAGCGGTGTAGAGAGAATGGCACGGGGTGGCTTTATATAGCCGCACGATGGTCCACCATGGACTCGTGCGCTGGCGAGCTTGTTGCCGTCGCCACGGGTCACGGGGGCCTGTTTGAGCGTGTCTGGGGTGCTCGTGGGATTGGTCCAGAGCGAGAGGGTGCAAGAAGAGAGCAGGAGGAGGGCCAGGGGCACCGCGCGTGTGAGCGTGCTCACTGGTGCGTTCGGGCGACCGGCGCGCGTGCGAGCTGGGGCAAGAGGAGGGAGAAGGAGGAGGGGGCAGAGGCATGGCGTGTTGCGGACGTCAAGGAGCATCGGCTGGCGTGAGGGGGAGAGCCGAGGTGGCCGGAGGTGCTTTAAGGTGGGCGGTCTTGAGGGAGCAAGATCAGAAGGCGCCCAGAGCACCCAAATGGTCGGCATGGCCATTTTCTATGCAATGTGGGTGCGGCCAAAGATGTCTGGTAGCTCTAGGGGGAGTAAAGAAGAGGGGAGGAGCATTGGATGCCCTGGGGAGCCAGTAGGAGAGGAGTGGGGTTGAGAGAGAGAGGGAAAGGGGCTGTCCAGAGGGGTAAATGAGGTGGTTTCACCCCTCAATCATTGAGGTGAGATGCATCCGTTGTTACTGGGGTAGAGGAGGACTTGTAGGAGCTGTGGTAAAAAGTTGAGGCCATGGAGAAGAGTGGAAGTGGTCAAAACAGGGGTTTTAGTAAAATGGTAGAAGGTGTTTGTTGCTGGTTTGGGCAAGAAGATGAACTCCCCTTGTCATGAGGCTTGACAGGGTCAAATGGCATGAGATAATAATAGGTTCCACCAAGGTTGAGTCCATTTGGGCAAAGTTGCCAATGCAACTTTTGTAAACCCTAGAAATCAACATAAATGAGTTTTCCAAGATCTAGACATGCAAGACTATTCTCCCTGATGTACCACTTGGTGAAGTGTCATCATTTGAGGTTTTGAACATGTCAACAAAAGTTGAGATCAAAAGGAGAAAGTTGCCAATGTAGAGTTGTTCAAATTTGTTTCTAGACAGGAAGGGTTTTAGGGCCCTTTGATCAAGTTAACTTGTTCTCCAACTTGTGCCACTTGGTCTAGATGAATATTTAGAACATTTGAGCATGTTCACAAGGTTTGAGAACATTTGGAAATGTTTGGCAATGTAAAGTTGCTCAAACTTCAAAATGGACAGAAATGGTTTTGAGGGGATTTGATGATGTTATATTGTTCTCCAAGTCATGAGACTTGGCAAGATCATCTAATATGTCATATGTGACATGCTAGAATTTTCTTATAATTTTTAGAGAATATTTCCTTTGTAAATATTTCCAAAGCTTGAAATACCCAGAAAGGGGTTTTGAGGGGTTTGACCAATATTTTGAACATGACCACGTGTTGAAACTCTTATATGGACAATATATGTCCACTGGGTTTCCCTAAATTTTCACAAATATTTTAAAATCATTCAAATAATTTTAACCTATTAAAGACAATTTTTGGTCTAAATAAAAAGCCTTTAAATAAAACAGGAAAATAACTTTTAAAATTATATTTTTGTGGTTTTTGGGAGTCCTATATCTAATAGGATTCAAATATACTCTTTGAAAGATTTTTCATACCCCAAATCAAGTACTTGCAGTACAAACGTCAATTTAGGGGGTTTTGGAAAACTAAATTTAGAAAATACTTTTTGGCCAAATTATTTTTGTAAGAAAATTCTGTATTGTACTATACACATGGTATGATCATTGGGGCAAAAGTTTGTATCAAGGAGATGAAGTATAGAAGGTGGAGTTGTGTTGACTTTAAAGAGCACTTGAAAATCACAGAGAGAAAACCAACTCCAACATAAAAAGCCAAATAATGCAAAAGTTTTTATTGGTCCAAATTTTTATGCTTTATTAATGCAAATGAAATGTTAAAAAATGCAGGGTGTGACAGACCTACCCCCCTTACAAGAATCTCGTCCCCGAGATTCCCAAACTAGGCTTTAAGGAGATACGGAAACTCAGATCTAAGGTAGTCTTCACATTGCCAAGTTGCTTCTGCTTCCGTGTGGTTGCTCCACTGGACCTTGAAGTACTTGATGGTGTAGCTTCGTGTATAATGTTCTGCTTGATCCAGGTCGTCAATGGGTGGTTTGTGGTAGGTCAGGTTGGGCTGGGGGTCGATGGCTCGATGATCGACATCCTTGTTAGTGATCGGTGTCGATGTCAAAACCAGCGGATCTCGGGTAGGGGGTCCTGATCTGTGCGTCTAGGCTGATGGTAACAGGAAGCAAGGGACACAATGTTTGCCCAGGTTCGGGCCCTCTCGATGGAGGTAAAACCCTACTTCCTGCTTGATTAGTATTGAAGATATGAGTAGTACAAGAGTAGATCTACCACGAGATCGTAGAGGCTAAACCCTAAGAGCTAGCCTATGATGGTATGATTGTAATTGTGATCGGCCTTCTAAGGACCAACCTCTCCGGTTTATATAGACACCGGAGAGGGCTAGGGTTTACATGGAGTCGGTTACAAGGAAGGAAACACAATATCCGGATCACCAAGCTTGTCTTCCATGCAAAGGAGAGTCCCATCCGGACACGGGCCGAAGTCTTGAGTCTTGTATCTTCACGCTTCAATAGTCCGGACGTTGTACACAGTCCGGCTGTCTGGATACCCCCTAATCCAGACTCCTCAAGAGCTCTCGAACCAGGCTTCAATGACGATGAGTCCGGCGCGCAGTCTTGTCTTCGGCATTGCAAGGCAGGTTCCTTCTCCGAATACTCCAAAGTAATTATCGAACACTTGAACCGTGTCCGGATCCACAAAATGATCTTCACATGCCACCGTAGAGAGAATGATATTTCACAAATGCAATCAGCTGACAACTTTTTAGACAATGCGACGTGTCATTACAGTCGGGTCATTATTCGAACCATTTTCCTACAACCAGCCACAGCGCATATTGCGAGGCGGTTTCCTTGACACGTCTTATGAAAGCAGAGATTGTGTCCCCTTATTACAGGATTCTCATCAACACGTGTATGGGTAATCCAACTGGACCGCTAATCGTGGCGAGTGGGGAACGAGCGGGTTCCACCAGGCAAGTGGGGAGGCGCAAAAAGCTTTTGCCGTCTCTATAAAGAGATAAGGTCTCTTCTTCCTTACCCACGCCTTCTCCTTCCACTAACCTATTCCCATCTGTTCGAGCCCTAATGCCCATGCTTTCTCCTTTTCCATCGAAGAGAGATTTTCCAAAGATGTCCGGATCTGGAGCAGGAGGCAAATGGATGGCCTCTACCGTCCAAGAGAAGGATATCAAGAAGCTCCGGGAAGCCGGGTATCTGGCCAAGAAGATCGGCCACCGTCTCCCATCGGCGGGACAGGTCGTCCCTACTCCGGAGCCCCACGAGAGAGTCGTGTTCCTTCCCCATTTCATCCGCGGGCTTGGGTTTCCCCTTCACCCATTTGTTCATGGAGTTATGTATTACTACGGGATTGATTTTCATGATCTTTCCCCTAATTCTTTCCTCAATATCTCGATGTTCATCGTCGTGTGCGAGGCCTTTCTCCGGATTTCGCCTCACTTCGGCCTGTGGCTGAAGATTTTCAATGTGAAGCCCAAGGTGGTGAGTGGCGAACATGCCGAGTGCGGCAGCGCCATGGTGAGCAAGATGCCCAAGGCCGTTTGGCCGAAGGGTGCCTTCAACGACTCCATCAAGGAGTGGCAACAACAGTGGTTCTATATCACCAAACCACAAGGCAAAAAGTGGGCTGCAGCTCTGGAGTTCAGATCCAGAGCCCCACTGCGGCTTACTTCCTGGCCCAAGAAGGGCCCGAATTGGTCTTCGTCCGATGAGCTGTCGCTGCTCCAGACGCGCGTTCAGAGCGTGGTTGACAAGGACGTCAAACTCATCGACGTAGTCCAGGTGATGCTAGTTCACCTGGTTCTCCCTTGCTAGCGTCGAGCCTGCAATTTGTGGCAATACGACCCAACTGAGCACCCGACCCTTCGGTAGCTCTATGATTCCTCCCACGAGGATATCTGGAAGGTGCTCTTTAAGTCCGACAAGTCATGGCCGGGCTCCTCTGAGGACCGTGGGTATCAATTATCTCATTCTGCAAGCCCGGTAAGTTATTGTTATGTCTGTCCATCCATGCTTCGGCCGACATGTCCTGAGGGAGCTATTTTAATCATGCTTTGTCATGACCCCAAGGATGGATAAAAAAGGTGGACCGGATACATTGTCCGGCTCCACTGCCGAAGGACCAGCCGGACCTCTTCTGATGAAGATGCTGGTCCCCGCGCCTTACGAGGCGCCAAAGAAAGAGGCCTCCAAGAAGGCCAAAAAGACCCGGAGTGGCCTCCGTCGTCGCGAGGCTTCGGACGCCAAATCTGAAGACTCCAGCGATGAACCTTCTTCTGAAGACGAAGAGGAGGAAGCAGAGGAGGACGAGCCTCACTCTGGTGGTGGGAAGAAAAGGACGGCCTCCACATCCCTGGAGGCCAGATCGCCCAAAAGGGGGAAAGGTTCCCTCCTAGAGGCATCCACCACGGCTGCCGATAGCAGCCCGGATTGGGATCCCAGGGCCCAGCCCCTAGAGAAGTCGTAAGTATACGAAATCTGAACACGCATATGCGTCCGGGATTGTTTTTAGGTACATCAGTTTTAACTGTTGCCATATTTTGCACAGTCCGGCAAGGTCTCGCGCCGGACAATCCTCATCGGAGGATTCGCTGAGCTCATACGCCTTGGCGAGCGAGACGCCTCCAGAGGCCCCTTCCCCAAAGTCCAGGCGCGACACTGAGGTGTCGTCTCAAAGGGACCCGGACTAGGGGGCATATCACTAGTGCCAGACACACGGGAGCGATGGCCCCTAAGCGTGCCGACAGCGGGGGCGATCCTGGGTTCGGCTCACAGCCGGACAAGGTCCAGGAGACCTCTAAGACTCCCGGATCGGTCGAGCAGCCACCTTCGACAGTGGGAGGCTTGCCTACTCCGCCGGCAACCTCTGTCCAAGCAGAGTTGCCAGGCGGTCTGTCGACAGCGTTGAAGAACGCGTCTATCGTTGATGAACATCGGACCCTCATCGGTGCAGTGGTTGAAAAGATTCAGTCCGCCGAGAGCGGGCTGAACGAGTCCTGCCTTGGCCTTATAAAGGCCTTTGAGGTATGTTTCCTAAGAAACCTTTGAGGAATCGTCATAATATGAGTAGTAGCTCTTGATACACTGTCCGGCGGAGGAGAGGGAGCCGGGCAGGGGATCAAATCCTCTGCTTCCCCAGGAGCCTATGTGAATGACGTATACCCCTTTATGTGAAAACAGGCGTCTGCAGAGAGGACGGCCGGTCATAATGCGGAAGTGTCCGGACTGAAGCAGAGCCTTGCATGGGCCGAGGAGGAACTTGGTCATGTGAAGAAGCAATTGGAAGACAAGCAAGGTATGTTTGAAAACATTGTCTTGAAGTTGGCACGAATGAGTAATTGTGCTTGGTGAAAAGTATCTTTATTGTATGCTCTAGGAGCGAGTGCCGAATACGAGGCACTAAAGAAGGCAGTGGCTGATGCTAATGAGAAGGCTGCCACCGAGCAGGCACTTTGTGAAAAACACGAGGCCAGGGTCATCACAGCTGAGCGGGAGCTGCAGGAGGTTGTGAAGAAAAGCGAGGGCTTGGAGCAGAGTCTAATAGGGAAAGAATCCGAACTCGCCCAAGCTCTCCAAGCCCCAGAAGATGCTTGGGAAGAAGCCCGAGGTGCTGTACGGGACATTCAGGAGGCCCCGAAAGTTGCGGCTGGTATGGCCTGTTGTATTCATGGCCATTTTTACATGATAGTGGGGAGAACTCTTAAGCGACAAGCTGAATTCTTGTTTTTGCAGGGGCGTTTGTGGATCTGCCTCGCAGCATATCAGATGCTGCCCAATTTTACTGGACCGAGGAGAAGAAGTTTGCGGAGAGGAACTTCTGGTCGCAGTATTTGGCGCCGAACTATCCGGTGCCTTTTATCGATCAGCTGAAGCAGCTGGTTGAACTGCACCAGGCGGCCGAACTAGCCATGAAGGACTTGGTTGTCTGGCTGTGGCCTGCGAAGCCAATCCCAAGCAGTTACTTTGGACTCGTCAAGCGGATTGTGGGCGCCTGTCCTTGGCTTGATGCTATCAAGCGATCAGTCTGTAAAGAAGGTGCGCGCATGGCGTTCGCCCGTGCGAAAGTGCATTGGGGGAAGCTTGACGTGGAGAAGCTGATGACTGAGGGGCTGCCGGAGGGTAAGGAGCACCGCAAGCCCGAGTTGTACTATGAAGGTGTACTGAAGGGGGCCCGCCTTGCGGTGGATAAGTGTACCAAAGACATTATATTTCCCCGAGGGCATTCATGTCGCTTTTTGTAATATTCGATAATGGCATTTTGTTATATATTGCCTGTTTTGTTTGAACATATGTTCTTCCTGTGCGGTTGTTTATTGTATGTAAATCCTGAGAGTTGGCCAGTCATCAGCTTCTGCCCCCATGTAAAAAGGATACGAGGGGTGTTCGGGATATATCTGAACTCTCTTTATCCCATAGTTGGGTCCTTTTGAGGAGGCGTTTCTCACCACGAACCAGGCAATCGGTCTATAAGGCTTTATTACTCTCACTTAGCTAGAGGAATCCGAGTATGGTCGGCGCAGTCCCTAGTGTTTGGAAGGCCGAACTATGGGCTCTATTGGCGCCTGATCAGAAGACCGATCCGTCGCACTCTGCATTTATAATGGCATTGTGCGGAATAAATCTTTAAGGATTTTACAACCTCTCGAATAGCTGACCAGCTCTCGCCGCATCATGACAGCCGGTTTTCGGCTTTCTCTACTGAGGTGCTCGTCCGGCAGAACCGGGACACAATCACAGTAGTTCTCCCAGCGCTACCTTAGCCGATAGAACGGAACGTAAGGTACCAAAACATGGGAGCTGCGCAAACCTAACCAATGACTCAAGACATGATTTGGAGCCGATACATATAATGCTATAAGTTCGGGGTGCCGAGCGACCGAAAAGGTGGTCGGACTTTATTGCCGTCATCGGAAGCCCTCGCATAAACGGGCGTAACTAAGTGTGGCTGCCGCTTTTTTATAAAGAGGCGCCGCGATAAACGACGGCCGGTAAGTTTTATTTAAGTCTACGCATTGTACTAGGATGATATGTCTATGCATATGAGTACAATGTATGATTATGAAAAGAGGTGTTTTTTGGCAGAACCTGTGATGGTTGGACTGGAGGGGATTGTGAGTGGATCAAGTGTGAATCCGAACTGCCTTCTGCCTGCTTGTTCCTGCCATTGTGTGTCTGGGCTGATTCCACGCCGCCAATCCTGTTCTGCGTCAAAGTTAGTTTGTAAGGGCAAATGCTTGGAGGTAGCTGAACCTCCTCTTGTGGTTGGTCTAAGGGCTCCTGATCGGACCCTGATAAACCCAGCCGTTATACTGTGAAGTAGCGTGGACTCCTTAGTTGGTGTCCGAATAGTTCGCTGTCTTATCAAAATTTTGATAAGCGTGCGCGACTCGCTACTCCGGCAGCTGTATGATTTCCGCTCTAAGGGTGGGGTCCGGCCTTGCCCGTGGGCGTGATTATATCACACAGTGTTGGCCTAATGGTTTATCATGTGGAATCTAGTCAACATGGTTCGTCCCGTTAGCGTACGGTAAATTACCGTATGAGGGGAAGGTGCCGAAGAATTACTCTTTGGCGTGTCATTTTTTGGTGATTCGAAAACAACCGTTAGGGTGGTGGGCCAATAAACTTGGCCTTTGCACCTGGCATCCTTTAGAAGATGTTACTTGTGGTTTCGTACCCGTGGGGGCTTTGTGTGTTATGGAGCCCCCAGACTACTAGGTCTAGGGGTACGGCAATTGAATTGCTGTGGTAAGTGTGATCGGGTGCGATCGGCCGTACTTTTATGCTCTGGGGGGTCTCTTTGACTAGACTCCTCCCCTCATTGTTTCTGGCACACGACCGGTCATTTTGTTTTGAGGATTCGACATTCTCTGTTGGTATGCTTTGCCGACCTTCTAGGAGTACCGTGAATTTCACACGGTTGATCGAGTGAGTGGCTCGGGCCGAATAGGCTTGAGCTCTTCTTTGTCCGTTGACCGGGCTGAGAGTTGCTGGACTTGGCACCAGCTTCCCTGACTTGAGTTTATGACCATTGCGCCGAGGCTTGATGATGCCTCTTCGTGTATCCTTCTTACTGTCTTAGACCGTAGTGATGTGTGGACGTTGGGGTGTGTGCCTTTGGCTCTCCTGCTTAGGTTGAGGTAGCTAGTTGTGCTGCATATGCCCCTTGTTAGGGCGGTCGAGTCCGTACTTTTCGGTGGCCAGGATCTTGGTCCACCTATCCACCAGCAGATCTTGGTCAGCTTTAAGCTGCTCTTGCTTCCTTTGCAGGCTCCTTGCCGTGGCCATGAGCCGTCGCTTGAAGCGAACTTGTTCCACTGGATCTTTAGGCATGCCGAATTCGTCATTGCCGAGGCTTACCTCATCTTCGGAGGGGGGGTGTATAGTTGTCCCTCTCCAAGTATCCCACCATGGCCGGTCTGCCTGCTTGAAGGTAGGCTGATCAGGGTTGTATTCCTCTTCGGCACCATCCGGATTGCTTTCATCTCCGGGGCCGGTGTTGATGTGGCGGGGCTTGGAGCGGCGCCGACGACGCCCATGCTTTGCTTTTATCCGTGAGGGGTTATCCTCCGCTTCCTCGTCGCCATTAGTTTCCTTCAGAGTGTCCACCATGTATATATCGTATGAGGAGGTGGCCGTCCACCACCCTGGGAGCATTGGCTCCTGTACTTTTCTTGCATCGTCGTCCATACTGTCGATGTCTTCGGAGTCGAAGTCAAGCACGTCGGTTAAATCATCGACCGTGGCAATGAAGTGGGTGGTGGGTGGGCAGCGAATTCCTTCGTCGCCTGCTTCCCACTCAAGCCGGACATAGTTCGGCCCAGAGCCTCCTGACAAAGAGAGAGACTTTAATGAGCTCAGCATGTCGCCAAAGGGCGAGTGCTGGAAGATGTCTGCAGCGGTAAACTCCATTACCGGAGACCAACCAGGCTTGGCTGGCTCGAGGGTATGCGGGCCAGAACCAACAACCGGATATGAGTTCGGGGGCCCAGGGTTACAGGCTTCCACAGAGGTGAGACCTATATTCAGCTCCACCGCCGATGAGTGTTCGGCTTGCGGGGCGAGGTCCAGCCCTCCGTCCTTACGCAGCACAGCCAACTCCGGATTTAGGTCCGAGGCTACTGTGGGGGTGATACCCCGAGCTTTGTCCGACAGCAGGTTTAAGCCATGGTCGTCGTGACTGTCCGGTGCTCCTGGCATGGGCCTGAATCCATCGAAGATCAAGTCTCCGCGGATATCCGTCGTGTAGTTCAGGTTTCTAAACCTGATCTAGTGGCCAGGGGCATAGCTGTCGATCTACTCCAGGTGGCCAAGCAAATTGGCCCGCAGTGCGAAGCCGCAGAACACGAAGATCTGTCCAGGGAGAAAAGTCTCGCCCTGGACCGTGTTGTTGATGATGATTGAAGGTGCCATCAAGCCTTGCAGCGACGACACAGAGGAACTCTCAATGAAAGCACCAATATCGGTGTCAAAACCGGCAGATCTCGGGTAGGGGGTCCCGATCTGTGCGTCTAGGCTGATGGTAACATGAAGCAAGGGACACAATGTTTACCCAGGTTCGGGCCCTCTCGATGGAGGTAAAACCCTACTTCCTGCTTGATTAATATTGAAGATATGAGTAGTACAAGAGTAGATCTACCACGAGATCGTAGAGGCTAAACCCTAAGAGCTAGCCTATGATGGTATGATTGTAATTGTGATCGGCCTTCTAAGGACCAACCTCTCAGGTTTATATAGACACCGGAGAGGGCTAGGGTTTACATGGAGGCAGTTACAAGGAAGGAAACACAATATCCGGATCACCAAGCTTGTCTTCCACGCAAAGGAGAGTCCCATCCGGACATGGGCCAAAGTCTTGAGTCTTGTATCTTCACGCTTCAATAGTCTGCACGTTGTACACAGTCCGACTGTCCGAATACCCCCTAATCCAGGACTCCCTCAATCGGGCTTGTTCGGAACCACTTCTGGAGTTGTGTTATGTGGAAAACATTGCACACAGTGGGTAACTCAGGTGGTGACTCTAGCTGGTAGTTGTCTGCCCTTCGTCTTGGAATGATCTCGAAGGGGCCGGTAAATCTTGGTGTGAGCTTCCTTTTGGAAATGCTTGGTTCCTGCGAGAGGAGTGGGTTGCAGATATGTACGGTCTTTGACGAGGAAGTTCACTTATTGAGGGTGGTGGTTGGTATAGTTGTTCCTCCTTGACATGGCGGCCTTCAGATGTTCCCTAACCAGCTGAACGACCCTTCTTCCGTCTTCGGGTAGTCAAGTAGGTTACTGAATATAGATGACAACCAATCTATCCAAGTACTCCATGAAGACTTGTTCATGGGGTACATAAAGTAGGCTGGGGTATTGGTGGTGGTCTCGATTGAGCATTGGCAAAGGTCTTCTCGTCCTAGGTCCAAAGCCTATGGTCATGATCCAACGATGTTGTGGCTTGGTAGGTCTTAAGGGTTTCAAGGATTCTAGTGTATGAGTGAACGTTTATCATCTTATCCTTAAGCACAGTTTCTGAGATGCCAATAGTTCTACCTAGTCTTCACATCATATTACCAAAAGGATCATCTCATATAGGTCAACTCCAATCATCACTCATGTTATTCATATGCTCATGGCTCCCGAGAGGGGGTCTAACAAAATCATACATTTCAACCATACCCAAACTCATATGCATGGCTATCCTAAGGAAACACGCCGTAAGCCACTCCAAGATCCTGTTTCCTTACTATGAATCAACTCCAACAGCCCATTAACTTCCATTAATCACTACAATCCAATTTCTATGGTGTTCCACATGATCTTCTAATGTCCTATAATCCCCAAATACCTGAAAGAGCTATCTCTACTATAGTCAATCCACCAATTCCCATTTTCGGGGTCAAGTAACTTCCAACCTCAAGCTTATATAGATCCCTAAATCAACCCCCGACAATTAATCCAATCTCCTAGTTTATTATCCACCGAGAAACATGGTATCATAATTGAGATCATCGGTATAAATCCAATTTAATCCGAACCGTGTAGACTTACTCAGCATCTAGACTCCATTAGGATCACCTATTTAATCCAATTATCATGGCCAGCTATCTTCTATCAATATCCCATGGCTAAGTCAAACCCTTATACCTTCAAGAATTTCATCGTGCAATCATAATTGTCCTACAATATCCAATTTACTCCAAGGGTAATGAATGTTATGCTACTCTATTAACACGATCCCACCAAGTTCATTAACTAACATGAAAACCTCAAAATCACTAGAAAGTCTCGGATAATTTCTCAGGGTCTCTGATATAAACTCATCAAGTCATTTGTCATATATCAATGTCCTCAAATAGGTCTACCCTATGGCATCGTCAGTTCTGGTACTACCTTAGGATGATAATGTGCTCGTTCACTATGTCCACTAGTTCCATAATGAACCAGTGCAAGGTTACGGAGGCTTATCTGGTTCTCTTGCAGTTTTGTGGGTTAAGTAGTTGGTTAGGGATTCGAGCTGGGTTATCTCATGAAGTCTCAAAGGGTCTAGGGATGGGTTTCTAATTTTGAGAGATAAACATAACTCTACTGGGCTGCTCTTGGTCGAGGAGGCTGCAGCAAAAATCTCCAATGCTAGTTGGTCGCCGAAGTAGAATCCTTGGTGTACCTTGTCTTGCCGGTCTTCAGTTGAGGAGAGAGGGATGAGAGGGAAAAGCATCATAGATGGGGGGGATGCTTAAAGGGGGTTCTATAGTGCAAGTGCAAACAAATAGGTGCCAAAAAGGCTACACACAATTTCATTAAGATAAGATAGGTGATATAGTCACATACATGATGCCTAAGGCAAAAGTGCAACTTATATCAAAACACAAACAGATAAGAACAAGCAACACTCAACATGGTTTCATTTGAACAATCATATGGACTTGACTGCGCATAGGGGGTACACGACTCATCCTACCCTAGGGGTCCTCGGATTCAGTAGTCGTGCTTGCTTCATCACTTTGAGAGAAAGGCGTTCGGTCTTCAGCTTCTAGGTTCTCCTAGGTGCCAATGGACATGCGACAGTCGGCTGCTTGTTGGGGCACATCATATTAATATGCCCGAGTTCACCACACCCGTGACATGTGACAGAAGCAAAAGGGTTGCTATTCAGTCTTGGGTATTGTCGTGGGAAACGAGCACCTATGGGGCAGGGCCCCTTTTCGGTCTGGCAGGGAGCGGAGGGCGCACGAAGAGCGGATCGAGCCGGAGCACGCGAGCGATTTTACCCAGCTTCGGAGCTCTCCGGAGAGATAATACTCCTACTGCTGCTTTGTGGTTGTATTATGTTCTTGCTCGAGAGCGTGGAAGTGTTCTGGTTTCAAATGAGTCGAACCCCCTCTACGTTGCGCATGGGCCTCCTTTTATAGGCTAAAGGGGTCACCGACAGGTGGCAACGTAGGCAAGGGTACAAATGTAAAAAGAGTGGTTGGTACAGCTACTTCTACAGTGCAGCCTACCTAACTCTGACGGCAGGGGACAAGAGCATTTAATGCTCGTCCGCGTAGCCTAAACAAAGCGTAAAAGCGATCGTTAGGGCGCCACCGTCGCCACGATGGCCATCTCGTCATCTCCACTTGCCACCTCGCACCGCTTGGTTGATAAACTTCCCGCCACGCATACCGAACGGTCCTGTATGCACACGCCGACGGATGTTTGGGCGCGAGGCACGCAGTGGTGAGCTTCACAATGCAAGTGCCTTGTCATGTCGTTGTCTTGTCGCGCCCGCAAGCTTGTTGCTCGTCGGGTCTTGCCGGGACGCGCGGCGCGTCGCGGCAAGTTTCTTGAAATGCATTGGTTGGCCTTCCCGGCAAGCTCCTCTTGCCGGGGCCTTGTCCTTCCCGGCAAGCTCCTCTTGCCGGGGTCTTGTCTTCTCAGTTAAAACACTTTGTTCTTGAATGGCTTCAGTAGGAACTACGGAGGATCTTGGCGGGCACCCGGCAAGCCTTGCCGCGGGACGCTGCGACTGCCCGTGCACAAGTTCGGGATACTAAGGTACCCCTACTTTAGTACACCGATAGGAGCCCCCGGGCCTGGGCCTCACATGGTGCCGAGCGCTGTTGGGCCAGGCCCAAAACAGGGCACGAGCACACGCGGCCTGGGTCCACACCATATCTAACTCCGATCCACCGCGCCTCCTCAGAACGCAAGCGTCGAACGCGGCGCCGTGGGAGAGATCGTGGGTGATTCTTTATTCGAAAAAGCGTAACGCTGGCCTCCTCCTCTTTATAAGGGGAAACAGGCCGTTCCCCACCTTCGCCACTTGCGTTCCTTCCTCAAATCTCGCGCCGCCCTCCGCTTCCCAAAGCCGAAGAGAGCAGCGCTCTGCCCCTTCGCCGCCGCCGCCGCCACGCCCTCGATCTCCCCACCACCTCCGCCATGGCTCAAGCCGGGAAGGGTGCGAGTCGGCCGAGGCGCTGCGGCTTGAGGCGCTGCTGAAGGAGCGAGCACTCTTCCCCTCTGAGCTCACCGCGAAGGAGCTGAGGGAATGGTTCTATCTCTTTTGGTCGACGGAGACGCGGGTGCATCCAGCAAGACGCAGTACTTTTTCGCCGCTTCCACTTCAAACGGTGTCCAAAAGGATACCCCTTCTTCGCACTGTTCTTCTATTGCGGGCTCTGCCGCCCTTTTCCGATTTCTTCTGTGACATCATGAACACCTACGGGTTTCATCTCCTTGATTTCACCCCCAATGCCGTCCTGACCATGGCGGTTTTCGCACATCTCTGCGAGAACTTCGTCGGGATCCACCCAAACGTAGCCCTTTTTCGCCACTACTTCATGCCCCGGGTCGAGAAAGGAGAGCCCTTAGCTGGCGGGATCGCGTGGATCTCGAGAGCCGGTATGATGGAGGTCTATCTGGAGGGGGAGCTCCGCAGCAAATGGGAGGAGTGGAGAGTGGAGTGGTGTTGGATTGTTGATGAGAACCCGCAGCCATTCACCAACTTGCGCCAAGCCCGAGTAGTGCGCGGCGGCGATTGGAGCGCCCTGGCGGTGGACGATGCTAGACTGAAGATCGCCACCACCCGGATCTTGCGGCTCAGGCTTGCCGGGCTCACTGTAGGGGCTGTTGGCGTGGACTTTCTTCGCCGCAGACGCCATCCTCTCGCAGAGAGGGAAGACCCGCCTGGCTGTTTGGGGGTTCGGCGGATATCATGAGGCTGCGCCCGGGCCTCAATTTTAATTTTACTGTCTTGGAGTTGGACGGACGCTCAAGGAGCTGTTCAAGCACGACCCCAATCATCCCGAGTGGTTCCGGCTGCCACAGGGCATCATCCCGTTGTGCAACAACTCCGCGCTTGATCGCATCCGTGCAATGATGCCGGAGTGTGACTCGCATGGAATTATTCCAACTTGGCAGGAGCCCGCCGACGACGTAGTGCAGCAGTTCTTCGATAGCTTGGTGGAGGTGGCGGTCCACGCGGACGAGCAGAGGCTCCTTACCCGTGACACCACCGATGACGAGATGCGGCGCATTTCCACCAGGGCGGAAGAGGCGGCGGCGGCCGCCGCCGCGGGCGAATTTGGGTTTACTGTGGAGGAGGCAGAGGCAGCCGAGGCGGCAAGCCTTGCCGAGCGGGAGGAACTTGTCGGGGAGGTCGCTGGCGAGGGAGAGCCCGAAGCCGAATCGAGCGAGCCCGCCGAGGGCGCAAGCGGCCAGCCGTCTTCAAGCAACTTGCCGCAAGCAGAGCTCCCAGTGCAGCCCCCAGCTCCACTAAGAAGGCGCCCGCAGGACCGGAGACATAGCAGGGCGGCAGACGGGTTGATCGCCTTGGCGCGCTGACACGCTCTACCGGCAAGCACCGCTGCCGCAGGAGCATCTCACGCCGCCTGCAATCGAGCGGGTCTTCTCGGGCCGCCGCTTCGACCTGCCAGCAGCTCCGCCAAGCGGCCAAGGGAGCCTACTCCTCCGCCTCGTCGCGCCGAAAGAGTACCGGACTTTGATCTCTCCGCGCTCAGCTCTGACGAGGAGGAAGAAGAGGAGTAAGTTTCTCTGTTGTGCTTATTTTTCTTCAATTCTTGTTGTTTCTTGTCTTGTATCTAATCCGCTTTCTTCTGAACCCTGTTCCTTTTCAGGACTCTGGCCCAGAGAGCGGCGAAGAGAGCCAAGGTCCCCGTGGTTGTCATCAAGGACGATCCTGCTGTGATGACAGAGGGCACGTCCGAGACCACCTTGTCAGACCCAGCAATCACTCCTCGGAGCAGCCCCCAGCGCAGACCCCAGCGTAAGTACATAGTCTTATTTCCCGCTGTTGGGCGCGCACGGGTGTTCTTTCCTTGCTGATATCTTGATTGTTGGTTTGCTTGTGTAGGAGCAGAACAGGCCCACCAGGAACAGCCAGAGGCGGCCCTTGAGGTGCTATCTGCTTCCACTACGCTGCCAAGGGATGATTCCCTGGCAAGGGAGCGCTCTCCGGCAAGGGAGAGGTCCCCGGCAAGGGGCAGTTCTCCGGCAAGGGACGGGACCAGTGATCCCCCGGTGGTGGAGCCCATGATTACAGAGCCCAGCACAGGTAATCCTTCTTGTCAGAAAACTTCCCTTGGGTTCTTCCATGATTACAGAGCCCACCGAAGAAGAGGCTGGCGCTGATGATCCTGCCGACGAAGAGGCCGCCAAGGCTGCTGGTGCAGGAGCTGGCGAGGGATCCGACGATCACACTGACGACCCAGGGGCCGCAGGAGCGCACGGCGCTACGCCGACCGCCGATCCCTCCGTCGGTGACGCAACGCCAGGCTTCGAAGAGCCCCAGCCCGGCGCCTACTTGAAGGCCGGCGACGGTGTCTTCATCAAGCTCCCCTGGGCGTCAAGCTCCAGGGCGCCGGTCGAGGGAGAAGCTTTTGACGGAGAAGTACTCGCCTCCGCTGGGCTGACAGCGGTTGACGCGCCAAGCAGCAGTAGCGGCGAGTCTGAGGAGGAGCAGCTCCTCCGGAAGCTGGTGTCACTCTACCGCGCCCGACAAGCCAAACTGGAGTCCCGGGAAGCACTTGTCGCGCAGGCGGGAGTAGACATTGAGAAGCATGCGGAGGAGCTCCAGAGTCAAGAACCAAGAGGCCCTCCGGTCCATTGCGTAAGAGAGGGCGAACTTACCGAGGCGCGAAGGCCTTCCTCCTCGAGAAGGCTGAGGCCGAAGAGCAGCAATGCTTGCCGCCAAGGAGATGTCCGTGCGAGAAGGCGGTGACCTTGTGGAAGGTCAACTTGGACAGTTATGAGGAGGAGCTTGCTGCCGCGAGGAGACACTTGAGGGGCCTCAAGGAAGCGAAGGATGCCTGCTGCTGCCGAGGCCGCCAAGAAGGAGCTGGAGGTGAAGGTGACGCAGCTAGAGGCTGATATCAAAGCGAAAAATGAAGAGCTTGCAGGCCCAACATGAAGCGCGAGAAGGACGCCTTGCCCATGGTGAGCTACTGTGGTTGTCTCTCCGAGAAGGGCAGGAGCTGAACGCCACCAAGGACGCCAATGCCGATCTCGAGTGAAGCCGCTACGCTGACCGAGACGCCGGACGGCGCCAAGAAGCGGAGGAGGACTTGAAGCAGAGCTCAAGGCCAACGAGGCGCGCCGACGAGGGCCGCCGAGACCCGTAACACCTTCAGGGATACCATGGAGCTCGACGGAGGGCCTCGTCAACATCGCCAGCCATCGACGAGGAGCCGGGCGCACTGAACTGGAGGGTTTGGTACTCTCCGACGAGAACCTCCAGCCCAGCGCCAAGCTCACTGTTCTTCAAGGGCGTGGCGGCGGCGCTCCAAAGAACTCCGGAAAGGATCCCCAAGCAGCTGGCCGACGAGTCGCGCACGATCTGCGCCAGAGTTCTGGAGAAGGTGCTGGTGAAGGTGCTCTTCTGCAACCCAGGCATCAACCTCACCCATGTCCTCAAGAAGCTGCCGGCGGGTGCTGATCTTGAAGATCTCAGGGCCCTTGTCGCACCCATTGTGGACAAGGTGAATGAAGTCAAGAGAGTCGACGGCGATCGCGTAGACTAGGTCGCCCTTTTCTTCCTTTCCTTGCCGCTGCTAGATATGTTATGGGAACAATCCATTAGAGTGCGACAAGTTATGTTTGTAATATAACTTTATCTTGGGCAGTATTTGCTATGTTATTTCCTTTACTCGATTCCTTCCTTTGTATGTTTTTACCCTACGCTTTTAGGGAACTTCCCGGCGTGAGCACCCTTGCTGCGAGCGCTGTGTGCGGAACATCAGCAGCCTGCTGGCGGTGCTACCTCCGGCAAGAAACCTTGTCGCAGCTAGTCACAGCACACTTAAGTTGTTGAGCGGACTCGAAACAAAGTAAGGGCGCAACTAACTACGAGTTGGTTCCTCCGCACACAGGTTTTCCATACAAAGCATGGTCGTTCAAGGAAAATAACTTAAATTTTTTTAAAAATGATTGTGCTCAAACTTTGGCAACTTAGCTTTTCTGTCGTTTTCGTCCCGGCAAGGCGATACTTTCTTGAACGACGCCTGGTCCACACCGTTATCTTCTTCTCCCCCCCGGTGAACTTGTGGGCGAGGGAACCTTCCTTTTGAGAAAAAGAAAGAAGAGAAAATAAAGATATGGAGCCTTAGGGCTCGTTATGGCTTACCGGGGGTATGTGCTGCACAAAATGTCAGATAATACATGCCAAAAAAGAAAAAAGCATGAAATTTGACAAGATGTGCGGAGCATATGATCTTTATTTATGCACGGGATCTGCGCCCGGCTTTGTACAAAGGGTTACATGCAACAGCGGCAAGGCTTGTACAAAAGGTGGTTGCCGGAATAGGTTCCGGCAACCGCGCCTTATGGGTAAAACTTACGAAGATGCTCAATGTTCCAGGAGTTGCTCACCGGAAAGCCATCTTCGGTCTCAAGGCGGACAGCGCCAGGCCTAGTGACTCGCTTCACCCGATAAGGGCCTTCCCACTTTGGCGTCAACTTGTTGGAATTCTTGGCGGATTGAACGCGCCGAAGAACAAGGTCGCCTTCCTCGAGACTTCTGACATTAACTTTACGGCTATGGTAGCGGCACAAAGCTTGCTGGTATCGAGCAGCGTCTGACAAAGAGTTCAAGACGATCTTCCTCAAGGAGCAGCGCGTCATCTTGTCGCAGCTACTCTTGCTCAAGCTCATCATAAGCGAGCACTCGAGGCGATCCGTATACGAGTTCCGTGGGGAGAACTGCCTCTGCTAAATATACTAGAGCGAAGGTGTCCGCGGCGGTGGCTCGATTTGGCGTCGTCTGATCGACCAAAGAACCACCGCAGCTCCTCAATCCAGATTCTTTCCGCACTTGTGCAGCTGTCGAAAGTTACGGTCTTGAGCCCGCACAACACTTCAAGTGTTTGCCCTCTCCGCTTGACCGTTGCTTCTCGGGTGAGCAACGAAGTTTAAGCGCACCTTGGCGCCAAGATCTTGGACGATTGCATGAAGGTGCGGCTCGTGAATTGTGTGCCATTGTCGGTGATGATCCTATTGGGGACTCAAGCGGCAAACAATCGACTGAAGAACTTGATGCTTGTTGTCTTGTCACCTTCCTCACTGCTTCCACTTCCGGCCACTTTGTGAACTTGTCGATTGCAACGTACAAGTACTCAAAGCCCCCGACAGCTCAGGGAAAGGGGCCGAGGATGTCGAGCCCCCAGACCGAAAATGGCCAGGACAAAGGGATCATCTGGAGAGCTTGAGCTGGCTGGTGTATCTGCTTGGAATGGAACTGGCACGCTTCACATTTGGTTACTTGTGCAGTTGCATCCTGGAGGGCTGTTGGCCAAAAGAAACCTTGCAGGAATGCTTTGCCGGCAAGTGTTCTTGCGCCAATGTGGTGACCACATATGCCTCCATGTATCTCCGCCAACAGCATCTGTCCATCTTCCCGGGGAATGCACTTCAATTTCACTCCGTGGAATATTCTTCTGTACAGTATGTCGTCGACAAACTGGTACATACTTGATTGCCGGGCTACTCTCTCCGCTTCTTCTTGTTCTTCGGGAAGTTCTCCTGTCTAAAGGAAACGGACAATCTGCTGTGCCCATGCTGGAGCTTGCGGCTCGACAACAAGGACTAAAGGCACAAATGCTGCTGCAGGAACATCTGCTTCTACGGCAAGAACCTGCGGCTCAGCCGGAGCTTGATGTTCCCCAGCAAGCTTGACGGAGCAAAACTTGTCGGGAGCGTCTGCTTCAGCGGAACAAACCCTAGGGCTTGTCGGAGCAGACTGCTCCTCAGCACCTTTGGTGTTGACCTTGGGGACCTTCTTGGCGGCGGCTTCGGGGAGCTCTGCCGGAAAGTAGTCACCGGAAATCAACTTCCTCTTCTTGCTCTGTCTAGTTGATGGTGTTACAGATGGTTGAGTCAGCTTGAGCACAAAGATCCCTGGTTCCACAGGTAACTTTAATGCAGCGCATTTTGACAGGCCATCAGCAACTTCGTTCTGGGCTCTCGGGACATGCTCCATCTGCAGGCCGTCAAAATGCTCTTCCAACTTTCTCACTTCATCAATGTAAGCTTCCATCAGCGGACTCTGATAATCTTTGTTTACTTGACAGACGACAAGTTGCGAGTCACCCCTAACAATAAGCTTCTTGATTCCAAGGTCTGCCGCGATCCTGAGTCCGGCAAGCAAACCTTCATACTCTGCAGTATTGTTTGTCGCTTGCTCCTTGGGAAAGTGCATCTCCGGTGGGTGCGACAAGCAACACGCCCGCACCGGCGCCTTGCAGCGAGAAGGCACCATCAAAGTACATGCTCCATTCTTTGCTTGCTTCCTTGACGGGGATGCTCGTCTCTGGAGTTTCTTCATCAGGTGTCGGCGTCCATTCTGCTATGAATTCTGCCAATGCTCGGCTCTGAATAGTTGAAGTACTCTCAACGAAAGGGCACAATTATAGAATAATTGGATATCGAATCTGAAAAACTTAGAACGAAGAAATCTTCCAAGAAAGATGACCTCCAGATGAAAAGAAATGGAAAAACAACTCCTGACATACTCCGGATGGGTGAAAAGAATTTGCATGACTGGAAAACAATTTGAGAGGATAACATCAAGCTAGCACCACGAAACTTCAAGAGAACGGGCAAAATTTAGTGGAAAAACTCTTCTTCGGTCTTCAAACGACGACGAGAAACACCACCAAAATTACTGAGGTACTCCGGGAGAATGAAAAGCGAAGAGGTTGAGCCAACAATGAAAAGAATTTGAAATCGATCTTGGAGAAGGCATGTGACTGATGAAATTCATTCTTATGTCACACTTGAAAAGAATTATGAATGACTCCGGGGGAATTAGAAGAGTCAGGTAAGATCCTGGGAAAAGACCTGTGGGTTAGGGCCCACTGAAGAGATAACACCGTTGGGGAGGGATGTTGAATAGATAGATGATGCACCGGAGCAATGACATATTTGAATGAGGTGACCACCTCGAATTAATTGGAACACGGACGAATCTCCTAAGATGTCTTGAACACTCCGGAAGGATAAACTGGCGAGAGGCGAACGAGCAAGGGGAAAACATTTGAGCCGAGGAAAACAATACGATCAACACCAAAAAACTTGAATTGAGTGCACCGGAAAAACAAAAGGGATGAAGAATGACGAACGAGACGAGAATTCACCGGTTGAAATAATTGAGGGAAGCTTGAAGAGGCTCCTCACGAATGGAATTGATGCTCGAAACAGACTCAGACTCCAGGAAGAAGAGGGGAGGGAGGGCGGGAAAAACAAAGACAACTTGGAATGGGGAGCCGACGAATATCTTGAAGAGAAGAACACCGGTTAAAATTATTGAGGAAAGAAAGCAAAGGCTTCGCACGAGTAGGATGGATACTCGATTATGGACTCCGGATTCGAGAAGAAGAAGGGAGGGCGGGTGGGAAAAAACAACTGAGGATTGAACTTGGCAAAGATGAAGAGGCTCGAGTCAACTTGACGAGAAATGCACCGGATGAAAAGAGCTGAGGAACAACTACCGGAAAACCAACTGCGTGAACCTAAAGAAAAATTTGAACGGGAAGAGGAGTAATTCAAAACACCTACGTCAAGATTTCTCACCAGAGCGACGAAGGGGATGAGGAGTAAAAAGAATTCCTACTCTCCGATATAACTAGACTCCGAAAATAGTTTTCTTCTAGACTCAACAACGGCCAAACTACACGATCAATCAAGGGGGCTCCTAGGGTCGGTCGAGGCTCTGATACCAACTTGTCACGCCCAATATGCGACCCTATCCAAGAGGAACTCGAAGGTCCCACCAAGGATAGACCCGCATATTGAAACGTTTTTGCAAGGTGGATATCATTACATCAACATTACATAATAGATGGGGATACATACATAAGGCATACAATGCCACACGAATACAACAATACATCATACATGAGATCAACATCCGACTACGGATGAAACACAAAGAAGCTCAAACGACATCCACCTCGCTAGCCAGGCTGCCGACCGAACCTATCCCGATCGAAGAAGCGGAAGAAGAACTCAACATAAGCAAGCATCGCTCTCGCGTCATGATCATCGCATAACCTGTACCTACAACTGTTGTTGTAGTAATCTGTGAGCCACGAGGACTCAGCAATCCCATTACCATGGGTATCAAGACTAGCAAACCTTATTTGCAAAGGAAGGGGTAAAGTGGTGAGGTTGTACCAGCGACTAAGCATATATGGTGGCTAACATACGCAAATAAGAGCGAGAAGAGAACAAGCGGAACGGTCGTGAAGCTCGCAATGATCAAGAGGTGATCCTGACCTTCTACTTACGTCAAGCATAACCCAAAGACCGTGTTCACTTCTCGGACTCCGCCGAGAAGAGACCATCACGGCTACACACACGGTTGATGCGTTTTAATTCGGATCAAGTGTCAAGTTATCTACAACCGGACATTAACAAATTCCCATCGCCACATAACGCGGGCACGGCTCTCGAAAGTTTATACCTGCGGGGTGTCACAACTTAGCCCATGACAAGCTCTCGCGATCAACGAAGAATAGACCTTCTCCCGGGAAGACCCGATCGGACTCGGAATCCGGTTTACAAGACATTTCGACAATGGTAAAACAAGACCAGCAAAGCCGCCCGATCGCCGACAATCCCGATAGGAGCTGCACATATCTCGTTCTCAGGCAACACCGGATGAGACATCCTACGAGTAAAACCAGACCTCGAGTTGCCCGAGGGGCCCCTTAATCTACTCGGTTCGAACCAGCACTTAGACAAGCAGCGCCCGGGGGCTAAAATAAAGATGACCCTCGAGAGAGCGACTCCCAAGGGAAAAAGTAGGTGGTGGTGAGGCAAATGGTAAAACCAAGGTTGGGCCTTCTTTGGACAAGTTTTATTCAAAGCGAATCGTCAGCGGGTCCCATAAATCACCCGACCGCGTAAGGAACGCAAAATCCGGGAACATAATACCCATATGGCGGAAACTAGGGTGGCAAGAGTGGAACAAAACACCAGGCATAAGGCCGAGCCTTCCACCCTTTACCAAGTATATAGATGCATTAATAATATAAGAGATATTGTGATATCCCAACATAAACCCTGTCCACCATGGAGAAATCTTCAACTTCACCTGCGGCTAGCAACGCTATAAGAGGGGCTGAGCAAAAGCGGTAACATAGCCAAACAACGGTTTGCTAGGAATGGTGTCAAAGGTTAGAGGTTCATGGCAATATGGGATGGCTTGATAAACAGGTAATAGGTAGCGCAACATAACGATAGAACGAAGCAACTAGCATAGCAATGATAGTAGTGAGATCCAGGGTAGCGGTCATCTTGCCTGAAATCCCGCAAGGAAGAAGAACGAGTCCATGAAGAAGACGAACGGATGAAGCCGAACCAATCGTAGACGAACGAATCCTCACGATCGCAACGAAACAGGAACTATCGAAAAGAAGCACACAACATGGGTAAACACACCACACATGAACAAGGCATGATGCACATCAAGCATGATGCATGACCAAGCTACATGAAGCTACTCATGGCAAGAGATGATGCAAAACAAGAACAACACCTCAAGGCAAGTTTAAATGAGGCCGGGAACAACATATAACAATTCCGGTAAGTCCTCATATGCAAATTTCGAAATTGGTCCAGAACTGAATAAACCTTATGTTCAAGTTGTTAAACAGCAAGTTAAGATGCACCAAGATGATCTACACGAAATTCTAGTCAAGTTACATATAAAGTTCATTAGATTCGGAGCTACGGCCTAGAAGATATGAGCAAAACAAGTTAAACATGACATTGATGCAAAATGCACCCAAACATCAAGCAAACACACCAAAACAAGGATGCAACATGGTAATATGAAGCTACATGCAAAAACAAGCAAGTTCATATAGAGCACACTCAAAACGGAGCAACGGTTCAACACATACACTCTATACAAGTCATAGCAACAATCTGTCCATAACAGCAACTAGGCATCTTACAAGCATCAAAACAATATGCTACAACAGCCCAACATAAGAACAAAAGGCATGAGCATGATGTACAGGTAAAGGACAACAAAACATGAACACTGAGCTATCTCCATAAATCAATGCATCATGCTCAAAAAGACATGGAGATATTGCAAATAATAACAGTTTCAGACTTTAGCAGAAATAACATCAGGTTGCAATGTTTAGAGCAAGCAAATAGCATGTTACAGGAACATATCATGGCAAACAAAGGCATGGCATGAACCTACTAAATGCATAGATCAAAAGTCCCTTACTGACCATGAGCCAAAAAGGATCAGAAGATATGATGGCACCCATGTAAACATGGAAAGTTATATTACAGATTCATACATGGCAGGAACAACAATAAGTAGGCATGTTGGTGAGCTTGAATCACTCACCAGAGAGAAATACATGGAATGGCAAGGCAACCAACAGTAAGAAGGCATGTTTATGAAGCTAAGCATGGCAATAGCAAGGTCATAGGGTTAATGGATCACTAACAATAAGCATGGAAGCAACTGAACTTAATGTCAACAGGCTGATAGCAACATTATCAAGCAACTTTGGAGCAAGGTATGAACAATCTACAGCAAGCTATAAATGCAACTAGAGGCATGGATGGATAGGGCATAACATGTAGATCAAAACATGTTTACAGAGCATCTCCAGATTATGCATAGAATGATTAGTAGCAACATGTTAACATGGCATCACAAAATTACAGAATCTGTCTAGCAAAACAGCAACAGCAAGTACACTACTTAACAAGCTCGATTCACTCATCACAAGTCATTGCATGACAAGTTAAGCATAGCACCATCAAGAAGACATGTTTGTGAAACAAACCAAGTCAAGAACAAGTCCATAGCATGCAAGGATCAACTATAGCAAGCTTGGCCATATTGAATAACATGTAAACAATCTGCCAGGAAACATTTTGAATCAAAAGTAGAGCACTCAAATGACATGCTAGACTACTCCATAATTGCAAACAAGGGCATGAATGGATAGACAATAACCATATGTTCAAAACACCCTTACTGAAGTATCTCAAAATATGCATGGATCTCTCTGTAGCATCAAGTTTATATGGCATCAAAATAACAGCAGAACAGGGACCAAAATCAGCAATATCACGAAGCCTAGTTTGCATGCTTGTGCTAGTCACCACATTGATCACAAAAATACATGGCATACACCCCTGAAAGATGGCATGGCATAGATCAAAACACATGAAGACATCAACCTCATAGGATGCACACATCAATCATGGCAAAAATGACAAATGAGCAAGTTATAACAGTTTCGGCAGATTAACAGCAACATGCACTCTTCCAACAGCATTTCGGGCATCAAGATGAGCTCAAATGAAAAATGATGAAATGGAATGAAATGAATTACTCTTTGAGATGAACAATTTGACATATTACACGCACAAAACAGAGCTATAGATGCAGAGATACGATGCGATGAACATGGCATAATAATGTCACAGATTTGGGGACTTAGTGGAATTCTCACCCCGCGAAAAGTTGGACGGAGAGATTCGGGGACGAAGCGGTATGGGACGGGCGCGGGCATTTGGTTCCGGGGCTTGGTGGATCTCATCCACCAGGCCGGATCTCGCCGGAGGATGACCGGAGTTGGCGAAGGAGACGGCGAGGGAGGTCGCCGGGGACGCGGGAGGCGGAAGCCGAGGCGGGGGGCGGCACGGGACCGGCGCGGAGGCACCGCCGGCGAGAGGAGGTGGCTTGGCGTGGCGGCGGCCTCAAAGCCGGCGGCGGCGCAGGCGAGGCCCGGGCCGAGGCGATGGGAGGCGCGGGCGGAGGTCGACTCGGCCTCGGGCGACGGGCGGATGGAGCTGGCGGCGAGGGCTCCGGCCAGAGGCGGGCGGCAGCCACACCGGGCGGAAGGAAGGGCGGGCCGGTGGCGAGGTGCGAGGCGGCGCAGAGGAGGCCCGGCGAGGCGGCGGCGATTACCGGAGGCACGGCACGCCGGGCGGCGGCGCAGTAGCGCTGCCTTGAGCTGCTGAGGCGAGGCGGGCGGGCGGGCGGCGGCGGCGGCGGCGGGAGGCGCCACGTGGCGACAATGGTTGGGCGGGGACGAGGCGGACGTGTCCGGCGCCGGGCGGACGCTTCCGGCGGCGGGAGGAAGGAGGAGACTAGGGTTTGGACCCGAAATTTCAGAGGGGGAGGTCTATATATAGGTAGAGGGAGCTAGGAGAGTCCAAATGAGGTGCGGTTTTCGGCCACGCGATCATGATCGAACGACCGAGAGCATGGAGGGGAGTTAGATGGGTTTTGGGCCACTTTGGAAGGGGTGTTGGGCTGCGACTCAAAGAGGCTTTTACAGTTACCCGGTTAACCGTTGGAGTATCAAACGACCTCCAAATGGCACGAAACTTGACAGGCGGTCTACCGGTGCTATACCAAGGCCGCTTGGCAAATCACGTTCCATTCCGAGAAAGTTTAACACCCGCTCACGAAGAGAGGCAAGAAGGGGACGCAGGGGGACATAGGAGTGCCGGATTGCAAAACGGACAACGGGGAAAATGCTCGGATGCATGAGACGAACACGTATGCAAAATGAAATGCAGATGATGACATGATAAAATGCAACACGCAAGCAAATGACATGGCAACAACGACGAATAACTGGCGGACACCTGTCGCATCGGATCCGGGGCGTTACAACTGTGTCCACGGTAATGGACGTTCAGACTTATATCCTGATCTTATACAACTACAAATGGTTACTTGAGATATGTAGCTCCGGGATTGCTTTCTCGTAGGGAGTCGAGGAAGGATCTCTGGGCATTAATGTTACAACATGCTTGTTAAATATAAACTGCTATTCTTTACTCTTCTACATGCTGCAAGATGCTTGAAGCTGCGTGAAGATGCTAGTCTTAGATAGGCTAGGCTTTCCCCCTCTATTCTGGCATTCTACAGTTCAGTCCACAGATACAAACCTTCCATTTGATACCAGTGCATACTTAGTATAGATCTGATGCTTGCGAGTACTTTGGATGAGTACTCACGGTTGCTTTGCTACCCCTTTTCCCCCTTCTCTCTTCTTTCCGGTTGATGCAACCAGATGGTCGATCCTTGGAGCCAGATGCCACCGCCGATGGATGCTACTACGTGGAGACCGCCAACGACCAGGAGTAGTTTGGAGGTCCCAGGCAGGAAGCCTTGCCTCTTCGATCGTTGTTGCTTTTGTGCTAGCCTTCTTAAGGCATCCTTGTTTAACTTATGTCTCTGCTCAGATATTGTTGCTTCCGCTGACTCTTGTGTATCGAGCTATGTATTCGAGCCCTCGAGGCCCCTGGCTTGTAATATAAAGCTTGTATTATTTTGATTTGTGTCTAGAGTTGTGTTGTGATATCTTCCCGTGAGTCCTTGATCTTGATTGTACACATTTGCGTGTATGATTAGTGTACGATTGAATCGGGGGCGTCACAGCCCCCTCCCCCTGGGCACGCCCCCTGCCTCGTGGGCCCCCTGGACGTCCACGGACCTCAACTCCAACTCCATATATTTTCTTTCACAGAGAAAAAAATCAGAGAGAAAGTTTCATCGCGTTTTACGATACGGAGCCGCCGCCAAGCCCTAATCTCTCTTGGGAGGGCTGATCTGGAGTCTATTCGGGGCTCCAAAGAGGGGGATTCATCGCCATCGTCATCATCAACCTTCCTCCATCACCAATTTCATGATGCTCACCGCCGTGCGTGAGTAATTCCATCGTAGGCTTGCTAGACGGTGATGGGTTGGATGAGATTTACCATGTAATCAAGTTAGTTTTGTTAGGGTTTGATCCCTAGTATCCACTATGTTCTGAGATTGATGTTGCTATGACTTTGCTATGCTTAATGCTTGTCACGAGGGCCCGAGTGCCATTATTTCAGATCTGAACCTAATGTTTTCATGAATATATGTGAGTTCTTGATCCTATCTTGCAAGTCTATAGTCACCTATTATGTGTTATGATCCGACAACCCCAAAGTGACAATAATCGGGATACTTCTCGGTGATGACCATAGTTTGAGGAGTTCATGTATTCACTAAGTGCTAATGCTTTGGTCCGATTCTCTATTAAAAGGAGGCCTTAATATCCCTTAGTTTCCATTAGGACCCCGCTGCCACGGGAGGGTAGGACAAAAGATGTCATGCAAGTTCTTTTCCAGAAGCACGTATGACTATATTCGGAATACATGCCTACAATACATTGATGAGTTGGAGCTAGTTCTGTGTCACCCTATGTTATAACAATTACATGAGGAATCACATCCGACATAACTATCCATCACTGATCCAATGCCTACGAGCTTTTCACATATTGTGCTTCACTTATTTACTTTACCGTTGCTACTGTTACAATTGCTAGAAAACTGCTATCGTTACTTTTGCCACTGTTACCATTACTTCCATACTACTTTGCTACTAAACACTTTGCTGCAGACACTAAGTTATCCAGGTGTGGTTGAATTGACAACTCAACAGCTAATACTTGAGAATATTCTTTGGCTCCCCTTGTGTCGAATCAATAAATTTGGGTTGAATACTCTACCCTCAAAAACTGTTGCGGTCCCCTATACTTATGGGTTATCACTTGCCTCTAAACTTAGCTAAAAGACCCACAGTGTAAAATATTTGCTGCAACCTCTGACATTTACCTCACCACAAATTAAAATATATATTGCTCCCTTGACCAGATCAGCATGCAAACTACAATCACCGGGATGATTGGTAGGGCTAGAAGATTATTTTAATACAAAAAATGCTTGGAGACGGCCTCATAGCATGGACCTAACTCCAATGATTTAAGCTTAGAGGCGTGGTACACGCTATCCTAGACTATGTTACTGCTACCTCCCCTACACATGAAATTGCCACATGAGCGTTCGGGTTGCGCTTGGCTCGTCGCCTCTTCGGGAAGTCAAACAGTGATGGTACTACAACAATGGAGTACTACTAGTATGCTTCTGGCCATCTGACACCGAATGACCTACTACATGTCCACCGCGTGCGGGAGGGAGAGCGTGTAGCAAAAGCTTCTCCTAGTCCTGCGAGCCACCACGCTCATGAGCGAGGGAAAGGGCGTTGTAATCAAGCTTCTCCTTGTTGTACGAGTTGGCGTGACACATCAAAGCAGTGCACTTGATATATTTCAATAATTTGCATGTATTGATGCATTAATTACAACACATGCTTGCATGCCGTGACTTTCCTTTTGATACTTGCATGTGTTGATTTAATGCACCTTCAAGTAGTATGAATATGTGATGGTAAAACTTTCTAATGCCCCGGCCCTAAAGCGAGAGATGGTGGTGCACGAGGAAGGCGAGATCATGCCGACGGAACAGGACCCTGATACGTCTCCAATGTATCTATAATTTTTGATTGCTCCATGCTACTTTATCTACTGTTTTGGACTATATTGGGCTTTATTTTCCACTTTTATATTATTTTTGGGACTAACCTATTAACCGGAGACCCAGCCCAGAATTGCTGTTTTTTGCCTATTTCAGTATTTCGAAGAAACGGAATATCAAACGGAGTCCAAACGGAATGAAACCTTCGGGAACGTGATTTTCTCACCGAACGTGATCCAGGAGACTTGTACCCTACTCCAAGAAGCTTCCGAGGAGGTCACGAGGGTGGAGGGCGCGCCCCCCTGGGCGCGCCCCCTGCCTCATGGGCCCCTCAGAGCTCCAGCGACATACTCCTTCCTCCTATATATACCTACATATCCACGTATGATCAGAACAGGAGCCAAAAACCTATTTCCACCGCCGCAACCTTCTGTATACACGAGATCCCATCTTGGGACCTGTTCCGGAGCTCCACCGGAGGGGGCATCCACCATAGAGGGCTTCTACATCAACACCATAGCCCCTCCGATGAAGTGTGAGTAGTTTACTTCAGACCTTTGGGTCCATAGCTAGTAGCTAGATGGCTTCTTCTCTCTTTTTGGATCTCAATACAATGTTCTCCCCCTCTCTCGTGGAGATCTATTTGATGTAATCTTCTTTTTGCGGTGTGTTTGTTGAGACCGATGAATTGTGGGTTTATGATCCAACTTATCTATGGAAAATATTTGATTCTTCTCTGAATTCTTTTATGTATGATTGAGTTATCTTTGCAAGTCTCTTCGAATTCTCCGTTTGGTTTGGCCAACTAGATTGGTAGTTCTTGCAATGGGAGAAGTGCATGGCTTTGTGTTCAATCTTGCGGTGTCCTTACTCAGTGACAGAAAGAGTTGCAAGGCACGTATTGTATTGTTGCCATCGAGGATAACAAGATGGGGTATTTATCATATTGCATGAATTTATTACTCTACATCATGTCATCTTGCTTAAAGTGTTACTCTGTTTTTTAACTTAATACTCTAGATGCATGTTGGATAGCGGTCAATGAGTGGAGTAATAGTAGTAGATGCAGAATCGTTTTGATCTACTTGCCACGGACGTGATGCCTATATACATGATCATTGCCTAGATATACTGATAACTATGCTCAGTTCTGTCAACTGCTCAACAGTAATTTGTTCACCCACCGTAGAATACTTATGCTCTTGAGAGAAGCCACTAGTGAAACCTATGGCCCCGGGTCTATTCTCATCATATCAATCTATATCACTTTATTTACTCGCTTTGTTTTTACTTTGCCTTTACTTTTTTACTTTGCATCTATCTATCAAAAATACCAAAAATATTATCTCTATCGATCTCACTCGTAAGTGACCGTGAAGGATTGACAACCCCTAAGCGTTGGTTGCGAGTTGCTATCGTGTTGTGCGGGTACGAGGGACTTGCGTGACCTCCTCTTGGATTAATACCTTGGTTCTCAAAAACTGAGGGAAATACTTACGCTACTGTGCTGCATCATCCTCTCCTCTTCGGGGAAAACCAACGCAAGCTCGAGACGTAGCAAGAAGAATTTCTGGCGCCATTGCCGGGGAGGCTTACGCAAAAGTCAACATACCAAGTACCCATCACAATCCCTATCTCTCGCATTACATTATTTGCCATTTGCCTCTCGTTTTCCTCTTCCCCACTTCACCCTTGCCGTTTTATTTGCCCTTCTTCTGTTCGATCTTATGTTTGCTTGTACCTTATTTTTGCTTGCATCTTCGCTCGCTAAAAGTCCATGGATCTTGATCCGCTTGCCAATCTTTTTAAGGGATCCAATTATGATGAACCAATTCCTAGTAATTTGGATGCAGTAGATTATCTTTATAAGGTTTTGCCTGAAATCCGTGAAGTGACTCACGATAGATCTTTGAATAAAAAGCATGATTGGAATGATTTTATTATAAAATCTTTTGTTGTCAATTATGCTAATAATATGCAAAACCCTAAGCTTGGGATGCTAGTTTTGCTATGTCTACTACTTGTTGCAATGATCATGATTGGGGTGATTCTTCTTATGATCTTGAAAATTTATTTAATCCCCATGATGAATAGAGATTGATAATATTGTTTGCAATAATATTGAAAGTGGGTTTGGAAGAGTAACAACTTTAGATCCCACATATTTGGAGAATATTCAATCTTATGAAATTTTTGATAAAAGTGGGTTTGGAGAGGTCATGACTTTAGTTAATGTTAATCCCACTAATTCGGAAGAGTGTCAACTTCGCATGCATGTGGATCGTGTTGAGAATATGTTATGTGATAGCTATATTGTTGAATTTTCTTATGATCCTACATGTAACTATTATGAGAGAGGAAAATATGGTCGTCAAATTTTTCATGATAATAAATTACCTCTCGTTATGTTGAGATTGCTATTGTTTCTTTCCGCTTCCTTGCATATGCTAGTTTTTGCTTGCTATGATAATTTGTTTGACTATAAGATGAATATGCATAGGAAATATGTTAGACTTAGATGTGTTTGTCACGTGTTTCATGATGCTCTCTTTGTGCTTTAATTCTTGTCTTTGATCTGAGCATCGTTAAAATTATCAATGCCTAGCTAGGGGTGTTAAACGATAGCGCTTGTTGGGAGGCAACCCAATTTTATTTTGTGTTTTTTGTTTTTGGTTCTGTTTAGGAATAAATAATCCATCTACCTTCTGTTTGGATGTGGTTTTATGTTTTACTTAGTGTTTGTGCCAAGTAAGACCTATAGGATAACCTACGATGATAGTTGATTTGATTCTGCTGAAAAACAGAAACTTTGCGCGCACAAATTTAGTTATGATAAATCACAGGAACGTGCTTTTGCGTTGATTATTTTTACTTTTGATCAATACACAAAATTTCTAGGACTTCCTATTTTTGTAGAATTTTTAGATTTCCATAAGTTTGCGTTAGTTGCAGATTACTACAGACTGTTCTGTTTTTGACAGATTCTGTTTTTCGTGTGTTGTTTGCTTATTTTGATGAATCTATGGCTAGTAAATTAGTTTATAAACCATAGAGAAGTTGGAATACAGTAGGTTTAACACCAATATAAATAAAGAATGAGTTCATTACAGTACCTTGAAGTAGTCTTTTGTTTTCTTTCTCTAACGGAGCTCACGAGATTTCTGTTGAGTTTTGTGTTGTGAAGTTTTCAAGTTTTGGGTGAATTCTTTTGATGGATTATGGAACAAGGAGTGGCAAGAGCCTAAGCTTGGGGATGACCATGTCACCCCCAATATAATACAAGGACACCAAAAATTCAAAGCTTGGGGATGCCCCGGAAGGCATCCTCTCTTTCGTCCACTTCCATCGGTAATTTACTTGGAGCTATATTTTTATTCACCAACATGATATGTGTTTTGCTTGGAGCGTCTTGTATTATTTGTGTCTTTGCTTGTTAGTCTACCACAATCATCCTTGCTGTACACACCTGTTGATAGAGCCATACATGATTTGGAATTTGTTAGAATACTCTATGTGCTTCACTTATATCTTTTGAGCTTGATAGTTTTGCTCATAGTGGTTCACTTATATTTTTTGAGCATGATAATTTTTTTGCTCTAAGTGCTTCACTTAGATCTTTTAGAGCACGGTGGTGGATTTGTTTTAAAGAAACTTGATCCCTCATTCTTCACTTAGATTATTTTGAGAGTCTTTAATAGCATGGTAATTTGCTTAATGTTAATATACTTGGTATTCAAGATATGTGAAACTTTGTTTTGAGTGTGTTGAATACTAAGATAAGTTTGATGCATGATTATTGTTTTGAGATATGGAGGTGATAATATCAAAGTCGTGCTAGTTGGGTGATTATGAATTTGAGAAATACTTGTGTTGAAGTTAGCAAATCTCGTAGCATGCACGTATGGTTAAAGTTGTGTGACAAATTTGAAACATGAAGTGTACCTGGCTTGTGCATCCTTATGAGTGGCGGTCGGGGATGAGCGATGGTCTTTTCCTACCAATCTATCCCCCTAGGACCATGCGTGTAGTAGTACTTGATTTTTGATGACTTCTAAATTTTGCAATAAGTATATGAGTTCTTTTGACTAATGTTGAGTCCATGGATTATACGCACTCTCACCTTTCCGCCATTGCTAGCCTCTTCGGTACCGTGCATTGCCCTATCTCACCTTGAGAGTTGGTGCAAACTTCGCCGGTGCATCCAAACCCCGTGATATGATACGCTCTATCACACATAAACCTCCTTATATCTTCCTCAAAACAGACACCATACCTACCTATCATGGCATTTCCATAGCCATTCCGAGATATATTACCATGCAACTTCCACCATCATCATCGTGACATGCATTACTTTTGTCATATTGCCATTGCATGATCTTGTAGTTGACATCGTATTTGTGGCAAAGCCACCATGCATTATTTTCCATACATGTCACTCTTGATTCATTGCACCATCCCGATACACCGCCGGAGGCATTCATATAGAGTCATATCTTGTTCTAGTTTCGAGTTGTAATCCTTATGTTGTAATCAATAGAAGTGTGATGATCATCATTATTAGAGCATTGCCCAAAAAAAGAGAGAAAGGCCAAAAAAAGGCCCAAAAAAAAGAAAAGAAAAAAGGGCAATGCTACTATCTCTTTTTCCACACTTGTGCTTCAAAGTAGCACCTTGTTCTTCATGTAGTGAGTCTCATATATTGTGCTTCAAAGTAGAACCATGTTTTTCATATAGTGAATTTCATAAGTTGTCTTGTTTATACTAGTGGGAATTTTTCATTATAGAACTTGGCTTGTATATTCCTACGATGGGCTTCCTCAAATGCCCTAGGTCTTCATGAGCAAGCAAGTTGGATGCACACCCACTAGTTTTCTTTTGTTGAGCATTCATAGCTCTAGTGCATCCGTTGCATGGCAATCCCTACTCGCTCACATCGATATCTATTGATGGGCATCTCCATAGCCCATTGATACGCCTAGTTGATGTGAGACTTTCTCCTTTTTTGTCTTCTCCACACAATCCCCATCATCACGTTCTATTCCACCCGTAGTGCTATATCCATGGCTCACGCTCATGTATTGCATGAAGGTTGAAAAAGTTTGAGATTATTTAAGTATGAAACAATTGCTTGGCTTGTCATCGGGGGTATAGAAGTTGGGAACATCTTTGTGTGACGAAAATGATACATAGCCTAACTATATGATTTTGTAGGGATGAACTTTCTTTTGCCATGTTATTTTGAGAAGACATGATCATTTTGATTAGTATGCTTGAAGTATTATTATTTTTGTGTCAATATGAACTTTTGTCTTGAATCTTTCGGATCTGAATATTCATACCATGATTAAGAAGATTTACATTGAAATTATGCCAAAGTATCACTCCGCATCAAAATTCTTTTTATCATTTACCTACTCGAGGACGAAAGCAGGAATTAAGCTTGGGGATGCTTGATACGTCTCCAACATATCTATAATTTTTGATTGCTCCATGCTACTTTATCTACTGTTTTGGACTATATTGGGCTTTATTTTCCACTTTTATATTATTTTTGGGACTAACCTATTAACCGGAGGCCCAGCCCAAAATTGCTGTTTTTTCCTATTTCAGTATTTCAAAGAAATGGAATATCAAACGAAGTCCAAACGGAATGAAACCTTCGGGAACATGATTTTCTCACTGAACGTGATCCAGGAGACTTGGACCCTACTCCAAGAAGCTTCCGAGGAGGTCACGAGGGTGGAGGGCGCGCCCCCCTGGGCACGCCCCCTGCCTCGTGGGCCCCTTAGAGCTCCACCGACGTACTCCTTCCTCTTATATATACCTACGTATCCCCGTATGATCAGAACAGGAGCCAAAAACCTAATTCCACCGCCGCAACCTTCTGTATCCACGAGATCCCATCTTGGGACCTGTTCCGGAGCTTTGCTGGAGGGGGCATCCACCACGGAGGGCTTCTACATCAACACCATAGCCCCTCCGATGAAGTGTGAGTAGTTTACTTCAGACCTTCGGGTCCATAGCTAGTAGCTAGATGGCTTCTTCTCTCTTTTTGGATCTCAATACAATGTTCTCCCCCTCTCTCGTGGAGATCTATTCGATGTAATCTTCTTTTTGTGGTGTGTTTGTTGAGACCGATGAATTGTGGGTTTATGATCCAACTTATCTATGGAAAATATTTGATTCTTCTCTGAATTCTTTTATGTATGATTGAGTTATCTTTGCAAGTCTCTTCGAATTATCTGTTTGGTTTGGCCAACTAGATTGGTAGTTCTTGCAATGGGAGAAGTGCATGGCTTTGGGTTCAATCTTGCGGTGTCCTTACTCAGTGACAGAAAGAGTTGCAAGACATGTATTGTATTGTTGCCATCGAGGATAACAAGATGGGGTATTTATCATATTGCAAGAATTTATTCCTCTACATCATGTCATCTTGCTTAAAGCGTTACTCTATTTTTAACTTAATACTCTAGATGCATGCTGGATAGCGGTCGATGAGTGGAGTAATAGTAGTAGATGCAGAATTGTTTCGATCTACTTGTCACGGACGTGATGCCTATATACATGATCATTGCCTAGATATACTCATAACTATGCTCAATTCTGTCAATTGCTCAACAGTAATTTGTTCACCCACCGTAGAATACTTATGCTCTTGAGAGAAGCCACTAGTGAAAGTTATGGCCCCCGGGTCTATTCTCATCATATCAATCTATATCACTTTATTTACTTGCTTTGTTTTTACTTTGCCTTTACTTTCTACTTTGCATCTATCTATCAAAAATACCAGAAATATTATCTCTATCAGATCTCACTCTCGTAAGTGACCGTGAAGGGATTGACAACCCCTAAGCGTTGGTTGCGAGTTGCTATCGTGTTGTGCAGGTATGAGGGACTTGCGCGTGACCTCCTACTGGATTGATACCTTGGTTCTCAAAAACTGAGGGAAATACTTACGCTACTGTGCTACATCATCCTCTCCTCTTCGGGGAAAACCAATGCAAGCTCGAGACGTAGCAGACCCGATGATGGAGGTCTCTATGGACCTCACCTTGCTCCACTTCCCCTTGTGCCTCCGCCCCTTGAAGCCTCCAGTGTACGAGGTTTGAATACACCTCATCTGTTCGGCTGATCGAGCAAGGTGCAGGTTTCTTGATTGATGTGTTGTTCAATTGATTTCTGTAGTGCAAGGGACGACACCTGGCCTACGAGGACTGCTGCAGCGAGTGCCCTGGGAACCAGCGGCAGTGCCAGAAGTGCTAGCACGGCAATGGCTTCAACGTGCACAACATGTTGATGGATGTCGTCCTCTCCTCGGTGAGGGTGGAGTGCCCACACGAAGGCTGTGGGCTCCACATCACTTACCACAAGCTCACCAATCACCAGAGCGTGTGTCCGCTCGCGCCCTACAAATGCCCTGTGCCCGCTGTGGCTACGAAGGCCCACCATCGGCACGCCCCCACCACATTAGCACCGTACATCCCATTCCCGTGCGCGGGATCCAGTATGGCAAGGTGCTCTAGCTGCAAGTGCCAGTGTCAAAGCCGCGACACTTGCTGTTCGTGAAGGTGGACGGTACATTTTTCATGGTCAGTGACGTGCTCAACATCGGCGCGCCTATCGTCATGTCGGTTGTGTGCATTGGAGTGAGGGTGTCCCCACCGCCGCACTACGCGGCCCAAGGTGTGGGCGAACGGGCCGCCGGGGCAGCCCAAAGGTAGGACCGATGCTGTCAAGGTGGAAATCGAGGTGACAAGCAGCAAGGAGCCCGGTGTTGTCGCCGTGCAGGAGCTGACCTTCTTCACAGTGCCGCCCAAGCTGCTGGCTGGGGCTGGGTTGTCGAGGACGGTGTCCCTCCACATTCAGATTGACAAGCTCACCTAAATGATTCTATAGTTCCTTCTATTTATCTTAGTAATATGCTAATATAGGGTTTAGCTCGGCCTACTTTAGCTTAATAGATGGTGAATTTTCGTGGCGGCGTAGCAATTACTTCGACATCAGATCATCAGTTAAAGGAATTTCCAATATTCGAAGGGATATTTTGTGTCTGTTGGATATAAAGATCCTTTGGGTAAGGAGTATAAGCTGCTTATATGCTTGTTTGTTGAGGAAGTGTTGCATACTTCTGTGAGTTGATGCGATACATCAAAGTAGTAGTACTACTAGTAGTACTCACCTGACTGCGGACCAGGCAGACCAAGCTCGTGTCGTGTTGGTGCCGTGTGCGGTCCGCACATTAACCAAAACCTCGCGCCTCCAGCTTAGCCTCTGCATTTTAAACTTCTCAATCTCAAGGGCAAGGAGCAATATGAACCTATGATAGAGCCAATTGGATGCGTGTTAGAGAGAGGACGAGTGCGTGCGTACACCTTTTCTCTTCATGTACAATGTACTAAACACAGAGTACAAGTGCATGTGAGTGGCATCGACCTAGAGAGCTAGAGATGGTGCGTGCGAGAAGTCCTGAGAGACTATGTGTGTGCGTGGGAAAGAGGGAGAGAGATGATATGTGTCGACGTAATGCGTGCGAAAAAAGAGACTAGTCAATAGCTCACCACGAGGCTATTCCTGGCGAACGCCCCAATAACTGTAAGATATGTATCCGATGGTGCCAGTTATTGCACGTACACATCAGTAGAAAAAGAAGTGTCGTGGCATATTACAAAATTGCCACACCACGTGCCCTCCCCTACCCATGAAACTGCCACTCGATCGTTCGCAGCTGCCATGGTCTGCTCCTATGTGCGATCTTCACTTTTTTAAAGGGATCTACAATAAAAGGCCAGGATTTTGGCGCGCGGTAGGCGGGGGAGCTTGTCCTGTCGGTTTGCTACTGCTCACATGCGGTCGAACATATGTGATGTACCAAGCCGATGTGCGTCGCTTCGGTGAGCGGCGGGCCAGACATACCATCTGTTCATGCTAAGCAGCGGGCTGGACAGACCATGTGTTGGTGCTACTGCTTACATGCGGTCGCACATGTCAGTGATGCACCAAGATGATGTGTGTCCCTTCGGTGAGCAGCGAGCCGGACCGACCGTGTGTTGGGGCGACGCCAGCGCGACGGCTTGTAAGTTTACCACCTAACTTAATTTGTAAAGGGTAACACTTGCTTTGCCTCCTTAACGAGATTGGTCACTAGAAATCCTTCTTACATACGTTTCTCGGACGCATACGTGGGCCCGCGTTCTTAGAGGCCATCGTGGCGGAGCCAGACGCCCGCAACCTCTTAGAGCAAAAAATGAGTAGCCGATGTTGGTTATTTCTATAATCAGTTTAGAAATTCTAAATTTCACATGTGACATATATTTGCCATTCATTAATGTTGATCCAATGGTCTAAGTGCCTCAGAATGGTTGGGATTCGCGTCTACAATAACCTCATTGTACCTAGCAGTGTCTACGTTCTTCTGGAAGCATCAACACGTCAGTGTGATCAATCCTCGCAAGAAGCTATCAAACAACCACTAGGCATGTGCCACGTGGCTTCATTGAGCTCCCCCATCATTTTATTCAAAAATGTATTGACTGAAAAAGAGAGACATCTCCCGAAACGAAAACTTGCTCGTATTCTGTTTCCTGCTTGCTTTGCATGTACCGGAAGAGCAAGTATAATAAGTTACAGTCAGCAGGCTATAATGATTAAACAGTTATATTTGTGTTTATTTGGATGAGAGAGAAGAGGAGAGAATGGAAGCAGGCTGTAGATTAACAGCCGGCTATAGCACGGACTCCAAGAAACATTGTGAGAGTGTATAGTGGGCCATGCATTAATAAAGTAGTACTACTTAGCAACTAGCTATATTATACACGTTGGCTATTAGGTTGACTATATATGACATGGCAACTCCATATAGCTGGTTGTTGGCTATATGATTAACCATGCTCAAAGTACCAGTGCCACGTCACCTAACAAGTCTTTCAACATGCGTCAAATTATCACGAGGGCTAACTCTCCTTAGAGAAATGTGCTCCACCGTGTACCCACATGTGTGTGTGAGGGAGGCAGTGCGTGCGTGCACCTCCTCTCTTCATACATGTCCTCCACGGCTCCACCTACTGGGTGTGTAAGAGAGAGAGAGGGAGATGGTGTGTCCGACATGCCTCTATACATATGTTTTTGTCAAAGAGAGGCCTGAGTACATAGTATATGTATGTGGAGGGGCGATATACGAGAAGAGAGGGGGAGGGATCGTTTACACAACATATCGATAGACATGGATAGAGGGAAGAACTTTACGAGCGTACGAGCGCTAGTAAAGAGGGAGTGCATGTTGGAAGATGATGCGAGAGGCCAACTAGGCGAATACAAGGAGTACAAGTGTGAGATCGATAATTAAATAGGGGGAACGATAACGTGTGTGGGTGCGCTTGTTTGTCGATAGACAAAGCGGGAGGCATGGATGATGAGACGGGGAGGGGCAATTGATGTGTATGTGGTAGGCTGTCCTATGTAGAGAGGTCGTAGTTTGGTCTATGTGTACGTGGGTAAAGAGGGGGAGACTTAACTATAGATATAGATCATACATTTTGAGTGGGGAAATAGCGAGAGACCTGGCTACACATAGAGGGAAATTGATTGGTGCAGATGCATGCATGTGTCAGAGATAAAGAACACCGGAGTGACGAAGAGAGGGAGAGGTGTGCATGTGTGGTGGGGGGAGGGGTGCAGCTAGCTTGTGACACCGTACGAGTGCAAGATGGATAACAAATAGAGGGTGCGACAGTGTCCGTGTGCCTCAAAGTTAGGTCGGGAGGCATGGATGGTGAGAGGAGGGGAGGGACTATGTGTGTACATGTTTGTGTGTCGTAGGAAGGTCTGACTAGCTAGAGGGGTATATCGATCGTGTGTGTTGGAAAGATGGAGACGTAGGGAGAGCGTGGGAGACCGTCCTAAAGAAAAAGAACGTGTGTGCACAATGTAGAAGATGCAAAGTGATGGGGAGTGTGTGTGCATATATGCATGCACAATAGGAAGTTATTGGTATCCACGAAGGGAGGAGTGTGTGTGTGTGTGTGTGTGTGTGTGTGTGTGTGTGTGTGTGTGTGCGTGTAAACGACTTACAGAGACGATAATCAGCATAAAAGTGGATTCAAATATTTGAATAAGAGCCCATGATGTTTGTAACTCATGCATGCATGAATATAATGCAGATATGCCTGGTGTGGTTTTGAATCGAACATGCTATATACTATATTCACATCGAACAAGGCCAAATCGATTTGAACTTGCGATACTGACGGCAGGCATCGTCTGACCACATTGCGTCCGTGATGGACATAACTATTTGAATTTGAGATAATGTGTGGCTTTCAAAGCTAACATCTAAATGCTGTGTGTGTGGGAAGGGGATGCATTGTTGTATGTGTTAAACACATTATACATATGCAAACAAGGTTTAGATTATTCCGAACATCACGGTACATAGACCAATGTACTATGATTTGAATTCATCATAAAATGGATACAAATATTTGAATTGGAAATTGTATGGTACATGTAGTTCATATTCAAATATGATTAATACTATATGCATGTTTTCTGTTATCAAAATAATATTTAAAAGATGGTATAACTTGACAACAATCGTATTCAAATAGGGAAAATTGATTTGAATATAGTCCATATGTTAGATGACAATATATATTCATAGAGTGGAGTAAAATGTTCATATAAGATGGAAGATCAAAATGTAGGATTACAACCATTAGAAACCGCAAGATCACCTAACGATATATTCGAATTCAACATAACGTGGATTCAAAAATTGAAATTCAAGACCCTGGCATTTGTAATCATATAAAACAGGGCATGACTCTTTCTTGTGGTGGGAATTGATTTGTTTTTTGTTGTTGTTGAGGGTAGTGCGAATTGATTCGGAACTATACAGGCTAATCTTGTTCTCCCAGATTTTTTTAGTTTTTTCTTGTAGTTTTTTCAATGGCATTTGTAGCAATATAGCAAAAGGGGACATCCTCGCAAAAGAAAGAAGTAAAAGGGGACATGACTCTCTTGTGTCTTATATGAATTGTCTTTTTTTGTTCACATTAAGTTTGTTCTACCGAACGTGGAATCCGCGCCTTGTTATCCTTAAATTTTCAAGTTAGAGTATCTCTTGTCTCTTCTGCTGCAAAACTCCTGCCTCTTCAACCCACACCGCGCCTTGTTATCCCAAAATTTTGACGCGCGTGAAAACTCCCTCCTCATCTGAAATCGGTGGCGCAACCCAGACACGCGAAATCCCCCTTCTACCCCTCAGCCGGAAATGCTGCCTCAATGTCGCGTGGTCAAAACCGGTGGGGGTACATGATGACCCACAAGTGTAGGGGCTCTATCGTAGTCCTTTCTATAAGTAAGAGTGTCGAACCCAATGAGGAGTAGAAGGAAATGACAAGCGGTTTTCAGTAAGGTATTCTCTGCAAGCACTGAAATTATCGGTAACAGGTAGTTTTGTGATAAGGTAATTCATAACAGGTAACAAGTAATGAAAGTAAATAAGGTGCAGCAAGATGGCCCAATCCTTTTTGTAGCAAAGGACAAGCCTGGACAAACTCTCAATAGAGAAAAGCGCTCCCGAGGACACATGGGAATTATCGTCAAGCTAGTTTTCATACCCCTCATATGATTCGCGTTCGTTACTTTGATAATTTGATATGTGGGTGGACCGGTGCTTGGGTACTGCCCTTTCTTGGACAAGCATCCCACTTATAATTAACCCCTATTGCAAGCATCCGCAACTACAAAAGAAGTATTAAGGTAAACCTAACCATAGCATGAAACATATGGATCCAAATCAGCCCCTTACGAAGCAACGCATAAACTAGGGTTTAAGCTTCTGTCACTCTAGCAACCCATCATCTACTTATTACTCCCCAATGCCTTCCTCTAGGCCCAAACAATGGTGAAGTGTCATGTAGTCGATGTTCACATAACACCACTAGAGGAGAGACAACATACATCTCATCAAAATATCGAACGAATACCAAATTCACATGACTACTTATAGCAAGACTTCTCCCATGTCCTCAGGAACAAATGTAACTACTCACAAATCATATTCATGTTCATAATCAGAGGGATATTAATATGCATAAAGGATCTGAATATATGATCTTCCACCGAATAAACCAACTAGCATCAACTACAAGGAGTAATCAACACTACTAGCAACCCACAGGTACCAATCTAAGGTTTTGGGACAAAGATTGGATACAAGAGATGAACTAGGGTTTGAGAGGAGATGGTGCTGGTGAAGATGTTGATGGAGATTGATCCCTTCCCAATGAGAGGATCGATGGTGATGATGATGGTGATGATTTCCCCCTCCCGCAGGGAAGTTTCCCCGGCAGAACAGCTCCGCCGGAGCCCTAGATTGGTTCTGCCAAGGTTCCGCCTCGTGGCGGCGGTGTTTCGTCCCGAAAGCTTGCTTATGATTTTTTTCCAGGGTAAAAGACTTCATATAGCAGAAGATGGTCACCAGAGGCCTGCCAGGGGGCCCACGAGGCAAGGGCGCACCTAGGGGGATAGGGCTCGCCCCCACCCTCGTTGCCAGGGTGTGGGCCCCCTCTGGTACTTTCTTTGCCCAGTATTTTTTATTAATTCCAAAAATAATTTTCGTGGAGTTTCAGGACTTTTGGAGTTGTGTAGAATAGGTCTCTAATATTTTCTCCTTTTCCATCCCTGAATTCCAGCTGCTGACATTCTCCCTCTTCATGTAAACCTTGTAAAATAAGAGAGAATATGCATAAGTATTGTGACATAACATGTAACAACAGCCCATAATGCAATAAATATCTATATAAAAGCATGATGCAAAATGGACGTATCAGTACATTCATAACTTACCCCACATTTTGGACAAGCGCGTCCCTAAGCCATGGCTCCCCTACCTTCCCCTTCATTCCCCCATTCATACATCGAGGCCTCCAAAACCCGCGAAACCCCACGCTCCTCCGTCGGCCCCCCGACCACCGCCCTGCCAGAGCCTCTTCCCCGATGAGGGAGTCCTGGATTAAGGGGTCCTCGGACAGCTGGACTATATGCTTATGCCGGACTGTTGGACTATGAAGATACAAATATAAGACTTCGTCCCGTGTCCGGGTGGGACTCTCCTTTGCGTGGAAGGCAAGCTTGGCAATTCGGATATGTAGATTCCCTTCTCTATAACCAACCTGATGTAACCCTAGCCCCCTCTGGTGTCTATATAAACTGGAGGGTTTAGTTTATAGGATGAGAACAATCATAATCATAGGCTAGCTTGTAGGGTTAGCCTCTATGATCTTGTGGTAGATCAACTCTTGTAATACTCATATCATCAAGATCAATCAAGCAGGAAGTAGGGTATTACCTCCATAGAGAGGGCCCGAACCTGGGTAAACATCATGTCCCCCGCCTCCTGTTACCATTAGCCTTAGACGCACAGTTCGGGACCCCCTACCTAAGATCCGCCGGTTTTGACACCGACATTGGTGCTTTCATAGAGAGTTCCACTGTGACGTCGAAAAAAGGTTTGATGTCTCGCCTTGTTATCAAGGACAACATCGCCTCCGGGGGAGCCCTAGCCTTAGGCCAAACCCTCCAACTAAGCGGCTTCGTCATGACCGCCCGTTCGGTCGTTGTGCCGATGATGACTTCTCGGGTCATTGAAAACAGCCTCCACGTCAGCTCGGAATATGCCGAGCGGATGGATCCAATGGAACTTTCGTCCTTGAATGAGCTCCTGGATCGCATCGCCGCTTTGGGAGTTGCTATGGACTATGATCGGATTGGGCTTAAAGCCGATGAAAGAGAGATTAACTCTCCACCGGTCACCCATCAAATAGCGGTGGTGGAGGAGCAATGCAGCAACCCTTCCTCTATTTTTAGGACGAACTATGTCCGGATTCCCAAGCTCTCTGAGCCGGATACTTGCTCGCGTGAGGACATGACCCGAACTCTGAATTTAGAATCGGACAGCTGGCCAGAAAAATTGGGTAACATCCCGGACCCCGAGCTACTAAGTTCGGAAGCTCCTCAGCCTCTAGGTCCCGGATCGGGTCAGGGTTCGGACTTAAATCCACCCACCCACCCAGATACAAGCGATCTTTCCCACATCAGACAACAATCCCAAGAGACAGTACATCACTTTTGGGCCAGATTCCTCCTTGTAATGAGCAAGGTTAAGGACTATCGCGAGGAAGACGCAATCTCATTCTTTTGCAAAAATTGCACGGACAAGGGAATCCTTAACGCCATAAGTCACCGTGACATATCACACTTCGCTGACTTGGCAGCCATAGTACAGAAGTACTGTGCAATGGAAAGCGCCCGGAAAACCTAGGAAACATTCTGGGATCCTCTGGCTCTCACTAAACCCCTCGTCTGAACCAAAAGGGTGCACTCTCGCAAGTCACCCGATCCAATCACAAAGAAACCAAAGCCCGCTACAGGGCGTGGAACCATATTGGAGGGATGGCTCAATAGGCCATGCAAAATTCACACATCACTGGATACCGTACCAACTCATAGCCTTAGAGCATGTTGGATACTTCGGCAGGTGGCCAAGAGCGGCGAGGATCTCCTCATTAACAATACTGCAGAGCATCATCCCGCAGAAAACAACAATACATTATTGACAGTCTTCGAGACTTTCACCTCGAATAACAGGCGCAAGAGAGCACTCCGCGGCCTTGCCGAAGTCTGCCACGTTGCAGCAATAAATCCCTGGAACGACACGGCTATAACCTTTAATGCCAGTGAAGAACCTCAATTCCGAACAGTCCGAGCACCAACCGCTTTGGTCCTTAGTCCAATTGTGGACGGCTTCCGGCTTACTAAAGTACTCATGGACGGCGGCAGCGGATTAAACCTCATCTATGAGGAAACTCTCAACAAAATGGAAATAGACAAGAGCCGCATTGAGCAAAGCAGCACGACCTTCCGAGGAATTATCCCTAGTCGGGAGGCACGATGTGCGGGAAAAATCACACTCGATGTGGTATTCGACACGCTGGAAAATTACAGGTTCGAAGAGATAACATTCCAAGTGGCCCCGTTCAGTAGTGGATACCACGCCCTTTTAGGGCGGGACGCATTCGCGAGCTTCCAAGCTATACCCCACTATGGGTACATGAAGCTCAAGATGCCCGGGCCCAACGGAATCATCACTCTAGGCAGTGATTCGGACATAGCACTCCGCGCCGAAAATAAAACCACCGCCCTGGCCCTTGAGGCATTATCCGAAGCCCTCGCGGCCGAAGAATTAACTGCATTATGCTCCAAAGTGGATAGGGACGACGTGATACTCGATAAGCGATCCAAGTCCACCTCTTTCAAACCAGCAAATGAAATAGTCAAATTCCAAGTCCACCCAACGGACTCTACAAAAATAGCATCCATCGGTGCACAGCTGAACCCCACAATCGACGCTGCTCTGTAGGCATTCTTACGCAATAATTGGGATATTTTCGCGTGGCACCCTTCAGATATGCCAGGGATCCCACGCGGGTTGGCTAAGCATAGTCTCAACATATTGAAGGGATACAAGCCGGTCAAGCAGACACTACATCGCTTTTTAGAGCCTAAACGGCAAGCTTTGGGAGAGGAGCTAGCCAAGTTACTCGAAGCCAGATTCATCAGAGAAATAAAACACCCGACTGGCTAGCAAACCTCGTGATGGTACCAAAGAAGGATAAATCCTGGCGCCTATGTTTCAATTTCAAGGACCTCAATAAGGCTTTCCCCAAGGATCCCTTCCCCTCCCCCGCATCGATCAAATCATCGATGCTATCGCAGGACACAACTCATTGTGCTTCCTCGGCGCATACTCTGGATACCATCAATTCAAGATGATGGAGTCCGATCAAGCCGCAACGGCATTTATCACCCCATACGACCTCTTTCTACTTCAACACCATGCCTTTTGGGCTCAAAAACGCCGGTGCAACCTACCAACGCATGATTCAAACATGTCTGGAAAAACAAATTGGCAAAACAGTTGAGGCATACATGGACTATGTGGTCATCAAGACCAGACACGTCGAAACTTTAATAGATGACCCGAGGCTCACGTTCGACAACCTCTGAACATATGACATCAAGCTCAATCCGGAAAAATGTGTTTTCGGCGTTCCCGCCGGAAAGCTGCTGGGCTTCATCGATTCCAATATAGGAATTGAAGCAAACCCGGCTAAAATCCGAGCTTTGTCACAGTTGCCTACTCCAACAGACCTCAAATAAATCCAGAAATTAACTGGATGCGTGGCTGCCCTAAGCCGCTTTATCTCCCGATTGGGAGAAAAGGCACTACCTCTTTATCGCCTTCTTTGACGCACCGAACACTTCGAGTGGACGGATGCATCGACGGCCGGACTGGAAGAAATAAAGGCCCTCCTGGCCAGCAACCCAATCCTGGCCGCACCAAACATTGGCGAACCCATGTTGTTATATATAGTTGCAACACACCAAGTTGTAAGCGCAGTGCTCGTCGTCGAACGAGAGGAGGACGGACATAAGTTTCCGCTTCAAAAGCCGGTATACTACGAATCCACTATCCTCACACCATGCAAGTCATGGTACCCACATTATCAAAAGATAGCATACGTGATCTTCATGGCATCCCGGAAACTATGACACTACTTTCAGGAGTGTTCAATCACGGTGGCCTCCGAAGTACCACTCAACGATATAATAAATAACCGCGATGCCACGGGTCGGATTGCTAAGTGGGCCATCGAGCTCCTCCCATTCGACATTACATATAAACCACGGTGAGCCATTAAATCGCAAGTACTGGCTGACTTCGTTGCCGAATGGATAGAAGCCGAACTCCCTAAAGAGTACGACGCATACTCCAATTGGATCATGCACTTTGACGGCTCTAAAATGCTGGCTGGTCTGGGAGCGGGTGTTGTCTTGACATCCCCCACCGGAGATACAGTCCAATACATACTCCAAATACTATACACAGACTCCAATAATGCAGCCGAATATGAGGCTCTGTTGCATGGTCTTCAGATGGCTGTCTCCATGGGCATCCAACGCCTAGAAGTGCGTGGGGATTCGAACCTTGCAATATCTCAAATAAATGGAGACTTCGACGCCAAGGATCCGAAAATGGCGGCTTATCGTAATGCCGTCCTCCAAATGTTAGCTTGATTCGAGGGGCTTGAATTTCATCATGTGGTTCGAGAAAACAATCAAGCGGCGGATATCCTTGCCCGCATCGGTGCTAAGCGCGACCCCTTCCCACCTAACATCTTCTTGGAAAGGCTGTTCAATCCATCCGTGGTGTGGCAAGGGGAGACTGGCAATACTAGTACGGATCCGACCACAACCCCAGATCCCGAACACACTAACATAATTGGAGGCTCTGCCACCGAAATAACACCTTCGTCCCATCTGATCATGGCTGTCATCGCCCCATGGACCGAACCCTTCTTAGCCTACCTAAATAGGCAAGAACTCCCCGAGCATCAAAATGAGGCAGGCTGCATTGTGCGGTGCTCTAAAGCCTACAAGGTCCACGAGGGAGAGCTTTATAAGAAAAGCGCTACCAGACTAGTTCAAAGATGTATCTCCGAAGAGGAAGGGCGACAGCTCTTGGCCGAAATTCATGCTGGACTCGGCGGCCACCACACTGCAGCTCGGGCCCTTGTAAGCAAGGCCTTCCTTACAGGTTTCTACTGGCCGACAGCCCGAGCAGACGCACAAGACCACGTCCAACATTGCGTTGGTTGCCAGCTGATACGTCTCCAACGTATCTATAATTTTTGATTGTTCCATGCTATTATATTAGCCGTTTTGGATGTTTATGGGCTTTACTTTACACTTTTATATCATTTTTGGGACTAACCTACTAACCGGAGGCCCAGCCCGAATTGCTGTTTTTTTATCTATTTCAGTGTTTCGAAGAAAAGAAATATCAACGGGGTCCAAACGGAATGAAACCTTCGGGAGCGATCTTTTTGGAACAAACATGATCCAGGGGACTTGGAGTGGATGTCAAGCAACAGAGGAGGCGGCCACGAGGGTGCCCGGCGCGCCCCCTGGAGGTGGGCGCGCCCCCAACCCTCGTGGGCCCCTCGAGCATCCACCGACCTACTTCTTCCTCCTATATATACCCATGTACCCCGATAACATCCAGGAGCACCACGAAAAACTATTTCCATCATCATAACCTTCTGTATCCGCGAGATCCCATCTTGGAGCCTTTGTCGGTGCTCCGCCGGAGGGGGAATCGACCACAGAGGGCCTCTACATCATCTCCAAGGCCCTTCCGATGAGTTGTGAGTAGTTTACCACAGACCTTCGGGTTCATAGTTATTAGCTAGATGGCTTCTTCTCTCTCTTTGAATCTCAATACAAAGTTCTCCTCGATTTTCTTGGAGATCTATTCGATGTAACTCTTTTAGCGGTGTGTTTGTCGAGATCCGATGAATTGTGGGTTTATGATCAAGTTTATCTATGCGAAATATTTGAATCTCCTCTGAATTATTTTATGTGTGATTAAGTTATCTTTGCAAGTCTCTTTGAACTATCAGTTTGGTTTGGCCTACTAGATTGATCTTTCTTGCAATGGGAGAAGTGCTTAGCTTTGGGTTCAGTCTTGCGGTGTCCTTTCCCAGTTACAGCAGGGGCAGCAAGGCACGTATTGTATTGTTGCCATCGAGGATAAAAAGTTGGGGTTTATATCATATTGCATGAGTTTATCCCTCTACATCATGTCATCTTTCTTAGTGCCTTACTCTGTTCTTTATGAACTTAATACTCTAGATGCAGGTAGTAGTCGGTCGATGTGTGGAGTAATAGTAGTAGATGAAGGCACGAGTCAGTCTACTTGTCACGGACGTGATGCCTATATACATGATCATGCCTAGATAATCTCATAACTATGCGCTTTTCTATCAATTGCTCGACAGTAATTTGTTCACCCACCGTAATACTTATGCTATCTTGAGAGAAGCCACTAGTGAAACCTATGGCTCTCGGGTCTATCTTTTATCATATAAGTTTACCATCTATTTTTATTTGCATCTTTACTTTTCCAATCTATATCATAAAAATACCAAAAATATTTATCTTATCATATTATCTCTATCAGATCTCACTTTCGTAAGTGGCCGTGAAGGGATTGACAACCCCTTTATTGCGTTGGTTGCGAGGTTCTTGTTTGTTTGTGTAGTTGCGTGGGACTTTTGAGGAGCCTCCTACTGGATTGATACCTTGGTTCTCAAAAACTGAGGGAAATACTTACGCTACTTTGCTGCATCACCCTTTCCTCTTCAAGGAAACCAACGTAAGCTCAAGACGTAGCAAGAAGGATTTCTAGCACCGTTGCCGAGGAGGTCTTCTCTCAAGTCAAGACATACCAAGTACCCATCACAAACTCATCTCCCTCGCATTACATTATTTGCAATTTGCCTCTCGTTTTCCTCTCCCCCATTTCACCCTTGCCATTTTATTCGCCCTCTCTTTCCCAATCTCCTCTCTCTTTCGCTTGCCTTTTTGTTTGCTTGTGTGTTGGATTGCTTGTCACGATGGCGCAAGATAATACCAAGTTGTGTGATTTTTCCAATACCAATAATAATGATTTCCTTAGTACTCCGATTGCTCCTCTTAATGATGTTGAGTCTTGTGAAATCAATGCTACTTTGCTGAATCTGATTATGAAAGATCAATTCTCCGGCCTTCCTAGTGAAGATGCCGCTACCCATCTAAACAACTTTGTTGATTTGTGTGAGATGCAGAAGAAGAAAGATACAGATAATGACATTGTTAAATTGAAGTTATTTCCGTTTTCACTTAGAGATCATGCTAAAGTTTGGTTTTCGTCTTTGCCTACGAATAGTATTGATTCATGGAATAAGTGCAAAGATGCTTTTATCTCTAAGTATTTTCCTCCCGCTAAGATCATCTCTCTTAGGAACGATATTATGAATTTTAAACAACTTGATCATGAGCATGTTGCCCAATCTTGGGAAAGAATGAAATTAATGATTTGCAATTGCCCTACTCATGGTTTGAACTTATGGATGATCATACAAAAAATTTATGCCAGATTGAATTTTGCTTCTAGAAATCTTTTAGATTCGGCCGCGGGAGGCACTTTTACGGAAATCACCTTAGGAGAAGCTACTAAACTCCTTGATAACATTACGGCTAATTATTCTCAATGGCACACCAAAAGATCTACTAGTAAAAAAGTGCATGCTATAGAAGAAATTAATGTTTTGAGTGGAAAGATGGATGAACTTGTGAAATTGTTTGCTACTAAGAGTGCTCCTATTGATCCCAATGATATGCCTTTGTCTACTTTGCTTGAGAATAATAATGAATCTATGGATGTGAATTTTGTTGGTAGGAATAATTTTGGTGACAATGCTTATAAAGGAAACTTTAATCCTAGACCGTTCCCTAGTAATTCCTCTAATAATTATGGAAATTCCTACGATAATTCTTATGGTAATTTTAATAAGATGCCCTCTGATTTTGAGAATAGTGTTAAAGAATTTATGATCTCTCAAAAGAATTTTAATGCCTTGCTTGAAGAAAAATTGCTTAAAGTTAATGATTTGGCTAGGAACGTTGATAGACTTTTGCTTGATGTTGATTCTTTGAAACTTAGATCTACCCCTCCTAAGCACGATATCAATGAGTCTCTCAAAGCTATGAGAATTTCCATTGATGAGTGCAATGAAAGAACCGCTAGATTGCGTGCTAAGAAAGATTGCTTTGTATAAGCGTGTTCTTCTAGTTTACATGAAAATAATGATGTAGATCTAAAAGTTATTGATGTGTCCCCTATTAAATCTTTGTTTTGCAATATGAATCTTAATAATGATGGGACTGGAGATGAGTCAACTATAGTTAAAAGGCGTCCCTATGATTCGGAGTTTTTAGATCTTGATGCTAAATTTGGTAAAAGTGGGATTGGAGAGGTCAAGACTTTAAATAGCATTGAACCCACTATCTTGGATTTCAAGGAATTTAATTATGATAATTGTTCTTTAATAGATTATATTTCCTTGTTGCAATCCGTGTTGAATTCTCCTCATGCTTATAGTCAAAATAAAGCCTTTACCAAACATATTGCTGATGCCTTGATGCAATCTTATGAGGAAAAACTTAATTTGGAAGTTTCTATACCTAGAAAACTTTATGATGAGTGGGAACCTACTATAAATATTAAAATTAAATATCAAGATTGCTATGCTTTGTGTGATTTGGGTGCTAGTGTTTGCACGATTCCGAAAACTTTATGTGATATTCTAGGTTTCCATGATTTTGGTGATTGCTCTTTAACTTTGCACCTTGCGGATTCCACCATTAAGAAGCCTATGGGAAGGATCAATGATGTTCTTATTGTTGCAAATAGGAATTATGTGCCCGTAGATTTTATCGTTCTTGACATAGATTGCAACCTTTCTTGTCCTATTATTCTTGGTAGACCTTTCCTTAGAATGATTGGTGCAATTATTGATATGAAGGAAGGGAATATTAGATTCCAATTTCCATTAAGGATACGCATGGAACACTTTCCAAGAAATAAAGTTAAATTACCTTATGAATCTATCATGCGAGCTACTTATGAATTGAGTGCCAAAGATGGCACTACCTAGATCTATCCTCGCTTTTATGCCTAGCTAGGGGCGTGAAACAATAGCGCTAGTTGGGAGGCAACCCAATTTTATTTTATTTTTTGCTTTTGCTTTTGTTTAGTAATAAATACTTCATCTACCTTCTGCTTAGATGTGTTTTCATGTTTTAATTAGTGTTTGTGCCTAGTAGAACCTATAGGATAACCTATGGTGATAGTTAATTTGATTCTGCTGAAAAACAGAAACTTTGCGCGCACGAAAATAATTTTATTAATTCACATAAACTTGCTTTTGCGTTGATTCGTTTTGATGTAGATCAATAGACAAATTTACCAGGACTTCCTATTGTGGTTGCATTTTTGTAGTTTCAGAAGTATTCGAGAGTTACAGATTGCTATAGACTGTTCTGTTTTTGACAGATTCTGTTTTTCGTGTGTTGTTTGCTTATTTTGATGCATCTATGGCTAGTATCGGGGTATGAACCATAGAGAAGTTGGAATACAGTAGGTTTAACACCAATATAAATAAATAATGAGTTCATTATAGTACCTTATGTGGTGGTTTTTCTTTCTTGCACTAACGGAGCTTATGAGATTTCATGTTGAGTTTTGTGTTGTGAAGTTTTCAAGTTTTGGGTAAAGATTTGATGGACTATGGAATAAGGACTGGCAAGAGCATAAGCTTGGGGATGCCCATGTAATCCCAAAATATTCAAGGATAACCAAGAGCCTAATCTTGGGGATGCCCCGGAAGGCATCCTTTCTTTCGTCTTCGTCTATCGGTAACTCTACTTGGAGCTATATTTTTATTCGCCACATGATGTGTGTTTTGCTTGGAGCGTCTTATATGATATTAGTCTTTGCTTTTTAGTTTACCACAATAATCCTTGCTGTACACACCTTTTGGGAGAAGCCCACTTGATTAGAATTTATTAGAATACTCTATGTGCTTCACTTATATCTTTTGAGCTAGATAGTTTTGCTCTAGTACTTCACTTATATCTTTTAGAGCATGGCAGTGGCTTAATTTTGTAGAAATTGTTGATCTCTCATGCTTCACTTATATTATTTTGATAGTCTCTTAGAATAGCATGGTATTTGCTACGGTTAAAAAATTGGTCCTAGAATGATGGACATCCAAGTTGGGTATAATAAAAACTATCATAGGAAGTGAATTGGATGCTATGATCAATTTGATACTTGATAATTATTTTGAGATATGGAGGTGGTGATATTAGAGTCATGCTAGTTTGGTAATTGTGAATTTAAAGAATTCTTGTGTTGAAGTTGGCAAGCCCCATAGCATGCACATATGGTAACCGTTGTGTAACAAATTTGAAATATGAGGCGTTCTTAGATTGTCATCCTTATGAGTGGCGGTCGGGGACGAGCGATGGTCTTTTCCTACCAATCTATCCCCCTAGGAGCATGCATGTAGTGCTTGATTTTTGATGACTTGTAGATTTTTGCAACAAGTATATGAGTTCTTTATGACTAATGTTGAGTCCATGGATTATACGCACTCTTACCCTTCCATCATTGCTAGCCTCTTCGGTACTGTGCATTGCCCTTTCTCACCTTGAGAGTTGGTGCAAACTTCGCCGGTGCATCCAAACCCTGTGATACGATATGCTCTATCACACATAAACCTCCTTATATCTTCCTCAAAACAGCCACCATACCTACCTATTATGGCATTTCCATAGCCATTCCGAGATATATTGCCGTGCAACTTTCCACCGTTCCGTTCATTATCATGACACACATCATCGTTGTCATATTGCCTTGCATGATCATGTAGTTGACATCGTATTTGTGGCAAAGCCACCATGCATAATTTTTCATACATGTCACTCTTGATTCATTGCCCATCCCGGTACACCACCGGAGGCATTCATATAGAGTCATATCTTGTTCTAGTTTTGAGTTGTAATTCATGAGTTGTAAATAAATAGAAGTGTGATGATCATCATTATAAGAGCATTGTCCCCAAATAAAGAAAAAAGGCCAAAAAAAGGAAGGCCAAAGAAAAGAAAAAAGAAAGAAAAAAGGGAAAGGCAAAAAAGGCCCAAAAAATAAAAAGAAAAAGAAAATAAAAAGGGGGCAATGTTACTATCCTTTTCCACACTTGTGCTTCAAAGTAGCACCATGTTCTTCATATAGAAAGTCTTTTATGTTGTCACTTTCATATACTAGTGGGAATTTTTCATTATAGAACTTGGCTTGTATATTCCTATGACGGGCTTCCTCAAAATGCCCTAGGTCTTCGTGAGAAAGCAAGTTGGATGCACACCCACTAGTTTCTTTTGCTGAGCTTTCATACATTTATAGCTCTAGTGCATCCGTTGCATGGCAATCCCTACTCCTCATATTGACATCAATTGATGGGAATCTCCATAGCCATTGATTATCCTCGTCAATATGAGACTTTCTTCCTTTTGGTCTTCCCCACACAACCTCCATCATCATATTCTATTCCACCCATAGTGCTATATCCATGGCTCACGCTCATGTATTGCGTGAAAGTTGAAAAAAGTTTGAGATTACTAAAGTATGAAACAATTGCTTGGCTTGTCATCGGGGGTGTGCAAGATGAGAGCATTCTTGTGTGATGAAAATGGAGCATGACCAAACTATATGATTTTGTAGGGATGAACTTTCTTTAGCCATGTAATTTTGAGAAGACATGATTGCTTAGTTTGTATGCTTGAAGTATTACTATTTCTTATGTCAATATGAACTTTTATTTTGAATCATTTGGATCTGAACATTCATGCCACAATAAATAAAATTACATTAAGAATTAGGTAGCATTCCACATCAAAAATTTTGTTTCTATCATTTACCTACTCGAGGACGAGCAGGAATTAAGCTTGGGGATGCTTGATACGTCTCCATCGTATCTATAATTTTTGATTGTTCCATGCTATTATATTACCCGTTTTGGATGTTTATGGGCTTTACTTTACACTTTTATATCATTTTTGGGACTAACCTACTAACCAGAGGCCCAACCCGAATTGCTATTTTTTTGCCTATTTCAGTGCTCGAAGAAAAGTAATACCAAACGGAGTCCAAACGGAATGAAACCTTTGGGAGCGAGCGATCTTTTTGGAACAAACGTGATCCAGGGGACTTGGAGTGGACGTCAAACAACAGAGGAGGCGGCTAGGAGGGTGCCCGGCACGCCCCCTGGAGGTGGGCGCGCCCCCCACCCTCGTGGGCCCCTCGAGCGTCCACCGACCTACTTCTTTCTCCTATATATACCCATGTACCCTGAAAACATCCAGGAGCACCACGAAAAACTATTTCCACCGTTGTAACCTTCTGTATCCACGTGATCCCATCTTGGAGCCTTCGTCGGCGCTCCGCCGGAGGGGAATCAACCACGGAGGGCCTCTACATCATCTCCAAGGCCCTTCCGATGAGTTGTGAGTAGTTTACCACAGACCTTTGGGTTCATAGTTATTAGCTAGATGGCTTCATCAATCTCTTTGAATTTCAATACAAGGTTCTCCTCGATCTTCTTGGAGATCTATTCAATGTAACTCTTTTTGCGGCGTGTTTGTCGAGATCCGATGAATTGTGGGTTTATGATCAAGTTTATCTATGAGAAATATTTGAATCTGCTCTAAATTCTTTTATGTGTGATTAAGTTATCTTTGCAAGTCTCTTCGAACTATCATTTTGGTTTGGCCTACTAGATTGATCTTTCTTGCAATGGGAGAAGTGCTTAGCTTTGGGTTCAGTCTTGCGGTGTCCTTTCCTAGTGACAGTAGGGGCAGCAAGGCACATATTGTATTGTTGCTATCGAGGATAAAAAGATGGGGTTTATATCATATTGCATGAGTTTATCCCTCTACATCATGTCATCTTTCGTAATGCGTTACTCTGTTCTTTATGAACTTAATATTCTAGATGCAGGCATGAGTCGGTCGATGTGTGGAGTAATAGTAGGAGATGCAGGTGCTACCTTTTGAGCACTGTGTTGGTTTTCCCCAAAGTGGAGAGGATGATGCAGCAAAGTAGCGTAAGTATTTCCCTTAGTTTTTGAGAACCAAGGTATCAATCCAGTAGGAGACCACGCACAAGTCCCTCGTACCTACACAATACGATAGCTACTCGCAACCAACGCGATTAGGGGTTGTCAATCCCTTCATGGTCACTTACGAGAGTGAGATCCGATAGAGAAGATAAATATATTTTTGGTATTTTTGATAGATAGATGCAAAGTAAAAAGTAAAAGGCAAAGTAAAAACAAATCAAGTAATAAAGTGATAGAGATTGATATGATGAGAATAGACCCGGGGGGCATAGGTTTCACCAGTGGCTACTCTAAAGAGCATAGATATTCTACGGTGGGTGAACAAATTACTGATGAGCAATTGACAGAATTGAGCATCGTTAGGAGTATACTAGGTAATGATCATGTATATAGGCATCATGTCCGAGACAAGTAGATCGAAATGATTCTGCATCTACTACTATTACTCCACTCATCGACCGCTATCCAGCATGCATCTAGAGTATTAAGTTAAAAATAGAGTAACGCCTTAAGCTAGATGACATGATGTAGAGGGATAAATTCATGCAATATGATAAAAACCCCATCTTGTTATCCTCGATGGCAACAATACAATACGTGCCTTGCTGCCCCTTCTGTCCCTGGGAAAGGACACTGCAAGATTGAACCAAAGCTAAGCACTTCTCCCATTGCAAGAACTACAAATCTAGTTGGCCAAACCAAAAAGGATAATTCCAAGAGACTTGCAAAGATAACTCAATCACACATAAAAGAATTCAGAGAAGATTCAAATATTTTCCATAGATAATACCGGATCGTAAACCCACAATTCATCGGTCTCAACAAACACACCGCAAAAAGAAGATAACATCGAATAGATCTCCACGAGAGAGGGGGAGAATATTGTATTGAGATCCAAAAAGAGAGAAGAAGCCATCTAGCTACTAGCTATGGACCCGAAGGTCTGAAGTAAACTACTCACACTTCATCGGAGGGGATATGGTGTTGATGTAGAAGCCCTCCATGGTGGATGCCCCCTCCGGCGGAGCTCCGGAATAGGCCCAAAGATGGGATCTCGTGGATACAGAAGGTTGCGGAAGTGGAATTAGGTTTTTGGCTCCAGTTCTGATCGTTTGGGGATACGTAGGTACATATAGGAGGAAGGAGTACGTCGGTGGAGCAACAGAGGGCCCACGAGGTAGGGGGCGCGCCCAGGGGGGCGCCCTCCACCCTTGTGACCGCCTCTGGCACTTCTTGCAGTAGGGTCCAAGTCTCCTGGATCACGTTCGGCGAGAAAATCACGTTCCCGAAGGTTTCATTCCGTTTGGACTCCGTTTGATATTCCGTTTCTTGAAACATCAAATAGGCAAAAACAGCAATTCTGGGCTGGGCCTCCGGTTAATAGGTTAGTCCCAAAAATAATATTAAAGTGCAAAATAAAGCCCAATATAGTCCAAAACAGTAGATAAAGTAGCATGGAGCAATAAAAAATTATAGATACGTTGGAGACGTATCAGGCATCCCCAAGCTTAATTCCTGCTCGTCCTCGAGTAGGTAAATGATAAAAAGAGAATTTTTCATGCGGAGTGATACTTTGGCATATTTTCAATGTAAATCTTCTTAATTGTGATATGAATATTCAGATCCGAAAGATTCAAGACAAAAGTTCATATTGACACAAAAATAATAATACTTCAAGCATACTAATCAAAGCAATCATGTCTTCTCAAAATATCATGGCAAAAGAAAGTTCATCCCTACAAAATCATATAGTTAGGCTATGCTTCATTTTCGTCACACAAATATGTTCCCAACTTCTATACCCCCGATGACAAGCCAAGCAATTGTTTCATACTTAAATAATCTCAAACTTTTTCAACCTTCACGCAATACATGAGCGTGAGCCATGGATATAGCACTATGGGTGGAATAGAATATGATGATGGGGATTGTGTGGAGAAGACAAAAAGGGAGAAAGTCTCACATTGACGAGGATAATCAACGGGCTATGGAGATGCCCATCAATTGATGTCAACATGAGGAGTAGGGATTGCCATGCAACAGATGCACTAGAGCTATGAATGCTCAACAAAAGAAAACTAGTGGGTGTGCATCCAACTTGCTTGCTCATGAAGACCGAGGGCATTTGAGGAAGCTCATCGTAGGAATATACAAGCCAAGTTCTATAATGAAAAATTCCCACTAGTATAAAAAGACAACTTATGAGACTCACTACATGAAGAACGAGGTGCTACTTTGAAGCACAATATATGAGACTCACTACATGAAGAACAAGGTGCTACTTTGAAGCACAAGTGTGGAAAAAGAGATAGTAGCATTGCCCTTTTTATTTATTTTCTTTTTTTTTTCCTTTTTTTTCTTCTTTTTTGGGCCTTTTTTTTGCCTTTCTTCTTTTTTTTCTTTTTGGGCAATGCTCTAATAATGATGATCATCACACTTCTATTGATTACAACATAAGGATTACAACTCGAAACTTAGAACAAGATATGACTCTATATGAATGCCTCCGGCAGTGTATCGGGATTGTGCAATGAATCAAGAGTGACACGTATGAAAAATAATGCATGGTGGCTTTGCCACAAATATGATGTCAACTACATGATCATGCGATGGCAATATGACAAAAGTAATGTATGTCATGATGATGATGATGGAAGTTGAATGACAATATATCTTAGAATGGCTATGGAAATGCCATGATAGGTAGGTATGGTGGCTGTTTTGAGGAATATAAAAGGAGGTTTATGTGTGATAGAGCGTATCGTATCACGGGGTTTGGATGCACCGGCGAAGTCTGCACCAACTCTCAAGGTGAGAAAGGGCAATGCAGTGCATCAAGAGGCTAGCAAAGGTGGAAAGGTGAGAGTGCGTATAATCCATGGACTCAACATTAGTCAAAAGAACTCATATACTTATTGCAAAAATTTAGAAGTCATCAAAAATCAAGTACTACGCACATGCTCCTAGGGGGATAGATTGGTAGGAAAAGACCATCGCTCGTCCCCGACCGCCACTCATAAGGATGAACAAGCCAGGTACACTTCATGTTTCAAATTTGTTGCACAACTTTAACCATACGTGCATGCTACGGGATTTGCAAACTTCAACACAAGCATTCTTTGAATTCATAATTACCAAACTAGCACGACTTTGATATTATCACCTCCATATCTCAAAACAATTATCAAGCATCAAACTTATCTTAGTATTCAACACACTCAAAAGAAAGTTTCACATATCTTGAATTCCAAGTATATTAATGTTAAGCAAATTACCATGCTATTAACGACTCTTAAAATAATCTAAGTGAAGCATGAGAGATCAATAGTTTCTTTAAAACAAATCCACCACCGTGCTCTAAAAGATATAAGTGAAGCACTAGAGCAAAAATTATCACGCTCAAAAGATATAAGTGAAGCACATAGAGTATTCTATCAAATTCCAATTCATGTATGGATCTCTCAAAAGGTGTGTACAGCAAGGATGATTGTGGTAAACTAACAAGCAAAGCCGCAAATAATACAAGACGCTCCAAGCAAAACACATATCATGTGGTGAATAAAAATATAGCTCCAACTAAATTACTGATGGAAGTGGACGAAAGAGGAGATGCCTTCCGGGGCATCCCCAAGCTTTGACTTTTTGGTGTCCTTGGATTATCTTGGGGGTGCCATGGGCATCCCCAAGCTTAGGTTCTTGCCACTCCTTGTTCCATAATCCATCAAAAGAATTTACCCAAAACTTGAAAACATCACAACACAAAACTCAACAGAAATCTCGTGAGCTCCGTTAGAGAAAGAAAACAAAAGACTACTTCAAGGTACTGTAATGAACTCATTCTTTATTTATATTGGTGTTAAGCCTACTGTATTCCAACTTCTCTATGGGTTATAAACTAATTTACTAGCCATAGATTCATCAAAATAAGCAAACAACACACGCAAAACAGAATCTGTCAAAAACAGAATAGTGTGTAGCAATCTGTAACTAACGCAAACTTCTGGAACTCTAAAAATCTAAAAAAATAGGAAGTCCTGGGAAATTTGTTTATTGATCAGCATCAAAAAGAATCAACGCAAAAGCACGTTCCTGTGATTTAACAAAATTATATTCGTGCATGCAAAGTTTCTATTTTTCAGCAGAATCAAATCAACTATCATCGTAGGTTATCCTATAGGTTCTACTTGGCACAAACACTAATTAAAACATAAAACCACATCCAAACAGATGCTAGATGGATTATTTATTCCTAAACAGAAGCAAAAACAAAAAACACAAAATAAAATTGGGTTGCCTCCCAACAAGCGCTATTGTTTAACGCCTCTAGCTAGGCATAAAAGCAAGGATAGATCTAGGTATTGCCATCTTTGGTAGGCAATTCTTCAATGAGGCATCTACCTCCTTTAGAATTTTCTTTCTTTCTAGTAATTGTCAAATTTTCAGGGAAAAGATCGAAAAATTCATTCATAGCAAATGTTCCTTAATGATGGTAAAAAGATTGGGATGAACACTTATAGATTTAAGATCCGCAGTTTCCTTACTAGATGATTCACCCTTATTCTTAGGAACATAAACGAGCTTAGTATTTTTAGTAGACGAACTTGGAGTGTTTTGTACGGAAGAAAAAAGCGGTTCCCAAGTTGGTAATGATACCCTCAAGTTTATCGATTCTTGCGGAATCCAGATTTATTTTCTCATTAACTATGGGTTCTTTTTCTTTAATATTTTTCAAAGTCATTCCTACCTTAGATCCATATTGGGTAATTTGATTGGGGATCTTTTTATCAAGATTTCAATTGATTCAATGGTAGCAACTTTATTCTCAATAATTTCACGTCTTTGCATAACATGCTCCAAACATAACGTAGTTCCATTAATCAAAAGAGGTGGTGAGCCAAATAAATCTATTAAAGCATTATAAGAATCAAAAGTATGGCTACCAAAGAAATTCCCTTCGATAATGGTATCAAGGATATATCTATACCAAGGATTAGCACCTACGTAAAAATTACGAAGAAGAACTGAAGTGGATTGCTTCTTGGTAGATCTATTTTGAGCATTGCAAATTCTATACCAAGCGTCTTTCAGATTTTCTCCCTCCCTTTGCTTGAAATTTAGAACTTCATTCTCGGGAGATAACGGAGAGGATAAGAGACTAGTCATGATGACAAGCAAGCAAACTAGCACACGAGCAAACAGAAAGGCAACGGGAAAGAGAGGAGGAGATTGGGAAAGAGAGGGCGAATAAAATGGCAAGGGTGAAGTGGGGGAGAGGAAAACGAGAGGCAAATGGCAAATAATGTAATGCGAGAGATAGGGATTGTGATGGGACTTGGTTTTGTTGACTTGCTTGCGTGAGCCTCCCCGGCAACGGCGCCAGAAATTCTTCTTGCTACCTCTTGAGCACTGCGTTGGTTTTCCCCGAAGAGGAGAGGATGATGCAGCAAAGTAGCGTAAGTATTTCCCTCAGTTTTTGAGAACCAAGGTATCAATCCAGTAGGAGACCACGCACAAGTCCCTCGTACCTACACAAAACGATAGCTAATCGCAACCAACGCGATTAGGGGTTGTCAATCCCTTCAGGTCACTTACGAGAGTGAGATCTGATAGAGAAGATAAATAATTTTTTTGGTATTTTTGATAGATAGATGCAAAGTAAAAAGTAAAAGGCAAAGTAAAAAACAAAGCAAGTAATAAAGAGATAGAGATTGATATGATGAGAATAGACCCGGGGGCCATAGGTTTCACTAGTGGCTTCTCTCACGAGCATAGATATTCTACGGTGGGTGAACAAATTACTGATGAGCAATTGACAGAATTGAGCATGGTTATGAGTATATCTAGGTAATGATCATGTATATAGGCATCACGTCTGAGACAAGTAGATCGAAACGATTCTGCATCTACTACTATTACTCCACTCATCGACCGCTATCCAGCATGCATCTAGAGTATTAAGTTAAAAACAGAGTAACGCCTTAAGCTAGATGACATGATGTAGAGGGATAAATTCATGCAATATGATAAAAATCCCATCTTGTTATCCTCGATGGCAACAATACAATACGTGCCTTGCTACCCCTTCCATCGCTGAGAAAGGACACCGCAAGATTGAACCCAAAGCTAAGCACTTCTCCTATTGCAAGAACTACCAATCTAGTTGGCCAAACCAAAAAGGATAACTCCAAGAGACTTGCAAAGATAACTCAATCATACATAAAAGAACTCAGAGAACATTCAAATATTTTCCATAGATAATACCGGATCATAAACCCACAATTCATCGGTCTCAACAAACACACCGCAAAAAGAAGATTACATCGAATAGATCTCCATGAGAGAGGGGGAGAACATTGTATTGAGATCCAAAAAGAGAGAAGAAGCCATCTAGCTACTAGCTATGGACCCGAAGGTCCGAAGTAAACTACTCATACTTCATCGGAGGGGCTATGGTGTTGATGTAGAAGCCCTCCGTGGTGGATGCCCCCTCCGGCAGAGCTCCGGAATAGGCCTCAAGATGGGATCTCGTGGATACAGAAGATTGCGGCGGTGGAATTAGGTTTTTGGCTCCTGTTCTGATCGTTTGGGGATACGTAGGTATATATAGGAGGAAGGAGTACGTCAGTGGAGCAACAGAGGGCCCACGAGGTAGGGTGCGCGCCCAGGGGGGCGCCCTCCACCCTCGTGACCGCCTCTGGCACTTCTTGGAGTAGGGTCCAAGTCTCCTGGATCACGTTCGGTGAGAAAATCACGTTCCCGAAGGTTTCATTCCGTTTGGACTCCGTTTGATATTCCGTTTCTTCGAAACACTAAAATAGGCAACAAACAACAATTTTGGGCTGGGCCTCCGGTTAATAGGTTAGTCCCAAAAATAATATAGAAGTGGAAAATAAAGCCCAATATAGTCCAAAATAGTAGATAAAGTAGCATGGAGCAATCAAAAATTATAGATACGTTGGAGACATATCAGCAGGCAGGAGTCGGTCTACTTGTCACGGACGTGATGCATATATACATGATCATGCCTAGATAATCTCATAACTATGCGCTTTTCTATCAATTGCTCGACAGTAATTTGTTCACCCACCGTAATACTTATGCTATCTTGAGAGAAGCCACTAGTGAAACCTATGGCCCTCGGGTCTATCTTTTATCATATAAGTTTACCATCTACTTTTATTTGCAACTTTACTTTTCCAATCTATATCATAAAAATACCAAAAATATTTATCTTATCATATTATATCTATCAGATCTCACTTTCGCAAGTGGCCGGGAAGGGATTGACAACCCCTTTATTGTGTTGGTTGCGAGGTTCTTATTTGTTTGTGTAGGTGCGTGGGACTTTTGAGGAGCCTCCTACTGGATTGATACGTTGGTTCTCAAAAACTGAGGGAAATACTTACGCTACTTTGTTGCATCACCCTTTCCTCTTCAAGGAAAACCAACGCAAGCTCAAGACGTAGCACCAGGTCTTCGCCAACCAAAGCCATATGCCGCCCACCGCTCTCCAAACAATCCCCATAACTTGGCCCTTCCCGGTCTGGAGGCTTGATATGGTTGGACCCCTTAAAGGAGGAAGCCATAAGAAAAAAAAACCTGTTGGTAATGGTGGATAAATTCATCAAATGGATAGAGGCCAAACCAGTTAAAATGGCTGAATCTAGACCAGTGATAGACTTCATATTAGGGGTCGTGCAGCGCTATGGTGTCCCCCACAGCATCATCACCGATAATGGCTCCAATTTCACAGCTGATGAGCTGAAAACTTGGTGCGGCAACATGGGCATTAAGCTCGATTACGCCTCTGTCTATCACCCTCAAACAAACAGGCAAGTCGAACGAGCAAACGGTCTTATTATGAGCGGCATCAAACCCAGACTAGTGCGATCTTTGAAGGAATCAGGCACGCACTGGGTCGAGGAGCTTGACTCTGTACTATGGGGGCTGCGGACCACGCCAAATCGCACTACTGTATACACACCCTTCTTCATGGTGTATGGCGCAGAGGCGGTATTGCCCTGCGATATTATTCATGACTCACTTCGAGTTCGCATGTATGAAGAGAGAGAAGCCGAGCTTGATCGGCAGGATAGTTTAGATGCCCTGGAGGAGGAGCACGACGTCACAAAAGCCCGTTCTGCATTTTATCAGCAACAGGCTTGCAGGTATCAAAGCATAGAAGTACGGGCCAAAACTTATAACATTGGCGAACTCGTTCTACTCCTACCGGAGAAGAAAAAGGACAAGCTCAAGCCCAAGTGGGAGGGTCCCTTTATCATTGATAAAGTTCTCACCGGAGGAGCGTACCGCCTGTGTGATGCATCAGATAATCGACTCGAGCCGAACCCATGGAACGCGGCCAGACTCCGAAGATTCTACGCCTAGCGCCAAACTCTTTGTTCGTCTCCTTCCCTCTGCCTTTTTTTACTTTTTAGTTATATCCTCTCTTTTTCTTTTTATGGATCTAAGGCTTTAAGTGTGACTCGACTACACACTCGTGACACGCTAATCCTCAAGCATGTGCGCTCATTATACCTGGGGGCTTCCTACATAGAAGCTTAATATAATTATCTTCCGGGCATCACGCCCACTGCATATGTGTCCCTTTCCCATATGTACCTTTTCTTCACCATTATATGCATCGATATGACTTCAGTTTTGGCCAAGCTGGGTTGCCTGGTTCCTGTGTTTATGCCCTATGTTCCCGTTAGTTCGGATAGGGCATCAGGGGAGCACCTTTGCGATTTTTACTGCCGGGTACTCCGGATGTGTACCTCAGACTGGGTGAAGCCTAAAGCTAGCATTCTTAAGGGAATATTCGGTCGATGAACTAAAGATGGTTTTTACCTATTACAATACAAACCCCCAGATGTTGCATATACTGAGTTTTTGCTCGTAGTTTGGACATGCACATTAATGCATGCGTACCCAGGGAAAGGAACCCTTAACGGAACTATTCTCTCTGGAAGATGTTTCTTACTATCCATGTAATATAACATAACTAGTTGGGTACTTGTCTGTTCAAGCAATTATGACCCCTACGCCTGGTTTCCACGCATACCCCGGTTTGTATAACTGAGCGGGTATTCGGAAACACTCCGGACTGTCGGGTCCGGAGGCTAAAGCGAAAAGGTCCGCCATGACAAATGATTTACAGTCCGGCTAGGGACAAATATGTCAATTGAAGTACATAGTCACTTAGACTCACATACTTCTTCTATGCCATCCAACAAGCTTTCTAGCCTACAATCCTGTAGGGAATACTTTTCGGCTAATCCTACTTGGTCATATACCAGACTAACGGCAATCTCATTCCCATCTGACCCTACAGGTCCGACCCGGGCCATGTGATTCGGATCGAGCTTGGTATACCGTGTTTTTACCATGGCCCAAGCTTCCCTCGCACCTTGTCGACAGGAGGATATCTTCCATAATTGGAAACACCGTCGCGCTCCCTTTAGCAGATGTACAAGCTCCCCCATGCTTCCTGGCAGGGAGGCGGATGGCCACAAGGCCTTGGCGACACCCTGCATCACCGGCCGAACTTGTTCATGCAGTTGCGAAAGCTCTTGCAGAAGATCGCCTGAGGATCCGAGCATCTCCTCTTCGGGACGACCAGTCAGCATACCTACAGACATAACTCTGTTAGCCCGTTTCGTCACCGAACTATATAAAGGTTCGTTTGAGCACATACTAAAAATGCCGCGTTGAAGCCTTCTATTCTCCTTCACGGAGTCAGCTAGCTGGGCCCGAACATCTTTCAATTCTACGCTCAGCCGAGTATTGGCATCCTGGAGATCGTTTTTCTCCCGCCTGACCCGTGTAAGTACACGCTCGCCAGCCTCTCGTTGTCGTTGAGCTCTTTGTTCATCCTCTTGTAGGATCTTCGGATTCACTTCAGGATTGTCTGTGGATTCTATTGTTAGATCTGCAAACGCGCCGAACACCAAATGGTACACGTAATTACGTTTTTTCTTGATCGAGAGAAATATTACCAGATGAGGCCTTCTTGGATTCCTCCATTTCGGCAGCTGCGGCCCTTAGCTGGGCTTGACACTTCTCCAGCTCTTGAGACAAATGGGTATTCTTCTCTGTAAGAACTTGTTCATACAATGATCCTTAAATCAGTTGTACCAACTGTTTCAAGTCTCAGGGGTTACTAATATACATAATTATCAGATTTTGCTTACCTGTATATCTTTTAAATACTGGTTTGTGGCTCTAGCAAGCCCATCTTGAGCAGCTCGGATGTACACGTCTCCCGAGTTGAAGGCATTGAAAGCCTCTTCAGAAAAACTAGGGTCGCGGAGTGCGACCTGCCGACGCTGCTGATTCATAGCGTTCTCCACCTCAGAATTCGTAGCGGATATTCTATCAGAATCCTCTATAGGAGGACAGTCCGGTGTCGTCCCCACATTAGCCTCCACCCTCGAGGCCGGTTCTGGAATCCGGCTGGTAGAGGCGTGACGGGCAGGATCCCCTGATACAGTCCGGTGAAGGTTCTTTCTGCCAAGACACAACGGATATTGTTATATTTTAAGATAACAATCACGGAGCATGTTTTAAACCATACCTCTTCGATGGTGGCTCGGCCATGTCTCTGCTCTCTTTCCTTTTTGGAAGCCTACCCGGCCTGGGTACCCCTTGTTGGTGAGTTGCCGCGGGTTCGGCATGGCGCGCCGATGGCCTTCCCTTAATAGCATAATATATGTGCGGTGGGTAAGGTGGAAAGAGTGAATCCTTTTCAGAAGATAAGTCTCCTGTTTTACTTACATGTGATGCAGGGATGAGGCCGGGATAGTCGGCAATGATGGCCACCAAGGTGCCATCACAACTCGCCTGGTAAAACACCATGTCGCCAAGCTCCACAAATATGTCTGGATCCTTTTCGAGTCCGGGGTCGAGGGCCCGGTTGTGGTCCTCTGGCTGTGGAGACAGGCTGTGGATCTCCCTCATAGCTTTCCACATTTCCTGTTATGGACTAGCGAGGTAAATATTTGTGATGAAAGACTGCGAGAATGAATAGAGTTGAGTAAGAGATAGCAACTCACCCAGCTAGGGGGTTGTACATGGAAAATCCATCCCGTGGCATAATGCGGATGAACTCCTCTTCTTCTCCTTTGTATAAATCGGACAATATTTTCGCCAGAGCGGTGGCGGAGTCCGGACCTTTTTGACCGCAGTGGGTGGCATCGTCTTCTCCGTTGAAGTGCCACATGGGACGCCCCCGATACTTGAGTGGCTGCACCCCCCGCATTATGCATATTGACATAACCTCGATTATTGTCAATCCGGATTTGGCAAGCATTTTTATCCTGTCCATCAATTGAAGGACCTCTCTGTTGTCTTGCTCCTTGGGGCTCCGAGGATGCCAGCTATGGTGTTTCTTCAATGGGGCATTTGTGAACTCAGGAAGACCCATTCGGGTAGGGTCAGGAAGGGAGACGTCCTCTATATAAAACCACTCGGAAGGCCAATCTTTGGATGTCTTCTTCGGAGTGCCGGACAGGTATCCGGTCCCGGCGATGCGCCATATTTCGGCTCCGCCCACTTGGAATACTGATCCCTCTTGATTGCAAGGGACGAGGCAGAACAACCTCTTCCATAGCTCAAAATGAGCTTCGCAACCCAGAAATAACTCGCAAAGGGCGACATAACCTGCGATGTGCAGGATGGAGGCAGGGGTGAAATTGTGCAGCTAAATGCCATAGTACTCTAGGAGCCCGCGGAGGAACGGATGGATTAGAAATCCGATGCCCCTCAGCAAGTAAGGGACAAGGCACACTCGCTCCCCCCTGGATGGGTTGGGAAAACTCTTCGCTTGCTCCCCGCCATCAAAGGTGACTAATCCGGCTCAAACGGGGACAAGATATGCAGGTGGGAGAAACCCCTGGGTCTGCAACTTCACCAATTGGCCATGGGATACGGTACACTTCTCCCAATCACCTGGCTTGGCACTATAAGGGCGAGAGGAAGAGCTGCGGTGGCTGGCCATGATGGTATGGTTTTTTCGGGCGCACTCTGATGAATCCTCACTTGGGGAAGATGGTGTGATTTGGATCTGAGGATCCCCGTCTCTTTAATAGACGATTTATTTACATGGTCAGGGTGGCAAGTGTAAAAATGCTCCGGCTTCTCACATTCGCTCAACACATGGAGGCTGACACTCTTAAAGGTACAGAAGCCGATGAGTGTAACATTAAATGGGAAGCCGTACACTGCTCGTCACAACAGGTACTCTGGAGAATTTGGAGAAGGAACCCACCTTGCAATGCCGAAGACAATCTGCGTGCCGGACTCATCGTCATCGAAGCCTGGTTCGGGGGCTACTGAGGGAGTCCTGGATTAAGGGGTCCTCGGACAGCCGGACTATATGCTTATGCCGGACTGTTGGACTATAAAGATACAAATAGAAGACTTCATCCCGTGTCCGGGTGGGACTCTCCTTTGCATGCAAGGCAAGCTTGGCGATTTGGATATGTAGATTCCCTTCTCTGTAACCGACCTGATGTAACCCTAGCACCCTCCGGTGTCTATATAAACCAGAGGGTTTAGTCCGTAGGACGAGAACAATCATAATCATAGGCTAGCTTCTAAGGTTAGCCTCTACGATCTCGTGGTAGATCAACTCTTGTAATACTCATATCATCAAGATCAATCAAGCAGGAAGTAGGGTATTACCTCCATAGAGAGGGCCCGAACTTGGGTAAACATCGTGTCCCCGCCTCCTGTTACCATTAGCCTTAGACGCACAGTTTGGGAGCCCCTACCCGAGATCCGCCGGTTTTGACACCGACACCCGACGTCGTCCATAGCAACAGCTTGACGTCCCTCATCCACCACATCGGATGAGGATCCGTCGTCGATCTCATTGCCATGCCTGTTCAGCCGCCCTGTCCTCCATCTCCAAGGAGCTGCCTTGAGATTCGCCTCATCTATCGCGCCACCTCCACCCTCACAACGCTGTCTTCACCTACCCGACCGGAACCGCAACACCCTCACCAATTCCTTCGATGAAGCCGAGGCCTACTCGGTGCCACCAAGGAGGTCCTGCATTCACTGCTGCATTTTATTTTTTATTTGATCTCACGGGGCTGCCGGTGCTCGATACTGAGAAGCCATGGTGGGCCTCCATCGACGGTGCCCCTCCAGGGTGTCTCTCCCCCATGGATGTCATTGCTTCCAAGAGGGCAACTTCTACACTAGCACTAGTTGTTGCTGCTCCAGCTCTCGCTCGTGCTGTGGCTCTGCTCTTGCTGTCGATCTCGCTGCTGCTCTCCTCTTGCTTTCGTTCGTGTTGCTGCTCTGCTCTGCTCTTGTTGTCAGTCGCGCTGCTGCTCCGTTCTTGCTCTTCTTCGTGCCACTGCTCTGCTCTTGCTCTCACTCGTGATGCTCCTGCTACACGAACCGCGACAGCTACAGGAGTTGCTGCTTTAGCACTCGCTCGAGGTACTGCTACATGAGCTGCTCTCTACTAGTGCATTCCCTGCTCGAGCGACTGCTGATTTTGATCACTTCTTCTCTACTACCAGTGCTCAAACTGCCTAAACTTCTATTGCAGCGCTCTGCTACTAGTTCAATCAGTTTCGACAGTAAAATTCAGTTTTGACAGTAAAATTCAGTTTTGACTGTAAAGTTTAGTTTCTTCAGTGAAGTTCAGAGTCACAGTATTTACATCATCTGTTGGATCGGCCGTGGCTGATGCATTTTACAACTAGAACTTTTTGGTGATGTATTTTACATCATCAATTGTAGATGCTATTAGAATCCCACTTCAGATTAACATTGTCTATTTTGTCCTGCTTCGGCCTCGCTGTCGTACACCTCACCGGAGCTGCTCCAATGACAAAACCGTCCATCACAATGGAGCAGTACCCTCATAGCCGTCTCTAGAGGCCTTAGATCTTCTTCCCCGCCACCGACAGTCACACCAGCATCACCATCCTCCACGTCCAACCCAATGATGCTGAGGTTGACAAGGATACGCCAAAGAGGTTGTACACTCATCGCATCACTTTTTTAACTCTACACTCATGTTGATCCATCATCGATCCTTTGGTTTAAAGCAGTTGCAAATCTAGAAAGAAATGAATCATGGTCACAAAGTTAACATGGAGAAAACTAAATGCTCTTTTGAACCACAATTTGAATCGGTTTAGCAAGATAGCCATTATATAATATTCATGTGGACCAAGTAAGCTCACAAAAAAAATTGAGGGAAAGCTTCAACCTGTTAATGACCGCCTACTTTAATCGCCACTGGTTCAAAGAAAAAGCAAAGGAAAACATAGGAATTGGAAACTTTCCTATAGTACTACTATTCATGCATTTGGTTAGAAGGAATGGAGCAAAGAAAAACTGGAGGACTTTTTTTCCTTTGGTGTCTCCTTCAAAGAAAAAGCATAGGAATTTTAATATCCACTTGGACGTCCTTTTCAAAATAATATGCATAAAGAATAGGACTAAGTGCATTACTGGCATAATAAGATTCTTATTTTAAATTTTCATGTGGTTTGACTTTAATTTGACCATGTTTCTCCATTCCCATGTTCTTCCAATTCATGTGAACCAAACACCCGGGTTGACAGAAATCCTATGTTTGCAAATGCATTGTAAAGAAAACTTTATGTGTTTTGTCCCACTCCTACCGTGCCGTCATCCACCCCACCTGAGGTGCACCATCGATAGAATCGTCCCCCGCAACAGACATCCCCTACAGACCTTCTTTCGCCGCCTTAGATCATCTTCCCCGTTGCCAATAGCCATGCCAACTGAATTACCATCATCGACTGAGCAGATGAACCTGAGGACTACACAGTTCCAGAAGAGAGGTCGCACTCTTTTGTGTCGGCTTAGTTATACATCGATTATTATTACCTGCTACTTTATCATCCTGTTCACCTCTTAGACTCCGAGTCAGGTCCAAACTAATGTTCAAACTTCAATTTTAAAATGCCTAGGGTGCACATATCGAGGCAGAAATGAATAGTATCTTTGTGTACTATCTGGTTCATCTCGAGTCTTCTATGTGGTTCATGTTGGGTGGGAAACAAACAGCAGACAAGCCATCAACTATCTTTTTAAACTAAAGCTATCATCTACCTGTTACCATTAGTTTTGGATCTATCCACTTGTTAGCTACCATCAGTATTGATTTCTACATGCACCCCTTAGGCCTTACATAATCTAACTATGTTTTTATTATTATGTATGCCAGTTATTGTACAATTGTACTGAACATGTAGAGAAAAAGGGAAGACCGTTGCATGAGAATATAATGTCATGTAGACGCCACTCCATGGTGGATGCAGTGCCCCCCCATTCCAGATTGTATTCTTGAGGAAGATAATTCTTCAGAGGGTGATTTAGAGGGAGCCAGCTGCTCCTATTTACCCCCTGAGGTGTTTGCTCTAACCTGGCATGCTGATGTTGGTCATATCATGCATATGACGCCTCACATTGATTACTTTATACATCTTATATGTCATCAGCTTAGTTTAGATTTGCTTTGAGTGAATTCCACCTGTTTAGTTTCTATATCATATATGTGAATTATGCAATGCCATCTTGTTTAGCCAGACATCATATACGTGAATCATGCAATGCCATCTTGTTTAGCATGTCGTCGTATATGTGAATTGTATCATGATATACTATTTTTTATCATGCATTCCATTTGTCAACAATGTTTGTACATTCGTCTACTCTTCGTGTGCATCAACCATTTGAGTCGGTGATGGAAAATCTGGATTGAAAACAAGGTCTTCTGAGCAGTCAGTGCTACCAATCAATGCAGATTTCTTGCTAGTTACAGATAGCTCCTCAGAGGAGGATTCAGAGACAGATGACCAGTCGTACGTATTCCCCCTGAGGTGTATGCTCTAACTTGGTAGGGTTATATTGATCATATCATGCATATGGTGTCTTGCATTGCCATGCCATCTGCTTAGATTAGTCATACTTTGTGTGAATGCCTCCTGTTTACTTTCTATAACAGATATGCGAAATATGCAATGCCATGTTTTTAGCCAGTTATCATATATGTGAATTATGCACCGCCATCCTGTGTAGCCAGGCATCATATATGTGAATTATCTCATGCCATCCTTTTTTTGATTACGTATTCCATTTGTCGAAAATCTGTGTATATATATTGAACTACTCTTCATGTGCATCAGCTATTTGAGCTGGTTATGGAAAAATCTGGAGTGAAAACAAGGTCTTCAGAGCAGACAGTGGTACCTGTTGAAGCATATATCTCGATGGTTATAGGTAGCTCCCCAGAGGAGGATTCAGAGATAGATGACTAGTCCTATATCCCACCTGAGGTGTATGCTCTAACTTGCAATGTTTATATTTCTCATCATGCATATGGTGTCTTGCATTGCTTAGTTTAGACATCTTATACACAATATTCAATGTCATCTGCTTAGTTTAGAGATCATACATGCGAGTGCCGGCTGCTTAGTATATGAATCAATTATGTGAATTATATCATGCCATCCTGTATATACTTAGACAACATGTATGTGAATTATTTCATCCCAACCTATTTTAGAAAGACATCATATAGTTATGTCATGTCATCGTGTTTAGATACTCATCATATGTTGAACGATGCCATTATATCATGTTAAGTTATCCATCATATATCTGGAACTGTGTCATGCTATCCTGTTTAGTTAGCCATCATATATGTGAAATTCTGTCATGCTGTCTGTTTGGTTAGACAACATATATGTGAATTACCACATTTGTCTATCATACAATGCATGTACATTCAATTTCATTTCTTGTTTATTAGCCATTTGAATTGGAGGGGGTGATGGCCATATCTAAGGGACCAAAAACTTGTACTTCACAAAAGATGGTGGTACCCGTGGATGCAGTTAGAACCGTGGTTGTACTGGCCCACGAACTAGCCTTACCACACATAATCGAGACTCTTCCAGATTGTACACCTACACCGTTGGATAGAGAACCAGCTACACCCCATCTAACACCAACCCCAACAGATAGTAACCCACTTCTAGTTGACACAACACAATGTCCACCATAGAGTACCCCCAACACGAGCAGTTTGTAAGGCAACTGCAGTGCCCAAAGCACGAAGACCACCACAGCAAACCCAAACTCCATGTTTGAACCCAAACTGCATCTTGGCTGGCATGATTGAAAGAAGATTTTAGCCTCCTTCAATGCAGGGTGAAAGAGGTCCATAAGACCACTGTAACTACTTTTTGTAACTCCCTAGCCTAGTCACATTTCCCTTCTTTTGCAGTGTTTACTAGTGAAGTGCTTCACTACAACACCCTTCCCTTCTGTGAGGGGTGGTAGAGGGACACCACCTTGTAACAATATGTAACCCATGTAACTCTTTACATATATAAATATATACACACACAGTAGGAGCCTCTCCTACTGTCTTTCCATAGAAAAAACTGTTCTCAGGTCAGATTCCGTAGCTATGGTGCATACTCCTTTGCTCTTGCATCACTGTATTTACTCTATATACCAACTAATTTTGAATTTGAAGGATCCAATTGAAACTCCAATGGCGCAACATGTATGTTTTGCACCTATTTCTTTAACTGCATTACCGTCTAGCTTCTTGCTCTATGTTGATTTCAGTTTCAGTTGTATAAACAGTTATGTTCTCATGTCATGCACATTACAAGTGTTGTTAGTGCTGTGTAGTTTCCCACACTTATATTCTGTCTGTTGCCGTGTCTTAAAAATATATGATTTGAACCGTGTCTCTATCTTGATTTTCCAACATAAACTAGAATGATATAGACAATACAGTGACCATAGTACATAGATATATGTCTGTTTCATGTTGTTATCTTGTCCACCTTACTACTGAACCGGTTTACCAAAATGAGTTTCATATACTACATGATAAACCGTTGATGTGTCTTCTTGTTTTCTCTTGTAGAATGCGAACAAAATATTGGAGAAGAGCACCCCATTATGCAATGGTAGATAATGTAATGCAGATAAGGTTCAAGATCACGAGACAACCCTGTTGGTCTCCAAGAAAGGTGATAAAAACTATCTTGTAGACAGTGAGACAACCCTAAAGTCATGTGTTGATGTAGTGTTCGAGTTACTAGCCACTACCGCTGGCACAAGCTCTTTGAATTCGCTGCCTAAATCACTTCGGCTTCTCCAGTCTCAGCTACAAGCTGAAAGGCATCGATCGGTGTCTGCGGCAAGAAGTCAAGGATCGAGGAAGTCACTTGAATCTGGATGCATACTCTCTGGTGCAATAGCAGGCGCTAGAGGATCTTAGCGTGAAATAAGAGAAAACTAATAATCTTGGTAAGCTTCTCGCCAGCATGGTGGGTATCTAGGATATCGTTTCTTGAGCTCTTTTGAAGTGGTTTCAGTTCTGGACTTGTTTTGGTGCCGCATTTATTTGCATTGGTGGCCAATTTAGACCCAGTGTATGTAATATGTTGCTTTGTTCCCTATATTTGCACTGGTGGCGAACGTTGATGCCCAGTGGATCTAATATGTGTAATAGTCGTAATAGCCTAGCATAATTTGCTTACTTATTTATTTCCTTATTGTCTTGTTTATTTGTTTGGTTGTAGTCACTACATATTAGCGCCAAATATTTTTTTAAACTAGGCCACAATAACCATGGGCAACATACTGACCGTTGTAACCATGGTCCCGCTACCTGCCACAGTGACCATAGGACTCCTATGGGCCGTAGGATCCATGGTCCTTCTACGGGCCATAGAATCATTGGGCCTTCTATGGGCCATATGATCGATTCGCCAAACATGGGCCGTACTATTCGTGGACCAATAACAGTCTGCAATACGGGCCATAAACGGGCTAGAGTAGAAATCGTCTGTTTATGGCCAGACCATAACAGACTGTTAATAGGCCGATATGTATAATGGGCATAATTCTATTGACAAGCATAACAGGTCGTTAATGGGCCATATTTGATGACGCTTTGAAAACAGCCCAATGGGTTAATGGGCCACAAACGGGCCGACTGTAACCATAGGCTGAATTTGGCCCACAAGCGGAACAGGCTAGTAACGGAACGTAAGTAACCGAATGCTGGAAATGAGCCCAAGAATAAATGGGCCCTTAGAAGGCCGAAAGGTAACACGGGTTGGAAATGAGCCAATGGAATAATGGGCCGTTAATTGGCATAAAGCGACACACTGTTCATTATGTGCTAGTTTCACCGCGGGCCTTTAATGGGCCCAGAGTTACAAAGGGCCTCATATGGGCCGAAAGACGTCATGGGCCTGCTACCTCTTGAGCTTGCGTTGGTTTTCCCTTGAAGAGGAAAGGGTGATGCAGCAAAGTAGCGTAAGTATTTCCCTCAGTTTTGAGAACCAAGGTATCAATCCAGTAGGAAACGACGCACAAGTCATCGAATACCTTCAGAAACAATCAAGAACTTTCAACCAACGTGATAAAGGGGTTGTCAATCCCTTCACGGTCACTTGCAAAAGTGAGATCTAATAGAGATAGATAAATGGTAAAATAAATATTTTTGGTATTTTTGGTTTATAGATTGGAAAATAAAGATTGCAAAATAGTTGATCAGAAACTAGCAAGATATAAACGAGATTCGAATAATGGAAAAGAGATCCGACGGCCATTGGTTTCACTAGTGGCTTCTCTCGAGATAGCATATATTACAGTGGTGAACAAATTACTGCCGAGCAATTGATAGAAAAGCCCATAATTATGATGACATCTAAGGCAATGATCATGAACATAGGCATCACGTCCATGTCAAATAGACCGACTCCTGCATGCATCTACTACTATTACTCAACACATCAACCGCTATCCAGCATGCATCTAGAGTATTAAGTTCATAAGAACGGAGTAACACATTAAGCAAGATGACATGATGTAGAGGAATTAACTCAAGCAATATGATGAAGACCCCATCTTGTTATCCTCGATGGCAACAATACAATACGTGCCTTGCTGCCCCTAATGTCACTGGAAAGGACACCGCAAGATTGAACCCAAAGCTAAGCACTTCTCCCATTGCAAGAAATATCAATCTAGTAGGCCAAAATAAACCGATAATTCGAAGAGACTTGCAAAGATATCAAATCATGCATATAAGAATTCAGAGAAGAACCAAATAATATTCATAGATAATCTTGATCATAAATCCGCAATTCATTGAATATTGGCAAACGCACCGCAAAAGAGTATTACATCGAATAGATCTCCAAGAACATCGAGGAGAACATGGTATTGAGAACCAAAGGGAGAGAAGAAGCCATCTAGCTAATAACTATGGACCCGAAGGTCTGTGGTAAGCTACTCACGCTTCATCAGAGAGGTAATGGTGTTGATGTAGAAGCCCTCCGTGATCGAATCCCCCTCCGACAGGACGCTGGAAAAGGCCCTGATACGTCTCCAACGTATCGACTTTTTCTCACGCTTTTCCTCTTGTTTTGGATTCTAATTTGCATGATTTGAATGAAACTAACCCTGGACTGACGTTGTTTTCAGCAGAACTACCATGGTGTTGTTTTTGTGCAGAAATAAAAGTTCTTGGAATGGAACGAAACTTTGCAAGGATTTTTTATATCAATAATAAGAATTTCTGGATCCAATACCTCCAGGAGAGGGGCACCTGGGTGGGCACAACCCACCAGGGTGCGCCCCCCTCTCCTGGCGCGCCCAGGTGGGCTGTACTCACCCGGTGGCCCCACAGACGACCCCCTGATACTATAAAATTACATATTTCTAGAAAAATCAAGGAGAAAGAATTATCACGAACCACGAGACGGAGCCACCGCCAAGCCCTGTTCTTCCTCGGGAGGGCAGATTTGGAGTCCGTTTGGGGCTCCGGAGAGGGGGATCTCCGTTCTTCGTCATCACTAACCCATCTCCATCCCCAATTCCATGGTGCTCCGCACCGGGAGTGAGTAATTCCTTCGTAGGCTCGCTGGTCGATGAGGAGTTGGATGATATTCATCATCTAATCGAGTTAGTTTTGTTAGGTCTTGATCCCTAGTATCCACTATGTTCTTAGATTGATGTTGCTATGACTTTGCTATGCTTAATGCTTGTCACTCTAGGCCCGGGTGCCATGAGCTCAGATCTGAACCATTTATGAATTCAGCATTATATCCATGTTTTAGATCTGATCTTGCAAGTTATAGTCACCTACTATGGTTATGATCCGACAACCCTGGAGTGACAACAACCGGGCCCACTCTCGGTGATGATCGTAGTTTGAGGAGTTCATGTATTCACTATGTGTTAATGCTTTGTTCTGGTTCTCTATTAAAAGGAGGCCTTAATATCCCTTAGTTTCCAATATGGACCCTGCTGCCACGGGAGGGTAGGACAAAAGATGTCATGCAAGTTCTTTTAATAAAGCACGTACGACTATTTACGGAATACATGCCTACATTATATCGATTAACTGGAGCTAGTGCTGTATCGCCCTAGGTTATAACTATCGCATGATGAATATCATCCAACAAGTCACTGATCCAATGCCTACGAATTTATCATATATTGTTCTTGCTAACTTACTACTGCTGCTACTGTCACTTGCTACAATACCACTGCTATCAATGTTATCGTTACTATTGCTACTGCTGCTATCATCAAAACTATCATACTACTGTGCTGTTAATCACTTTGCTGCAGATCATTAATCTCTAGGTGTGGTTGAATTGACAAGTCAGCTGCTAATACCTTCAAATATTCTTTGGCTCCCCTTGTGTCGAATCTATAAATTTGGGTTAAATACTTACCCTCGAAAACTGATGTGATCCCCTATACTTGTGGGTTATCAAGACCTTTTTCTAGCGCCGTGTCGGTGTACTAAGGTAGGGGTACCTCAGTACCCCAACTTGTGCACGGGCAGTTGCAGCTTCCCGCGGCAGGGTTTACCACGTGCTCGCCGGATACCTTCCTACTCCATGTCGAGCCATTCAAAGACAAAGTATACAAGGAAGAAGATCGAGCCCCGCAGCGGAGCTTGCCGGAAATCGAGCTCAAGGTTATACCACTCGCACAAGGCCCGGCGAGAGGAACTCGCCGGGAAGACTAGGAGATCACATCATAGAAGACACGCCTCGGCGCTATATGCGTCGGCGAGGGCCGGGGCGGCAAGTTCTGAGCCCGCAAGCTCCGGGCCGGCTAGGTCGAGCCCGGCAAGGTGCTTGGGAGGATTCTGTGTGTGCTGCGCTCGGCTCATCCGCCCAGCGTCGCCACAGGGCCTTTCGAGGATGCGTGGCGGATGGTGTGCAACTGGGGACACGGTGGCACTTCACGGTGGTGGATCCATCACCGTGGCGGACGGAGACGCAAGGGCGGGAGCTTTGGGGTCGACGGCGACGGGCATTAAATGCCCTTGTCCCCTCTGTCAAAAGTAGGTAGCGACCACTTTGTTCATGCCTTTGTAGCTTCTTTGTTCCCGACTGTTCCAACTACCACCTCTTTTACGTTTTACCCCTTTCTCCTCGCTGCCACTGTTGGCGCCCCTTCCGACTATAAAAGGGAGGCCCATGCACACGTAGAAGGGGTTCGGCTGGTTCGACTCATTCGGACTTCTGCACCACCACCACCATCGCGCTCTCGAGCAAGATCAAATCTAAACACAAAGCAGCGATGAGGGTTTTATCTCCGGAGAGCTCCGGCTGGGTAAAATCCGCCCGCGTGCTCGCCTCGACCTGCTCTCTGTGCCTCCTCCGCCCTTGTACCGCACTCACAAAGGGGCCCCGGCCCCATAGGTGCCCATGGCGGCAGGTCTCCCCAGCATCTTTAGCGCGCCCGGTAGGGGCGTCGAGGTTGTGCGGATCGATCCGGCGTCCAGGCGGCGCTTCGTCATCAACCTCTCCAATTTCATCAGCAACTTCGTCAACAACTACGCCATGGCCCCGAAGAAGAAGGCTTCGGGGGCTGCAGGCCCGTCTGCGTCTCTTCCGCCGCCACCGGAGCCAACGGTGGGCGGAGGAGACGCCGACGGAAGGATGGTCGCCGGCGAGGACACTCGCGGCGCCACCAGATCCAAGGACAAGACGGATGACCGCGCCTCGGTCTCCGTGGACATTCCACGTCCATCTCAGCGCACGACAACCCAGCAGCGCCATACCACGGGAGGTGGTATTACTTTCTTGGGCAAGGACACGCCGGCTCGCGGGATGCCGGACCAACGTCCGGACACAAGCAAGCGCGCGCGCGCCGGCAGGACCTGCTCCTTCTAACACCGTTAGGAGTCCGAGCATACCCGCTCCTCGCACCGTTCGCTCCGCTCCCTCCACTCCGGCGAAGCGCTCGTAAGCGCAAGCTATCTCGACTTCCCTCGGCGGCGGACAAGGCGAAGCGGAGGCTACCATCAAGAGCCTGGTCGCCGCCAACAACGACCCTTCACGGCAGCGGCGACCTCGCGGCGCGGCAAGCTGAGAAGACGAAGGCCGGCGGCGACAAAACCACCGAGGTGCAACCACCGAGCACTCCCCGCCGCGAAGCAAAAACGCCGCCCAGCGGAACAACGCCGGCAGCGGCTCCACAGCGTCGTCGGATCAGCGGCGCGTCGGGATAACGCCAGTCCTCGGCGACCGGCGACAAGAAACGCTTCGGACCACGATAAGCGCCGCCGAGAAACTTCGGCGACAATCGAACCGAGAGCTGGGAGCGCTGTCGACGCGTCGCGCCCGGTGAACGGTGACTTGCCGTCTGCGGCGAGCTGCCCTGCGTTCACCGCGAACGCGGCACGTCGATGGCCCAGCATGAAGAACTTCAAGCCCGGCATCGGAGAAATGCGGCGGCAAGGCGCACCCTCGGAGTTCCTCGGTGTCTACACCATCGCGGTGCGAGCTGCGGGCGCGGCGACAAGATTTCGGCGAACTACTTCCGCTCGTGCTTAAGCGAGCGTTCGTTCTTGGCTTATGCACTTGCGGAAGGCTCCATTTCTTCTTGGGCGATCTTTGCCATCGGTTTGTTGGCGCCTTCACTGGCGGCCACAAACCCCACGGCCGAGAGCGATCTCCACATTTTGGCCCGAAGGAAGGAGAATCCTGCGCAAGTATATCCAACGCTTCACCGTGTGCGGCACAACATCTCGATGTCCACCGCCATGGTTATCGGCGCGTTCCACGAGCGTCGCGTAACCGCCGCATGCGTGAAGAGATGGCGATGACCAAGATTCGGGATGTCGGCGAGCTCTATGCTCTGGGTGACAAGTCTTGTGTGAGAGGAGGAGACTCCCGGGAGGATCTTGGCCGCGAGGAGGAAGCGATAAGCGGCGACACCGCCCGACAAACAAGAGCCGGTGGCGGAACAACCGAGGGAAGAACAAGAAAGAGGTGCTTGCCGTCGAGAAGCCCGGCAAGGAGGCTCCCGCCAAGCAAACGCAGGGTTGCTTCTCCGGCAAGGAGCCTGCCCCTGTAGCGACAGCCGACAAGCGTGGCGGCTCCGACAAGCAATACTGCAAAATCCACCGCACCAAGGGCCACGATCTCACCAACTGCAAGCGCGTCGAGTACCTCGTCGAGCAGCAAAAAGCTGAGTACGAGAGGCGCGACAAGGAGAAGGCCCAAGGTGGCGGAGGAGAGCCGAGCAAGAAGCGGCCGTTCAATGGCCGGGGAGGGCCGCGACAAGGCCAAGCAGCGGCAAAGCGATCGACCTCCCGGGGCGCGACAAGGATGAGGAAGGCGATGGCGAAGATATGGAGGATGAGGATGGCAGTGAGCAGGAGTTCGAAGGCCACGGAAGTCTGTGCGTCGGCGGTGGTGCCTCTCGCACACCTCCACCGCCGGCTAAAGCGGTGGGTGCGTGAGGTGAACGCAGAGCCGCCCATGGAGTCGCGCAGCTCCTCAAATGGTCCAAGACGCCCATCATTTTTGATCTTGAGGATCACCCTGACCGCACCACCGCGGTCGGGTGCTTGCCGATGCTGGTCTCACCCACCATCCGCAACCTCAAGGTCACCAAAATGTTGGTTGACGGCGGGGCGGGCTGAACTGATCTCCTCTGCTGTGATCAAGAAACTCCAAATTCGGATGGCGAGCTCGAAGAGACCGGTTCTTTCAAGGAATCAACCGGGACGGAGCAAGCCCAAGGAAAGATCACTCTGCCGGTGACCTTTGGCGGGAGCTCAATTTCAGGATGGCGCATCACTTTCGGCGTCGCCGATATTCCGTTGCCATACAATGGAATACTCGGCCGTCTGCCTCGCCAAGTTCATGGCAGCTTCCCACTATGCTTCTAGCGTACTCAAGATGCGGGGCGATAAGCGTCATCACCGTCCACGGCGACAAGAAGGATGCGCTTATCTGCACCGACAAGATCTACGGGATGCGGCAGCCGCGGCCGACAAGAATACACTTGCCGCTGAAGCTCCGGGGAAGAAGACGAACCAAGTCCGGCAAGTGCTCGGGGCCCACCTCGCAACCGCACCTCTTGGAGTCTGCGCTGCCGGCGAGGGCGCCCCGTCGAGCTCCACCGGCAAGAGTAAAAAGGAATGGCGCTCACGGCAACCAAGAAGGTGCCGCCAAAGAGGATGGCGGTGGTACCTTCACCATCGATGCCACGCTGACGACAAATAGGAAAGCGCGGTCATTGCCTTCTGCGGGCGAATGTCGATGTGTTTGCATGGCAACCATCGACATCCCGGTGTTCCTGTGAAGGTGATTGAGCACAAGCTTGCCGTTTGCCCTCATCGCGCGCCCATCAAGCAAAAAGTGAGGAAGCAAGCCGTGGAGCACCAAGAATTCATCGTGAAGAAATCAAGAAACTAGAGGCAGCAGGCCTAGTTAGAGGTGTGATCCATCCGGCGTGGTTAGCAAACCCACTCGCGTGCGCAAGGCCAGCGGAAATGGAGGCTATGTATAGACTTCACCGATGTGAATAAAGCATGTCCCAAGGATCCATTCCCTTGCGGCGCATTGACCAGATTGTTGACTCCTTTGCCGGATGTGAGCTACTCGCTTTCTTGATGCATACTCGGGCTATCACCGGATCTTTATGGCCAAAGAGGATGAAGAGAAGCTGCATTTATCACTCCATGTGGCACTTATTGCTTCGACGCATGCCATTTGGATGAAGAATGCAGGGTCAACATTTGCAAGGGTAGTGTATCTCGCTTTTGAACCACAGATCCACGTAAATGTAGAGGCTTACATGGATGATATCGTGGTGAAGAGCAAGAGCGAGGATCTGCTGATTCAAGATTTGGAAGAGACATTTCAGAACCTGCAAAGATACTGACAAGTTGAACCCGAGAAGTGCGTCTTTGGAGTTCCCTCCGGCAAGCTTCTCGGGTTCTTTGTGTCATGAGGGGATTGAAGCCAACCCGACAAGATTAAAGCCATTGAGCAGATCGAAGCCCCGGCGAGTCAAGGATGTCGAGAAGGCTTGCGGGTTGTGTGGCTGCCCTCGGAGGTTCATTTCAAAATCTGCGAGCAGCGCCCTACCTTTCTTCAAAATCTTGAAGAAAGGGTCCCATGAAGTGGACTCCGGAAGCGGAGGCAGCACTGCAAGATTTGAAACGATACCTGTCCTCCACCCCAACACTTGTCGCACCTAGACCACAGGAGAAGTTGCTGCTGTACCTAGCGGCAACCAACCAGGTGGTTAGTGCTGCGTTAGTAGCGGAGAGGGAGTCCGACGAGGAGGCTACACCACCGGCGAGCAAATCCAGCGACAAGCAGGGGGCTGCTCCGACAAGCTCCGGCCCCGACAAGAACAACTCTGCGCAGGAACAGGATGAGGTGCGGAAGAAGATGGTGCAGCGCCCAGTGTATTTTGTAAGTTCCCTTCTCCAGGGGGCTAGATCAAGATACTCTGGTGTGCAGAAATTGCTTTTCGGCCTCCTCATGGCCTCGAGAAAGCTGCGCCATTACTTCCAGGCACACGAGATAACAGTGGTCACTCGCTTCCCGTTGAAGAGGATATTGCACAACCCAGAAGCAACAGGCAGGATCGTTGAGTGGGCACTGGAGCTGTCGAGCTTTGGACTCAAGTTTGAAAGTACTTCAACCATCTGAGCCGAGCTTTGGCAGAATTTATAGCAGAATGGACCCCAACGCGATGAAGAAGCCCAAGAAACAAGCACACCCGTACAAGAAGCGACAAGTGAATGGGTAATGTACTTTGATGGTGCCTTCTCGCTGCAAAGGCGCCCGGTGCGGCGTGGTACTCATCGCGCCCACCGGAGAGCACCTCAAGTATGTTCTCAGATGCACTTCCCAAGGGAGCAAGCGACAAACAACACTTCGAATATGAAGGTTTGCTCGCCGCCTAAGGATTGCGGCGAACTTGGGATCGTAAAGTTGATCGTCTTGGGAGATTCTCGGTTGGTGGTCTCGCAAGTTAACAAGAGCTATCGAGCCCTTTGATGGAAGCTTATGTCGATGAAGTGAGGAAGCTTGAGGCGCTTTGAAGGTTTGCAAATGGAGCCGCCCCGAGAGCTCGAGAATGAAATCGCAGATGGCCTTTCAAAGTGTGCTTGATGAAGTTACTGTGGAACCGGGGACCTTTTTGCTCAAGCTGACTCAACCATCCGTCACGCCATCAATTGGGCAGCCCAAGAAGAGAAAGTTGGTCTCCGGCGACTACTTGCCGGCGGGTCTCCCTGAGGCCGCCGCCAAGGTCCCCAAGATCAACGACCAGAATGCTGAGGAACAGTTTGCTCCTGCGGGTCCTCGGATCTGTACAGTCGAAGCAAGTGTTCCCGACAAGCCTCGCCCCGGCGAGCTTGCCGGGGGAACTTCAGCCCCGGCAGAACCAGAGGTTCTTGCCGTAGAAGCTGAGGTTCCCGCAGCGGCTCTCATGCCTTTAGTCCTTGCCGTTGAGCCCCAAGCTCCGGCATGGGCGCAGCAGATCGTCCGTTTTTTGCAAACTGGAGAACTTCCCGACGACCCAGAAGAGATAGAGAAGATAACCAGACAGTCAAGTATGTACCAGTTCGTGGATAACGAGCTATAGAGAAGAAGGCTCAATGGTGTCAGACTGAAGTGCATCTCCAGGGAAGATGGACAGAAGCTGTTGGCAGAAATACACGGAGGCATATGTGGCCACCACATTGGCGCAAGGGCGCTTTTTGGGAAAGCTTTCGGCAAGGGTTCTTTTGGCAAGAAGCCCTCCAGATGCTGCGCACTAGTAACCAAGTGTGAAGCGTGCGATTCCATGCAAAGCAGATTCATCGGCCAGCTCAAGCTCTCCAAACAATCCCTTTGTCCTGGCCCTTCTCGGTCTGGGGGCTCGATATCCTCGGCCCCTTCCCCCGTGCTGTCGGGGGCTTTGAGTACTTATACGTAGCAATCGACAAGTTCACAAAGTGGCCAGAAGTGGAGCCAGTGAGAAAGGTGACAGCACAGTCAGCGGTCAAGTTCTTGGTCGATTGTGTGCGTTTGGGATCCCTAACAGGATTATCGCGATAACGGTACACAATTCACTAATCGCACCTTCATGCGAGACGTCCAAGACCTTGGCGCCAAGGTCATTTAAACCATTGCTCACCCGAGGAGCAGCGGTCAAGCGGAGAGGGCCAATGCTGAAGTGCTGCGCGGACTCAAGACAAGAACTTTCGGCGAGCTGCGCAAGTGCGGAAGAAATTGGATAGAGGAGCTGCGGCGGCTCTTTGGTCAATCGAGCGACACCGTCGAGCCACGGACGGACACCTTTTGCTCTAGTCTATGGAGCAGAGGCGATTCTCCCCACGGAACTTCGTATATGGATCTCCTCGAGTGCTCGCTTATGATGAGCTCGAGCAAGAGCAAGCTGCGGCAAGATGATGCATTGCTCCTTGAGGAGGGGCGTCTCGAGCTCTTTGACGAGCTGCTCGATACCAGCAAGCCTTGCGCCGCTACCATAGCCGCAAGGTCAAAGCCAGAGTCTCGAGGAAGGCGACCTTGTTCTTGGCGTGTTCAGTCCGCCAAGAATTCCAACAAGTTGGCCTTGAAGTGGGAAGGCCCTTATCGGGTGAGACAAGTCACGAGGCCGGCGCTGTCGCCTCGAGACGAAGAAGGCTTACGGTGAGCAATTCCTGGAACATAGAGCATCTTCGCAAGTTTCACCCATAAGGCGCGGTTGCCGTGATCCGCTCCGGCAACCACCTTTTGTCTGAGCCTTGCCGCTGTTGCATGTAACCCCTTGTACAAAGCGGGCGCGAGACCCGTGCATCAGTAAAGTTTCTGTGTTTTGCGCTAGTTGCCTTTCCCGTGTTTTTCTTTGCTATTTGCATGTGTTATTTGGCATCTCTTGTGCGACACACATATCCGGTTAGCAATAGCACGCCGAAAGGCCATATACTTGTTTCCTTCTTCTCTTTCCTTGCATCTTAAGCAGAAGGAACGTTCCTCGCGCACAAGTTTGCCGGGGGGGGGCAGGAAATGGAGGATGAACCAAGTGCTGTTCAAGAAAGAGAAGCTTGCCGGAGAACGCACTGATCATGAAAGCAACAAAAAGAGATAAAGAGAAAGGAGGCCTAGTCTACGCGGTCGCCCTCCACCCTGGGGATCTTGTTCACTTTAGCAATGATGTGGGCGACCTGCTCCTTCAGAGCCTCCATGTTCGCGTCGGCCGGCAAGCTGCGAAGAACGTTGGTGAGGTTTATGCCGGGATTGCGGTATACGATCTTCGTCGGACTACGCTCCATGGTTCCCGTGCACAGCCGGCGCGTCTCCTCGGCGAGCTGCGCGGGGATCTTCTTCCGCAGATTTGCAAGGGCCGGCGCGATCCCCCTGAAGAAGAGGCTGAGCTTGGCGCTGTGAGCGAGATTTGGATCCGGGGAGTAGATGAGATGCTCCGGCTTGGCGCCAAAGAGCTCTGGTCGATGTCGGACGACAAGACACCAGTCCTCGGTCCATAACTCGACAGTACGGTGGAATTGCTCGGCGGCTTTGTTGGCGCTGTCCATCAAAGCTCGTTCCTCGCGGAGCTCCTCCTTCAACTTGGTCTCCCGATCCCGGGCGGCGTCGAGCGAGTCCCTCAGCGCGGAGACTTGCAGCTCAAGGTCCTCGATGGAGTCCTTGGCGGCCTTCAACTCGTCGCCCTTCTTGGAAAGACGCACTGGAGTTCGAGTTGGTGTGGGCATCCTTCTCGCGCTCCGTGTTGAGCGCGGGCGACCTTCTCCATGCTGCGCTTCAAGAACTCCTCCAGCTGCGCGACCTTGGCGGCAAACTCCTCCTTGGCGGTCTCCGCGGCAGCATGGCGGTTTCGCCTCCTTGACTCCCGCCAAGGGCCTGCTCCCGCGCGGCAAGGTCTTCCTCGTGGGCGTCGAGGTTGACCTTCCGCTGGACGAGTTCTCCTTCTCGCCGGGACAGCTCCACCCCGGCGAGCCGCTGCTGCTCTTCGGCCTCGGCCTTCTCCAGCAGCCACTCTTCATATTCCCCGGCGAGTCGCTCACGCTTCTCCGCCACCTCGCTGAGAGCAGCCTGGTTGGCGGCGCTGAGCTCCGCCGCGCGCTTCTCCATCTCCTCGGCGGCCTTGGCGGCGAGGCCTCCGGAAGCGAGCCGCTGCTGGCCCGTAAAGGGCCGGGAGCTGGTGGAAGCTTCTCCTCCTCGGGCCCGTCGCTCCCGGGTCCTCGGCGATCCTCAAGCCCATGGCGGGCGAGTACCTCCCATCAAAGGCCTCGCCCTCCGCGGGAGCTCATGACGAAGAACCCCACGGCACTGGATGAAGACGCCGTTGGGGGCTTTCAAGTAATAGCCGGGCTGCTCCTCTCCGCGGAGGGTCGGCGACAGCGCGCAGACTTGATGCTCCCGCCGCCTCCGGGCTGGCGGTGCGGTCGCCGTCCCCCTCCCGGCAGCTGCGCCGCAGCGGGCGATCTCGCATTTGGCCCAGCGGCTCCGCCGTGTCCTCGGCGACAGGCGTCGCCGCCGCCGCCTATGCGTCCTCCTCCTCGACAATGGCGACTTCCGTCTCCATCTGCTCGGAGGAGGAGGATCTGGAAGAAGAAGAAAAAGCAAAAGAAGTTCAAGCAAATATCCAAAAAGAGACAACGCCAAGGAGACAAAGCTGCGGAACCTACCTTGGCGGACGTCGTCGTGGCGAGCTCCCTCGCCAGGGGCTCTGCCTTGGCGGAGTCGCCGCCCTGGCTGCTCGCTCTTGGCGGGTACTCGCCCTTGGCGGAGTACCCGCCCTTGTGAGTGCTCCTTGCCGGGAAATCGGCCTTGGCGGGGCGGCGGGGCTGCTTGGCTCCTCGAGGCGACCTCGGGTGCTCTCGCCGCTGTGGCTCCACCTCTGCACAAGTCAAGACAAAAACATCAAAGCATTAGTACAAGACCAAAATCTTCAAACACGCCCGGCGAGCGTGCAGAACCAGGACTTCTGCTGGGGGCTGCGCTGAGGCTGCTCCTCGGGCGGCGCTCGGGTCCGGCAAGCTCGGCTCCGGCAGACGTCCCGATCGCCCGGGTGGCGAAGTCGTCGCGACCGACCACGGGCACCTTGACCCTCTTCGCTGGGTCAAGGTCCTGAAATCAACGCAAGAAACAAGATCGGCATCAACAATGATCAAGGCGAATTGAGAAGATAAAGATCTCGGATACTTACTCCTGTTCCTCCTCGTCGTCTTCGCTCAAGGCGGAGAAGTCATACTCGCTTGGGGCCAGCGTCGGCCTGAGGCGGAGGCGAACTCCTGGGCGCTTGGCGGTCCTCGGCGCAGCTTGGTCTCCCGGAAGCTTGCGCTGCCCGCGAGCTGGTTGTTGCGGAGGGCTGCGCCTCCGCTTCCGCCGCCGCCTTGAGGCGCTTGATGGGGAACGCCTAGGGCTTGCACAGGGCGGGGAGGTCTCCGACGACAAGGAGAGGTCGTCGTCAGAAGATCCGTGGACCGCTTGGCGTCCTCGGCGGCCTCGGCGTCCTCCTCCTCCTCCTCCTCCTCGCCCGGCTGGCTCGGCTGGGCCCAGCGCCTTGCGCTGCGACCCCTTTCCTCTGGCGTCTCCGCTCCCTCGGCAGCGCCACCTCTTACCGCGGCCTCGGCGCGTGCGAGATCCCGGAGTGCCTCGGGGGACCCGGCTAAGCGTCGGGAGGAAGTTGCAGCGATCTGCAGATCTCCGCCTCCTCCGCTTGGCAGGACACTTCCGCAGCCTCTGCCTCCTCGGGCGTGTGGCGAACTCTCCTGCCGCCCGCGGCTGCAGCGGCCTCTTCAGCCCGAGAAGCTATGTACGCTATCTCTGGTCCGTGGTGTCCGTGTCAGCCCCGGGTCTCGTCTTTGTTCTTCGCCACCTCCTCAAGGTTGTCGAAGAAGTTGAGGACGTCTATGGACTCGGCGGAATCCATGTGCGCCCACGCCGTCACGAATCACACGCGGGCATCATGGCGAGAAGACGATCGAGCTGTCTTTGTTGCAGAGGGCACCACTCCCCGGGAGGTCTGAACCACTCTGGATGGGCGGGTCATGTTTAAAGAGTTCGGACCATCCCCTCAACTCCAGCGTCGTGAAGTTGAAGTTCAGCCCGGGCGCAGCCTCATTATATCCCCGCGCCGCCATACTCCCAGGCGGCCTCTTCTGTCTTGGAGGCGTCGGCGGCGGAGGAAATCTGCGCCTACTTCGCAGCGGACAGCTTTGCTGCTCGAAGACGAAGAATCCGGACGAGGCGGCGTTGAGCTTGCGTCGTCCGGATCCAGATCGCTCGATCCTGGGCGCGACGATAGGAGTTGTGCACGGCGCGGTGAAATCTGCGGCTCGTCTTCAACGACCCAAAGACCGATCTGCCGCCACTCTTCCCACTTGCCGCGGAGCTCCCAGCAAGTAAGGCGCCTTCTTGTGCGCATTTAAAACCCAAGAAATTCCTCCGGAGAGGGGTTGCGGCCTCTGCTCTAGGAGTGAAGAAGTGCCTAAACAACGCCACGTTTGGGTGTATCACTATGAAGTTTTCGCACATGTGTGCGAAACCGCCATTGTGAGGATGGCGTTGGGGTGAAGTCAAGAAGGTGGAAGCCGTATGTGTTCATAATGTCACGAAGAAATCAGAAAAGGGGGCAAAGACCGCGATGGAAGAAGGCTGCGAAGAAATAGTACCGCCGGGTAGTCATCCTTGGTGGCGGCGGATGAGCTCTGGTCGAGGATGCGCATTGGTTTTCTTGGCCCGAACAGATAATATTTGTTCAGAGTTCCCGACGCCGAGCAGCGGCGGAAGGCGACATTCTGCTTCGCAGCGAGGCGAAGCCGCCGCTGCTCGGATTTCTCCTTCTTGGTCTTCTCCGCCTTCCCTTCCCGATCTTCGGGCCATGGCGAGGCGGCGAGGGAGGAGGACGAAGAGTCGGCGGCGCCGCAAACACAAGAGGCGGCGGAAGAGATGCGGGCGGGCGCAAAGGGATCTCTGGAGGAGGAAGAAGATGCAATGAAAGCGAAGGAGGAACCGCCCTGCTTCCTCTGTTTTATGGGGAAGTGGGGCGTTCGCTCTTCCCATTAAAAACGTGGCACGTCCCATCCACGACGCCGCAATCGACGCGTGCCATTGCGTGGGGGGGATGCGGCAGATGTGGAAGTGGATTCGACGCGCCGTGGGCCGCGTGTGCCCGCACGCTTTTGGGCCTGGCCCAACAGCGCTCGGCACCGTGTGTGGCCCGAGCCGGGGCTCTGTCGGTGTACTAAGGTAGGGGTACCTCGGTACCCCAACTTGTGCAGGCGATTCAGACTTCAGCGGCGGGGTTTACCCGCGTGCTCGCCGGATACCTTCCTACTCCATGTCGAGCCATTCAAAGACAAAGTATACAAGACAGAAGATCGAGCCCCCGGCAAGTGGAGCTTGCCGGGAAGGCCGTCCCAGGCTCAAGGTTATACCACTCGCACAAGGCCCCGGCGAGAGGAACTCGCCGGGAAGACTAGGAGATCACATCATAGAAGACACGCCTCGGCGCTATGTGCGTCCCGGCGAGGGCCCGGGGAGCGGCAAGTTCTGAGCCCGGCAAGCTCCGGGCCGGCTAGAATAAGGCCCGGCAAGGTGCTTGCCGGGAGGATTGCTGTTGTGTGCTCTGCGCTCAGCTCATCCGCCCGCGCCATACAGGGCCTTTCGAGGACGCGTGGCGGATGGCTGTATGCACTGGGGACACGGTGGCACTTCACGGTGGTGGATCCATCACCGTGGCGACCGGAGACGCATAAGGCGGGGAGCTTTTGGGGTCGACGGCGACGGGCATTAAATGCCCTTGTCCCCCTCTGTCAAAAGTAGGTAGCGACCACTGTTCATGCACTGTAGCTTCACTGTTCCCGCACTGTTCCAACTACCACCTCTTTTACGTTTTTACCCCTTTCTCCTACGCTGCCACCTGTTGGCGCCCCCTTCCGACTATAAAAGGGAGGCCCATGCACACGTAGAAGGGGTTCGGCTGGTTCGACTCATTCGACGCTACAACACCACCATACGCTCGCTCTCTCGAGCAAGATCAAATACAAACACAAAGCAGCAGTAGGGGTTTTATCTCTCCGGAGAGCTCCGAAGCTGGGTAAAAATCCGCCCGCGTGCTCGCCTCGACCTGCTCTCTGTGCCTCCTCCGCCCTCGTACCGCACTCACAAAGGGGCCCCGGCCCCATAGGTGCCCGCGGCGGGCAGGTCTCCCCCGGCACGCCGTTGCCAGGGAGCATAGCTATATTTGTTGAGTCACTTGGGATTATTATCAATTTATCACTATGAAGAATCTGAAGGATGCTAAGACTAAGATATTTCCCTCAAAGACGACGGGAGGTAAGGAACTGCCATCCATTTCTGCTTTAGATTCACCTTCTGTTATGAGTAAACGTGCAACACCACCACATGCTATTAATTGTGATATGTCGCAAGTTACTGATGATGCTACTTCTACTATGAATGATGCTTATGATGATGCTAGTACCATGCTTGATAATGATGATGTGCCACTTGGTGAATTTCTTGATGAACAAATTGCTAGAGTAATACAACATGATGTTTTTGAATCTGATGATGAGCTTGAAACTGAAACTCATGGAACACTTGCTAGAGCTAGCCCTCCTAGATATGAATTGACTAAGGTACCAGAAGGCTATGTTATGAGTGAAGAGGCAACTAGAGATATTCTTGCTTGTAAGGATAGAGATGATCTAGAGAAATTATTACATAAGTATAAAGAAACATCTCTGAATGCTAGAATGAAATGTGATCCCGAGTTTGCTACTTCACCTATTGTTATTGCTGATAAGGATTATGAATTGTCTGTTGACCCAGAGTTAATTACTTTGTTTGAATCTGATCCTTTCCATGGTTATGAAACTGAAACTGTTGTGGCACATCTTACTAAGTTGAATGATATAGCCACCCTTTTTACTCATGATGAGAAAACTCGATACTACTTTATTCTCAAATTATTTCCTTTCTCATTAAAGGGTGATGCTAAAGCTTGGTACAATACTCTTGCTCCTGGTTGTGTGCGTAGTCCCCATGATATGATTTACTACTTCTCTGAAAAATATTTTCCTGCTCATAAGAAACAAGCTGCCTTACAGGAAATATTTAACTTTGTTCAAACTAAAGAAGAGAGTCTCCCACAAGCTTGGGGGAGGCTTTGCCAGTTACTTAATGCTTTTCCTGATCATCCTCTTAAGAAAAATGAAATACTTGATATCTTCTATAATGGACTAACCGATGCATCTAGGGACTTCCTATATAGTTGTGCTGGTTGTGTTTTCAGGGAACAAACTGTTGCTCAACCTGAAGAATTGTTGAATAACATATAGAAAAATTATGATGATTGGACTATTCCTGAACCACCGCCTAAACACACTCCGAAGAAGAGGGGTATATTATATCTCAGTCCTGAAGATATGCAAGAGGCAAAGAAATCTATGAAGGAAAAAGGTATTAAAGCTGAGGATGTTAAAAATTTACCTCCTATTGAAGAAATACATGGGCTTGAAGCACCACCACCACCCAAGGTGGTAGAGGTAAAATCTTTAATCAAATTCAATGATAGTGATGAACCTCGTAATAAACATCTAGTCAATGCCTTTATGAGTTTGATAATTACATTAGAAAACAAGACCACTTCAACGCAAATGTTATGAAACAATTGAAATACAACTCTGATATGATTGCTCGCTTGAGTGACTTGTTATTTAGAATCTCAAATGATGTTAGAGGTGTTGGAAAACATGCTTCTATGGTTCAAACCCAGTTAGAACAAGTTGCTAAATCACAAAGAGAATTACTTGATGAAATGAATCATAATATACATGACTTTGCTGTTACAATTGCAACTAGAGGAGGTAAAATGACTTAGGAACCACTTTATCCTGAGGGACACCCAAAAAGAATTGAACAAGATTAGCAAAGAAATAACACTAGTCCTTCTAAAAAGAAAAAGAAAAAGAAAATGATAGGACTTTGCATGCTTCTAGTGAACCTGAAATAGATAAACCTCCTGATAATGAAAATGAAACTTCTATCTCTAATGATGAAACTCAATCTGGTAATGAACATCCACCTAGTGATAATGAAAAAGACAATGATGAGTTTCATGAAGACACTCAAACAAATAATGATAAGGAACCAGATAATTATGTTGAGATAGAACCACATGTTGATCTTGATAACCCACAACCTAAGAATAAAATATATGATAAAAGAGAACCGTGGGTTCAAAAACCTATGCATTTTCCACCCAAGTCAACTAAAAATAAAGATGATGAAGAATTTGAACGCTTTGCTGAAATGCTTAGGCCAGTCTTTTTGCGTACTCGCTTGACCGGCATCTTAAAAATGCCTCCTTACGCAAAGTATAATGAAAGACATCATCACAAGTAAGAGAAAAATACCGGAAGCTGAAATCTCCACTATGCTTGCTAACTATACTTTTAAAGATGGAGTACCTAGAAAACTTGGAGATTTGAGTATACCAACTATACATTGCTCTATCAAATAGAATTATGTGAAAACTGCTTTGTGTGATTTAGGAGCTGGTGTTAGTGTTATGCCTTTCTCTTTATATAAAAGACTTGACTTGAATAAACTCAAACCTACTGAAATATCTTTGCAAATGGCTGACAAATCAACTGCCGTACCTATCGGTATCTGTGAGGATGTGCCTGTTGTTGTTGCTAATGTTACTATTTTGACTGACTTTGTTATACTTGAGATGCCCGAGGATGACAACATGTCGATTATCCTTGGTAGACCCTTCTTGAATACTGTAGGGACTGTTATTGATTGCAATAAAAGCAAGGTCACTTTTCATATTAATGGTAATGAGCATACAGTGCACTTTCTGAAGAAACAATTCCAAGTGAATGGTATTAATGTTATTGAAAAATCTCCGACAATCACTATTGGAAATTTTCAAATACCTCTACCTACTGTCAAAAAGAAATATGAAATGCTTGTTGTTGGGGAAATACATATCCTCATTGAGGTAACTTAGTGATTTACGGAAGTTCTTCGGTTTCATGCTAATCGAAAGTGGTTGTTAATAAGACCTGATCAACCTTATTAATGAATCATTTTTAAGCGGTATGAAGCCGATGAATTTAGTAAGCACTACCTTCCGTACCTACCTTTTTGTTTTCTGTTTTACTAGTTAAATAAAATAAAATGCCATGTTTTGTCTGTTTTCTGAATTTTCCGTGCAATAAAAAATGACCCAAAAATAAAAGTTCTCAGAATGCTCAGAAAACTTGATGCGATTTTTTTCTGAATATTTATGAATTTTTGGTGCAAATAATACCACAGGGAGGTGCACCAGGTGGGCACAACCCACCTGGGCGTGCCAGGACCCCCAGGCGTGCCCTGGTGGGTTGTGGTCCCCACGTGACCCCCTCACTTATCTATTTAGCCCACATCATCACCTACCTCCAGAGAAAAAATCCCCACTGCTCTCTCCCATGTTCTTGAGCTCAAACCCGCGGATTTCAATCTCTTAGCTCGAAGCTCCATTTCTGGAACTGTTTCAGGGGATTGTTGCTTGGTATGTGACTCCACCATTTGTCCAATTAGTTTTTGTTTTAGTGGTTTATACTTTGAATAATTAGCTACTCTTGGTGCTGCTATAGATGAGCTTGCATGTTGAATTCTTAGTGTTCTAAGTAGTTTGAATGCTTGCTATGGCCTCTATGTATCCCTAGGAGTAGTTGCTATCAATTTTGTGAAGTTTTGTTGACAAATTTTTGTCAACTCAAAATTTTTATTTTTCAGAAAATTGTACGCGGACATGATGAACCTATTTGGAAGGAGCTCTTCGAGGAGATGATCCTCGGGGGCATCTTCTAGTAGTAGTTCTGCTCGCCGGTCTTATGTTGAACCAAGTGAAATTTCCAAGCGTGATGTCGCCACCAAAACATGCTTATGGCCTTGCAATGAATATATGATGCGTGTGGGCATTAAGGAGGAATTTGAGCAATATGTTAACAATGCTGGCCTTGGTCCCTACCTTTCAGATAAGTATGAACAACGCCAACTTCTCACTGAGTTGTTTGTCAAAGGATTTACGTTTTTCCCTTGTGAGTCTAGGGTGTCTTTTAAGCTTTATGATAATCCATTTACCATATCACTTGAGAATTTTGCTTACCATTGCAAACTGCCATATTAGGGTTTGCTTGATGAACCACCGAGGGTTGAATACGAGTCTTTCTTGACTAGCCTGTGTTATGGTGAAAATAGGGGAGTGACACAAGGCAGAATAAAGAGCATCCACTTTCTTGCAATTCAACATTTTGCATTATTTAATGGGAAATGCATAGTAGGCAAGCAAGACTATAGCATACTTTGTGCGCAAAACTTGAGCCTCATTCACAACGCTCTCACTAGTGAATGGAACTATAACCTTGGAGCAATTGTTGCACGTAGACTTCAGAATAATGCTAACAGTGGGTGGTTATATGGCGTAATTTATGCCACACGTTTGGCATGAGAGCTGGGTGTTTCACCTTTGCCCTTTGACCCTATCTTGCCTACGAAGTATTTAGATTTTGCGGCTTTAAAAAGCCATAAGATCCTCAAAGGAAAATTCATGACTTCACTTATAATTTGTTGTTTAACCAAACCTCTGTTGTGCACACACATTTACCTGCGCCTGCTCTTTTTGATTATCACAGCAAGGGGAGATATTTTGTTCTTCAGAGCGAGGCCCGAGCTCATAAAGCAGCAGTGGTGGCACCACGGCATGCCGAGGCATCCGCACCGAGAGCCTCTGTGAGCTTCCACGCAGACTTCTACCCTCCAGGCTACTCGCCGATTACCAACTTAGGCCAAAAGCCTAAGCTTGGGGGAGTACGTGTTTCCCACCGACATTATATTCATGCCTACTTATAATTCTATCTGTCGGTGTTCACACTTTTTCATTGTATCATCCATGCTTAGATTTATTTTCTTGCTTTCTTCTTGTGTGTTTGAAAAACTTTAGAAAAACCAAAAAAAATAGTTGTAGCTAGTTTACTTTTTATGCATGCTTAGTAGTAGTATTAAAAAGAAAATCCAAAAAGATTTCCTTGTTCTTCTTTTGCTTGTTGAGAGCTTTCCCGTGTAAATAGTTTTTCTCGATTTTGCTTTTCCCTTTTATTTGCCCGTTCTAGAAAATCAAAAACTCCAAAAATATTTCAGTGTGTTTCTCTGAACTTCTTTTCTTTTTATTCGAGTTGTACCGAGGAGAAGACCACGATGAAAATGTTGAGTGGCTCTCATATGAATAACTGTTGAACTAATAAAGAGCACATTTTACCTTGTCTTCTCCTATTGAATAAAATGTCTTGCAGATTCCAGCTTAGTCCATGGCACTCTTGCACTATTATTATTTTCATATCGTTTGCTCGTGCAAGTGAAAGGCAATAATGACGACATCCGATGTGTAAGTGCATCTAGTGCCCCTTAGTGATTTTGGTGTATTGAAGACTTATAGGTTAAGGGACTGATGCGTTTGTGAGTGTACACAGGTCTATAAGTCTATGAGGAGTTTGATATTTACAAAGAAAGTCGACCCCTAAAAATGAAGTTCTTCAATTGAAGACTTTGGATTTCTGAAGACTTTCTGAAGACTTTGAAAGTGAAGAAATTGGTGTGACCTTGAATACTTGGCAAATCATTCAAGCAACATGAAGCGTGAAGACTTTTGTTTTAGTAGTTTCATTTTCTCTTTCTTGAGTCATAGGATACACCGTACTGTTAAAGGGGGTCGAGGAAATACTAAGGAAAAAAATTCCATGTGATGCTCAACTCAAAATCCTACACCTACCAATCCCTTCGAGTGAAGCCATTGGAAATCTCATACAGTTTAGTCATATTCTTTAG